>OX596077.1:130224213-131465269 GCA_951394005.1 Protophormia terraenovae
AAGCTGTTAATTTATAACTAAAACAAATATATGTACATATGAACGAAATAGTCAGGCATAATAAAGGCTCTCTAATATACATACAAAAATATACAAATATATAAAATAAACAAATAAGCCCTGTAAAGCTGGTAACTATCATCAACTAAAATAAAACTTATTTTGATCTTATTTGAACTAAAATCAAATAGTGAAGCTTAGGTTTGACTAAATAAGGATTTAAGATTGAAGATTATATCAAGCTTAAGAAAAGTCTTATATTGAGGCTTACTTTAAGACGTAATATTGAGCAAGCATTGAAGCTTATAAAGTTTTAGATTCATGTTTACGTTGGATTTTATAATATAAAAGTTTTTTAGCAAATGAATAGAGACCTAAGCAAAGAGTTTTTTTTTGGCACCTAATAAGAGCTTAATTAGGGCTATTCGAAAAGCTAAAAAATATTTTAAGAATTAAGATTATATGAAGCTTAATAAAAGTCTAAAATTTAAGCTTACTTTAATCTATTAAAAAACTTAAAATGAAAGCTTAATTTGTGTTAATTAAATGCCTAAGATGGAGGCTTTTTCTGTATTAAAATAAAGCTACTGTTAAAGCTTATAACGATTTTAAATTAAAATTGAATTGCCTTTCATAAAAACCTAAAACTTAAACTTATTTAGAGCTTAATAGGCTCCCAAAATAAACGATTTTTTTAGGACTTAATAAAGAATTTATTTTAGACGATTAAAAGAGCAAAAATTAGAGATCAATTTGGCTTAAATAAATACCTAAGATTAAAGCTTTTCGGGTTTAGAGTTGCAATTGAATCTTTTAACGATTTTAAATTTAAATATTTTGTTGGATTTATTAAGACCTAAGATAAAAGCTTTTATTAAAGTTACGATTAAAGCTTTTTTCGACTAGATAAAGATATACATTTTGAGCTTAATTTTTGGTAATAAAAATCTTATTTTGAAAACTTGTTCAAGACAAAATAAAACTTATACATACCTTTGATTAAATTTTGTCTTGGATTAAATAAGGAACGAAATAGCTATATATCTTTAAAGTTTATATTTATTTATATAAAGATGTCATAAGGAAGCTTTTTTTGCACCAAATAAAAAGCTGCATTTAAAGAAGCTTTTTCTTTAGATTTATTAAAAAGCTATAATTAAAGCTTATTTCGACTAAATAAATATTAAAGCTTAAAACATTATATTAAATAAATATAATCCAAAAGCTTTAGATATAAAAAATATAATTCAATTAAAGCTTAAGACTTCAATCTCATATGATTAAGTTCTCATTTATTTATTTATTGCTAAAAGGCTAAAATTAAAGTTAATTATGGATGTAGAAAAAGCTTATTTTGAGCGAAAGATAATACTATTTTGACTTAGGTAAAACTTATTTTAGACTTCAGTAAATGTAAAATATAATTTTTTCCAGAAATACTAAGCTTTTGTTCGGATTTTCAAAATCGCTTTCTTTAAAATTTATTTAATACTGCAAGGTTTTTATGTATACATATATAAATTTTTAAATATGCATGTATGTCTATATAACAAGGATATAATTTAAACAAGAAAAAAAGCCCTCAAACTAAATAATTTAAATGAAAAGCTCACAAGGAACGAAGGCAAAAAAAAAAAAAGCAGACAGAAACTTAACTGACTGACATTTATAAACATGATGAACAAGTAAAAAGTTGATGAGTTGCAAAAATGCCCAACTATAGCAATGACAACATAACTTTAGTTAAAGCAATAAAATATTGACCATGACACAAGCATAAGGATAGAAAGAAGAGTTTTGGACATGAAGATACATACCACCACACCACAAAAAGCATCTGCAATGGAATAGGCCAACCAAATAAAACAACCAACCATCATCATTATATGTTTACCAAACAAATCTGCATTATTTTTTATACAAACTCAAAATTAACAAGCGGCTGAAGGACCAAAACCCAAACAAAAAATAATCTTTATTAAACAGTGGTTCTCAACAAACAAACTTCCAAAATATTTTATACTCCAATAAGAAATCTCTGCATAACCACTGTAAATGGACTAAAAATTTTATAAAAAATAAAAACAGAAAACCTTAAGCAGGCAGTTGACAGGCAGATGGACATTTTGCAAGATACACAAAATGAAATAAAATTAAAGTAGAAAAACAAAAACCAACAACTGACAACTGCATCATGATGTGAAAAAAAGCCCCTAAGGCTGCTGCTGTATATAAAACATACACACAGTTAGCTTTAGCTTTCAATAGTTTGGTTTAGGGATATGGAAGAATTTTCAACACCAAACTAATACTACTTAATACTGGCTTCATACAACATCATCATCACCACCTACATAATCATTATTTTTAAAAAAGTATACCTTTACTAATGTAGGAGACTTTTGGAGTTTTTTTCAATTATTTATTATGTGAGTGTTTATGCTTTTATTCTTTCAAAAATGCAGCTGCATAATTGATGAATAATGTAAATTTTCCCTTTCTCTGTTTTTCGGAACGGTTTGTGGGAGTTTGTTGCATTTTGATATTAATAATATATTTTTAATGAAATTTATAAGAAATAAGAAAAAAAAATACTAATAAATATTTATTAAAGCTTTAAACTAAATAAAGACTCTGGTTTAAAGCTTATTTGAGATTAAAATTTACTTATTAAGTTTTAATTAAAATTTAATTAAGACCCAAATTTTATAAAATAATACAATCAAAGCTTATTAAAAGCTTTAAAATCTCCATTATTGAGCTTATTTAAGATATGAAACTAATTTTTTATAAAATAAACTTATTTAAGACTTAATAGAAACCTAAAGGGGTAGTCTGACTGTAAAATTAGGACTAAACCTTTTTTTTTTTTTTTTTTGGCTAAACAAAACCGAAGATTGAAGCTTATTGAACATTTTAATAAAACTTATGTTGGAAGCTTATTGGCTGGCAACTTTATAATAACCAACAAATAAACCTTATTTGAGGCCTTGTAATAACTAAAGATTAAAGCTTATTGAAGACTGTGTAAGAACCAATAAAGAAACAACCCACTGTTGAAGCTTATTTGATCCTTAATTAACAACGAACTTTCAAAAAATTTTAAATGAGAGTATTTAAAGAGTTCTTTCAGATGAAACATCGGAAAAGCTTTATATGTTAAGCTTTTTGGAGCTTTTTGAGAATCTCGGGTTAAAACTTATTTTTGACTAAATAAAAGCTAAACATACAAATAAAAGCTTTTTTGATACTTTTTGCCTACAATGATTGAAGATTTTTTAAAAGTATATAAAAGCTTACATTTAGAGCTTTTTTTAATGATTTATAAGGATTTACGTTAGATATTATTATGTGATAATTTTTGACAATCTCTGATTTTGGACTAAATAATAGCTAATATTTAGAGATTTGTTAAAGGCTGTCTTTTTTACTTTCTTCACTACTTTTTTACTTTCATTTAAAAAATTTCAACTTTAGAAAAAAAAAAAACATACGAACAAAGTCTTTTAATTGAAGCTCATCTTGGAATAAATAAGTATGTTCTAGAGCCCTGCAAACTGTGTCTTATAAGGCTGTACAAGCCACTTGATATTTTTCAAGTGTTGTTATCAGTGTGTGTGCGGAGTAATAAATACTGTTCTGCAGGCACTTAAAACCATACAAATACTGCGTGTGTGCTTCAACTTTATGAACAAATCATGAGTGTGCTATGATAGCGACCAAACAAGCCTCTCAAAGGCTTGTATAAAAAAATACAAGTCTTTTGACCACTTGTTTGCTTCAATAAGGAAAAAAATTGTGTTTTCTTTTTTATTAAAAGTATATGTGTGTGTGTGCGTTCATGACTGTATAAAGTAATTTCGTAAGTAAAACAGTCGTTTAAAAGTATTGTTTATAAACTTATTGTTATTTACGATCAAATAAATTATTAATGTTACTAGTTATAACAATTTAAAGAAACATGCATTAAGTTTTATTAGTAAACAGATTTTATTAAATATTTAAAGTTTTTTACAAGGTTTTTTTGTTCTATATTATTTCCTTCTAGTTTTAAAATAGAATGATTACTTAGTAAATATAAATTAAATGCAATAAAATCTATCATAATATAAATAAGTACAATTTTAAAATTTTTTTATAAACATACAATTAATTATAAGACTAACTTTATTTAAAATATAAATAAATACTAAAGATAAAAATTTTCTAACTTACATATGTAACTGACAGTTTCAAATGTCAACTTTAATTTTTTTACTTTTTTAACTCTTAATAAAGAGTATTTTTTAATAACTTTATGAATTCACCCTTTTACATTTATTTAGAAAAGAAGAACCAACAATAAAATATAGACATACTGTATATATGCAAGAATATTTATAAACAACCACTTTTTACACATTATGAAGATTTTTTGCCACACACAGCAACTACGTATTACAAAAAACAAACAAATCATTAAGCCCACTTGAAATCTTTAAATCATTTCTCAACGTCTTGTATGATTTGCTTTTTTTTGCCACACCACTTGCATCACTTGTTTACGATAAATGATTTGAACGCACGGATTTGCAGTCACTCATACACAGTACACACTTGCTTTGCTTCGGGCAGCGAACAGTACGAACAGTATTTATTGTTGTTTTTGCACATGTTGGCTATGAAACACACACTTGAAATTCAAGTGTGTTTGCTTTTCAAATCATCTTGCGCAGGAGACTAGTATGTTCGATTAGAGCTTTTTTTGAGAAGCTCTGATTGAAGTTTTCATTAAAGTAAATAACTACTTACATTTAAAGATTTTAAGCACTTTATAAACATACATCTTTTATAACATTAAACTTAGGCTTATTTTGAGCTAAATAAAAGATCATGTTTAGAGCTTTAAGACTCTTATAATACTTTAGCTAGAAGCTTTTTGAACTTTCTTTAAAATTTCTTGTCCCTTTTGTATAAAATTTAAATTTTTTTTTTTTTTTTTTTAGAAAAACAATCTATATATAGAAATATCTACGATGAAAGGTTTTTAGAAACTATTCAAAAAACTCCAATTAAAGCTTATTGAACTTTATTAGAAATTACGTTCGAACCTTCTTTTAAAATTCCTAATTAGAGATGTTAAGAAAATCACAATGAAGATTATTTTGGTGTAAATAAAATCAAAGACTTTAAGTCTTAAAAGCTTTTTCGAAATTACCTCTTAACCTTGTCTAAAATAAAAAAATATAACATTTCTTTAAAAACGTTAAACTTTTCGTATAAAACTTACACTAAATTATAATTTCTGCAGGCTACACAAATAAAATAAAAAAAATTTCACTCACGCCTTTGCCAAGAAAACGTTAAAAAAAGTCTGTAAAAATTGTAATCGTTTGCTGTCAAAACAGAAAAAAATAGCAAATATCAGGGTACCAATATGAACAATATTCAAAAGTAACAAGCAACACCTCCTACTCGTTTTTATTTTAATATATTTCTTTTTTTTTTTTGTAGTTTGGGTTCATTTTTTCTTTGTTAAAAGCTTTTTTTCATACTCCATATGCACGAGTAATCGTACGTGCAATATGTATAGCTGTCCGTCCTTCCGTCTGTCTCTATAGTAAAATTTTTTTTTTAGAAAACTAAATTGTAGAAAAGAAATATAAGATAAAACTGAAAAAATAAGAAAAAACTTAAGTCAATAAGAGTTAAGGTCTTAAAAAGTAAACTTTTTGCAGCTGCAAATATTTCATGTTGCTTTTGCTGCCGTATTGAATTGTATGCAACAGCAGCAGGGATCATATAGAATAAGAGTAAAATATACGTAGTAGGTTGCTTGTAGTAGGAAGTTGTAAATACAAAAGAAAGTTATTGGCAACATTTGAGTATGGTCACGAAACTTAAAATTCGTTAAGTTTTTTTTTTTATTTTTTTAAAAAAGAAAAATTATAAAGAACTTTGGAGAAGCTGTTAAAATTCTTTAACAAGCTTGAATGTGTTGGCAGAAGAAAAAGTTAAAAAAAAAATATATATAGATATATTATTATTATTATTTTTTTTTTTTTTAACGTGTTTAAAGTTAGACAAAACTTAACAAATTTAAAAATACATTTAGGTGCAAAATAAAATTTTAAACACAAGCTAGGGAAATAATGTTTACTATTAAGAATTTAGATAATTTTGAATTATTTTATATTATAGAGCTTTATATAGATCTATATAAATATAGGCTGAAATAAGCTTTAATTATAGATTAGTGCAGATAAAAAAGATTTTCTTATATCGCACAATTTCGATTTTAATCTTAGGTCTGCTATAATAGATCATTAATTAGTTTTGAATAAGCTTTTTAAAAAGCTTTAATCTAAAAATTTTAAATATCATCAAATAAGCTTTTATCATAGGTCTTTTATATTTTAAATTTCAGTCTTCGGTATTAATTTATTTCAAAATTAGCTGCCATAATAGATAATTAATTAATCTGTAAAAAGCTTTAATATAAAGACATACTTTAACCTTAAATATGCTTCTAAAACATCTCCAATTTAAATATTTTATATACTATCAAACAAACTTCAATCATATTTAAAAATAAGTTTCATTCGTTAATCTTAAGATAATTTAAAATAAATTTCATTCCTTGATATTAATATTAATCAAAAAAGCTTCTAAAATAGATATTCATTTTATTTCTATAAAGCTTCTTGAAAAGCATCAATCAAATATCTTTATTTGTTTTCTATAAAGCTCCTTAAAAAGCTTTAATCAAAAGTTTTTATATACTTTAAAATAAGCTTTAAACACTAGACTTTTATAGGTGAAAATAAGTTTTAATTTTATGTATATTTTAATAAAACTTATTTTAAGACTTTAATTAAAATCTTTATTAAGTCTCAAAAAAATCTTAGTTTTAACTTTAAATAAACTTAAATTTAACTCTTCATTATTTTACATTTTAACCTTACAATATTTAAGAACATCTATATATTTTTTCCATTACTTTATGTTTAAATATTCCAGCTGGGAGTTAAGCGCCAAATTGCATATACACATTTTATTCTTTTTTTCTAAAAAGAAGTGCAAAAACAAAAAGAAAAAAAAAATAGGAAAAACTATTGTAAAATTTCCAGGGGGTAGTAAAAACTTTTAGCCAACCATATTTTTTATTTTAAGAAATTTAATAGTAAATATTAACTGAAAACGAGGGGAAAATATAAAGTAAAAAAAAAAGAAAAAGCTAAAAGTTTTTAATAAATTTTTCAGTTTGTCTATAAAAAACACGAAAAAAATTGTGTGAAATATTATAAATTTCTTTTTGGCAAAAAATATTCGTTGTTGGAGATATGAACAAAAAAATATAAAAAAAATGGGGAAAAAACTTTAATTAAAGAGGGTTAGAAAATATATTTTTTAAACAAAAAACACTTGTAGGTTTTATTATATTTTTGTTTATAAATGAAATCAAATTCTGTTTTAAATATAGAAAAACAACTTTTTTCAAGCAACACTTGAGTTCTTTTCAATTTTTTTATTTTTTTGCATTTTGTTTTCAATTTACTAAAGTAAATAATTATTTTAAAAAATAAACGAAAAAAATACACTAATTTTATAATTGAATTAGGGTTACCTTGGGTTTATTGAATTGTTTAGTTGCTTTTTGTAAAAAATAAAAAAAGAAACTATAAAGTATCATATATACTATTGAAAAAAGAACAGAATGAACCCCAATGGTCAATAACAAGTTGAAATATTTTTAAAGAAATAAATTTAAATGAAAATAAAGAACATTAAAAAAAAATAATTATAAAGTGAAAACTTCCATTAAATTTAATTCAAAATTTAAGGAAAAACTTACCAAAATTATTATAAAATTTAAAATTGTATAAAATAAACTTACCTAAAAAGAGATAGAAGAAAAAGATACAAATTAGAAAAATAATTTAAAATAAACTTATTAACAATAGGTTTTAAGTTCAACAAAAATAAGCTTTCATTAAAGATTTTTTAAATAAAATAAGTTTTTAAACTTAAATTTGTCTTTTTCTTAGAATATGTTTCAATTGTAAAAATTTTTTTCACAATAAATAATGTTTACTCATAAAACTATGTTTTTCTTACAAAATAAACTTTAATAGTGGTCTTTATTAAAATCAAATTAAGATGTAAAAGTATGTGTAATTATTTAAAGGCTTCGTTACTCAACCGCAAGTGTAAAGGGAACGTACATTGATGATTACTTACTATTACTACATAAGTATATACATCAACACCCAGCAAAAAACGAAAAATTTCAAAAAAAGAACATTTTCACAACTTCAAAAATGGAAGAAAGTGCATATTTTAAACTTTCATAAGCAAAACGTGTCAGCTGATTCACTACATTTACATTAGAGTAACGGAGCCTTAATCGTATACATTCTTCTATAAGCAAAACGTGTCAGTTGATTCTACATTTACGGTAGAGTGATAGGGTCTTAAGCCAAAATACGTTTTAATCATAGGTCTCTTATTAACTCTATATTAAACATAAATATCAATATTATCTCATTATTTGGTATAAAAATCGCTAATTATAGCTTTAAGTTCAAAGTAAGTTTTAATTTTAGCACTTTATTTGTTATAAAAGATTACAAATATCTTCATGTAGTAGAGAAGAAGCTTTAATCTCAAATTTGTATGTTGTTCAAAAAAAGCTTCAATGGGAAATATTTATGTTACTCAAAAAAAGTATAACTTTAAGTCTTTATATAGTAAAAAAAGTAATTAATAAATGGTAATGTTGTAGCAAAAAATGATATTAAATAAATGACCTTGTTTTCGTAAAAAAAAGTGTTAAAATAAAGGTAAATTAACTTGGTTAAAGTAAAGTTTTTATTATAGATCTGTGTTAAATTCATAATAAACTTAAATTTTATGACTAGTTCCTATAAAGAAATATAAAAAAAAAAAAAAAAACTTCTATGAAAGCTTCTATTAATTTGTTCTTTATATAGTCGAAAAAAGCTTTAATGAGAAGTCGATGGTGTTCACGAAGAGCTTTAATTTTGAGTTTGTATATATAGTTCTCAAAAAAACTGTAATAAAAGCTTTAATTGATGCTTTTTATTTAGCTCAAAGTTAAATTGAAAGCTCCTATTAAAGTTATTCAGGTAGTTGGATAAAGAAATCTTTAATCTTAGGTGTTTATGAATTTCAAAATATATTTCAATGGGAGATCTTGATGTAGTCCAAAAAAGGCTACAATTTTAAGTCTGAAAAAAATTTAATAAAAGGTTTTATAATAGTCCAAATAAAATTTCATTCTAAGCTACTGGTAATTTAGAGATATCAAACACAAGATTTAACTGGTTGAAATATAGAAAATATATCAGCACTCACTGCACAGAAAATATATCGCTGAGAACACCAGAAGAAATTGATCTCTCTCAATAATTTTGAAAAAAGTTTAATAAGCTTCTAGAGCATTGATAGTCACAAAGAGAGGACATACAAATCCATTGGTCGATTTGTATAGAAATGAAATTGAAAATTTTAATTTTCTTAAGATGTTTGTTGTGCGATTTATCTGTTTATTTTGTATTTTTACGTTTTTTGTTGACGTTCATTTTGCACCTGGGTGCCGACCAATGTTCTAGAGTATCGAAAATCTGAATCACTTACTAAATATTTGGCTACAAAAAATCTAAAAATACTAGTTTTAAGTAGACCTCTACGTAATACAAATGGAGACTAGTGAAAAGGGGAATCTATTCGTTAGTCATCTAAAGAACGTGTTTACCATAAATTTATCATAAATCAAATAAGCTTTATTTTAATATGGAGAGATATGTTAAATAAAGCTTCAATCTTAATATATATTAGTTCAAAATAAGCTTTAAGAAAAGTTCTTTATGAAGGTCTTGATGAAGCTTTTACCTTTGATATTTGTATAGGCCAAACAAATATTCGTTAGATACCTTTATAACCTAAAATAGACTTCAGCCGATAATATTAAAATAAGCTTTAATGAAAGATTTTGTAACAGTTAAAAATAAGCTTTCTAAAATTATCTTAATGTAGCAACAAATACAAAACATAAATGTAATATTAATATGTGCTTCAATGTTAAATCCTTTTGTAGTCAAAAATAAGTTTTAATCATACTTTTTTTTTGTAGACATTCATGTATTAAAAAATATTTAATCATGGAACTTTATATAGTTCAAATTAAGCTTTAACTAAAGAGCACAAAATAGCTTTAATTATAAGACTTTTTAAAGTCTTAAATCTTAGTTCTTTATGTAGGTATTTATTGGTTTTATCATAAGCTTCAATCTTAGATCTTTTTTTAAGGAAACTTTTTCATATTGAATTTCTTGGATATGTTCAAAATTTAACGGTTTTGTTTTTGTTTAATTTAATTCTTTTAAATTGCTCAATTTAAAAAAAATATATATATATATATATATATATATATATATATATATATATATATATATATACATACATGCTATGACAATTTATTTAAGAGTAAGTGAATGTATAATAAATATGTAAAATGTTTTCTTGATTTGTATGTAAAACATACGAAACTACCTAGATATCTTCACATATTAGACCAGTACCAATTTAAACGATAAAAAAAATTATTATTTTTTTTTTTTTTTTTTTTCTTTAATTAATTTTGTACAAATTTGAAATGATTTTAAAGAAAAAAGATTTTTAAAAAATAAAAATAGATCTTAATGCAGCAACTGTAAACAATTAATTTGTAAGGTAATATATTAGAAATATTGTGGCTCTAGCTGGAAAAGGTTTCCTTAAGCTCTTATGTCGCTAGCTTTTTTTTATTTTATATAAAAAATCATACAAAATAAAACACACACTGTTGACTTCATTTCCGTATAACAAAGCGCTAAAACCAAAATAAAAAAAATGCTTAAAATCGCAGAGTTCGTCTATGAACCGCTAGAGTGGGCAACACTTTTAAGAATTAATTTCAAAATGCCAATTATAACGTCTAGTCTATATTAGAGAAATTTGTATCAAGACAAACGTAAAATTTTTGTTTGAATTGCAGATAATTTTTTATCTCTGTCAATTATAGGGGAAAACGTATGTCATAATAAACAATGCAAAAAATACCAACAACAATCAAGATGACGTCTTTTACCAAGCATTATCAAGACAAAGTTTTCAGAGCTCGAGCGCTGACAATTTTCTTTTAACGCTGCACTAATACTGACAAATTTAGTATACATTAGACAAATCTTTATCATGATAAAATTATGACGTTTGTCTTGATAAAAATGTGTCTAATGTAGACTCGAAGTAAGGCCCAATCAGTTAACTTTACTATACAACGTAGAATGAAGAAAAGTAGCTTGAACTATTTTGTGCAAACAGTCGACAAAAGTCGACAAAAGTTTATAAACATTCATTGTGTAAACAACTCTGTACTTTGGTTATTTTGTAAAGGAAATAAACTATAGGGTTGTCAAAATGACACGCACCTACGTTTGCAATGTTCCATTAATCCAAGAAAGTATTTAAGTATTTTTAGTTTTCTAATAAAATTTAATTTTTTTTTTTTGCACCACCCTAATATTTGTTATTTATACGTATGTTGTATGTATGTACGTTTTTTCTGTATATTTAATTTAGGTTTCATTGATTATATAGCACAGACATTGATTATATTTGTCCTAAAATGTTGTGTCAGTTTTGTTAAAGCTGATTTTGCTGCTGTTGTTACCGTTGATTTTAATAATAATGATCATCATGATGTTGTTGTAGTTGAAGATGTTAATAATCATGTTGTTATTGTTGCTGATTGCCTTTGCTATTACTTTACTCTGTCAGTCGTCAATTCAGTTCAGTATTCAGACTCTTATTGAATCAATTTAAATCAATGCAAACGACAAACTCAGAATGAAGACAGTCGGAAAATGAAAGACTGAAAAATAACCAAATTTGTTGTATAATATTTGCACAGTTTATGCCTTACAATCAATATACATATATAAATATAAATGTATGGATGGATAAATTGAATGCAATCAATTTAATATAAACATGGAGGTAAAAACTCTACAGTTCTGGTAACAAATAAAAAAAAAAAAAATAAAAAAATTAAAAAATTGTTTAAAAATTATTTTGACCCCAAAGCAATTAAATAAATCTTGTTTTAGATTACTAATGGTCAAGCTAGTAGCCAATAAAAAGTTTTTAACTATACACCATCTAGATTACTTAAGGTGTGTTCAGGCTAGTCAAATATTTGACCAAAATTTTAATGGGAAAATATCTTTTACTTGTCATTAATCATAACTGACATTTTACCTAATTTTGTTTGCCGCTATTTTCTCTTCCAAAACATTTACAAGATTAAACAATGGCAAACAATTTTTTATTAAAATTAATGGTCTCGCAAATTTGGTCAAATATTTGACAAATCACAAAATAGCTTAAGGAACTATTTAGTACCCGAACCATTATTTATATAGGTACATAAGTATCAAGTAGTTTTAAATCATGTGTTAAAGACGGTTATTTTGATTTCCTGGAAATCAATTTCCCCAAACTCTTTACGTGCTTAAATGTTTAGCAGCACCCTCTTGGACAAACAAAATAAAAAACATAATAAATAATGGTTAATATGAAATATTTGATTATATATACAAAAAAAAAGTCGTGAAAGAATAAGTAAACGAACCGAGACAGTGAGGAAACAAGTAAACACAACAAAATTAAAACATACAGTTTTTGTTTTAAGTGTTCATTCTGTGGTGGTTCCTTGTTATTCTCTTCCCCAGTACCAATTAAATAATCATCATACATAATTTTGTTTATTTTATACGAAAAATTATTTAACCCATACCCGGGTGGACAACTTGGGTTTTCATTTTTTGTTCATGTCTTGTCTACACTTGTTTGTTTGTACTCGTATCACAGGCAGAGACTGTGATTATTTGTGTAAACATTTTATGTATGATTTTAACGTTACTGACTCGACTCCTCTAAATTCTTATTAATGTTCATTTTATATTCCACTCACATAATTGACGCAGTAGTCAGTCAGTTATATATTATTATATAGGTAGTTTTTTTTTTCTTCTCTTACTTGGTTTGTTGATTTAAAGGCAGTAAATTAAAATCATGTTTAAGGTTTTTTCTTCTTATTTCTTATTGACTTTTTTGCATATTTATGAGAATTTATTTATAATACAAAAAAACAACAAGACAAGAAAATAAAAACATTAATATTGAACATTAACAACTTTGCTAGAGGTGAGTTAAGTCCTTAAAAAAAAAAAGAAAGATAAAAATCTTGTTTCGTTAATATTTTGTATAATAAACTAATAATAACAAGAGAAACTGTCAAAGATTTTATAATTAATACACAGAAAAAAATACTTGCAAAAAATTTTCAATCAAATTATTCATCAGAATTTTAGAATTATTTTAACTAAGGACTGCGCACGAAAAAATCCGTGCATGCTCTTGGGCTTATAACTTTTGATGTGGTGAAAAATTAATAATTCTGTTAACTGTCTTGTATTTGCCATTATGCTCACTTGTCATGTGCTAAGTTTCATGGTTATAGCAAAATTGGTTTTTCTTAAAATGGAAGTTTAACAAAAAACACATAAACAAATATTTCAAATTTTTCATGAAATCTTACATTGGTCATATAAATTATCAAATTCGGAAGAGGTGAGAAAATCAGCTGGTTGGTTTTAAATCGAATGACTCAATTTTAATATTTTAAATTGTTTCTGTTTTAAATTTAAAAAAAATCTGATATTTTTTATTGTTCCATATTTCAGTACTTATTTGTAGCCGATAATGTAACAAGTTACTATTCATTTTGCTAATAATGACTTCTGTAATCTTTGAAATTAATGAGATATTGAATAGATTCAAAGTAATGCCTACCTGTAATAATATAGAGTAAGTAGTTGCCTCAAAAATATCACCGTGTTAAAATAAGTTATTCATCTAATGTACAAGTTGTGAAAAGCCATTATAATAGCTTTTTAACTCATTACATGGTAAGCAAAGTTTTTGCTAGCATAGTTAAAAATTTGATTTGAATCTTAAGGTTTCAAATAATCACAAACAAAAATTTAGTTACATGTCTAAAAAGCTTATTTTTTATAATTTTATAAAGTTCTAATTTAGCATTAATAGTCTCCAATTAGTTTTAATCATAGGAATGTAAAAGAATCCTAATTAAGCTTTCATTAAAAGATTTTAGAAGCCCAAGTAAACTCTAAATTACGTGCATTAATATTTAAAAATTATAAGTTAATTTTTAAAATGTATATGATAATTAATAAACACGGAACAGTAGATATAGGCTTTAAGCTATGCATGCTATATGCAGTCCCAATAGAGCTTTACCCATAGCCTATTATGTAGCGCTAAATTATAATTAATCGTAATTTTATGAATTGTTATAAATAAGGTTAAATAGTCGTATTTTAAATAGTATACCAAATTAGCTTTATTCTTAACCCCCTTAATGGTACCAAATTTAAAGTTATAAATCAACTTAAATCGTAAATATCTACGAAATCCTAAAACACCTTTAAAAGGTGTTAAAAGCTAATGAATATTTTTTTATAGGTTTTTATATATCCCCAAAGTTAATACAATATTTAATCTTTATACTGTTCTAAATTAGCTTTAAAAATACATCTTTATATTAGTACCAAATTATCTGTAAACAATTTAAAAACGTCGCAAAACTAGTTCTTCAATCCTTGATTTTTTGGCCATTCAATTCAATTCTTTATAAAATATTAAAATATGAATAAAAATTTATTTATTTTATTTTAATTTTAACTAAAATTCAATTAGAAACATTTTCCAAACTTTTGCAATATTTTCCCCTTATGTCACCGGAAAAAACAATTATTATGAAAAAGAATTATTGCTTTGATTTTTTTTACTATGTAAATATTGAAATTTTAATAAAAATATTGTTGTTATTCTTGTTAAATGTCTAACACCATATGGTGTTTGAAAAAAAGCACAAATATACACACATACAGACACTTTAAATAAATAGAAAAACTAATCTTTTTGTAGTTTTTTTCTGCTTCAAAGTAAATTCAATACACATATTTGTCTATTTTATCTGACATAAACTAAAGAAATGATAAACACACAATTTAACTCTTCACTCCCCTCTCACTCTCTTTTATTCTAACACTCTAATACGCTGACATGCTAATATAAAGAATATGGTGAAAAAGGTGAAAAAACACAAAATGCAATCAAAATGCAACACTGTGTTAAGAAAATATTATATTAATGATTGTAAACATTGATTTTTTATAAAAAAGAAAACTTTATTTCATTTCTTTGCTAACAAATTTGTTTAAAAGAAAAATAATAAACAGAAATCTTGTTTTTTTTTTTTTTCTTTTTTAATTTCTTAGGCAAAAAGATAAAAGCCTCTAGAAAAAAACAGAAAAACAACAATAAACTTGTCATAACAAACTCCAAAATCAAAAAGACAGACACGGAAATTGATTTATAAATTTTGTGGAATAACATATAAACAATTTACTATAATTTTTGCAACTCAACACTTTGCAGGGCATTAATACATATTTAAAAAAAAAAAACACAATCTGGTATATGGACCATTTTGCCATACAATCTTGGTAAACTTCGTTGTGGCTGCTTGCCTGCCTGCCTGCTTGGCACTTCTCACCAGTTGTTTCAATAGCAATTTGTTTAACGTTTTATAAACAGCTTTAGCCATATTTTATACTTCAATTATTTTACTATATAGCAAAGCAGTGGAGTTGAGACAGACATAGTCTCAATAAAATTTCAATTTCCACATTAACAAACGATCGATGTCTTCTTTTAGTTTTCGATTTAAACTTTATTTTTCTTATGAACGATTTTGTTTTTATTTTTTTGCAGTTAGTATAATGATCATGACGATGAAGAGAACAAGATCAGCAGGATAATTTAAGTGACCATAGGTTGAGACTAAATATTATACAAAAAGCTAAAATAAACTTTAATATCAGAAAATTATTTCGACCAAAATTAGGTTTATTTGAGTCGGAGTTCACACACAGCAATATTTCATGACGCAATTCTGAGTTCGTATGTGAGAGAAGAAAATACTAAGTTTTTACATTCTCTTCACATCTCTCGCCTACGCAGTCAGAATTGCGGCAAAAAAATGTCTGTGTGTGAACACCGACTAAGCCAGAAAAAATTTATAATTTAACTTCTAATTAAAACCAAAATAAGTTGGGCTTATCACGCCAATTTTTGGTTTCCGAGTTTATATGGGTCCTCGAACTATCTGTACAAAATTTTACTATCGTACATGATTTTATTTGAGAGATACCAGCAGAAAACTAAGAAATGAATTTGCAACGGAAACGCTGTGTTTCTAGTATTTAGTCCATAACTTTTTTGAGCCAAATTTCTTTAACCTATCCCCTACGAGCCCTATTTAAACCAAAATTGTTTTCGATCCTTAGATTGAATTTAAACCAAACTAAACTTTAATAATTTTTATTAATAAAGCCGGTCACCTTTATAAAAAAAAATTAAAAAGTCATTCAGTTAATCCCCATACGTTTTGACTGTATCTGTCCGTCCGTCTGTCTGTCTTTCTGTGTCTCTTTTACAGCTTAACTGTGGTATTAACGTTTTTCGCTTATAGGCCGTCATACAATTACAAATGATGCATGCGTTTTGATCTTTGTGTTATTATATTATGATCATAAAACAACATCACACTCACTTTATTATCGCGGGAGTTTTATTTCTGTGTTTTGGATTTCAAGACATTTGTTTGAGCTTCGTTTTTTTTTTTTTTTTTTTTTGTTTGCCTTCATTGGAGTTTCCTTATCTTGTCAATTGTAAAAGTGATTTGTTTCCATTATGGTTGGTGGATTTTAATACAAGATGATATTTTTGATAAAGAGATGGAAATTATATTTAATTGAAAATACATACACAAAAACAGAGACAGGTTTTAAAAGCATTTGAATTGAAAAAAAAGTTTATTAAAAAAAAATTAAAGTGTGAAATAATATAGGATTTAAGATTTTTATTGTAGGGTTTCACACACAGCATATTTTCCCGCTGCAATTCTGAGTTAGCAAACGAGAGAGGTAAAGAAAATGTTAAAGCAATTCTTAATTCGTAAGTGAGAGAGGTAAATAGAATTCTTCGTTCCTAAGAACAAAGAGTTGCAGCAAGAAAAATTGCTGTGTGTGAACATCGACTTAAATAAGGACTTGAGATTAAATTTTTTGACTTACGACTGCAGTTTATTTTGCTTTAGATAATGACAAAAAAGTAAAGGTTGTTAGTTATTTATTAAAGTAGATCTATGAATAAAGCCTATGTATGTCGTTTAATGATTGAACCATATTTTAGAAAAAAAAAAAAAACAAAGATTAGTTTAGTTAGTTGAACTAATGAATACAAAATAAATAAATAAATAAATAAATAAATAAATAAATAAATAAATAAATAAATAAATAAATAAATAAATAAATAAATAAATAAATAAATAAATAAATAAATAAATAAATAAATAAATAAATAAATAAATAAATAAATAAATAAATAAATAAATAAATAAATAAATAAATAAATAAATAAATAAATAAATAAATAAATAAATAAATAAATAAATAAATAAATAAATAAATAAATAAATAAATAAATAAATAAATAAATAAATAAATAAATAAATAAATAAATAAATAAA
The DNA here is from genome assembly GCA_951394005.1 of Protophormia terraenovae. Taxonomy (NCBI): domain Eukaryota; kingdom Metazoa; phylum Arthropoda; class Insecta; order Diptera; family Calliphoridae; genus Protophormia; species Protophormia terraenovae. Next base: position 130,241,936 of record OX596077.1, read on the forward strand.
TAAATAATTAAATAAATAAATAAATAAATAAATAAATAAATAAATAAATAAATAAATAAATAAATAAATAAATAAATAAATAAATAAATAAATAAATAAATAAATAAATAAATAAATAAATAAATAAATAAATAAAAAAATAAAATTACTTCAGTTTAATAAAATATCTAACACCAAAGTAAATTTTCTCTTCAAATAAAAACCTCCCAGTAAAACTATTTTAAATCAAATATCAGAAACTAATTTCGGCCTAAACAATAAATCTCAAAACTCACATTTTTAATCACTTCTTCCTATAACCTAAGTCACTGTATTGTTTTGTTTATGTTATTCTTCGTTTATAATTCTACACCCAGCTTAAATTTAATGGTTTTAAATATAAAAAACAAAATATAACAACTAAAATCACAGCAATAATAAACAACAAAAATAAAACATTAAAAAAACGTGCAACGAGCTTAACTAAGTTGAAATGATTTAAGCCTCGTTGTTAGCTTGTTGTATGTTAAGTGCTGGCTGTCTGGTTCGTTGGCTGTTAAGAAACTAAGCAAGCAGGCAGGCAGGCTGACTGGCTGCCAACCATCCAACCAGGCAGGCAGTCAGCCAATTCAACTCTTGTAAACGTTAAATGAAAAAAAAAAAAAAAAAAAAACAGCAACAAAACAATACCCAAGAGTATGAGAGTAATAAAGAGGAGGGGTACCATCACAAACAATATGATAGATAGTTTGAATGTTGTTTTGTCTGCCTGCCGGGCTTAATGTCGTTAACGATAAACGGACCTTATAAGAGTTGCTGGTATATATTACTTTACTAGAATCTGTTACAGAGCTGTTTTTCAGTTCGTTGTTGTTGTTTACGTCTTGATGATATTAATGAAGATCATGTTGCTTGTAATGATCATAATCCATAAACATCATTAAATTTTTTTAACTCTGTCTCTGTGACTCTCTGATGGTGGTGTTTTGTTGTTAATTTAAGTTGATGTTTGGGTGTGAAGTTCTTTATATTTTTTAATCGTTTTTTTTTTTAGAGTTTTTTTCTGGTTTCTTCATAACTATGCGTAAATTTATGTCTTTCATATGGTTTTTATATAGATATTTAAATGTTTAACATAAAAATTTAAGAAAAAAAAATATAAATAAAAAACAATAATTTGTATTTATTGTTAATATACAAGTTTGTTAGGTTTCTCTGATATTTTTTTTTTATTTTTTTTTTTTTGGCTTTTGTTTGATTTTTACGAGACCATATTGTGGCTTGAAATTATGATGATATTCTTTTGTTAGATGTGAGCAAGAAAAATGTTATGCGTTCATTGGCTTTTTAAAGGGAGAACAAAAAAATGATTTCAAATCAAACATAAATTTATTGGGGAATTTCTTTCTGATAAACAATTGTTTAAAATAAAGTTAAAGGAAAAATTTCAACGCAAAAATATAGTCCAATTGTAGGGATACATAAAGAACAAAATAGGGTTATATAAAGGTTTCAAGTAAGAATTTATTCAATCTCGGTTATTTTTTAACCAAAATAAGTTTAAATACAAGATCTTTAAACAAAAATATGTTTCAATCTTCGATCAGAAATAAGCTTCAATCTTCCAGCCTCAAATGGAAGAGTGCCTCAAATTATTATATTCTCATCTATTTAATTTCTCATGCCTATCATACAACACTCCCAATTCAAAGTTATGCCAATAATGTTATATCTTTACAAAAACAAACTAGATAAAATGAAATTAACAATAGTGAATTACATTTTTTTTAATTAATTGAGGGGATTGTAAGGAAGGATATTGAGTCTTCTTCATATAATGAGAAACAAAGTAGAAAAAGTAAACTATTTGAGTTGCTTTTTGAAAGATGCTTGGTTTTCTTTTTATCTTATATAGAAAAATAGTATTGTAAAATACCAAATAAAATCAGCAAATAAAAAACGCTAAATGTAAAAACGGAAAAAATTGTCAAAACGAAAATAGTAGAATAAATCTCCAAAATAAAAAAATAACAAAATTAAAACAAAAACGTTTGTCAAAATAAGAAAAAGTCAAAACGAAAACCAAATTAAAAAAAATCCCTAAAACGGAAAAATCTAAAATGAAAAACATTCCCAAAATGGAAAAAAGTCGCCAAACTAAAAAAATGTCTAAATGAAAGACAAAAAAATTAAAATTAAAATTTCATAATGGAAAAATCGCATAAAAAACTAAACAAAAGCTAAAATAAAAAACAATAAAAAGAGACAAAATAGTTAAAATGAAAAACACGCCCAAAAAAAAAAAAAAAAAACGCCAAATAAATAAAAAACGCATAAACAGAAAAAACATAAAAAAATAAACGCTAAATCAAAAAAATAGCTAAATGGTGGAAAACCTAAACGTAAAAAATAGCGAAATAAATTTTCAACATAAAAAAGTAAAAGAAATCGTTAAAATGAAACAAAAAATTAATATAAATGAAAAAAAAAATCGTGGAAAAAAAAAACGCCAACAAAAAAAGTCTAAAACGAAAGGAAACGTAAAAAAATGTTAAAATTAAAAAAAAACAAAATAAAAAATCATCAAATGAAAAAAGCGTCAAAACAAAAAACACGTCAAAATGAAAAAAAAAAATTAAAAAAAATCGCAAAAATCATCTAAACAAAAACTAAAATATAAAAATAACAAAAAAGGACAAAAAGACTAAAACGCCAAATTAATAAAAAGTCGCATAAACAGAAACAAACACGCTAAAACGAAAAGAAGCTAAAGCATTGAAAAAATAAAATTTTAATGATAATAATAATAAAGTAACAAATCGTCAAAAATAAAAAAACATCAAAATGTAAAAATCGTCGAAACGAAAAAAAAAAAAGCCAAAAGACTTCAACGAAAGGATCGTCAAAACGGGAACTAAACTAAAAAATATAAAATTAAAAATCAGCAAATTAAGAAAAAAAAAACCAATAAAATCAAATAAACGTAAAAATAAGAAATTGGCAACACTACAAAAAATATCGCTAAAAATAAACAATCAAAAAACACAAGTAAAAAAAAAAAACGCCAAAACGGGGTAAAAACGCCAAGACGTCAAAATCCCTCCGATTTTTTTTCTAGAAATTATCCATATTATTAAATTGGTGCAAAAAAATACTTAAAAAAATGTAAAAGTATTTATTTACTTTGCAGATTACAAATTGGTTCAGTATTTGATCAGGTATAATCAATAGGATTTTCTGGTATGGTATAAACTAGTAATTTTTAATAGCAGATCTGTGTTTTAAATAAAATAAGCCTTAATCACGGGATTAACAAGAATCATATGAAGTTATAATCAGCAAAGTAAGCTTTAATTAATATATGTTCTTTAAACAAATTTTAGCTGCAAAATAAGCTTAAATGTTAGGACTTAATAAAAAAAAAAATTCATTTTTTTTTTTTTATTTTTTTTGCAATAAACTTTTTTTAACCGAAATAAACCAAAGTTCTTTTCTTAACCAAAATAAACTTTAAGTTCAGTTATTTATAAAGAACTAAATAAGCCTGAGCTTTTGCTCACTATATATTTAGATCAGTGATAGCTTTATTTATAAAGAAATAAGTTTTATTCTTCATCTTGAATCTCTGAACTTTTAATACTTACAACAAAATAAACTTGAATCCTATAACTTTATTAAAAAAAAATTTTTTTCCACATGTAAACCAAAATTAGCTTTAATAGTACTTTTTCAATGTTTCTTTTAATGCTGTCTTATCTGAAACAAGAGTTGTTGTCTTGCTTTTCAAAATATATGACATATCCATTTAACCAAAAAACAACAAAACTTAAAAAAAAAAACTACATAAATGAAATTAAAGTGGTAAATATTCCAATTTGCGTGAAACTGAGTGAGAATGTGTATAAACAAAATAAAAATCACTTAACCATAAAAGCTACATGATTATTATCATGTCGTCCCCCTTCGACTACTTCTTCAACATCTTGTTGTTGCTGTTGCTTTTTAAATCGTTTCTTTATCTCATTTGCTTCAGTACACTTTATCTTAATTACCACAAGAATGTGTTACAATTTGCACATTAGCTATGCTGTCATACGAATGGATATGGGGTTCTGTATTCCGATGTACATATGTACGTAGTTGAGTTGCATGTTGAAGAATGGTTCGTTGGTTAGTTGATTGGTTGGTCCGTTGTATCGTTGGTTACTTTTATTTGGCTTTAGTCGTTGTTAAGTGTTGGGTTGTTATAAGGAAGACGGGATGATGATTGTTGCTTGGTTGTAAGGTAGATATGAATATGAATTTACATTATGTTTATGATATGTTTGTTAAACAAAAGGTATGCTTGGATTGTTGCTTGAATGTTTTGGATGGATAGATGATGGTTTTGTTAAAATGGACACCCGGTAGTTCGGAAGCTTACAAGTGAAAAAAGTGAACATTTTTTGAAGTCTAAAGACAATTCCATAGTTTTTGAAAGTCGAAAAAAGCTTTTATTGTAATCGTTTATGAAGTCCCAAATTAGCTTCAACTAAAGATCTTTAGAACGCTTAAAATTAGCATAAATAGCAGCTATTTATAAAGTCAACAATAATCCTCAGGGTTACCTGTTCATAATGACGAGAAAAAATTTAATAGCAGGTCTTTATAAAGTCTAAAGTATGCTTCGATCATAAGTCCAAAATACGCTCCAATTATAGATCTTTTAAAAGTTTATAAAACAGCAAAGTTTTAAAATGTTTTGAAAATAAGCTTTAATCGTAACAGTTTATAAAGTCGCAAGTAAGCTTAAGTTCTTCAGTAATATGAACTAAAGCTAAATAACTGGATTTATTTAGTCAAAAGTAAGCTTCAGTCCTAAGCTTTTATAAATTTCAATTAAGCTTTAATCACAAATCGTTAACAAAGCCTTAATTTGCTTTATTTTTCAGTTTAGTTTTTACTGCTCTTTTTAATTGACAAAATAAGATCAACAGGGTATTTTCCAACAGCTCCCTTTGAAACACAAGTAAATATAATCAAAATCATAATACATTTACAGGAGTTTTTTGTTGTTATTTTTTATGACATTTGGTTTTTATATTAAGAGGTAACATAACCAATCATATGAACCAAACATGCAATGTTGTGACGTTTGTAAGCATGTAGTAGCATTTGTTCACCCTCCCTCTCTCTGTGTGTTAACTTTTGACAAGGTATGATGACGTTGACTGGTTTGCTGATTGCTTGGCATGTTAATAATGACATATTTTGCCTACCAACCATATTAAATTGCATTGTTTAACAAAAAAAAAAAAAATTAATTTATGTGCATTTTTTACACATATAATACAGTAAACTTTGAAGAGATTAAAGTTTGTTACAGAGTTTACAAATTTATTTAAAAACTCACCAAACATTTAGAACAGTTTTAAAATTTTACTTACCTAAAAAGAGAAAGAAAAAAAAAAAAGATAAAATTAGAATTGATGATAGTTTTTTAAAAAAGTTAATTCAAAAAATATAAGCTTTAAGCTTATTTGTTTTATTAAATAAAGTGTACGACTAAAGCTGATCAAAGCTTATTTTTGTATTAAATAAACAGTTTACATTAAAGGTAATTTTAATGCACAAAATCTATTAAAAAATATTTAAAATTATGTGAATTTAAAGCTTTTTATTTTTGTTACACTAATGAACTACGATCGCATTTTATTTCAGCTTAAATTCGACTTAAATAAAAAAACAGATGTAGAATATATTTTACTTTGAATACTTTATTCAGATTTAAATAAAGAATTTAAAGCTTATTTTGAATCAAATAATTGATCCTAAATTCTAAAGTCCTAAATCTATTAAAGGTTTTCAATAATGATGAGAGCTTTAAGCTTATTGTATATACAACTATGATCGAAGCTTATTCCAGATATTTTGGTATTCAATAAACATTTTATATTAAAGTTAATTTTAATGTACATAAAGCTTTTTTTATACACAAATGAACCACAATCGCAGCTTATTTCAGAATAAATTCGATTTAAATAGACAAAACAGTTGTAGAAGATAATTTAAATTTGAATAAAGTGCCCAGATTTAAATAAAAGCTTACTTTGTATCAAGAAAAAATGTATATTAAAGCTTATTTTGTATCAAATAATCAAACCAATAAAAACTGATAAAAGCTTATTTTGTTTTCAATAAAAATTTAATTTTAATCTTATATTAGTTTACATTAAAATGTATTAAATAATGATGAGAACTTAAAGCTTTTTTTTTTTTTTTTTTTTGATATACTAATGAACTACGATCGCAGCTTATTTCAGATTAAATTTAAATAAAAAACATAGGAAGAAGATAATATTTTGTTTAAATAAAGTTACTAGATTCAAGCTTTATTAGATTTAAATAAACACTTTAAATTAAAGCTTATTTTGTATTCAATAAAAATTTACTATTAAAGCTTATTTTAATTCACACAAAAAAATGCTTTAGTACATAATTAAAAAAATAAAAATAAATTATGAAATAATGATGAAAGCTTAAAGCTTATTTTGATTCATATGAAAGTATAATGCTACAATCAAATCTAATTTAGTTTCAAATAAATGAATAAGATAAATATACGGTTTAAAAAAAATTTAAGGTAATTTAAGCTCCAATAAAGTCCTGCAATTTAAGCTAAATTACATTTTAACACATGCTCATATGCTATTAAGTAAAGATTTGGAATTAAAGCTCACTTCATTTAAAAAAATCTAAAATTTAAAGCATCTTTTGTATTAAATAATAATGAGAGCTTAAAGCTTATTTTGATTCTTCAATATAATGATTACAAATAAAGCTTATTTTGTTTTAAATAAAGAAAATCATTTAAATTTAAAGTAATAAAATTAAAACCTAATTAGATTTAAGCATTTAAAGCTTTTGCTTAAATCTAAAAAACTTACAGCCGTATTAAAAAAAATAATAATCTATGTTTGATAACGAGTTACTAACTTTTTCGTATGTAAATTTCCATAAGAAAAAGTTAATAACTCGTTATCGTTATTTTGAATAATCACCCTTATTACGAGTGTCGTAGTCGTGACGAAAACCTGTCGTTTTCTCTAATTTCGTATTATGATTGTCGAAAACAACAAAAAAATACATGCAATTAACATTGATTTTGTCGTTCGACTTCGACTACGACAACGACACTCGTAATAAGGGTGAATATTTTTCAAATTAAGACCTGACATAAAAATTCGTTTTAAATAAAAGAAATTAGAAAATCATTAAGTTTGAATAAATTCTTAAAAATTAAGCTTAATTAGATAAAAAAAAAAAAAAAAATACGTTGATTTCAAGCTTATTTTGTAGTAAGTAGAGATTACAATTTAAAACTTATTTAATTGCAATTAAAGGTCTAACATTTAAGTTTATTTTGTATTAAATAAAGATAAGAAAAGACCTGAGTTTAAAGTTTATTTTGATGTAAATAAGGATCTACGCTTAAAGCTTCTTTATATCTTAAAAAGATCTACGATTAAAGTTTATTTCGAGCATCAAAAATACTTGGAATTAAAGTTTATTTTACAAAAACCAGAATTTGAAGCTCGTTTGAGTTTGTATGAAGACCTGGAATAAACTTTTATTTTTGTTTTAAATAATGACCTGGGATTAAAATCAAATTACAAAGATCTTAAAGTTTGTTTACAATTTAATTATATTATTTTTTAACAAAAACAAAAAAAAAAAAAAATATATATATATATATATATATATATATATATATATATATATATATATATATATATATATAATTTAAAAAAGTTAGATTAAACCTTTTTTATTTAAATTAAAGCTTTTCTTCATATAAATAAAGATCTGCGATTAAAGCTATTAAAAAACACCTAAAACTAAAGTTGTGTTTTAAATATTAAGGTCTAAAAAAGATTTGAGAGTGAAGTTTTTTTTTTATTTTTCTATCAATATCTAAGATAAAAGCTTTTGATTTAAAGATATAAGAACTGCAATTAAACTTTATTTTATTTTAAATAAAGACCTAAGGTTGGAGCTTACTTTGAAGCTTATTTAAGTTTAAATAAAGTCTTTAAAATTTTATTTTGGTTTTAATAAAGAACAGCTGTTGAAAGTAAAGACCAGGAATAAAAGCCTTTTTTTATATATTTCACCACAGTTCTTTATATAAAACAAAATAAAATTTAATTGCAGTTCTTATATCTGGGATTGAAGCTTATTTAGATGTAAATAAAGTCCCGATGTTAAAGCTTTTTTTAATTATTTTAATTTAATCGTATAAAACCTGAAATTAAAATTCATGTTGGTTTAAAATAATACATTTAAAAGAATGTTTTAATAACAACATAAAATTTAAGTCTGTTTATGACTTAAATAAAGACTACGGTTGAAATTTTTATTATTTAAATTTAAACTTGAATTTAAATTTTATTTTTATATAAATAAAGATCTGCGATTAAAGTTAAAGATCTAAAACTAAAGTTTATTTGTGGTTTAAATATTTAGGTTTAAAAAAGTCGTGAGTTTTTTAAATTTATATCAACACTTGAGTTAAAAGCTTTTGATTTGAAGATATAAGAACCGCAATTAAACTTTATTTTATATTAAATAAATACCTAAGGTTAAAGCTAACTTCTAAGCTTATTTAGGATTAAATAAATTTTTTAAAATTTTATTTTGGTTTTAATAAAGATCTGGGATTTATATAAAATTTTGCTGTTTGAAATAAAGTCCGGGAATAAAAACCACAGGTGTTAAGGGGCATATAAAAGTTTGTCATTCGGTTTGTAATTTACACAATTATATTGTCGATAGGACGATTTCCGTCCGTCTATCCATTTGTCGGTTGAAATGGCGTTTATGAAGCCCACCGATAACTGCCACATATAATATATATATATATTAAACGATCGGCAATCCTTTCGAGAATTTTGCTAATAAAATTCAGCAAGATCGGTTCATAAATATCGGAGATATGTCTAAAATACTTATAAGGTGCTTGAAATTCGTTTTAACCAAAACTAAATCACTTATAATTTTCTTTATTTTTTCAATTATTATTTTTTTTTTTATAATAAAAAAAAAAAAAACAATTTTGAATTAAATTTTAAACTGTCAACAACTTTAAATTTATTTTATATTTTTGAGGAAAAAAGTGAGAAACATTTAAATTTAATTGAGTCATTTAAAGCAATCACACTTTTTTAAAAATTATATAGCATTTCAATTTTATATATTTTTATATAAAGCTAAAGTTTTTTTTTTTTAGTTTTAAATTACAAGCCTTAAAAAGTTATTAACTACAAAAAGATTTTATTATTGTAGTTTTCTTTTTTAATATTTTTCTTTAATTATATTATAGATTTTTATTATTTGTATTATTACAATAATTATTCTGCCACCTACAACTTTTTCTAAAGTAATTCGTTTCATTTGTTTTAGGTTTCTGTAGCTTTTTTTATAATTTCCATCTGTCAATATTTAAAGTATCTTTGATTAAACATTAAACTGGTAATGGCATCATGAACACATGAATCATGATGATGATATTTGAATAAAAAAAAGGGGTTTGCAAAAAACGGATGGATGGTTGGATAGATATTTGCTGGTTTGGTTCAATAGTTGTATGGATAGCTAGCTAGCTGGGCTGACGGTATAGATGGATGGATGGTTAGTTACAGAGATAGTTTGAATTACAGTTACTTTTATGTTGTTGTTACTCTGGGTTTCCTGTGTGTAATAAAGTTTTTAACCAACCACAAAGTAAACTATTACCAGTTCACATTTCAATGATTCTTGAGGCATGTTTGTTCATTGATACTTTGTGTTTTTCTCTGCTTTTTTTTAATTTTATTTTCCCTTATTTTCTATATAATTTGTTTGTACTTTTTTTATATTTCTTTTTAATAATATTTGCAATTGCAAGTTTATTTTATTTCTACTGTTTGTGGGTATTTTTAGAAATGCTCTTGAATATATTTTTTTTATATTTAAACCTTAAAAGTTGCAAAAAAAAAAAAGTAAAGAGAAATCATAGAAAATGATTGGAATTTCGCTTTATTGTAAGGTACTTGTAAAAAATACTAGTAAATATTACATTTTTATTTATATTTTAATATAATCTTATTGAAATGGAATTTTATCAAAAGGGCTTCATGGAAATATTTAACAAAAAATGTAATAAAAATATTTTTAAATTATAGCAGTAATATATTGAAATCATAAAAGTTTTTTTTAGGTATAAAGGTTTAAAATTGAATTTTTTTAAATCGAAATAAGCTTTATTTTCTTCTTGATTAAAAGCTAATAAAGCTTAAAGTTTTAGTATTAGTTCAACCTAAACTTTAATTTTAAAATATTTATAAAATTTCTAATTTGATTTTCAAATTTGTTATTTTTTAGGCAAAAACATTTGTTTATTTTATCCAGTATTATTAGCTTAAAACTTAAATTTAAATTGAATTTTAAAGTTTGAAATTCCCAATAAAAACCAATAACTAAATAAATATATCACCTAACGTAATCTTAGAAAATAGTTATTTCTTTTGAATACTTTATATTTTTTTAACAGCAATTTACATGACAATAAAAAACTAATAAGCCCGCGCCATATTCAACACTTAAAAACTTCAAATAAGCGAGAATATAAAAACCAAGATAAAATAAAATAGAAACTTTAAATTTTTCAACATAAATACGAAACAAATAAATAAATAGTATAAACACGTTATGACGGTCAGCTTCAAAAAGATTTTAAATATTTTTTTAAACTCAAATCAAATAGTGTATCTTTAATATCGAAAGCTGTGTTAAGAAGGTGTTTGATTTTTAAAAAGCTGAAAGAAAATAGACAATAAAAAGGCCTTATAAAAGGCCTTAAAAAAACTTGATTGTAGATTTTTATCTTTACTTAAAGAAGATTTAAGACTGAAGTCTTTTACAAAAACGTAAAAAAATTCGGTGAATTTTAGGTTAAAATTTCAAACTTTTGATAAAAATTATAAAAAATCATTGAAAAAATCTTTGAGATACTTTTGAATTTTAAAAATATGTTTGTATCTTTTACTAAAAGTTTTCAAATTAAGTAAAACTTTGATTTGACATTGAAATTTATAGAGTTTTGGAAAAAAAAGATTTTTCACAAACTTTTGTATCTTAAAGAATTTATAACGTAATGATATTTGTATCTTTTACTAAAATTTAAAAAATTTAAAGAATTATATGTTAAAATTTTAAATATTTGATATAAAAAATTTTGGAAAAAGTCAATGAGATACTTTTGTATCTTAAAGATATTTTTATATCTTTTGAAAAAAATCTAAATTAACAATATTAAAAAAAATTAAACTAACAATATTATTAAAATATTTTTATTTTTTTTTACATAAATGTATCGCAATTTATAGAAAATAAATCTTTGAGATACTTTTATATTTTAATAACATTTTTGTATCTTTTGTTAGAAAATATTAAAAAAAAATAAACATATTTAAAATACCAGTTGTAATATTAAAATTTCAAGCTATTGATGAAATTTATTAAAAAATTACAGAAAAATCTTTGAGATACTATTTTATTTTAAAGATATTTTTGTATTTTTTACTAAAATTTTAAAATTTAATAAAATTTAAAGCTAATGTTGACATGTTCTTGGAATTTATAGAAAATTTTGGAAAAAAAAATCTTGAAGATAGTTTTGTATCTTAAAGATATTTTTGTATCTTTATCAAAAAATTTCAAGTTTCATACAAAATTATTTCAATATTTTTATTGATTACATCCACTTATTGCAATTCAACAAAAAATCTTTGAGATATTTTTATATCTTAAAAATATTTTTGTATCCTTATGTAAAAAAAAATTAAATTTAAGAATATTTTTTCGATTATTTTTTTTTTTTTTTTTTTTTTTTTTGTCAAAAAAAATTAAAAATTTACACAAAATTATTTTAATATTTTTATTTTTTACACCAATTTATCGAAAGTTTTGAAAAAAATATTTGAGATACTTTTATATTTTAAAAATATATTTGTATCTTTTGATAAAAAAAATTAAAAATTTATGCAAAAATTATTGTGTTTTTTTTTATCACAAAATTTATGCAAAATTTTATAAAAATTTTCTAAGGATACATACATATGTATCTTAAAAAATTTTTTCTATCTTAAAAATTTTTTTGTATCTTAGTTAATTTTTGTATCTTTTACTGAAAATTTTACTGGCATAAAATTTAACTCAATTTTATGCCAATATTAACTTGTTTTTGAAATTTATAGAAAATTTTGGAAAAAAAAAAAATAGTTTGTATCTTAAAGATATTTTTGTATCTTTAGCAAAAAATTTCAAATTTAATACAAAATTATTTTAATATTTTTATTTTTTACATCAATTTATCGAAACTTTTTAAAAAAAATTTTTGAGATACTTTTATATCTTAAAATTATTTTTTGCACATTTTGATAAAAATCTTAAAATTTAAGCAAATTTGTTGCATTTTTTATTTATATCAAAAAATCGTTGCAAGTTTTCTAAAAATATTCTTAAGATACATTTATAACTTAAAGTTAATTATTATTTGATTAATTTTGTAAAAATATTTCCATTTAAATTTTATTTCTGTTTTTTCTTTTTAAAAAGGCCTTTCAAATCAACCCCCTTTAATTTATTCCCCTTTCTTAGTTTTTTTCCAAACAACATAAATTAATATGCAAATTGTTTATTTATGTTTGTGTTTTCTTTAAATTTAATACCAAAACGAAGAAGAAAAAAATAAAACTTCAACTTTATTTCCATGCGACGATATTTTATTAATAATTTAACACTTGTTAAATAAAAATAGATTAATTTAAGTAGAATATATTAGCGTAAAACACAAATAACAATTTGCATAATTTTTTAATAAACAAATTAAACTGTTAATAAAATAAATAACCAAAATGAAGAGATGGAAAATTAAAAATTTTAATTTAAAAACTAAATTAGAAGACAAAAGAAAAAATTATAAAAAAATGAATTTAAAATCTACTTAAAAAAAAGAAAAATCCAAAGAAAGTCTTCAAGAGTTAAATAATGAAAATCTTTTTGAATAATATTTTCCTTCAAAAAAAGATTTTTTTTGAGACAAATCCATTTTTTTTTTTTAATTTCTAAATTAGAGTGTTTAACCATTTTATAGTCTTAAATACTGATTTTAAAATTAATTTGCATTTTAAATGAAATTTATTTTATTTTGGCAACAACCTTTATGGCGTTAGAAATTATAGCAAATTAAAACAAAATTTTAAGCATAAATTTTCTTCTAGACATTTGATTTAAGTTGCTAATAGTTTTTTTTTTTAGCTACAAAATTTATGAACCCGTTTAAACAACGGGGTATTCCGTTCTTAATTTTCTGGCAAACGACAGCTAAACTTATAAAAATTTATTATAATGGCTTTTTATAATTATAAACACCAACAAAAAGATTTTTAAAATGGTTTGTCAAGAAACTTAAAATTCAAATCAAATAAAATTTTAAAATGTTTTTAGCTTCAACTTAATGCTGCTGTTCAATATGTTTTTTTTTTTTTTCTTTTGCCCTGTGTGCTAAATAGAACCTTGTTATTTGGAAAATTGATGTTTCCACAAGTTAAACGAACCGTAGGAAGTTAAAACATCAAAAAAAAAAAAAAAATTATAAACAAGAACAAACAAAAACATCACACCTTTTTTTGAGAAAAGAAAAAAAGTTATAATCAAGTTTAGAAGAAATGAAAGGTAAATTTTTTAAGTTAGCTAAAGGTTGCAAACACCATTAAGAAGAAACACTAGCAGCCAGCAAAACGAGCAACGATGTCTGAAACTCAATAGGGAGCCCCCCCCCCAAAAAAAAAAAAAATAATCGTCTCGATTCGTAACGAAATAAGTATAAAATAAGCATGAGGTATAAAAGAATAAAAAAGGTATAAAATTCAGATATTTAAACATATAATTGCTCCAAACTTTTAGATTTTTCATAACAAGTTTTTATTATTATTCCTAACTCCACTATTTAACGAATTAAACCCAATTTTACATTTTTCATGATAAAAATAAATTTTTGGTATAAATAATGAGAGATAATAGATTTTATTATTTTATACATTTCATATAAAAAACGATTTTTGAAGAAAATTATAAAAATGTTTAAGCTAAATTTATCAAAAATTAAGAAAATAAAACAAATTCTTAGGAAAATTTCACAAAATTAATTAAAAGATAAAAAATTAACTTTAAGATACACAAACACCAACAAGATACAAATGTATCCTTAAAACATTTTAACAACATTTGCAACAATTTTGTGTTTAAAATAAAACACAATTTCAAAATTTTTTATTAAAAGATACAAAAATCTTTTTAAGATATAAAAGTTTGTCTAAAGTTGTCTTTAAAATCCAAAAACAAGTTAATGTTAGCATAAATCTTTACTAAATTTTAAAAAATTTAAGTAAAATATAAAAAAATATCTATAAGATGCAAAAGTATTTTATTTCATTTCATCAGTAGCTTGAAATTTAAATATTGCAACTAGTCTTTTTAATATAATAATTTTATTTTTAATATTTTCTAACAAAAGATACAAAAATATTTTTAAAATATAAAAGTATCTCAAAGATTTATTTTTCAAAAACTGCGATAAATTTATGTCAAAAATAAAAATATTCCAATAATATTGACTAAATTAGATTATTATTATTATTATTATTATTATTTTTTTTTTTTTTGCAAAAGATACAAAAATATCTTTAAGATACAAAAGTATCTTATTGACTTTTTCCAAATTTTTTATAAATTTCAATAACAAATCAATGTATAAAATTTCACAAAATTTAAATAATTTTAATAAAACATTAATATCTTTAAGATGCTAAAGTGTCTCAAAGATTTTTTTATGAGTTTTTTTTTTTAATCATCAATAGCTTGAAATTCAAATACTAAAGCAAATTTTGCTTAAAAAATTGCTTAAGATATAAAAGTATCTCAAAGTTTTTTTCTAAAAATGGACATAAACTTATGTAAAAAATAAAAATATTCCAATAATTTTGTCTAAATTTTTAAATTTTTTGCAAAAGATACAAAATTTATTTCAAAGATTTCTTCCAAGTTTCTCTATAAATTCCAAGGACAAGTAAATTTTAACATACAATTTTACTTATTTTAATAAAAAAATACAAAAATATCTTTGAAATGCAAAAGTATTTCAAAGATTTTTTTCAAAAAATTATAAATTTATGTAAAAAATAAATATACAAATAATTTTGTCTAAATTTTAAAATTATTTGCCAAAGTTACACTAATATCTTTAAGATACAAAAGTACTTCAAAGTCTTTTTCCAAGTTTTTTATAAATTCCAATAACAAGTCATGTTAGCATAAATCTTGACTAAATTTTAAAAATTTTAGTAAAATATACAAAAATATCTTTAAAATACAAAAGTATCTCAGAGATTTTTTCCATGATTTTTTATAATTTTCATCAAAAGTTTGAAATTTTAACATCAAATTCACTGAATTTTTAAAATTTTAGCAAAAGATACAAAAAAATCTTTAAGTTATAAAAGTATTTCAAAGATTTTTTTTCAAAATGTGAATAAATTAAAAGAAAATCTCTAAATTTGCAATACAAATTTATAAAATTTTATATAATGTGACTAAATTTTATAATTGTTCTGCTAAAGATTTTAAAACATCTTTAAACATTTAAAAAAATCGTTTCAAAATGTTCATTATATTCGCTAAAAAGTTTTAAATTTTGATCTTTTATTTTTTTTATTTATTTATTTTTTTTTTTTTTTTTGCAAAAGTCAAAAATATTTTTAAGATACAAAAAGTATCAAAGAATTCTTCCAAAATTTTCTATAAATTCCAATAACAAGTCATGTAGGCATAAAATTTTACTAAATTTTTAAAATTCTAGTAGAAAATACAAAAATATCTATTAAATGCTCATATCTCAAAGATTTTTTCTATGATTTTTTATATTTTTTATCAAAAGTTTGAAATTTTAATATAAACACCGAATTTTTAAAAATTTCAGTAAAAGATGTTAAAAAAAAAAATCTTAAGTTATAAAAGTATTTCAATGATTTTTTTCCCAAAAAGTGAATAAATTAAAAGAAAATCTCTAAATTTATAATAAAAATTCTAATAATTTTAGTGAAAGATAACAAAATATCTTTAAGTTATAAAAGTATCTCAAAGATTTTTTCGAAAGTTTTGTAAAAATTACAAGCATTTTAAGATTTTTTTCTTATAGAAATTGCTTTTTATGAAAAATTTTTGTGAAAAAAGATTTTCATTATTTTCTCTGTAAAGCCTATATTTAATGTAATTATAGATTATAGATTTTTTTTTAAATAAAGCTTTAATTCCTTAAAATCTCTGTTAAATTAAGTTAAAGAGCAGAGACCCTGAATATTTTCTAACAAAAACAGAAATAAATAAAGAAAAAAAGAAGCCTTTCAAAAGATAAGGAGGACTGCTGACTCCTATTATAACTTTAACAGAAAACACTATAAAAACAACAACAACAAAACGAGAAGCAACACAAAATTGGTATTGAAATTGAAATCTAAAACCAAAATCGCTTTTGGCATTGAAAATATAGTTTAAGAAAACAAAAACCAAAAAAAAGAAAATAAGAAGTAAAGCACGAATCTTTAGCACAAAAACAACAACAACTAAATGTTAAAGAGTTTAAGTTTAAGAATCGAATGCAACAACGACATTAAAACGGTTTTTGTTGTTGTTGTTATTATTGTTGAATACAAAATAAACCACAAAACAAAACAATCAAAACTTTACTGCTGCTGCTGCTTCTTTCCAAATTTATACTACTTGCCAGCCAGTCAGCCAACCTGCCTGAATATTTATTGTACACTTCACGTACGAGTTAAAACTCTCTAACACACACTGACTAACACTAGAACAGGCTGGCAGGCAGTTAAGCAGTCAGGGCTGGGCAGGCGTAACAAAACAAAAGCCAAAACAATATTTAAGCCTTACAATAACAATAAGCAGCAAGTAAATGTTGTTGCTTTTGTTTTGTTTTTTTTTTTTTATATTTATTTAATTTTTATTTTGTTTTCTTCAACTCGGTCATGAAACTCGAGTGTTATATGATGATGATGTTTTTGTTGTTATTGTTTTGTATTCCTCCCCACTCAACACAACAATGCCTTAATTTTTATTATTGTTGTTTTTTTTAACAATATTCTCATTTTTCTACACTTTAACATAAAATATAAGTTAGTCAATCTGTTTGTAAAAAAAAATTTTAAATTTTGACTTTAAAAATCCCTTAGAACAAAATTTGAAGTTTTTACTACCCAGCAAAAATTTTTTAGGTACTGGTAAGCAGTACAAAATTATTCATGCCTGCCGATAGCACATCATTGATGCGCATTTGAGCAAGCTATAAAAGGAACCGAGAAATATACATTGGGCTCATATTTTTTTTTTTACCGAATTACAACCTGCATCCTCTCTCGCTTACGTGGATGCAGGATTGTAAGCGAATGACTTCCTTCTCCCCATTTTTATTTACGATTTAAAGTTGGGTGATGCAATATTTTCAACTGCGTTGATTAGTTGTGATCGAGTGTTCAAAGTATTAAGAAGTAAGTTTGTTCGTGAAAGTCGAAAAAAATATTAATATTAAAACCTATTAAAATTGTAAGTAAAATTATTATATTTGTTTAAATAACTATTTATAATAACAAAATAAAATTATTTATTAAATTATTAAAGCTTTAAATATGTATATTGTTTTTAGCTTTCATTATATAATATACAAGAAATGACATGTTTTGTAACGTATTTTGTGTTTTATTACTTTTTTAATTTTCAGTTTGACTTGTTTTGAAGAAATTTTGTGTTTTTGTTTTTATACGATTAGAGAAAAAAATAAATTTATGGGTTACCCAAAATTTCTATATGTAATATACGATACGTATAACATATTCCATATTTTTTATGTTAATTTTTCTTTTTCTTTTTTTTCCTATTAAGTAGTATAATATTTTTATTTTTTATTATTATTTTTTTTTTTTTTCAGATTAAACAATTAAGGATTACCCCAATAAAAAGGCCATTTGACTCAAATAAGTTGATGAACTGATTTAAAAAATATCTGATTTTTTTTTTTATTTTTTTTTTTTATAAAATAAATCAAATAAATTTAAAAAAATAATAATAATAAAAAATAATAATTTTCATAAATGCATTATTTAAATTCAAGGCATGATTTCACAGCCTCTGGGATCTCTAAAAGATGCACATAAAGGAGGCATGATATCATCACATGTATGATGCCTTAAAATGCGCATAATAAAGGCATGTATGAACCTAATACGTAGCGCAGCAAAGTGGGACATCACGAACAAAAATCATGCCTTCTTGAAGCAGGTTGGTAAGGGAGAGTTCTTTTATCTCTCCCTTACAAACCGGCTTCTGGGTATGCAGCAATTTTTGCTGGGTAATAACACCTTGACAATTTTTATACCCACTTTCAAAAAGATTTTGTCATTCTGTGTGTAACATGTCGAAGGAATCATTTAAGACCCCACAAAGTATATATTTTCTGGGTTCTAGTTAGATTCTGAGTCGATCTAGCTATGTCCGTCCGTCTGTCCGTCTGTTGAAAGCACGAGAGGGACAACGTAGGGGGTCGAAATTTGGCACAAATATTTATAAAAGGTTTGTTTGATATTGAAAATGGGCAAAATCGGATAATAAACAAAAAAAGTTATGGGCTAAAAACTAGAAAAACAGGGTATCCGTTTCATACTTTTCTGCTGATATCTCTTAAACAAAAGCATCGAAATTTTTTATAAATAGTTTAAGGGTCGATATAATCTTAGAAACCAAAAATGGGCGTGGTCCGCCCACCTCTCATATGAGATGAAACTTCAACGAAATTGTGTTTAAATAGTTCAAGAACCAATGTAAACTCGGAAACAAAAAATGGGCATGGTCCGACTACTTTACCGCCCACCTCCCATATAACGTAAAATTTTAAAAAGTTGATGGTGGGTATATAGATTCGGCCGAGCCGAATATAACATTCACGCTTGTTGACTTTCTAATCTTATTCCATATACCACTAAAGCAAACTCTTTCTTCCTAGTTTTTTTTTTTTCTATCATACGTTTTGTTACTTAAACTTGAGCAGGTTATCTAAAATTCGTCTTTACCAAATTTATCTTTGATACTTTTTTTTTTTTTTTTTTGTTTCCCTCACCATCAAATGAACACGAGTTAGTCTGTTCATTTTTGTATGCAAAGATGTGTGTTCTTGGTTTTGAGTTGCCTGTATCTTTAGGCAAAGTTAACACAACACTACTAACAATAATATGTACCTTCACCACACTAGCACCAGCATTACCCAACAACATGATAATAATGATCATTATCATCATCATTGCTAACAACAGCACAGAGTAGACAAGGCGCAACGAATGTGTCTTGTTAGCACAGACGGACATATTAGTTGTGGCAACAGCAGGCAGTCAAAAATATGCACAACAACAGCAATAAGAACAACAACATCACCATAACCAAATAACTTAGGTGTTATGAAAATGCCAAAATGATAAAAACATTGGACACTATTTCAAAATAATGTTAGAGAATAATGACAAAGAAAATTTTTGATTGTAGTAAAAAAAAAACAACAACTAAAAATTAAATTAAAGTTTTATATAATTATAATAAAATTTTAACACCCAAAAGTTAATAAATATTTAAAAGAAATTATATAAAGTTTGATTATAAAATGTGAATACTTGAATAATGTTTAAATGATAGAAACTTTTACCCCCTGTTTCTATAAAACGAACGAAAAGTATTATTGGTAATTTAAACTATTACTTGTATGATCGAATTAAAATGTATGGAAGTATTGTTGGGGAGCTCTACGCCTTTAGAAAAATCATATTGTAGTCACGCTGTGATGATACAAGATAAGCCTACAGTGTGTCAAAATTGACCACCTTGAATATGTAAAAGTTTCAGAAATTCGTAACTTCTACAGATCAAGTCCGATATAAAAATTTTTAATATTTCAGTAAAGAGCTTGGCAAAATCAAGAAAAAATATGTTTATTCACCTAAGTTATCTCTTACATTTAAAACAAGTTTTGATACTTGTTATGATAGATAAATCTTTTTTGTAGACCCTACGTTAATTAACATTCCACTTTTTATTGTAAAAAGTCGAAAAGTTGAAATCGACTTTTTGATTTGAAAATTGTCGATAAATCGACTTTCTTGATGCCAAAAGTCGAAAAGTCGAACAAAGTCGAAAATAGTCGAAAAGTCGGAAAAAGTCGAAAATAGTCGGAAAAAGTCGAAAAGTCGGAAAAAGTAGTCGGAAAAAGTCGAAAATAGTCGGAAAAAGTCGACTATTTAAAAATTAAAAAAGTCGAAAAATCGACTATTTAATAATTGAAAAAGTCGAAAAATCGACTATTTAAAAAATAAAAAAAGTCGAAAAATCGAAAAGTCGACTTTTTGTTCAAACTATAAAACCCTACTTACTATGGCCGAAATATTAGACATGCCCATAAAAAAAAATTCAGACCTGATGGAAAAAAACTGAAAGCAGATTCGTGTTTAGCACATCAAAATACACCAAGTACAACTATTCGTATATGGTGTTGTATTTTTTTGTCGACCAGTGAAATCAGAAAAAGTATAAGAGCCCAAACACAAGCAAGCGGATTTTTTTTTATTTAAAGATTTGGCAACTAAAACAACACAGCGGAATCCGCTGAAAATTAAAATTTATTTAATTTTTACAACGGATTCTCAAAAGCTCTCTTTTTTTCACTCCCTCTCTGTCGGTGTTGCCATTGTTGCAAAATGAATCGCATAGGTTTACGTTAAATTTATATAAAAAGGAAAGAGATAGAAAGATTTGCTTTATATTTTTTATGTATGGAATTTAAGAGAGGAAGAAAAACATTTTTAATACATTTAGTTTTGTTGTTGCCAAACACAAAAAATATAAAGAAACAAAATGTATGTGAAATCTGCTGCTGGACGCCGTCTTCATTTAATTTGTATTACTCTTTTAGAGCGAAAAACAACATCTAACACCGCTTGCTTGTATTTGGGCTCTAAACTGGAGTTTTTTTCATCTAAATTACATTGCTTAGCTGACACAATTCTTCGTTATATGGAAAAATGAGAAAGTGAAAGAAAAAACTTTAAGATTCTTGTAAAAGAAATCTCACAATTCCCAAAAAATCACCGGAAACCCCTATGTAATTCTTCCAAAGATTTAGCTTAAAGTCTTAAGTCTATTGAACGCCAAAAACAATTTATACGAGTTCTACGATATGTAGAACTCGTATGATAGAATTTTAGTATTCAAGACGTTTATTCTAACACTCATTATTACAATATTTGCTAGAATGCATTATTTTGCTTTTTGTGATTCTCTTACAACTACTTTAATTGAAAGTCTTATGAGGCATACATCTTGGTATTTCTTTAGGCTTAAAGCTAATAAAACTTTAATAATTTGAGGATACTTAAGAGGTTGCCACAATTTTCGTAGATCTTGACCAATTTAATTAGCATTTTAAACTATTTACTTCATATCAACAACAATTTGATTAGAGACGTTGGCTTAAGAAATAAATTGCTTAAATATCCAATTTATTTCAAAAGTAATGTGTTGGAAACTAAATTTGTTTATTAGTTTTAAAACATAGGGTCTTTTTCACAGCAACTACAAAAATTCTTATGAAATCTGCTCTTTATGCTTTATAAGTATTAAATTACCAAAATTTACTTAAAACACTATTTACCTGGAAAGAACTTGATTTGTTTTTATTTGAATACACCTTGCGTTAAAAGACACAAGCCTAAACAAGTAAAATGATAATGGTCTGCTATTCCAGAAAAAAATGAGAAAAAAGATCAATTGACAAACGAAAGAGGGTTAAAAAAATAAATTTAAATACAAACGAAAAACATAAGCTTAAGTCACATTAAGAAAATATTTAGCAATAAAAAGATCAAATCATTTTTTGTTTAATCTTATAAGAATGAAATCTAAAGATGATGCAATATTTTTAGAAAAATTATTCTATTTGCTTTTAAGTGAAAGACATAAAATATTGTCTTTAATTTTTTTATTAAAATATTTGCCTAATGTGTTCTAAAATAATGAATTCAGCAGCGTATGTCTCCTAGATTATTTCCAGAAATATCTGGTCAAAATTTTTTTAAAAAGATTTTAATTTAAGTTTTTGCTAAATTAAACTTTAGTTTATTAATTCTTTGGAAATATATTTAATTCATTTATTTATAAAGTTCTTTTGAAGTTGACTTAAATAAAATCTTTAATTTAAAAAAATATTCGTGGACGTTGTTGTGATAAAATACAACGTTCTTAATGTAATCATTATTAAACATTCCACACGCCATTTATTGCTTTAAACAACATTGTTAATCGTGCAATGAATGTCTGTTGCATGGCTTTGGCTAAATGTCTGTCTGTCTGTCTGTCTGTCTGTCTTTCTGTACGTCTTTCTGTGTTGTTACTGCATCTGTTGGCTTTTTGATATCTCGTTAATTACACTTTTACTTGTAATGCTCATTCACTAACCAGCCACGGTTAGATGATCGAACAAAATAATTCTGTTTAGTTTCTTATTTTCGTTTCATTTTCGCTATTACCCCGTTCTTTTATATTTTTGCCACATGAGGCATCACTCACGTTTCCATTGATTTTTTTTTTACTTAAGCCACCATTAACAATTGCGCAACACACGTAATTACAAGATTACGATAAGTGATAAGCCGAGGAAGAATAACCAGCCAGAAAGAATCCCCTTCTTACTTTATAAAAAACACAGATCCTCATGTTGTTTCTTTGTTTTCCTCTTTTTTTTTTTTTTTTTTTTGTTAAAAAGTTTAGTAAAGGGGGATTTAGTGGAAGTTTTTGTGGGCCAATAAACAGAATATAGAGAAGACCATTGTGAATATTCATTGTTTTGGTTTTTAAGTCTTTATTATGTTAAGAAGCCGTTTAAAGGCAACATTGTTTCAAAATAAATAAATTTTGCAAATTTAAAAAATTTTCTTTGCTTGTTTAGAAGAGTAAAATAATTGGCATAAAGCGTATAAAATGGAATGTAAGGAAATATAGAAAATAGGGAAAGGAAAGAGCAATAAAAAAGTAAGTATAAGTATTTATTTAAAAATATTTATATGAATAAAATAAGATATTTGTTCTTTTAATTTATAGCCCTGTTCAAAATTTTCCAACAATAACCAATTCTTAAATTTTCTTTAAATATTAAAAGAGAAAATTATATAAAAAATAATAATAAATAATAATAAAAATAAAAATTAAAAATTTTAATGTTCGAAATTTTCAAATATACTTAATGAATTTCCTTTAAATGCTAAAAAATCAAATGTTAAATATTAAATTAATGATTTTTTTTTTTTTTTAATTTTTAGCTATGTTCGAAATTTTTGAATAAAATTACAGAAATTAAATAAAAGATTTAAATAATTTTTAAGTAATTTCAAAATTTTCGAATTTCGAATATAACAAAAAATGCTTAAATTTAATTTAAACATTATGAAAACTCACAAAATAGTGAAATTTAAGATTTTTAAAAATTTTAGCTATGTAAAAAGTTTTCGAACTTAAAAATAAATAGATTTTCGAACATAAAAAATATGTTTAAATTTATTTTAAACCTTGAAAAATGTAGATACACAAAATAAATCAATCATTTTTAGTTTCAGGTATGTTCGAAAATTTCGAACTTAAATTTCTGATTTTCGAACATAAAAAAATATGTTCACTTATTTTAAACCTTAAAAAATGTAGATACATAAAATAATCTGTTTTAGGTATTTTCGAAAATTACGAACTTATATTTTCCGATTTTCGAACATATCAAAAATTATATTTTTTTAATTTTGGTAATATTCGAAATTTGTAAACTTAATTTCAAATTTTCAAACATAGCGAAAAAGTCTTAAATTTCAAATAATTGTTATAAATACTGTTAAATTGTGATAAAAATTTATTTTTTTTTAAGTATTAGCCATGTTCGAAACTTTCAATTAAATTTCTAAATATCAAATGTTACTAAAAATTTATAAATTTCGAAAAAACGTTTTAAGTTCAAATAATTATTATAAATATGACAAGAAAAAATATGATTTTTTAAGTTTTTTCTATGTTCGAATATTTTGAACTTAATTTCAAATGTTCGAACATAGTGATAAAAAGTTAAATATAGTTTAAGCTTTCAAAAAAATTAATTAAGAACTTGAAGAAGACATAATTAAATAATTTAGCTAAGTTCGAAATTTTCGAACTAATATTTTATTTAAATTATTATTAAACATTAAAAATTATAGAAATCAACAACTTATTTCTTTAGGTTTTTTAATTTCATTAAAATTATCTTTGACCTAAAACCCTAAAAAGATTTTAATAATTTTGTCCTTTAATAACAACCTTTATTATACAAAGTCCTTATTAACTTTGTCCCTGACAATCTTTTATTTTTCCTCTTTTTGTGTCCCTTAACTTAAAACCACTATTATTCCAAAGTAATTAAAAAGAAAATAAACATAATATCAATGAGATGTTGTTAACTATTATAGTAGTTATCTTATTTTCTGCATAATTTATAGAAAATAATACAAAAACTAAAAAAAAACTTAATAAAGACGTAAAAAAAATCTACAAATAAAATAAAAAAATAATGACTTTAAAAAAAAAGGAGAGTACTTTTGTAACAAAATGAAGAATGAATGAAAAGTATTAAGTACATTTACCTAAAAGATAAGTACTGACTAACTAAATATTAAAAAAAAATAATAATAAAAATTAAAGAAAATAAAACTAAAAATTAAACTCTACAAAAAGGATGTTTAACGTAATAATGAAGAGAAAGAAAAACTGAGCTCTTTTGTGGTGACAGGATTAAAAAATTGTTGACAAGAATTCAAAGCGAAAAATTCAATAAAAAAATTTATATGAAATTATATAAAAATACGCAATGACTTCAAAGTCAAAGTAGAGAAAAAAGACATACTAGAGTTAAGAACTACAACAAGTATGATGTTAAGGACACGACAATGATGATGAGTTTGTTAAAAAAAAAAAATCATCAAAAGTAAAAGGAGTAAGATGTTTTAGTAAGAATGATGGTCATATAAAAGAAATACAATTTAATATGCTTCAATAAAACGTTTAAACTTCAATTCAATTCAACTCCTCTTAAATCAAACAAAAAAAGATAAAGACTTTTTAGAAAAAAAAATTAATAAAGAGTTTGTTGGTATGATATATAGATAGAAAGAATTTTTACAAACAATTTTAGTTTTGTAAGAAAGACATTTTTTGTAAAAACAAACGTTGTATATGAACAGCATTTATATTCCTTATTTCGTCATTGACATTGCACCAATTTTACAAAAAAAATCTTTCTTTGCTTTTTCTTTTAAAACTTTTTTTTCTTTTCTTCTATCACTATCCAAAACATACAATTCTCAAAGGCATTGAGAAAGTGCAATAATGAAAAAATGCTCTAAAAGGAACTGTGTAAAAGAAAAAAAAAAAAACAATTCAACTGAAAAATCATCCTTATACCGAAAGTATGCGTACGTAATAAAAATTTGAACTTTTGAAATAAGAATAAGGAAAAGATCTTTTAAAAGTTTCACTTTTTTTTACTTAAATATAGAAAATTTCATATTAACAAAGTAAATATTTAAATAAATTAAATTAAAGACTAAACTGCCCCAAAAGACCTAGGAGCGATTAGGCTCAATAAAATGCTACGATTAAAGTTATTTTTGGATTAAATAATAGATCTACTATTAAAGCTTATTTCGGAACTTTATTTATAATTTATGATCGCAACTTACTTTGATTTATTTAAATTTATATTAATTAATTTATTTAATTATAGCTTTCAAATAAATACCTTGCACAAAGCTTTATTTAATAAGGAAAACTTGCTTCCTGATATTGCAACTTTGGAACCTACAATCAGAGCTTATTTTAGTCTAAATAAAGATCTACGCTTGAAGCTTATTTTGTATTAAATATAAATATTTCTTTTAAGCAAAGTTCTATTATTAAAGTTCATTTTAGTGTAAGATTTTTTTTTTTTAACTTTATTGAGGTTAATTTTAGACTTAACAATACCCCAATATTAAAGCTTTTATTTTTTTTAAATAAGTAACTACAGTAGAACCTTTTTTCAACAAAGTCCAAGGACTGAAAGCTTAGAAATTAAAACCCATGATTAAAGCTTATTCTGATTTAAATAAATTTCCTCTCAACTAAATATGTCATATAACGAAATTACTGTTGTTGTAACAGCTACAATAACAAATATCTAATCGGAGGGTTCTGCTTAAAGGTCAAGGCCAAGAAATTGCGCTACTTCTACGGGATGAGTCCATAAATCCATTGGACTGAGTAAGGTAGGGATGGTGGATGTCATGGGGATCCTGTCCACATGCTGGGCATATATTGGGGACGGCACGGTCTATGCGAGACCAGTAAGCCTATTGCTCCATCCCGACCTTAGTTGTGCCAGAACAACTCTTTTTTTCCGATAGGCAGTGGACGGCCTCCAAGTACGATATTCATACGATAGCTTGCAACCGCGGAATTTTTGGCGTCTTTCAAAAATGTCGTTCAAAGCTGCCATATACGAGGTGCGATCAAAAGTATACTGCACATATCTCTGTATGTTTTCCTCGTATATGCGAAGGTCTTTTCTGACATGCCTCGGGGGAGTCTCCAACTGTGTGATGTCAAAGTTTGGATCACCCCTCCGATGACATCCCAGAAGGAACTGCTGAAGGTGAGGTGATTTGTAAGCATCCTGTTACGGTTCTTAAGGCTGCATTTTGACAGCTTTGAATATGTCTCCACTGGGTGTCACTCAGCGAAGAAGTCCACACTGTAGCAGCATAATTTACAATGACCGACCAAACTTCTTATATGTAGCCAATAAGTTTTTTTTTTATCCATACCCCAAGTGCTGCCGGCTAGAGTTTCATCAACATTTTGGCCCGTCGCCGTAATTGTATAGTCGTCCGCATAGGATATCACGTCAACTCCTGATGGAGGCGCTGGAAGTTTCGAGAGGTGGAAATTAAACAAGAGTGGCGACAGGACCCCGCCTTGAGGAACTTCTTGTTTAACTCTACGAGGTTTTGAGCATTTGTCTCGAAACTCTTCGAACGACTATGCATTTAATGGAATCCATGCTGGTGACGAGATTCAGTTGACCACAACTTACCAACTCCTGTACTCAAGTTGCAGTTGTTTAAATGATCTAACCATTTCTTTCGCTAGTCCTCATTTACCAACATGCTGATATCACGGTTCAGCTGTGCGATCCTAAGATCGTCAGGGTTGATATTTCGGATGTCATTACGTTCGTCAGCGAGTCTAGCTGCTTCGAAATTACTGTGGAAATTTGTGGTATTACTTAAATTCATTTCTATCAAAAAAAATATAACACTTTTACTTGCTAGAACTGCATGCATATTTTATTTATGTGCTTCCTATTTTGAATTCTTGCTTCCATTACTATTAAAGGAGTAAAGGTGATTTTTTTTATCTTTAGTACTTTTTTTTATTTGCTATTTTAAAATACATTTTACCAAACTAACTACAGAACATTTAACTACAATAGTACATGCATACATTCATTAAAAAAACGATGTATGAATATGCTTTACATCATGAGCTCTTGTCATGAAGTACATGATAGGTAAGCTGACAAAAAACCATACTATACAGCAGGCATGGAAAATTTAATTTAGGTGAATAAGAATAAAAATAAAATAATTAAATTTTTTAAACGTTAAAGAATTAAAAAATATATATATTTTTTATTATATCTTTTTATTTGTTTGCTTTATTAGAAATTTTCGCAATTAATTTCGAATTGTCGAACAAAGCAAAAATTGCTCGAAATTCGGTTAATTATTATAAATACTTTAGAATTAAATAAAAAAAATTAAACAATTTTTAAGTAACTTCCAAATTTTCGAACTTAATTTTCGAATATCGAACATAACAAAAAAGTTAGTTTAAACATTATAAAAATGCACAAATTAATGAAATTTAACTTAAATCGAACTTAAAAATAAATTTTCGAAAAATAAAAAAAGATGTTAAAATTTTTTTAAAACCTTGAGAAATGTATATAAATGAAATAAACTAATCATTTTTAGTTTTTAGGTATGTTCGAGAATTTATAACTTAATTTGCGAATTTCGAAAATAACAAAAAAAATGCTAAAATTTCATTTAAATATTATAAAAATACATAAATTAATGAAATTTAAGATTTTTTAAAATTTTTTAGCTATGATCGAAACTTTCGAACTTAAAAATAGATTTCGAACATAACAAAATATGCTTAATTACCTTTAAATGATAAAAAAGTTAAAAAAAATGCTTTAATTTATTTTAAGTCTTAAAATATTAACACAAATAAAACAAATAATAGATTTTTAATCATTTTTAGCTATATTCAAAATTTTCGAACATAACTTCCAATTTTCAACATAACAAAAAATGCTTTATTACCTTTAAATGTTAAAAAAGTTACATATATAAAATAAAGATTTTTTTTAAATTTTAAGGTATGTTGGAAATTTCGAACTAAATTTCCTATTTTCGAACATAACAAGAAGTACATATTTATTTTTGATTTAAACATTAAAAGTTAATACAAATGAAACAAATAATATATTTTTAATAATTTTTAGCTATGTTCGAAATTTTCGAACTTAATTTTGAATTTTCGAACATAACCAAAAATGTTTAAACATCGGTTAAACATTAAAATTTTATATAAATAGAAGTTTTTTTAAGCTTTACGCTTATAAAGAACATTTTTGCCATGTTCGAGTTATAAATTTAATAAAACTTAGATTTCTTTTATCAAATTATTGTATTCACAAAGTACTAAAAATTAGTAATTTGCCTTTTCCATACCTGTCATAACACTATATTCGTTATGTTTAGTAAGTGAACATGTACTTACTTACTTACTATTTACTTACTTACTAGTATGTACAACTATTCCATTATTTCCTTTTTCGGTAGCTAGTCTTCTTAGTTCAAAGTATGCTGTTGTCGTCATCCATATTAACAAAACAAAAAAATTCAACAAACTTTTTTTTTTTTTTCTTCAATTCTGTTTTTATTTTTCATGTTCACAGAACTATACGTTTTTTTCTACTTCTCACGTTTATGTTAACAATTTTCATATAATTTTTTTTTTCTGTATAGTTTATGTTCTTTTTGTTTTTTTCTCAGTTTTTTGATAGTTGTCCTTGTAAAGAGTTTTTTTTGGAGTAGTAAAGGAATTTTTTGATTACTGAAGTATGTTGTAGTAACAAAAAGGAAGAAAGAAAGCGAAGATGAAAACAAAAAAAAAAAACGTATGAAAAACTACGTGCTACATGATGCAACTACTATCGAATGGATGGATATACAGTGGTGGCCACGAATTTAAGACACGACATTTCACTTATATATTTCTGATAATTTTTACATCTTATCGAACAAATTTTAGATCCATGTTATTTTTTAAAGATCCTAGTAATGTTATGAAAAAAAATCAACAATAGTTTGTTACCTATATTTAGTTTCCAATTTTTATTTACATATTATACAGATTAATACAAGTTTAAGCCTGGTCATGAATTTAGGACATAGGCAAAATAAAAGTTAATTCACAAAAGTAAAGCTCAGCTTCATAAAACAATATTAGTATTTGGTGGGAAATCCTTTATTTTGAATCACAGCAGCGCATCTCCTGGGTAAACTTTCAACTAAGGCCATACAGCGCTCCTTTGGAATGGCATACCAAGCCTTTTGAATTTCTTCCCATAAATCAGTCAAATTTTTTAGCTTTACTGCTCGTACATGCTCCTCAACATCATTCCACAAGTTCTCAATTGGATTGAGATCCGGGGATTGAGCTGGCCATTTCAGAACTGTGATATTATTTTCCTCTAAGCAACTCTTCACTAGGCGTGAAGTGTGCTTAGGGTCATTATCATGCATAAATTTCCACATTAGAGGCATGTTGTCTTCAGCGAATGGTATCATGATGCTTGTCAGTATGTTTTTGTAAATATGCTGGTCCATTTTATTGATAATCTTCTGAATGGGACCTACACCATGCCAGGAAAATGCTGCCCACACCATGACATTTCCACCACCATGCTTAACCGTTTTAAGGGTGTACTTTGGGTGATGCTCCAGGTTTGGAGGACGTCATACGTACTGTTTTCCATCAGAACCAAAGCGACAAAACTTCGACTCGTCGCTCCAAAGTATATTTTTCCAAAATGTCATCGGCTTATTGAGATTTTCTCTTGAAAACGCTAGTCGGGATTTAATATTTTTTTTTGACACAAGTGGTTTACGTTGTGCAATACACCCACGTAAGTTCTTCTCATTCAGACGTCTTCTTATTGTCCTGGACGATATATTAATACCAAAATCCGATGAAATCTCATTTTTAATTTTACTTGAGCTCTTGAAAGGATCTTTAGCAGCTGATTTATAAATTAAGCTATCCTCCCTGGGTGTAGTTTTTCGGGCTCTAGGGTGCTGTTTGACATTTTTGGTAGTGCCATGTTACTTGATGTGTTCCAGTGCATTGTAAATCTTGGATCTGGAACATTTTAGTAGCTTGGAAATTTCCATTACTGTTTTTCCATCAGTATTCATTTGTTGGATCAATTTTCGCTCGGCATCCGAACTCCAAGTACCTCTGGCCATTTCTAACTAAATATTTTGATGTATTCTAACATTAAATGGAATAAAACATTCATTACTTACCTTTTAGCTTCAAAAAACACCAAAAAATCACTTAAAAACCAAATATTTCTTATATGTTTTAAATTCGTGACCAGCTTCAAAAGCACGTTTTTACGAAAATATAATAAAAACAGCAACAAAATGTATACACAAACAAAACCAAATAACGGTAATTGATCTTAACATTACAGGGTACACTGAAAAATTAACAAAATCTAATTTTATATTGCAGGGTTGTAATAATTATCACAACTTAGTTCGTTACATGTCGTGTCTTAAATTCGTGGCCACCACTGTATGTATGTATGTATGATGCTTCTTACTATTCTCGTAATAAAAGTAATAATAGTGAAAAGGACATCAAAAGAAAAAGAGCTGCTTTTTGTGTAACACAAATATTTATTTTATTGACATCATCACCATCATCAGCAGGTTTT
Source organism: Protophormia terraenovae (assembly GCA_951394005.1). Taxonomy (NCBI): domain Eukaryota; kingdom Metazoa; phylum Arthropoda; class Insecta; order Diptera; family Calliphoridae; genus Protophormia; species Protophormia terraenovae. Next base: position 130,273,227 of record OX596077.1, read on the forward strand.
TCTTTCAGTTTTTTTTTTTTTATAAAGAAGGATATTTAAAAAATTTAATATTAATATAACTAAAATGAAAAGTTTAGCATTAAAATATGAAGAAGTTTATAAGAACCGTTTATCTATTTTTTTTATATTTTATCCAAAAACTCTTAAAACAAAATATAAATTTCGAACGGGAAATAAGGTTTTTTATAGTCCCATATAATGTCGAACAGAAGATATTAATATAGTCCTGATATTGTTTAAACCTAGGTCTATATTGTCCTTATAATATTCAAGTTTTTATAAAGCCCCACAAATTGATATATATAGTCCTTTACAATAATGTTAAATTTTATATATTTTTCTAGTCTCATATAATGCTCAACCAAAGTTCTTAATATAGTCCCATATAATTTTCAAATTTAAGTCTTTATATTATTTTAAAAAACGCAAAATTATAATTAAAATTGGGTCTTTATATAATCTTAAAGGGCTTTAAGAGTCCCAAATAATTTTCAGTATTACGTATTTGATGGTTTCAAATAATGTTAAATTTTAAATGCTTTTGTATTCAACAAAAAATCTTAATATACTACATATATTAATGTAGTACATACATATATATACATATTTTTAAAATTTAGGTCCACATATTATTCTTAGATTTTTATAAAGCGCAAAGTTTAAATTAAACTTGGGGGGGTTTATATACATATTTGTAAATAATGTTCAATCGTAGATCTTTTAGAGTACAAAATAATGTTTTATAATAATTCTTAATATGGTTCTAAATAATATTTAATCTTAGATTTAATCTTAATCACTCTCAAATAATGTATAATCTTATGGAATTAAAATTTATAACTGAAGGATTTTTATTGTCCTACATTGCATTCAATTAAGCACTAGAACATAATAGACCTTTATATATACAATAGTAACTTATATCCATTATTAAACAATCAGATTTAAAAATTTAAAACATTTAAAAAACTTCCTAAATATTAAAAAAAAATTAAGCAATATTTTTCCAAAATAATTGAAAGCCTTCAAAAATCATTTACTTGCCAACATTTGACCATTAAGAATTCTTTTTTAATCTCAAGTTTTCTTTTAAATTGTATGTAAGAAAAACTTTTTCTTTTTTGGCCCAACAAATTGCCTTCTAATCATTAGGAAATTTTGGTCTTTGATTTTATTTTTTCTCAAGTACTATTGTAATAATTTTTTTTTTTTTTTTTTCTTAAAATCTTTTTTCTAGCCCAATATCTCACAACACACCATCAGCATACAATCATCATCATTAGCATCAACATTAGCCAAGTTCATTAACATGCATTACGCCTTCGAAAATTGTGTTTAAGGAATGAATTTATTTGAGAAAAAAAAAGGAAAAAGAAAACAACATCAAAAGACGTTTTTTCTTAAAAAATTACTATGAGCAAGAATGAATGAGTCAGTATATGGATTGTGTAAATTTGAAATTTTAAACCAGCAAACATTTTGAATTTTTTACAATTTAAGGGTTATCACAATGAAACCAAATGTACTATAAACTCAAATTGAAGAATAATTACAAATCTTGCATGAATTATATAAAATTTTGTTGTCATTTTGCCAAAAAAAAATGTTTTAAAAATTACGTCCTTAAATCATCTATTTTATAACAAGTTTGCTGAAAAAAATCAGAAATTTTCCTTAATAAATACCGGTAATATGATTTAAGGCAAAAAAATCTAAAATTAACCATTAAAATCAGAAATTTCGTAAAATTATTGTTATATTTCGAATGCAGTAATTAAATAAAAATAATATTTAATATAAATTTCAAAATAAATGAAAAAAAAACTTTTGATTCCAAATTAAAATTTTCTTATTTTCCTGCCCTGAATGTTTGCTGGTTTGTATTGCTTGTGTATTTGAACTTGTACAATTTCGATTTAACTTCATTTTATTTTACAAAATCCTACAAAATATTTTACAAAATTTTACATGTTTGTGTTGTTGTGGTCGTTTACTATATATATGTACCTATGTACATACAAAAATAACAACAACTATATTCTGCAAGTGGCATCACATAAACAGCAGCACCAACAACAACAACTAAAACATCACAATTTACCCTTGAGCGCCCTTAATGCATTGAAATTTTCAATTGTTTGTTGTACAATATTTTCTTTTATTTTTCTTTTCTTATATTGTTTTTGTTGTATATTTATTTGTATTTGTTTGTTTCATTACAAAATATTGTTGTTGTTTTGTTATTTATTTTGTATTTGTTGTATTTATATTTACTTAATGATTGTCAATCGGGAAGTTAAATGCTGTTGTTGTTGTTGTTTTTGCTAATGCTCCCCGACTCTTTGTTTTTCTTTGACTCTTTTTTTTTACTTCTTTTTCTTTATTGTATTTGAAGATATTTAGACACACACACACAAATTTTATTTACATGCTCTCTCCACACACAATTACCCAAACAAATATTAATGGGGTGTGAGTTTTATTTTATTTTTTTGTTGTTATTTTGGCAAATTTTCCACCAATTTTACTTTCTTCCTAGGAATTGTTCCAATGTTTGTTGATGTTTTATTTTTGTTGTATGTCAGATTTCCTTCTCTTTCTTCCTAAGAGTCTGTGTTATTAAGAAGTATGAAGTTTATAATTTGCCATTTTATAATTACGGTCTAGTGATTATTATTTAATTAAAAAAGTTTAAAACAATTTTTGCAAAATTTAAAAGTGTATAAAATTATTTGGTTGGTTTAAGAAAATCTAATTAGGTTTTGTTTGTATGCCTTAAATGGAGTATAATTTTGCGTAATTTTATTTAGAAAAAAAAAAAAATGGAGGACTATGCGGAAATATTTTTGAAATAAGTTTAGAAAAACTAATAACTTTATATTTTGTTATATACAGCTGCGTTCATAATAATAGTAAAAACGGTATTTACAACGAAATGTAAAAAGTTAAAAACAAAAGAAATAATCCCAAAAATAATTACGTTTACGATTTAATTCACAATTGTTTAATTTTTCGTTTAATGTGATGGTGAATTCTTAAAAATGAAAGTGTTTAAGTTAAAAATTATTTAATTAAATTAAGATGTAATTATTAGGAAGTGAGCTAAGTATATTTTAAATCGACTTTTTTTAATAAAACAGTTATTTGTTTAATAGTGGGACGAGGAAAACGCTCTTCTGAGGAAAAGCGAAATTAATAAAACAAAATCATAGAAATCATGGAAATTTGTTTAGAGAAATCAAGTAGATGTGATCATGTGTCGATAAAATTATGGCAAATGTATTATCGTACAAAAAGAAAGTGGAAAAGTTAAGCCGAAGCGAAAAATATCGAGTGCGGATGACCTTTATGTAGTCCTTTTTAGTAAAATAGATTATTTTCTGTCAGTAAGCCTATAGCTTGAAGTTCTCACAAGAGCACATTAACTGGTCAAAAAAAAAAAAAAAAAAATGAAGGAACATTCTGTGGTCAGACAAAAGAAAAATTGGTGGAATTAGACTCCGACAGTATGTCCAATGCCTTTCCAACATAGTAGTTTAATCACAATATAAAAAAAATACAGTTAATCATGTTGGTGCTAAAGTGATAATCAGGGAAACCAAAATATGCAATTGCATGTTTTTTCCTGGACGTTGAATGAAGCCATCGATTAAATATTTATCCATTTCAGAACAAATAAATCATTTTGGCATCGATTTGTTAGTGCATATTTTTGCATATTTTACTCTTAACGGCATATTTCTGTATTTGGCGATTTTTAGTGTATATTTATAGCATATTTTGTTATTTTTAGGTCATATTTAACCCTTTTAGAGCATATTTTGATATTTTAAGGATCATTTTTTTTATACATCACGAAATGTTTTTCTAATTTCATTTTATACAAAAATTTGAAAAAAAATATGAAAGCATATCGAGTCCTAACCGCAAAAATGTCGTAAGTGCTGAAAACAAAACTTTACACATTATTGTTTACACATTGTTATATGTATGAAAAATGTCACGATAAAATTACTTTCGCCATAAATCTGAAATGACACTTGATACGTCGATGAAATTTTGACAAATGATCGAAATGATTCTAAATTATAGATTTTCATCAAAACACGAATTTCGAAAATGTTGTCGATTACGATATTTTGGCGGTCAATGATCTAATAATAGTGTCTAGAATTAGATGGGTAAGAAAATAGAAGATCAATAACGTTTTTATGAGATACAATAAAAAATGGGGAATCAAATTTCGTCGAGGTTAATAAATTTCTGTCTTGCCTCATTTTACAATTTTGAAATATTAATGAAGCTCTTTATTTTAATGAAAATCATAATTTTGTTAAAAAATTATACATAATCCCTGTTTCTTAAGTGCATATTTTCGCGTTGTTGAGAGCATATTTTTCGTTTTTTATTGCATATTTAATGCGCATAAAACCCATTTTTTTAGAACATATTTCGGTTTCCCTGGTGATAATATAGTGAGTTTTATAATACAATGGGGTTGATCCAACACACCATGTAAAAGGATAATGGATCAACGGTTACGTGTGGAAACAATTAATAATTTAAGGCTGAGTACAATATCCCTTTCAATTGGGACTTAACATAGGATAACGATCCTAAATACATCAATTTAATGCCTAAATACATCAATTTAATGCCAAAGGATTGGTTTCGAACTAATGTGGGTTGAGGTTATGTCGTAGCTTTCTTAGTTCCCTGACCTCAATTGCTTATAAAATCTATGGAGGGACGTTAAAAAATGTGTTATGCTGAAATCACCAAAATTAAAGCTTTTTCCATAAATTACTAAAAGTATTAAAATTATTTTGGAAACATTTATAAAGTCCTTTAGCAAAATTCCCGTCTAATTTTTAAAATAGTTATACTACTCCTATTTTTATGAACCAGTTTTGAAATATTTTTGTTAAAATATCGTTTTTTTTTTTATTAAATATAGTTGTAATTACGAATTATTCTAATACTACAATAATAAACTATTTATGAAAATAAAAAAATCATGATGGATTTTTATTATTTTTTTAACATTAAAAATTGTTTTTCGATTGAAATAAAAATAAAAAGATTATTTTTTAGTATTAAAATCCGGTCTCTGATTATTTTTACTCACAAAACTTCAATAAAAAGATGTTTTGTGTTTAAAAATTTCAACTTAGTTTCTTATATAAGGGCACTCCTATTTTTATGAACGCAACTGTATTTGTTAGCATTTGCAGAATTTTGGCAAATAGTTTGATTAGTTAAAGTTTAAAAAATGCACTCCACATAGGGTCTCAATTTTTATTTTGTTAATTTCATATTTTTATAAATGAGCAATTAATTTTCTATAGCTACCGAAAAAAAATTTATTATTATTGAAGTCATTTAGTTTTTCATAGGGTGATTTATAAAAGTAAAATAATAATAACCACGAAGTAAACAAGAAATAACTGATTTATTCTTACTCACGCTGTTGTTATACAAGATGAGTATTATTTTTACGAATAAAAAATTTCTTCAAGAAATCAGGTACTATTTTATTTTTCAAATATCATTTAAACATTTAAAGAAAAAATCTAAAAACAGAGGGTAACAGTGATTCTGCGGCATGGAATTTCTTAGGCAATTTAATTTCTTTAAAAATTTTATATAGACAATTAATGAGGTTGCACCACGTATTTGCGTATGTGTGAGAAGATTAAATACGACTTGTTAAAATGATTACCAAAAATAATACATATTATAAAAAAGTTTCAAATCACCAAATTCGGATATTTGTAGCAAGTTTGGATATTTTCTGAAACTAAATTTTAAAAAGTAAAATTTAGAATAAAAAAATCTTCATGTTTCAAAAATATCTGTTATAATTAATTATTATATATTCTTTTGAAGTAATGAATGTTTGACATAGTAAAAATTATCATTTTTTTAATCTCTGAAGAATTTCATCATATTTTACGATATTTCAAAGAATTATTTATTTATTAACAGTAATATAATAAGCCACCTAAGACCAAACTAAATTTATATTACAATGAAATAATCCTGAATAATTATATACAGAAAAAAATATTAACAATGAAATACAAACCCAATACATATCCTACCTTATAGGTTTTCATACTTGAACAAGAAAGAATTTACAATAAATATAAAAAGTTAAAACAAATTGATTCGAATATAAAACACAGGTATAAAAGAAAATAAATAAATTCTATAAATAATCATAAAAAAAAATAATAAATTAGATAAAAATAAAGTAATCCAATGTGGGAGTATGATACTTCAGTGAGAAACGAAAAGCATTATTAGAGTGAGAAAATAGAAAAAGTTCCAAAGGCAAATAGTTCCAAAGCCGTGCAATTCTTACAGTAAAGTATCGCTCAAAAGAACTAATATAGATTCTAGGTGTTATAATCTGAGGATTCCTGGTAGAATAAGAAAAAATAACTTTTGAGCAAAGATGAATAGGATTCCCTCGTTTTATGACCCTATTAAAAAAAATACTAAATTACTTAAAATCAAGTAGTCACGAAACAGCCAATAAATAGTTTGCAATAACCAGATATATGTTCAGGTCTACGAATGCCATATAAATATCTTACAATATTAAAAATACGATTCATCCTAGAAATATTATAAGTTGGAGAACCCGATAAAACCGATAAAACCATATAAAACCTGAGGCATTAATAATGCATGTGCCAGACGTAATCTCGCACTATGTAGCAAATATATATTATTAGAATAAAGTCGCCAAAGAATTCCAGAAACTTTACAGCTAATATGATCAATATGACCTTAAACGTACATCAAGATAAATTCCCAAACACTTCAACCGATCGACAAAAACCACTGAAGTTCCATCAATCGCGATATTTAGGTCATGCAAAAAACTATCATAAACAAATGATATCATAAATAAGAAAGATAATTATCAGATGACCACAATGAAAACCATTGAAGAGTATTATTGATATTACATTGAAGAGACTCCATTACAAAACGTCTACCTCTAAACAACAGCATTATATCATGGGCGAACAGAAATTATTTGCAAAATGAATTGTCAACTAAACCCTGGGGAATGACGGATAAAAGGCGAAGCGTATCACAATATACATTATTAATGTCAACGAATTGATAACGATCAGTTAATTTCCTTATCAGAACAGAGTAATTTACAGAATTGAAAGCCTTCGTTAAATCTATCGATATCAAAGTCGCAATCTTATCATTATTCAAATGGAATCTTATATCATCCCTCATGTCAGTTAACAACGATGTAGTATTATGAGCACGGCGTAAAGCATACTGAGAGGAAACAATAAATAATATTATGAACAAACCGAAGTATTTGGTCTTTCATGATTTGTTCGAACGCCTTAGAAAGGGAAGGAAGAATAGAGATAGGTCTTAAATGCTCAAAACAAATTTAGGAATTGCCACAACTTGTGCTGTTTTCCATAATGAATTTAATATAGACGAAAGTAATATAGTATTAACATGATGTGTCAATATAATGTAAATATATGGAAACATTGTCTTAAAAAAAACATATTGGAATTCTGTCAATTCCCAGAGATTTAGACTTAACTTTACACACCGCCTCATACAAGTCACACTCATCTAAAGAAAAGAAAATGATCCATTAACCGCATCCATAAAGTTAATATCAATGGAATGCGAATTTGTAGCGTTAGAAGTATTTACAAACAAATTATTTATATCATTAGCTTCAAAATCATAAGTTATTTGCCTATCATCAATAACACCATCAACAGAAAAAATAATTTAGAATAAAATGTTCTTGTTTTTCTGCGAATCATATTTTTAGCCCTTATTCTACTTATACTTACATTTAATTGGCCAGTTTAAAGTCAACTTATCAGCCTTAAACTTAGTGGGAAATTAATTTTTTATAAATTGTTCAAAATATGAAAAATTTTATATATGAGTTCTTTGAAGAATATAGTCATTGTGGTCATATCTTTTAATGTCAATGAATGAATCCTAGTGGAAAATGAAGCTAATGTATTCTGCTAATAAACCCTTTAAATGGAAATTTTAATACATTTTTCAAAATATGTAAAATCTCATATAAGAGTTTTTCGAAGGATATGGTTATTGTGGTCGATTATTTCGATGTTAATGAATGAAACCTAGTGGAAAATGAAGCTAATGAGTTCTACTAACAATTCCTATGAATGGTTTCTCCATCATATAGGAATTCTTTGAAGTATATGGAATAAAACCTAATGAAAATGAATTCTGTTAGCAATTCCTATAAACAGTGATATATCTCATATATGAGTTCTTTGAAGGATATGGTCATTGTGGCATCCAGAACAACACTTGAATAGTTGTTTTTAAACCCTATTTTGTTCCACTTTTTTGTCCACAAAAAATCTCATTCTCTATATGTTCACATTTTTGAAATTTATCATAATAATTAAATGTTTTAGCAATGTTAAAACCATTTCATTTTAGTTACTTTTTTTCTCTAAACGTATAACAAAACAATTTAATTTTTTGTCTGCATTTTTTGTTTTTAAAACAAGAAATACAAGTAGATAATAATAAAATAATCTAACAACGTTTGTACTCTTTTATAGCAAAAACAAAACTTTAACAAAATTTTGTAAAATGTACTTATTTCGTATATGGATAAAACAGAAAATAACAAAAAAAAGAGAAAAACAAAAATGTTGTACTTACCATTTTTTAATTGCAAACTAACGCCAACACAGCTCGTTAAAATTAAATATAAAACTAAGATAATGAAACGTAACGATGTAAAGTTAAAGGTGTTGATATTGTTGTTGCTGTTGCTATTATTGCTCCTACAAGTTGTAATAGAAGTTACTGGTATGACTGAAGCTGTTACTTCTCCTCTTACTAAAGTTGTAGCTATAGCTGTTGCTGTTCTTATTTTTGGTAAACATGGTGATGATGATAATAATGTTGATGTGGATGTATTGTTTTTGGGTTTGAGAGTTGAAAGGTAATTGCAGTTAGCGGATGAGGTGGTTTTTGTATTGGCAACACAAAAACAAGTTACATTTGTTTCATTACATGATGTCAATGTAGCTGATGATGAAGCTGATACTGTTGTTGTATCTGTTAATGGTTTTAATATTGTTGTTTCAATTTGTTGTGGCAAATATTTTTCATTAGTCAATTCAATTAAGTTTGTAAATTGCAATACATTTTGTATATTTTTAGTTTTACTAATATTTCTTGTTGTAATCTTCTGCTCCTGGTCTTGGTCCTTAATGAACTTTGTTGATTTTTGTTTAGCAGATAATTGAGAACATCTTAAAAGTTTTTTAAGTAAAATATTTGAAGAATATGTTGTTGCTGTCGTTAAGGATGTTGTTAATGATGCCTTATTATTGTCGTAAGCCATGGCTTACTAAATTTACGGCCTTTAAAGCCAGCCAATTTGTTGGTTTTGTAAATTTAAACAATTTAGGCAAAATATTACTTTCTTAGCTCGTTTGTAGCCACCACTTTTAAATAAAATTCTTCACAATCATTTTATAAAGATTTTTTAACAATTTCTTCTAGAGTTTTAACTGAAAAAATAAAACAAAAAATAATGTAAAGTAAATATTTAATATGAATATTAATTAAATTTGTAAATATTTTTTTCTTAAATTTGTCTTACAAGTACAATTCTAATTATTAAAAAACAAATGGTGTTTAAAAAACTTCGTCAATTTACCTTAGCAGCTAGTCGGGGCAAATTTGTTGCTAAATAGTTTTAAATTTTTATTTTTGTCGCCATTGTCGGCTTTATTTCAAAGCACATGTGTTTTATATTTGTATGGTGTGTGTGTGATAAGCATATTTAAAAATTGATAAAACAAAATTGCTACAATTTATTAATTTTATTTGTTTAGTTTTTGCGTGATCTAAAGATCAACATTATTTTTGTAAGACTTTTTGTTATTTAAACAAAATAAAAATAAAAATTACTTTAAATTTAGCGCACAGGTTGAACTGGAAATTTTAAACAAAAATCAAAATACTCTACAATAGCTTTTGTTATAATTTTAATTTAAATAGCTACTTGTGTAAATTACTTGTATTGATATTATAACAAGTTCTTGGTATTTTGATATGTACCTATGTGAAATAAATATGCCTAGTAAGGCGGGGTTCACATATAGCAATTACTTACCGCAATTCTAAGTATATAGGAGAAAGAGCAGAAGGGAATACTAAACTTATTTAATAATAATGGTATTACTTTTTCGCGGTTGTCAAAAAAGTTCACCCACAAAACGCGGTAAATTTTGCAACAGCTGTGTGCAAAATAATAGTAGCATTACCACATAGTTTGGAATTTTTGTTGCTGCATAATTCCTAAACCAAGGATTTAAAAACAATTTATATAAAATTCCAAACACGAACAATAATTATAAAAAAATTGCCTTTTTCTATGCATCTTCGGAAGTTACTGCATTAATAAAACCGCGTTGTTTTTGCCTGTGCAAAATAATAGCAGCAAAATGTTAAGCATCGGAAAATAATATTATTTTAGTTCCATTTGGTTTCCATGAAATTATATAGTTATAATTTTGCTTTTAAAAATTTTTCAAATAGGAGGCGGCAAACACTGTATTCCGTAATTTAATAGTCAAAATATTTTAAGAAAGTAAAACATAAAGATTTAAGCAAAAATGTTGTGAAATGTTCTCATAGATTTATTACCTAACCAAATAAAAGAATCTTGCAAGTTATTTGTAACACCGACTAAGGACAAACAGGACTTAGAGCTGAAAGTTTATCCGCCAACTATTCCTTGACTTCTCCAAAAACAAAATCTGTAAGAAAGATGCCCAAGAAAAGTCCCATTATTAAACTACAGACAGGTGAGCAATCCCCATAATTTCGCAACTCTTTACTACGAGTGAACTCATACGAAATGTCGCAACATTTTCTGCACAGATGTGTCCAAAGTAGTTTTTTTTTTTTTTTTGTACATATGGGATGCATGGGACAAGAATATATGTGTGGGGACCAAATAACAAATATGACCCAAAATTTGTTCAGAAGTCTGTCAAGTACGGTTGTGGGAAAATCAACGTTTGGGGATGACTTTCATATCAGGGCTCAGGATCCATATTTTGGATAAAACGTTAAAATAGATTCCCCAATGTATGTGGCAATATCAAGAACAGTCATGTTGTCTTATTCAGACGAGAATATGCCGCTCATATGTGTGTTTTAGCAGGAAAATGGTCCGAAGCAAATTGATAATTCTGGAATGACTGGCGAAGTCACTATGTCTGATTCCCATTGAAAATCATTGGATATTGTTTTTGAAAAGAAACCTGGGCATACCGTTAAAAAAATATATGCCCAATAAAATTAAAATTTTGCGGTCTAAATATCTCTATGCCTTCAACATAAAATTTAGGCGATTTTTTATATTTATTGGAGGTCTTCAACTTTTGAAGTCCACTTCCTGCCCCCCTCGACCTGTTAGGAACCAGTTGTGTCCAAGTGAAATTTTATTTTGAATACTCCAACGGTTCACGAGTTACAGATTTATTTTCAAAATACCAAAAAGAACAAATTTTAACAAAAAATTAAAAATTTTACAAAACATCGAAAAAGGTTGTCGAAAATACAATTTCCTGTTGGCAAATAGTCGAAAAAATTGGTAAAAATTCGAAAAAATTTACTTTATTTAAGGAAATTATTTTTTTGCAGTTTTTATTGCTACATCATCTAACTGTTGGAAATTGTATTGTCATTGCATAAATTGACTATTAATTTATCAATATACATATTTGATTGCATTGTATACCTATATTTCATATTTTTTTAATTTTAGTAGAACAAACAATAAAAAAAATACGCGAAAATTTCGAAAATATTGTATAAATGAAAGAAAATTTAAAAAAAAATTGGAAGTCAACTGTTTCAAATCCCAAACTTATTAAAGTACTCATTATTGAGTAGATATTTAACTTAAACAATCAAGTGATAAATTGGCTTTTTAATAATCATAAATATTTTGCAGAAATGCAAATATTGCTGGATTAAATCAGAAAATAATACTCAGTTAATTTGCTTATAAAATATTGAATGCAACATAATTTTCTCCAAAGTATTTGACATAAACATATTTCACTATGATATTCCACTTGGAAATTTTTATTTTAAAATTTATTAAATTTTTGTCTGACACTCCAAATACTTTAATATTTCTAAAACAACATTATGAAAAAAACTGCAACTGTCTGACCCAAAATTGTTAAACAAAAAAATCAATATTAACTAACACAAATTGTATGCACTTCAACATGTCTGCAATAGAATGCAGGCAGGCAGACAGACAGCCTGCAAGTAAATCAAAGACAAAAACAAATATCTTACCACTCACACTTTTCTTTTAATTAACAGCCGTATGTCTGACCTGCTGTTAAGATTCTCAGACTAAATCTTGACCAAACTTTTAACGACAACGGCTAAGGGTAATAAGCCCCCCAAGAAATAGCTTAACAAACTTTAATCACTTCATGTTACCAAAAAAAAACTTTTACAACAAATTACAATAAATATTAAAAATAATTTGTGTATGTCTATGGTTTGTGTGGCGACGGTACGCCCTTTCTTGATGATTCCAACGAAAACCTCACCAAAACAAACAACCAGAAAATAAACTGACAGCGAACTCTTTAGAAAAACAGAAATGAAGAGAAAAAACAAGAAAGAAAAGCGCGATTTTTCTTAAGAATAAGACAGACAAAATAAAATTGAATTTAATATTCCAGAAATAAAAAACAAGGAAATTTTAAGAAAATAAAAATAAAACAACAAAAAAATTTTCTTAAAACACAAACAAAACAAATAAATGAATGTCATGATAAAAATAAACAATAAAAACGATTTAATAAAAAACAAACAAAACAACAATAAAAAATGCAACAAAAGAAACCAGTCAAAAAGAGAAGAAGAAATAAGAGAGAATCTAAAAAATATAATAACATGTAAAACACATAAATGAATGAAGAAAGAAAAAGAACAACACTCGTAAAGGCAAAGATAATAAACATGAAGAACAAGAACAAAGAAACAAAAAAGAAAACTTAAATATATAAAAAAATCCCTAAAATAAGAAAATTACTTAAAATCCTATAATAAATACTAATTCTTTATACAGAATGTAACAAATAAACAATTTCCCACCTTTTAATTGTTGTTTAAAAAATTAAAAAACACTTTTTTTGTTGGCCACATACGAAAAATAATGTGATTTTCGCTTATTTTGTTTTGTGGAAACATTCGTTTGTATTTTTTTCTTGATTAACCATTAAAAGCCATTTTTTGTTTAATTTTTCATTGTAACACTATTTTTGACACTTAGCACTTTTCTCTTCACACAATTTAAAGTGATTTTTTTGTTTTCTAGTAAGATTTCTTTTAAATTTTTATAAATTTAGTACTTTTTCATTAAACGATGAAACGCATTTTTCCGGCAACAGTATTTTCCACACAACGTTGTTGACTGAACGACACAAAAAACAAGACTGAATGAAAATTGTACAAGAAAACAAATGTCAGAATTAAATTTCGTTAAGAAAATCGAAACAAAGCAAGTGTCAGAAAAGGGATAAATTTTAAAAGCAAAGAGGAATATGGTAAAATAAAAATTTAGTTAATTTTCCAACCGGAAAAAATAAGAATGCAAACACCATATTTACAGTATAGATGTCGTTCTCTTTTTGTGAGTACACCTCTATTTGAGTGTTGCCATATTGTTTTTTTTTTATTATTTTGGTTGACGTTTTTTTTTTAAGATCTGTGATTAGCCCTATATACAGTGTTGGAAAAAATAATAAGGACACTATAATTTTTCAATATATTCTTACTTTTTTATTTACTATTCCATAAATATTAAAAAGTATATACATAAAATTAAATAACTTCAAATATTTTAACTTATAAAGCAAAAATAAGGAACTAGTTCTGCCAAAAAATATATTTTTTTAAAAAAGGCCTGGAAAAAATAATAGGGACACTTAATGTTTTGGGAAAAATAATTAATTTTTTTTAACATTATCATAATTTTCAAATACTTTTTCAATACTTGGTTGAAGATCCTTTCATTTTTATAACCTCCTGACAACGGCGATTCATAGATCCCACAAGATTCGCACATACCTCGGGCGGAATTGAGTACCAGGTTTCTTGAATTTTTTCCCACAACTCTTGTTTATTTTTTGATTTAAAGCTACTCATTTTATTTTTGAGGACTCCCCAGAGATGCTTAATGGGGTTTAAGACCGGTGATTGGGACGGCCACTCCATTACAGGCACCTCATTCTGCTGAAATCATGTTTTGACGCTTCTAGCGGATCATTATCCTGCATGAATTCCCATTTTAGTGGCATTTCATCCTCATATATATAATATATATATATTTTATATTTTATGTAAAATTATTTGGGATTTAATTTTTCTATTTTGATTTGTATAAAACAATAGAATTTTACCGAACATTGGTAAAATATGCTTTTTTATATATAAATTAGAATTTTGTTGTAAAATTAGTCAAACTTCAATGCGGGATTTATGAACAATATATCGACAGTGTAGTAACGAAAATATTGCAATATGAAAATTTTGCGCATAAACTGTGAGTTAATATTCTATTTGCGAGTTTGTAACTCACCAAAACTAATCGTGAACTTTCATATAATCGTGCGTATAAACGTGGTCTCCACATGATTTTTTTATATCATAATATGTAATTTGCGGTCCACACGAGCCTTTTTCATGCTCGCACATTGAACAAAATGTTGTGCGCACATGCATTTGGTTTGTGTGGACCCAAGTTGTTCATGTTTTGTTCTTGTTCGCACACCGTTGTTCGTACAATTGTTCGAGGAACCATGTCTGACAAATATTTATCTTGATAAAATTTTGACGTTTGTCTTGATAAAAATTTGTCTAATGTAGACTCGAAGTAAGATTTAACATAATATAAACAAAATATTTACTCTCTTCTGAGAGTGAATTTGACACTCTCTGTTACATATTATGATAGAAAAAAATCATGTGTAGATCAGAGAAACAAGCCGAGGCAAAATTTTCGGCGGCGGCGGCGCAACACTTTTTAATCGGCGGCAGCGGCGTAAATTAAACTAATTAGGCGGCGGCTAAATTTTCGGCTGAGATATAGTAAATACTACATTGTGAGTAAAATTATAATAATAGATGGAGCCACTGCAATCACTTCTTCGAATAAGATAGAAAAATATGTTTTTTTGGTTGAATTTAAATAAAAATTTAAAAATTTCGGCGGCTGATTTTGAGTCGATGTCAGCCGATGAAAACGGCGGCGGCGCATGGCTTAGAAAATTACACGGCGGCGGCTCAAAACCGGCTTGAAGCCGATCGGCTTGTTTCTCTGGTGTAGATCCAATGTTAACAACACTAAAAATATCAATTATAAACACTGTTGCCAGATTTGACGATTTTTGGGTATAAAAATGGCCTGTTGACGATTTGACGATTTTTACCTCCAATTTCACGATTTTTTCTACATTTTTTTATATATTATTCTTTAAAAGTAAAGCCCAAATTACAATAGCGCGTAGTCAGCAGCAGTGTGTGCTGCCATAATCAGCTGACTATTTAGAATGCACTGTTTGTTATGGTGTTGATTACATTTGGTCAGCAGCAGTTTGCAGTGCTGTTTCATTTAGCCCTGTTTCTAAATTCACTGCGCTGCATTCATATTGAGAGCGAGACAAAGAGAGTGAGCAAATAAATGAGAGGCTAAAATACACAAGTAGAACAATGCTAGATGGTGGTTGTAAATTGTGGCTGCCTACGCTGAATTGTAATTATAACGGCAGCAAAATGTTGTGCTGACAGTGATCAGCTGATAATTTTTGCTGATACTGTTGCTGACTACGCGCTATTGTAATTTGGGCTTAAATTAGTTGGTACAAAAATATTAACAAGTAAAATAAAAATCTTCTTAAATCTGCTAATGTAAATGGTTCATTCATTAGAAAGGATTTATAGGAAGCAATATGATATTATATTCGAATCAATTATGTATGCTTTCATTACGTATGTTTATAAACTCTACAAATGGCCCAAATACTTAACTAGTCGTCTTCACCTAACAAAAAATATTTAACATTAATACTAACTTCATGTTAATGATAAATTTATATCGTTCAATTTGATGTTAATATTAATTTTTTCGATGTTTAAACATAGTTCTTTTAACATTTGCTTCAATAACCGTGTTTAACCATCGAAAAAATGAATATCAACATCAAATTGAACGAACTAAATTTAACATTAACATGATGTTAGTATTAATGTTAGTGTTAATGTTAAATATTTTATGTTACGTGAAGACGGCTAGTAAATAGCCGAACTAAGAATCCAGTCATTTTTGATGAACTCATGTGTTTTTTTATAACAAGGCAAGATAAATAATCTTTTTTGGTTTGAAAATCTTACAAAATTACATACATACATACCAAAAGAGAAAAACGGCAAAATATGTAAAAAGATTCTAACAGCCGTATTCAAAAAAATTAATGTAGGTTTGATAACAAGTTACTAACTTTTTCTTATGGAAATTTACATACAAAAAGTTAATAACTCGTTATCAAGCATACATTATTTTTTTGTGAATACGGCTGTAAAACTTTAATAAAAATACAATAAGAACAATCCCAAAAATAGGTATATTTAAATAAGTATGTATATAATCAGACTTTAATAGGTACTGTGTACTTGATTTTCATAATATGCCACCAATATAAAATTAATGTAATTTCTATTAATTTCATTTAAATTTAAAATTTAATTTTTCGTCAGAAAAAGCATAAAAACTGTTCATTAACATATAAAATACGTAGTTTTTCAAATAGTTGATTTGACGATTTTTTTTTCCAAATTTGACGATTTTTCACCAAATTTATCTGGCAACTATGATTGTAAAAACCAACACTTAAAAAAAACCATGAAAACAAAATATTTTACAACACTGTATTAGTAAAAAGCGGGTCTTTTTAAGCAAATTTATTTGTTTTGTTTTCTATAAAATTTAATTAAATGATAAACAAAAGTAATTAAAATAAAAATGGGTAAAATTCTACGACAAAAACCTGGTCCTAAATCATCCAAAGTAAGTAAAATTCTATCGCACCGTGGTACTTTGGGCGAAACGAGTTGTGAATCTGAAGATGACGTCAGTAGTCCCGAAGATACTCCTGACACACCAACAACACCAGAAAGGGGTAACAAAAAGAGTTATCAACGGGATGTGGGAAATGCTTCAGAATTTCGTACACCCGATACAGAAGTTGATGCTACCGATTATGGTTTGGAATTTACAACAAGCCATATACAGAATCCCTCACCACGCAGATGCTCTACATTGAAAACGGCACCAAATTCACAGGAGGAACAACAAAGTGGTGCTACTAAAGCTAGAAATAAATCCAATAAAGGTTAATATATATCATATAGTAAATTAAGACATTTTTGAAAAATATTTTTTTTTTTTTTTTTTACTCTTAGAAAATGATACTCCTGTATCTTCTGCTCAGATTAAATCGCCTCGAAAATCTAAACCTTTAAAAAAAGCCACCAAACAACGAACAGATAAAACAAAAAGTATAGCAACTCCCAATTTACCCAAGGAAAAGCCTACTACAAGTGCTGGAGAAACTCCTGGGCCGGGCCAAAAACAAGTGGCGAGGAAACCTCGCAAACAACATAATCCTATACAATTAGAAAAACGTTTTTTGAGAGATGTAAAAGTTTTACAAAATCGCACCGACAATCTTATACCCTTGTTACCATTTTCCCGTTTGGTAAGAGAAATAATGCAAGATTGTTCCACTGAAGTGACGAAAATAACACCGACAGCTTTGGAGGCTTTTCAAACGGCTTCTGAATTATATTTAACCCAAAGACTACAAGATGCCTATATGTTGACTTTACATCGAGGGCGTGTTACTTTAGATGTTAGAGATATGCAAATGATTAATTATTTGAAAATAAATTTATAATACTTAATATTTTTTCACATTGTAATAAGTTTATTTTTTTTTTCATCCTTAAAGTACCCTTAAGCTTGCAATAAAATTCTCTACAATTTTTTTATTATTATTGTTAGGTTGTAAGGGTATCTTTAGGTGTTATTGATTTATTTTGTAGCACAAATATTTATTTACTAAAATGTATTAAAGATTTATTGTTTTTTATTTTAAATAAAATGAAAAAATTGCTATTAAATATTTTTGTTACATTTCATCATTCAAAATATTATTTGGATTTCTATTCTCTTTCTCTGATTTGTTTTTTTAATTGAAACACTCACACATTTAATATATTATACAAAAGAAGGGCAATAGAGAAAAAAAATTAAGATAATTTCTAAAATTAAATTGAAAATAATAATTATTTTCATTAAAAAAAGGAACCAACTAATAACACTCAAAGTGCATCTAAATCTTCTCGAGAATTCAAGCCCAGATCATTGTTGACAAGGGAAGATTTTTTGTTTTTATGTTTGAGAGGGGGATTGGTGCCTTGGTTGACTGTTTGTACGCCGCCTTTAACTTTTGAACCATGATTATTGGTTTGTCCCGCTTTGGAAGCATGCGATTTACTAGCACCCTTGGCTGGATAAGGTATAGTAAAGAGTTGTATGTGTAAATGTGCACAGATTTCCAAACATACCTGACAAAAAAATATAAGAAAAATTATATTTATTTAGTTCTGTATTTAGTCCAAGATTGAGTTTATCCTTAGGTCTTTATTTTGTCTTAAACAAGCTGCAATAAAAGAAAGACGATTTGAATTATTTGTTATTTACACTTACTTGAGCACAATATCTGATCAAATCTTGTGTACCCCAAACTAGAGTAAACCAAAGCAACCAGACTTCCGGAACCACACAATTGAAATATTGATTCAAGAACAACAAAGTTGGACCCAAAAGACCCCAATCTAAATATTCCATTTCAGCCTTAGACATGTGGGCAATCTGTTGAAATAAAAATTGAAAACAAATTGTTAAAATTTTTTTTCTTAAAATACATATTTAATGCATTTTTATACTCACCACTAATTTATTAGTGATTTTAGCAGCCACCATACCGAATGCTACGATATACAAAGCTGAATGTTCGGTAAAAATGTTTTCGGGCGATTTTTGAGCAATTATAAATGCAGGCAATACTACCAATGTCAAGGGTATGCTAGGCGATAAAACACTAGTACCCTGTAGCCGCCGGAAGATATTGAAATTAAAATAAAATTTTATTAGTTTAAAATTCTATTAATTTTGATTTTTTATTAGATATTTGGAAAAAAGGTTTGAAATTAGAACTGAGTTATTAAATTTAAATACATTTCCAATTATCTTATTTAAAATATTAATAGTTCTTCTTTTCATTTTAGTTTCAATCCTTTTTTCCAAAAAATGTTTAATATATAAATCTTTTGGCTTTTTTAATTGTTAATTACTTATAACAGGTATAGTGGTTGAGGTAGGTGTTATTGATTGAGCTTGTTTTTTAAAGCTTTTAATCTTTTTGCTAGGTGTTAATGAGTTTTAAAGTGAAGGTTATAGGTAAAAATTAAAATTAGAAAAATGTTAAAAAATTAAACAAAAAAGTTAATGAAACAAGATTAGACAGATGATTAGGATAGGTGTGAGTGAAACATAAGTTAACAAAATGTTATTAGAAA
The DNA here is from genome assembly GCA_951394005.1 of Protophormia terraenovae. NCBI lineage: Eukaryota > Metazoa > Arthropoda > Insecta > Diptera > Calliphoridae > Protophormia > Protophormia terraenovae. Next base: position 130,292,976 of record OX596077.1, read on the forward strand.
AACAACACAAGTCATAAAAAATTTCATAAAAAAAACGATATAAAAATAATTAAAATATAAAGACCAAAACCCCAAATGTTGAAAAATATATATAACTACTAGTGTATAACTTTTGTATAACTAAAACTAGCAGAACAAAGTACAAATGGCAGTTTATGACAAATTTACATTTGTAAGATTTAAAATGCTAAAAAATTTATATACATTTATGTATAAATGTCTGTAATTTGTTGTCTTTTATTAAAATATAAATAAATTCAAATTAATCCTAATGTTTGCTGTGAACAAAAACAAATGTGTTTTTTTTTAAGAAAAATCTGCTTTATAAACTACAGTATACAGACAAAACTATAGTGTATACTGACTACAGGCCAGTCAAAAAAGTAGACTATAGCCAAGACAAAAGACTTGACTATTGTCAAGTCAAGACTATAGATTAAACTATAGTCAAGACTATAGACTAAAATATAGTCAAGACTATTGTCTAAACTATAGTCAATACTATTGACTAAACTATAGTCAAGACTATAGACTAAACTATAGTCAAGACTATAGACTAAACTATTGTCAAGACGATAGTCATGACTATAAACTAAACTACAATCAAGACTACATATTATAAATTGGATTATAGTCAAAGTTACCGGCATATAGTCAAACTATAGTTATGACTCCAAATCTACAGAAGAAAAATTATTAAAATTAAAATGTTATGGAATGTAGCTGATTATTTTCTAGCTTTTAAGTATAATTTTGTGTATGACATTTACAAGTGTAGTTTATTATTTTTATTGTGTGTTTTACATGTTTAATAAAGTGTAAACTGTGTACGTTTTTGTTTTTCATAAAATCTAATTATAAAACGTTTTACAGTGTGTTATGGTGTAATATAATTAAAAAAAAAAAAAGATAATTTGTCTAACACACACATATGAGCAGTGAAAAACATTTATATATTTTGATACTAAAAATATGATAAAAAAAAAAAAAAAAAAAAAAAATTATATCTATGTAGTAGTTATGAAAATTCTCTTACAGCCACTGAAGATCCATTTTTTCCACATCCTTCAGTTGTTATAACTTTGGCATAACGTAACGCTAATAAAATATCAATGCCACAGGCAAAATATAAAGGCATTATGCGTAATTCACAGCCAACATAAGGTAGCTATAGATAAATTACAATTCCAATAGGTTTTTTTGGGGGATTTTTTGTTTTTTTTTTTTAATAAAAAATTGTAAACAGTGTAATTGAAAAATTTTTCTAGTTGATGGTTTTTTTATTAATAAAATATACATAACAAAAATTATTAAAATAAAAAATAATTTTGGGTTAAATTTTGTTAAATTAAAAACAAAATATAAATTTTTAATTTCCAGAAGATTCGTAGACAAAAATTATATAAAAAGCTTAATTAATTGTTTAACACTTGCAACCAATTCTAGAGACAACAATTTACAGGAATTTTAAAAGGCAGAGGTCTAAATGTATTTTATGTTTTAATAAAGAAATATATAATTAGAAATAAAATGTTTCTACATTAATATAATTATTTGGCGATAATGAAATTCTCTTAGCAAAACCAAACCATAGAAAATTGCAAAGAATATTGGAAAAGTATTTTGAAATAAAATTAATTTAGCAAATTATTGATTATTACATATTTTATTAGTAATAAAAACTATTTTCTTTTTAAATAAAACCTCTAATCATTTTAAAATTATATTTATAAAACTTTTGTAAATTTAAAATTTTTAGTATAAACAACATCCTAAATATTGTTTAGTTATTCTTATCTATTTAAAATTGTGTTTTTTGAAAAATTTTAGATGAAAAGAAATAATAAAATTATTTGTTAAATAAAAAAAGAAGAAATTTAATGAAGAATTTATTTTAGAAAAAATTATGATAGTCTTAAAAATTAGAGAAATTAAAAAAAAAAAAAAAAAAAAAAAAAATGAACAAATTTTAGAATTTATTTAATATCATAAGTTTTCCTACACAGAAAAAAATATTTTCGAAAAAATTTCAATTAATTTATTAATCAGAATTTTAAAATATTTTTATAATTAAATTAATCAAAATTTTACAAAGAAAAATCTAAAATACAATTTTAATTATGAATAAAACATATTCAATTATTTTATTAATTGAAATTCAACCTATTATAAAATTGTAGAATTGTTTAATTTTTAGTAAAAAATATTAGAAAATTTGAATTTCGATCACCTGAATAATTGATACAATAAAAAAGTAATTGGAATAGTAATTGGAATACAGAAGTCATAAATAAGTAAACAAACTCAAACCGGTTGTTATGTAAACAATCTCATAATTTTTGTTTTGTTTTAAAAAGCGGAAAATGTAACGGTCCATTTGTAAAAATTTACATGTTGATGACAAATTTTTCAAAGATTATTTTAAGTTTCTTTCTAGAGAAAATTGAAAAATGTCGTTTTCGGGAGAGTCAAAAATAACTGAACAAGCAACCTTTTTTTTAGAATTTTTTGCTAAAAATAAGTGAATTTTAAGGTTGCAAAATCATTTGAGCAATACAGCGGTAGTTATTTGTTATATTATGAGAGAAATAAAAACTCACTTTTTCGATTAAATAAGAAAATATGATAAATTCAGAAAATTTTAATTCTACCATAATTTCGACCTAAAGGATGGCAAATAGCACACAATTATATGTAGTAGAACTAAGAGTAACTTACATAATTACGAAAAAGGTGAAACATATAGAAATATATAAAAAAACTTTAATAAAAGGACAACGCGTTCATTGTGTTTGGAGCATACACAATGTACGCGTTGACCGCAATTTCTCTCGTAAACGCCTAAGAATCACTAAAAAAGGATAACAATTTAGCTATAAAATCTTATGCTTTCTGGTTCAAAATTCTTATAAAAATTTATTCTGAAAGTCCGAAAACTATGGTCTGAATTTACAACTCACAGAAAAATTTATGAAAAAAAGAAAACGTGGTCTAGCTGTACGGAAAATTGTATAAGTATAATAAACATCATAAAAATGTATGATGTTCTATGCAGATTATGGCTTAAAATATGAAGATTTTAGGAAACAAAGTCTCTGGACTAAATAACCTATGATTCACATGAAATATTAAATTTGTTTCAAAATATAAAGCTGGGGAAATAATAAACATTTCAGAGTGACCTCCTCAAAGTCCAGATCTATCAGAAATTGCATGAAATTGAGTAAACAAATTGAGTCCCCATAATTTTACCGAACTGATGGACTTAATTATTACTAAGACCCCTACAATTTCTCCAAATATAAATCCAAATTCGATATAGAACCAATTGAGTTCATATGTTACTTTGTTAACTTATTTGTGACACCCACTGTAGATTCTTATTTTCAGTTTCTCTGTTTTTGAAAATTTATACGTTCTTTAAATTTTTAGCCAATTAGTAATTTTTCAAAGTTTTATATAATTTTTATAAATTAGTTCCATTAAAAAAATAATAATTTAATTTAAAAAAACTTATTAATTTCGTAATTTTTTTGAAACGTGTTTACTGTATTTGAAACTTTGGAATTTTTTCAAATATTTATTTATTTTGAAATTTTCTACTTTTTTAGAAAATGTTGATTTATTACAAAATTTGGTACATTTTTGAAAACTTTTATAGCCAATTTTAAATTTGACCTAAATATCTTTGTTTTAAACTTTAAATCAATTATAAATAAATTAAAATATTATCAATTTAAATTATACGTAAACCTCAGATCGAAATTAAATTTAATAGAACTATAGAAGTAAATGAAAAATGAAAAAATTTTTATTAAAGCCAAAGAAAAACTATAATTTAAATATAAAAATGTATCTTTTAAAAATTTAAACCATAAATAAAATTATTAAATGTTATTAAAAAACATAAGTACATGGAAGATGTTTGAATTAAATGTAAATGTTTTATGTTTTTTGAATAAATTGAATGTATATTAATGGGACGTTATTAAAAAGCTATTAAACCAATTTTTGTTAAAAAATAATAATAATAGAATTTAAACCATAAATAAAATTATTAAATGTTAAAAAAAACCTAAGTACATGTATGTTTGAATTAAATATAAAAATGTTTTTGTATATGTTAATGGGGCTTTATTAAAAAGCTATTATACCAATTTTTGTAAAAAAAATAAGGCTTTATTAGACAAACAAATATGTTTGATGACAAAATATTTGTATCTTTTATTAGTGCAAATTCCAGTAAAAGATTGATATATTGCAAAGTTTGATGAAAAATCAAATTAATCTCAAATTGAGAATGACATTAAAAACATCTTTAGTTTGACATCAAAAATTCATCAAGCTATATCTTCATACATATTTCTTTGTCATATTGAGCCTTATTAAGCAGCAATGGCCTAAACCCTGTTGTTAAAAATGAATGAGGGGGGGTAGTAAAAAATAAATAAAATGGTTATTAAAATTATATGATTGCTATTCAATCTCAATCAAAAAAAAACCCAATTGTAAAGCAACCAAAACAAAAAACAAATGTAATGGAAACCATTTAAATGTTAAACTACTAAAACAAAGGTGGTTGTTTGGTTGGGGGAAGAATTAAAATATTAATTTTTAGTAAGTTTTAGTTTTTTGTAGGTTATATTTTAAACCTTTGTTCTACTTTTTTTATTATAATTTTTGCAAATTTTGAAATTTTTCTTTAATGTTGATTTTGACAAAAAAAATTAATAATGAATGCTTACAGCAACTGAGGAACCATTTTTGCCACTGCCGCCATGTAGGAAGATTTTGCAAAAATTTGTAAAATTATATATATAACAGATGGTTATACCCAATAAAATAATATAATTTTTATTAAAGCCAACAATTGGTAGCTAAATGGAAAAAAATAAATAAAAAAATTAAATAATGGTGTTGTTTGTGGTTGGGTTGAGGGGGGATTATTAATAATTTCAATATAATAATTCCAGGTAAAAAAATAAAAATAAATAATATTAGAATATGTAAATTCGATGTTAATGACACCAGGATGTTGAAATGTTTACAAAGATTATGTAGAGCCAATAGACAACATCTTTACCACAATTTTTTTCCATTGAAAATGATTTAAATCCCTTTATTATTATGTACTATTAATAAGTCCACTTTGGTAATTGGTAATAAGTGTGAATAAATATATTTCGTACGACTAAATTGAAATACCTAAAACTTGCTTTTAAATTGAATTTTAAACACAAAAATAACTAGCATAGAGAATTTGATAACTGGATATGAGAGCTACATTACATATTTCCAAACAAAATAAAAAATGTAACATATAGCTTTTTTATATCCATAACTTATAAAAAAGGATTTAATTAGTTTTAAAATTATGTTGATTTGTATCTACAATTATAAGTGACTATGCTTATTTCGAACTAAAATATAAAATTACTTTTATCCAAATCCACTAAAAATTCGAAATTTCCCAAAAAATTTAAAATCCCCTAAAAATTCAAAATTTTAATATAAATTCGAAAATGCACAAAAAAAAATATTTCACCAAAATTTCGAAATTTTATTATAAAATTCAATCCAAAATTTCACAAAAAGTTTGAAGTTCAACAATATAAAAATTGAAGTTCACTATAAAAATTCATAAATAAATCAAAATTTCACAAAAAAATCTAAATTTTACTAAAAGTTTGAAATTAACTAAAACTTCAAAATTTCACAATAAGTTTGATATTTCACTGAAAATTCGAAATCCACTAAAAATTCTACATTTGAAAAAAAAATCGAAATTTCATTAAAAATTTAATATTTCGCCAAAATTTCTAATTTCACCAAAAATTCGAAATTTAACTAAAAGTTCGAAATTTCACAAAAAGTTTTACTAAGAAATCAAAATTTCACTAAACAGTCGAAATTTCACCAAAATCCCAAAATTAAAATAAAAAAAAAAATTTACTAAAAATTCGAATTGTTGAACTCCCATCTTTTTAATGGTGGGTATAATTAAAAATTTGACCAAAAACCCAAAATTTCATAAAAAAGTAAGTTTTACTAAAAATATTAAAATTTCACCAAAAATTCGAAATTTACCAAAAATACAAAATTTCATAAAAAAGATGAAATTTTACCATAAATCCGAAATTTCTGACAGAATAAAAACCTACGATTGATTACAATTAGAGACTATATAAACCCCAAAGGTTGAATATAATGTGGGAACATATTTAAGGTTAATTCCAAACCAACTATAAAGTGTTCTTGAACATAATTTTTAACTATTTAAAAATTCGTTAGTGAACATGATTTGGAAAATCATAATCTACAATTTAAAGTAATTTGGACCTACAATTGAACAAAGTTTTTGACAACATTAAATATTTTTTTGGGTTATGTCAAATTCTGCTATTAAAGCTAAAATATTATAAAATAAATTCTTTTATAATTTTCTTCAATTATACTCATGTTACTTTTTTATTAAAAAAAAAAAAAATATGTGTTACATTTATTCATAGCGCACTTTTATACCTATTTGTCTATGTTTTTTCTTCTTTTGTTTTTAGATTTTTTAAGTAAAACTTCATCTCTAGCTACCATTCTCTATGCCAGGCTTATTCTAAGGATTTTGAAAATAGCTAAAAATTTCTTTTAGATTAGTAAAATTAATAAAGAAATAAACGTTAATAACAATTTATCAAAATTATAAAATAAAACAAAAACTACATAATTATTGAAAAATATAAATAATTTTTATATAAAAAAGCCTTCATTAACCAATTTAATATTTAATTTGTTTTAACAAATTTTAATTATAAAAAATATTATAAAACAAGTTTATTTAATATAAAAGGAGTTTGTTTTTGGGGGAAGAAATAGCTTACAGAGTTTTTAGAATAATAAAAAAAGGATAAAAGGAAAATTCTAAATATAGTTTTTTTAATTGTTTAGTTTTGTTTGATTGTTTGCTAAGAAATAAACAATTAGCCAAAAGAACGTAAGTTAATCAAAGTGTTTAAAATAAATAGGTTGGCAAATTTGTTTGTTTGTTTTTATTTTTGGGGGAAACTTACGGCAACTGTCGAACCATTCTTGCCAACACCTCCAGCCAAAACAACTGAGAATATATGTGACAATGACCAAATACCACAAACTATTGTCATTAGGCTTAAGGAAGACCATAATTCTAAATTACCAAATATCTAAATGGGGGAGGAGTTATAGGAGGGTGTTGATATGAAAACATATGTTTTTTAATAGATAATTAAGAAATGTTATAAATACAATTATTATGAAAACACAACAAAAATAAAATTTAATGAAAACATTATTGTTTTTTGTTTAAAGGGAATTTGATTTTGAAGCGCAATAAATAAAATTATTTTTAAATTATAAATAGTTTTCTTTTAAATAAAATTTAATAATCTCCTGGAAATATTATTACTTTTGTTAAAAAAAAATATTAAAGAATTTCGAATTAAATTAAAAATTAAAATAAAAAAGTATTAATCATATAGCCAAGATATAAACTAAAAGTTTTTTGATTAAAAAAATAAGAGGAACTTAAAAAAGTATTGTTTAAAAAGTTAATTTTTATTACTTTTTTTCAATTTCTACAAAATTTTAATTTTATATAGTTTATATCTCAGCTAATCAAAAATAAAAAAATAAATTAAAATTGTTTATAAAAATTTCATTATAAACATCTCTCAACTTACCTTAGTCATCCAAAATTCTGGACCAAATATAAATGAGATTATATGTATAGCCATAATGGTAAATTGAGCCTCGGTTACATCAATTTTGCCAAATTTTAAAGTACCCGAAACATAAGTTTGCCAATGGGCACAATAAAACAATGATATAGCACAAAAGCACTGGAAAAGAGAGAAAAAAAACATTAACATTATTAATAAAGAAAATTAATTTATTTTAAAATCAACATACCTGGAAGAATAACCAATTTGGATAATGACCTAATTGACAAGATATGCATGCTGAAAGTGCCACGAATACTGTTGATATTGAATCGCAGCCATGATCAAATAGTTCACCTAATGGTGAGGAAGTATTTGTACGACGGGCCTGTTTACCATCTATTGAATCTAAACTTTGATATACAAACAAACCAAAGGCACAAAGTAAACAGGTCCATCGGGGTGGTGGTGAAGTGCCATCTGGGCTATAACTAAAATAAAAAGAAAATATTAAAAAAAATTATTTATAATTAAAAGCTTTTTATGGAATAATATTTTTATTCATCGCTAATAATGTAGGTCATATTCCAATGTCTATTTGTATGTAGCTTTATATTATAAATCAATGAACTCTATCAAATACCTTTTGTGGTCATAGGAATATATACACCTGGCTTTAGTCTGTTAAGCACTTTACATTTTGTTTCACTTTAGTTGTTATTAAAACGTAAATTTTTGTTCATTTGTTCACTTCACTTGTGTTTTAATTAACAATTAAATAAAATAAAAAAAAAAAAAAAAAAAAAAAAACTAGATCAAAGAACATTTGAATGCAATAAATATTTTGAAAAGGGCAAGTAAAAGTCAATGGCAAAGTGAAAAAGAAAGAAAATAAAAGATCCAAATAGCAAAAAGAACATTTTCTTTATTAAACCAAAATATTGAATGAAATTTATTTTCCCCCATAAAGAGAAAAACTGCAAAAGTGAAAAAATAGCATACATAGTTAATACAAAATAAAATTATAGTAGATATAAAAAGTAGGTGTTATTTAAATAAAATAACTAATAAGGACTATAGACAAGACTAGACTATAGCCTGGACTACAGCTAAGGATATAAACTAGACTATAGTCAAGGCTATAGACTAGAATATATTCTATATTCTAGAATATAGTCAATGCTATAGAATATAGTCAATGCTATAGACTATGCTATAGTCTGGACTATAGCCAAGGCTGTAGACTAGACTAGAATATAGTCTGGACTATAGCCAAGGATATAGACTAGACTATAGTCTGGACTATAGCCAAGGATATAAACTAGACTATAGTGTGGACTATAGACAAAGCTGTAGACTATAGTGTAGTTTGTAGTCTTGGCTATAGACTAAACTATAGTCTGGACTATAGACAAAACTAGAATATAATGCGGTCAAAGCTATATAGATTAGTATAAAATCTCGACTATTGTCAGGGCTATAGATTAGAATAAAATCTACTATAGTCAAGACTATAGACTGGAATATAGTCTGGGCTATAGTCAAGGCTATAGATAATACTATAGTCTGGACTATGGTCAAAAATAAAGTCAAGATTATTGAAAAGTCTGTAGTCTAGTCAGGAATTTAGCCTATAGTTTATAGCATAGCGTATAGTTTTAACATTAGTCCTGACTATAATCTATATCTGTATATAGTTTCCAATATAGTCCATAGTTTTGAATTTAGACAATTCTATAGATTTTACTTATGTTTTGACTACAGTCTTGGTCAGTATTATATTACTGATTTATCTAATTAATTTTTTTCTCTATTTTATCTACTCTAATCAATATTTCTGCTTAAAAAAATAGTTAACACTTATTTTTTAAAAACCTTGTATAAATTGAAATTATTTTGAAAATTTCATTTTTTCTTTAGCTGCTGCTGTTGGGGGTTATAATGAGTAACAAATAATAATTGTTTTAAATGAATCATTTGGCATAAATTCATTTTGAGAAAGGTGTTTTTTAAAAATTGTATTATACCTATAAAAAATACGAATAGTAATCTAGACAAAATGACGACCACCTTTTTTAAAAAGATTTTTTATTTTGCTGCTAAATTAAACGTGTTAAGCACATGTTTGTTTTTGTCAATTCATCTTCACTTTAATTGAGTGATTTTAATTAAATTGAACAAAAGCGGCCTATAAAATTTAATTAAATAATTTACTCTAGTTTTCTGTGTGTTTTGTAATAAATTTAGGTTTTTAAATAAATAATCAATAAAGTTCAAATAATTTGATACTTTGTTGATGAGTGTAACAAATGAAATATAAAAATTAAATGTAATTTATAGAAATTATAACAATAATTTTATTTAAGATTTATAGACTTTAATATTGTCCATGTAAGTTTTTTTTTATTTGTTTTGAACAAATAAAAATAGAAAGGGGAAAGTTTTTAGTAATATAAATAAATTTTTAATTTTTTCGTATTGGAATATTTAAATTCACACATTTTTATAAATATTTAAATATGTACATATAAGGCTGCATTAAGCAAATGTGTGCAAACTATTAAATCGCATGGTCATTCGATTTTTCCGGAAATATTTTAACCCAGATTTTATTTAAATATCTGCTTTGGGATTTTATATGCCTGCGAAATGTTAAGAACATTTGTACTGCTACTATACAAATTTGAAATTAAAATAATATAATCTCCAAGGCCATTTAATTGTCTTTGATTACCTCTTATAGTTTTTTTTCTTTTTTTATATGACAAATATATATTATAATCTATTTAATATTGTCTCGTTAGATGTCAGGCAATAACAAAAAAAATATAATATATAAGAACATTTGGAACTGATAAGAATTTTTTGTATTAGATTATTTCCATGACGTTTACATATTTATCATACAATAAATTAAATACGAAAACGTGGGTAATTATTACGTAGACAAAATGAAATTTTAACTTTGACATTAAACTGGTCACATTTGAATGTGTTTTTATATAAATGAAATATGTAAATTATTTTTAAATATCTATTAAAAAAAAAAAGTTTTATTGTTTGATTTTTTGTTCATAATATTAAATAATATTATTAAATAATTTAAATATAATTATTTAAATGATTTTTTTTGTTTTTTTTTTTTTTAACCAAATAAACCATTTTATATATCATTATAACTTTATAATTATTTATATAAACATTAAACTTTATTTATGGTTTTAAATTTTAAACTATTTTTTTTTTTCTCTATTCAATTCAAATTTCTATTTGTTGTTATTGTTTTGTGTTGGATCAAAGTATAACATATGATAGATAAGTTTCATTTTTCTAATTTTTTATTATTGTATTAGATATAGCATTTTATACTTTGTTTGGTTTAAAGTATAGTTAGTTTATTTTTCAATCTTATCAAATTTTATTGCAACAATATGTAGTTGTTTAAATATTAATAGCAATAGAAAAAAAAAAAAAATAAATATTAGATTTTTACAAACCCCCCACTAGTTAGTAGTAGCTATACTGTGATTTCATCATTATGGCGTAAAAATTTATTATTTATCAGTTTTATTTTTTATAAAAACTTAATGAATACACAAAATAATAGAGCAATTTTGGTTGAAAAAGATACAGATACTAGACTACTGAATGAATAAGATAAAATAGAAATTTATTTTATTTTTGTGTGTTTAGTTTTGTGTATAAATGCTACTTTTTATACCCTTCACCACAAGTGTAAAAGGTATATATAAGTTTGTCATTCCGTTTGTAATTTCCACAATTTTCATCGGAGAGCAAAAAGTTTTATAATTTCTGCTCCCTTTATCGGTTGAAATGGCATTTATGAAGCTCATCAATAAATGTCATACATATATAAAATATATATCAAACGTGTGAAAATTTTTTCGCTATTATACTTCAGCAAGATCGGTTCCAAAATATCATAGATATATTTAAAAATCGGTTTTTAAGCGTCTATATAAGCTAAGGACTTCATTATGGCAAAGAAATATCTAAATTTTTTCCTGAATTTTTATGCGAGATATCGATCAAAAAGCATTTTTAACTTTTTGAAAACCCTATTGGGTCAAATGTATTTATAATATTTTAAGAATAAAGGTATGAAAGATTCAGCACAGCCCAATATAGAGCTTTAACTTGTTTTTTTTTTACATATTGGGATATTTAATGTAGATTTTCTAAAAGTTCAAAAGTAATTTGCAACATATGTCAAAGTCAAATTAATGATTTTTATTATTTAATTTTATTATCATTTTATGTATATATTTTTTTAAATAGATAAAATAATATTTTAATATGATATTATTACACATATTGTAACTACTTTTATATTGTCTGTTTAATTTTGAGTAGTCGTTATTTTGTTGCCATTCATTTAATGTTTAAACTCAGTTTATATATTTTACTTTATGAAATACTTGCTTAATGACCTACTTAACCATATATGTAAAGAAATAAATCTAGTTTTTGTTAAATAATTGTTAAAAATATATTGCAGCTTTAAGAAATATGAAAAAATAAAAATAAAATAAAAAACCAAAGTTCAATAATGATATTTGAAAGAAAACTAACACCTTTTTAACCAAAATGACCTCATTATAAATAAAAAAACAAACAAACGCAATTCACATACTTATTAAGAAAAATGTTATAATTAATTTATATTTTCATTGGAAATTGCTAGAGGGATAAATATGTTTTTAAAATTAAGTAGTTAAACGAATATATTTGTTCGACAAAAGTTTATTACATATTTTGTTTTCCTTAGAATAAAATACAAATTATTTATACAATAGAATATAAGCCATTGTTGGATGAATGCAAGAATTATTTTAATAAATCTAAATCTATTCAATTAATGGTTGTATAGAATTGAAACGTATTGAGGAGTTGTAGTCACCCTGTAATAATACGAATTAAGCTACAGAGTGTTAAAGTCGACCACCTCGAGTATGAACAAGATTAAAAAAAAAAACAAGAGCCCTAATATATATTTTTTTTTTTCCAAAATAATTTATTGTTTTTTTTTTTTTTTAATTATCTTAAATTGTCTATCCTATTTATTGTAAAAAAAAAAAAAAAATAGTCGAAAAAAGTCGTTAATTTCAAAATTGAAAAAGTTCAAAAAGTAGACTTTAAGTTCCACTTATAAAATACATGAGTAACTGTTCATATCATAGATTAACAACTAGATATTTATGTGAGAGAAAAAAACCTAATTCAATTGTCAAAAACCTAATTCATACAATAACGAAATACATGTAGTCACATATATTTTGTTTTTGTTTTTTCAAAAAAATGAGTAAATTTTTTGAAAATTTAGTATAGGGTGGCTCTCACATAAACTTCTAGTTCTATTCTATGGTTCATATAGTCAAAAATAAGTTTTAATTGAAACCTAAAAGTATTCGAAAATAGGCTTTAATTAAATGTTTTAAGTAATTCCAACAGTTGCTTCCATAAAGTAAACTTTAAAATGATCTCAATTAAGATGAAATCATAACACTTTTTCCAGACACTAATGTTAAAAAAGGACATGGTTACCAAACGTTAGGCTCTTCAAATAAATTAAATATAACCAACAGTTAAGAATTGATATCCACTTTCTATCACTATCAATGAAAGCTATTCATTGCGGGTTGTTTGCCAACAAATCATTTCCTCTACAAAACTTTAATACATAAGAAATAAAATATTGATTTTATATTTTAAAATGGGGTTGTTTTATTTTATTAGAATGTATTTGTTTTAAGCTAACATAGCACTTTCTTCTATAACTCAAAAGATTTAAAGTTCTAACGATAAACATTTTTGGGGATGAGTTTTTTTTTTTTTTTTTTTTACTCATAAACAAGTGTTTGATATATGCAAGTTAAGGGAATCTATATATTAAGTAATTTATAGAACATAAAAAGAGACATCCCTTAAAGCTATCAAAGATCTAAGCAATTGAGATTATGAAAAAAGAAAAATATATAAATTTTAAAATATTCTCTACAATTAATATATTTCTTTTATTAAATTCATTTATACCAGCATTTTAAAAACATTTAATTAAATTTACAAAATTTTCATAGAATATTGAAAACAATAAAATGATTAGTTGGAATTTCAAGATATTTATACATTAAATTTTGCTTGAAATAATTTTGAATTAAAATTGATTGAGAAATGATCCATATAGAAATTCCAAATAAATTTTTAAAAGAAAATACAACAGGAAATTAAGCATTTATTTTCTTATACTTAAATGCAAACATGGAAAACTGTAAATTAAAATAATTTGAAAATTGCTTTAAAAATTTTGAATATCACAAAGTTTTTAACAAGCATTCTTGGCAGTTAGTTCGAATTAAATTAAAGCGGAATATTACGAATTGAGTATAATTTTAAAGTTTAGTAAAGCTTAAATTTTTCAAAACTTTTTTAAAAAAAATTATAATTAACCCAAAATTAACGATAATAATTTTCCATGCCTGGTCTAAAATTATAAATAACAATTGCTCTACAAAATCTAACAACGATGAAATTGCTGGCAATGATGACGACTACAAAGCAACAAATAATAGCGGCATGATGCATTATTAAATCTGTTACAAAAAAAAAAAAAAAAAAAAAAAATCAAAACCAAATTCACACTCATTCATACTCGCATACAATCTAGTAAAGAAATTTTCAGGGTCAACAAGTGAAACTCAAAACAAAAACAAAATAAATTATTACAATTGCAAAAAAACGGCAAAAATTCAAATCAAACAATTAAATTCCACAATTAATATATATACTTACGCTACTAATATTAATGTTGTCACTATGTTAACAATTAAACCCACTATGGTTATAAGATTTGGAGCCAACCATAAGGGGGTTTTGGAGACCAACCAATTCCACCAGGGCTGTAGCCAAGGATCCATTAAACTTGAACTGCTACATGAGTATTTATGTTCGGACAATTTTTTTAATTGTTGGGGAGAGAGTATGCGTTCTTTGTAGGCCATTATTATTTGTTTTTATCAAAATTAACAAACGAAAAGAAAATCAAACTGTATTTTTTATTTCTTAATGTCTTTTATCACAACTTGCTTTCTACCGCACTCTTGCTCTCTTAATCTATCAACAATTTTCTTTTTATATCCACTTTTTTCTATGATGAAAAGATTTTTGCTTTTCAATGATTTGCATAAGATGATGATGAAGAGGGCAAATTTTTTATTCTATAACAAAAAGGAAACAACTTTAAGTTATTTTATTATTTTATAATAAATTTATACATTTATTTTATTATACATTTGCACTTTTTTTCTATTTTCTCATTAAATTGCACTTTTTTTTATTTTACCTTCACCCCCTTTTACACTCCACTGCTCAACCCCCTTTTACTTTCATAAAAAAAGGTACAAAAATTTCTTTTTCTTTCACTTCACGTGTTTGACTTTGTACTCTTTGGTAGGCTTTGGGGGGTTTTGTTTGTATTTTTTATTAAATTATATTATAAATTTACTTTAACTAAAATATAATTTCAATTTCTTTTATTAATATTGCTTGCGTGTGCTTATTTTTTACGATTTTCTGTGTTAATTTAGCCGCTGTCTTTTCTCTCACTTTTTTCCACACACATTTCTTCCGGACAACGAGACAGAGACCTGTGCCGTTTATTTTCAACGGCGGCGACGGCTTTTGTAAAATTTATTGATGGCAGCACAGAATCGGATGTCAACCGGCGGAAAATCCATCAGAAAAGTCGATTAATAGTTTATTAAACCTTAAGTGGTATTGTAGGGTTCAAATGAACCCCAGAACACAAATTTATTGCTCTTGCCAAGATATCTTTAAACTTACGCTTAATGTGTGTCGGAAGTACAACAGAATTTAATAGAACCGTAGAACAAAATTGGTTTTTAGACCCCCAATACTAAATACATACGTATATTTTTATGTGTTTTTAAAAGTTATATTTTTTGTATTAAATACTTTAAACATAAATGTAATCAAAAGTGAATGAAAATGGAAAATAAATAAAATGAATATAGTGGTGATAAAAATATATAATATAAACGGGGTAAACACATATGATAATAAGACTTTGTAAATTTCACTTTTTACACGTCTGGTTATTAGTCTGTCGTCGAAACAACAACACAACTAACAAGGCAAGTCCAACAAAGGTTTTGCACTTATATCTTAGTTAAATAAGAAAGTGGACTCGTAGGCACAGCTGATTTGCAATTTTATCGTTAGCGTACCTCACGAAAATGTTAAATTATTTTTGTATGTTATATTTTGTTTGTCGTGTTTATTTACTCTTCTTCATTTTCTGCTCAGATTTGACCATAGTGAGATAACAAAGTGACCTCGTAAGCACAGCTGATTTGCAATTTTTTCATTAGCATAGCGTAATTAGAAAGTGCTCGCACATCTACAAAAACAACAATTGCTTGTATTTTGTTGACACATAATGTCAAAATGCTTTGAACAGAAGAGTAAAAAAAAACTGGAAAAAATGTTGCATATGAATACAAAAACAATTTGACAGTTTCGAGGTACACTAATTTTCTGCTCACTAACAAAATACAAGCAATTGTTGTATTTGTAGATGTGCGAACACTTTCTAATTACGCTACGTATTTAAATGAATTTATGAAGAAATACATCTATTATTTAAAAAAAAATCGGCGGCTATATTTAAGTCGTGTTAAGCCGAAGATTTTTTGACGTCGGCGATTATTTAAATTATTCGGCGGCTTGACTGAGTCGTTTGTACATATATATGATGTGTCAAATTGTGAGAGTGTTGTCAAGTTTATTTGTAAAATATTTAGACAAATACAATTTCTGATTTATAGAACGTTTTATTTTTATGAAATTAACGTTTTGTTTATACATGGAAATTTTTAATCAAGATAAACGTAAAATTTTTGTCTGAATTGCTGATAATTTTTTATCTTTATAAATTATAGTGGAAAACGTATGCTATAATCAGAACAACCAAAAATATGCAAAATAATATTTTTTCCTGGTCTTTAAAAGAATAAAACTGTTAGTTATTTATCCGTTTCAGATAATTCTAAGAATTTTGGTTGGCATGTTTTTGTATATTTTCGACTTAGCTGCATATTTTGTTATATTTTAATAGAAAATCTTTGCTTTTTAGCATATTTTAGCCATATTTATGTCATCTTATTTTAACATATTTTATACTTTAGGGCAAAAACAACAATTTTAAAGACCTTAAATATTATTTAAAAGCTCTCATAGTAACAAATACCTTGCAATATTTTGAATTTGGTGGAGCATCAACTTCAAAAATCTTACCTATTGTTATATTTGTTAAACATTCTTTCTATCCATTTCCACATTTAAAATAAAACTTGCTTTTTACTTTCAAGTTTTTTTTTTTTTTTTTCTATTATTTTATTTTAATATATATAATTTTTATGTACTTACTGATCAGTTATTTTGTGTTTATCATTTAAATCAGTTTAATTTCTTTTATTATTAAATAATTATTAATTGTATAAGTTTGTAGATGTTGGATTTTGGTTTTATTTTTTAATATTAATAATTTTTTTGTGTATGTGTGTTGATTGATCATTACTAAAAAGTGCTTTAATTTATTATGATTTTTTTCGTATAGTGATTATTTTTTATTTTGTTTATATGATAATATTGTATAAAAAAAATATAATTATGGCTTGAATTGGACTTGAAAAAAGTAAAAATAGTTTTTGTTGAAATAATTTATTTTTAAGCTAAACTGTAATTTTTTGAAGAAATGTGATTTTAATGTTTGGTCACGTTTCCTAACTAATTATTAATTTTATTTATATATTAAATATTAATAATGAAATATGTATAGGATGTTTTGTTATGTTTTATAATATTTGGCAATTTTTTATTTATTTTATATTTATTAATTTTAAGGGATGATTTTTTGTTATTTATTTTCATAAATTTGTTTTATTAGTACGCTTTTAGTTGGTAAAAAAAATATTAAATCTTTAACTTTTTTGTTTTTAATTTGTCAGTAAAATATTTCTTGGTGTTTTAGTATTTGTAAATTATTTTTTTTTTACTATTTAGCTGTCTCAGTTATTGATTTTATTTTTTATTTTTTAATCCCTATATAAAATTCCTTGTTTTGTGTAAGTGTTGAAAAATTTTTTAATAATATTTTGGTTAGGTTTATAATAAAAGCCAATTTTTTAATAATTTTTATTAAAAAAAATAAAAAGGGAAAATTAAAAATATTATTTTTATTTTTTTATGTATATTTTTTTTTTTTATTATAGTTTTTCAATTTTATTATTATAAGATTATATCAAAGGCATTAAACATATGATTTATTTTAAGCAAAAATTTATTATTTTATAAAATATTTTTTATTATTATTATTTTTTTTTAAGAAAAATAAATATTATACACTCAGGTTTTAAATTATTTTCTTTTTAGAAAAAGCTTATATTTTTAAAACATTTTTAAATAACTAAAAAATACTTTTTGTGTCAATATTTCTTTTTAAAGACAAAGCAAAATTCTTATTTAAATAAAAATTAAACATATTTAAAAAACACTTATTTTTAAATAAAAATAGCAAACCATATATATTTATTTTTAATTTTAATAATATTGCTGCATGCTGGTATTTTAGAAATTTTTACTTTTAGTATTAAATATCAATTAATTGGCTTTATATCTATGTAAAAATTGAAAAGAAAATCTTAGAAAATTATGAAGAAAAATCAGAAAAAACATACACACAAAAAAATAGTAGGGGTTATATTTCCTTAGTCGGCTTATATAATTTCTTTTTATATGAAAAGAATAAACTAAGTTTTATTACCTAAACCAATTAGTAATTTAAACAAAACATTTTACCTAAAATCTATGTTACTATAAACAATTGAGTTAGGTGTCTTGTTCGAAATTATCTGTAAACAGATTTGTTTATTTCAATGTCAATTGAAAATATTAAATAATTTTAGAAAAAAGTTACGTACATATGTAGCTAAACAAATTAATTCAAATAAAAGAAAACTATTTACGTACAAAAACTTATTTTACTTAATCAAAAATTTTGAAGAAAAATGTGATTTTTTATAGATTGTCCTACGGTTTTTAAGATTTCCTTTTGTTTAATAAATTTTTCTTAATGTTTAAATAAATAAAATTAAGAATGATTAAAAATAAGTTTTATTAAAAAAATTCAACATATCCTAAACACTTCTATATATTTATTTTTCATTTATCGAGCATATTTAATAAAAAATACTTGTGTTAAATATGATCATAATACTAACATTTTTATGGGATTTATGCACGTTTAAGTGATTTTCGGGAGTGGGGTTTGTATGGGAGCTATGAAATTCAAACGGATTTGTGCTTATATAAAACTTATTTGTGCTAAATTTCATTGAAATGTTGCAATTTTTAAGGCATCTATTAGTGTTAAAACTCTGTTCTGGAAGGACATTTGTATGGGGGCTAGGTGAAATAATCGGCCGATCATAACAAAATTCAATAGGCTTCGTCCTTGTGTTGAAGAAAGCAATCTACAAAAATTATCTTCAAAATTGCGACCTATTTTTTGGGCACAAGCTTTACATGGACAACCAGCCAGCCGACCAGAGAGATTCTGAGTCGAACGGTATACTTTAAGGTGGGGGTCGGAAGATTTTTTCTCTGCGTTACAATTTCTGCACAAACACATAATACCCCAACCGCCTATGGTGGTGTAGGGTATAAAAAATAATTCAACATAACCTCAAAATTAAAAAAATATTTTTTTAACATAATGGCAGAATGTTTTTTTAAAGATTTAATTAGCACTTAGTTTTTATTAATAAAAAGTAATTGGAAAAGTTAAAAATTATGTTTTATTAAAAAAAAAAAAAAAAAAATACGTAACTTAAATTTTATATGAAATTTAGAATTTTTTTACTTTTTAAAGATTATTTTGATTTTTCTTTGGTTACCCATATTTTATTAGTTTTAAAATTTATTTTATTTGAAAAAAGTCAACATAACCTTATTTTTTTAATTTATGATTTTTACTTAAACCGTTTTTTTTACTTAAATTGTTTCTTTAAAATCGATACTATTTTTTATAATTTATGTTTAAAAAAAAAATTAAATCATGTTTTATTAAAAAATTTAATAGAACCTTAAGTAATCCTTCTTTACTTTGATTTTTTTTTATAATTTTTAAAGCGAGGAGAATAGTTGTAGAAAATAGGAGCGTTAATTTATTTTTGGATTCTATTGGAGGAGACTAATTTCAACAATTTATCCTTTCGCTGCTTTTAGTTGGGAACAAATTATAGGTGATACCATGCAAATTCTACCCCAGTTTAACATACTTAAGAGAAAAGTGGTAAAAGGGTTTCAGGATTATTTTAAAAGCAATAAAACTTGTGATACCTATGAACAAAATTCATTTTAAGACATCAGGGGAATAGATGTAACAAATTAAGGACACAAAAACACGAAGAATGTGTTATAACAACCCCAGAAGGATATGGCTATATAGCAGGCCATTAAAGTCACGTATGTGGTCTTAAGAGTCCATGAGATATATAAGAATTAATGTACATAATTTTATTACAAAAAGAATTTAGTCACACAATTCCTAAAGTATCTCATAAATTATACAATTTGTGATAAAACATGAATGAAGAGGTCACAGAAAACCCCATTAAGGTTTTGACATCTTATGGCCTTAAAATGTTTCTAAAGGTTTTAAATTCCTGTTTTCTGATTTTTATTTCTTTAATTTTCTTCGATTTTATTTAATTTAAATGGTACATTTATTATTTTTTATTTTTTAAAATTTCATTTTTTTATTTTTTTAATTCAAAAATAAACACAAAATAAAAATAACTAAATTAATATAGTTGTTATGGCCTAATTATAAAGCAAATAATAATTTGTCGTTTTTGTTTTTAATTTTATATATTTTTTAATAATAAAAAAATAGAAATGCTGATTTTTTAATTTAAATTTAACAAAACATAAAAAACTAATTAAATTGTAAGAGGAAGAGAGAAAAAAATAATTTGTTTTAAAGCTGTTTAATTAAGGGAGAGGTCTTTTTACTTTAAATAAAAATAATTTTACAATATTTATTTCTTATTTTTGTTTATTATAATTAAATTTTAATAAAATACTTTTTGTTTATTATTGTTATAAATATGGCAAATTTTTGTTTTTAAAATTGTTTAATTTATTAGAAAATTAAACAGCATTTCTTAGAAAATTTTTTATTTATTTTGAAATAATTTAAATTTTTTTTAGTTTATTCTTTTAAACAAAATATGGAAGCAAAACAATAATTATTATAATAATAGGGTATATAAAATAAATTTTTAATTTATACAAGATTTTAATAGCATATTTGTTTTTTAAACTTTATAAAAAAAATTTTTTATTATTATTTTTTTGTAATTAATTTATTATTATTTATAAAGTAAAAAATGGGCTTTTTACTAAACAAAAATAGTTTTTTTTTGTTATATACTTTTACGTTTTCTTTTTTTTAAGTAAAAAATAATTATTTAATTTTTATGTTTTTTTTCTAAAAAAATGCATTTTCACGGAGTTTGTTTTTCATTATTTTTTAAATATTTTTCTTACATTTTTTTTTTTTTTGTTTTTTGTTTTTCTTTAAACTTAAAATGGTATGTAAAGTGTGTTCCAGAAACATAATGAAGACGACGGTGTTTACAATGATTTTGTGTGTTTTGTATGTTTGAAAACTGACATTTATCTTAATTTTTGTTTTTATAATTTAATAGGATTTTTATTTTGTATATGTTTGTTGTTGTTTATGTGGTTGTTTAAATTTTTATTTTTATTATTATAATTATTATGTATATAATTTAGCAATAATTATGAATGATATGGCGTTACATAGGTAGCTGGGAAAATGCCTTTACGATTGCCAATTTCACCATTCCACCAATTTTCATCGGAACGATCTGTTACAGTAATAACATCACCACGTCTAAAGTCCAATTCACCCGATTCCTGTGGCACAAAATCGTACAAAGCTTGTACAAGCATCTGTAGAAGAGATAAATATAAATTAACTTGAATAGGAATAAAAATAAAATTGACATGTTTATTTATTTACCTCTTCAGGTATCATATCTCTTAATTTAACATCTTGTGATCTTGATACACTAGCCGTTCGATGATATTCCACCAATTCATTGAGGGAATTAAATTTAACCACCCAAAGGAAAAATTTACCTTGTGCGTCACGTAATACCTTAAAATGTTGAACACCATCGGGACATCTGGAATAAAATAATGAAACATTTTTTTAATTAATTAAAAAAAAAGAGATTAAACATAATTTAGGACAAGAGATTTAACATAACATATAGACCCCTATGATTGACATAAATTTGGAACTCCATAATCACATACATCATATCATAATTTTGGACTATATAAAGACCTTAGCTTCAAGCTACGATTCTACACAGTTTAACACTCTTAAAAGATCTTCGATTGTAGTAAATTTGGAATGGCTGAATAACCCAAATTTTAAAATAAATGAAGAACTATGATTGAATAAAAAAGATTGATATAAAGATTCAATTATAAATTAAAACAAACTAAATTTTCTGTGGCCTCATTCAGGTTATATTATTAACAATATTGTATGTCAGATACTAAGATACTTAAGAATTGCATGACTACATTCGTTTTGTATAAAAAAATATTAATTCGTATATAACCCTGGGGTCTTAAGATCGCATTCGTGATATAATTGCCTGCCATATAGTCATATCCTTCTGGGCTTATAAAAACATACTAATGATGTAGCATAATTGAATGCATTTATTCGCCTGAGGACATATTACCCCATTCAGGACACCATAAATTGTATGATGACGGTATTTATATATTATCTCAAGCTTTATTCCTTCTTGAATATCCCTGAGACATTTTAACCGATTGTCTCTAAAAATTATTAACCTGGAACAAAATTCGCGAGGTATCACCTATAATTTGTTCGAAATTAAAAACAGCTAAAACGAAAAAATTTTTAAATTCATTTCTTATAATTGATAGAAAACCAAATATCCTGTCAGCGGCTAAGAAAGGAGAGTTGAAAAGCACAGAACAATATCAAAGATTAAAAACGTGGACGAAATAAGAAAAAAATTAATTAAATTAATAGAATTACGATTGAAGTAAATTTAAATCTCTATAAGAAATATACTTTCATCTAAAATTTTAAATAATATTGGATGATATAAAAATATTAAAGTTAATTTTTAACCAACTAAATACCTAAGAATAGAACATTTTAGGGAGTACAAAAAGAAATAAGATTAATTCTAATTTTGACCTAGTATTAGCCATAATTTTAAATTAAATAAATTCATTATTTTAAAGCCAACTCTGGACTATATACATAGGTAACTATGATTAATTATATTTTGGCACTACAAAAATAAAATATATTAAAACTAATTTTAACCTACGATTGTTATAAATTGGTACTTAACAAACCCTTTAGATTGAGGCTAAAGTTGGACTAAAAAAAACCTAAATTTAAACACAATTTGCCATACCATTAAAAGCCATAGAAAGACATTAATTAATTTTAATGACTATACAAATTGAAGCTAATTTGGTTTTATATAAAGTTCTAAAAATAAAGCTAATTTAGCATTATATAAGATCTATATAATAATTTTGTATGTTAAAAACCCATAAATATGTGTTATTTAAAAATGTTCTATATTTAAATATATATTAAAAAAAAAAAACAACATTTTACTTACTTGACCGATAATGAAAAATCACCCGGACTGGATTCACTGATACGTATTAAAAAAGCGCCTTCATGTTTATTCGATAATAGTTTTTCAGCATCAGCACGAGTTATGCGACCATAATACCAGCTGGTTTTATTAAATTGTTTTTTTTTTTTTTTTTTATATTTGTTATTATTGTTGTTGTAGTCATAAATAATAAATAAATTTATATAAATATTTTATGTTATATTTATGATAGAATACACAAGATAGAAACTTACTCATGATTTTTCATTTCTATATAATTGCTGGGTATTAAACCTTCTTTGCCATCTAGTTCAGCACGATACCAATTTGAATCATCTTCCATATTTAAAATCTTAAAAAAAAGAGAAACATAAAAATATCAATATGAGTTATAAAATAGAAATAAATTAATTGATTTTTAATAAAAGTATTGGATAAATAAATACGGATTTTATTTTCTTCTCAGAATATTGTGTGCATTTAAAAAAAAAAAAAAAACTATTTCATAGACCATTTCTAATAACGATTTTTAATTTAATAATTCTGGAGATTGATTTCATAATCAAATATTTATTTAAATTGGAATCATTAAAATAATCCGAGTTCTTTTCTTTGAACATTTATGACACATTAATTTATTAACTGATTAAGGCTACAGAAAAACTCCCTAACAAAAACAAAAATAAAAGGGAATTTGTTAGTTATAATTAAAAATAAATTTGATGTTAAATTTTTAAAAGATAAATGAAATTAATATTGTTACAAAAATAAAAAAGAAATTTGAATGTAAAGAATTATAATTGAATGCATTTTATAAAGAAGAGGGCCCTTCAACTTCAAATCAATTAATGAAATAGAAAGTTCAAATGTCATTTAGCAGCTGATAAATAGAACAATTATATTATTTTGTAAAATATAATAAATAATAAAAGAATAAAAAAGAAATAGAAGAAATTCATAAGTAAAGCAAAGCTCAAGAAAAAAATCAAAATTTTTGAAAATTTTATATAAAATAAAATTTATCGTTAATTTTTTTTAGAGAAAATAAAATTCTTCGGTAAATTTTTCTATATAAATGAAATAAGTCAGTAATCGATAAATTTTTTATATAAAAAATAAATGCTATCAATAACTTTTCTATAAAAATTTTAAGTTATCGATTAGTTTTCTGTAGAAAAACGGTTATCGATTTTTTAAAGGAATTGAAAATTATTGATGACTTTTGGAAGTAATTCAAAGTTATCGATATCTTTTCTATAGAAATTCAAAGTATTCGATTGGTTTTCTAAAGAAATTCAAAGATACCGATAACTTTTTTAAAGAAATTTAAATTTAAAGATATCGATCTTTTTTAAAAAAACATAAAGCTATCTATAATTTTTCTATAAAAATTCAATATCGATAACTTTTATACAGAAATTAAAAGTTATCAAAAATTTTTTTATTGGAATTCAATGTTAGCAACATATTCACATTGAAAACATAAGTTATCGATAACTTTTTTTTTACAGAAAATCAGTTATCGAAAACTTTTCTATAAAAATTTAAAATATAAAAAATTTTTATATATAAATTTAAAGTTTTCAATGAATTTTCTTTAGAAAATTAGTTATTGATTAGTTTTTTATAGAAATTCCAAGTTATCGATAACATTACTAAAGAAATTTAGAGTTATCGATAATTTTTCTATAGAAATTCAAGGCTATCGATATAAAAATTTAAAAAATAAAATTTAAAGTAATCGATAATTTTTCTATATAAATTCAAAGTAATCGATAACTTTTCTATAAAAATTCAAAGTTAACAATAACTTCTACAGAAATTCAAAGTAATCGATAACTTTTCTATAAAAATTCAAAGTTATCGACAACTTTTCTATAGAAGTTCAAAGTTATCGATAACATTTCTATATAAATTCAAGACTATCAATATCTATAAAAATTCAGAGTTATTGATAACTTTTCCATAGAAGTTCATGGCTATCGAAATCTTTTAAAAATTTAAAGTTATAGATAGCTTCCAAAGAAATTCAAAGTTATCGATAACTTTACTATAAAAATTCAGTTATCAATAATTTTTCAATAAAAATTCAAAGCTATCGATAACATCTTCAAAGAAATTAAAAATTATCTACAACTTTTCTGTAGAATTCTAAAGTTATCGATAACTTTTGCAAAGAAATTCAGAGTTATCGGTGATTTGTCCAATAAAATTTAACATTATCGACATATTTCCATTTAAGACAAAACATATCGATAACTTTGCTCTACAAATTAAAAGTTATGAATAACTTTGCTCTGCAAATTAAAAGTTATCAATAACATTTCTATATAAATTAAAATTTATTGATGACATTTTCTATACAAAAAATCATAGAAAACCGAAGAACGGTAAAGTTATTGGTAATTTTTCTTACAAATAATTTAAAATTTTACTTAAATTTAAAATTTCTTTTAATTTTTAAATAACAAAAATTTTGCAATATTTTCCAAAATCATCATATGACGATGATAAATGATAGTCTATGCTAAATAAAAAACACAAAATTCTCTAAATAAAATACAACAAAACCTAATCAACCAATATCATTTACTTAATACCCAATAACTTAGTAAAGCAGCAGTAAAAGATGCTGTTGTTGTTTTTGTTTGTAGTCTCAACAAGTTGTCTGTCTTATAAGCGTGTGACCGACCGACCGGCTTAGATAGAAAAAAAAAAAAAACAGCAGAGAGGAGAGATCGTCAAAACAAACTAACAATGCAACCATGCATACAACAACAATCGTATGCGAACGTGCATACAAACACTCAATAAAAGTGCATTGCCATTAGCTTAGCCTTGTGCCTGACATGGTCAACGTATTATTATTATTATTATCATTAACAAACTGCATCATTATCATGTTAACAACATTAAGCAGCAACCAGCAGCAGCCCTTTTTCCCATCCCAATATCAAGCAACTAAGACCAAATTGAAGCAAGAGTATATTGTGAATACTAGAGATGATGCGCTACAATATTTTGGGAGCAAACAAATTTTTGAGAGTTTTCTGAAATTAATATGAGAGAAGTTTTTGAATCTTGTTTGACTAGCATGTGTCCCTCACACCATGACTGCACTTCGCGAGGAGGTATAATAAACCTGACTGGCCAAAAATGAAAAAAAAAAAAAAAAAAATTTAGCATCAGTAACAAAACACAAAACTATGTACAACAATACATTTTTGTCTGGATTTAGGTTTTCTGACTGGTTTTGTTTTTGCTTTTTTTCTTTAAAGGGTCTATTTTTGTTTATTTTCCCTTTTTTATTTTTTTTAAGAAATATTGTTGCTGTTGTTTTCGCTTTAAACCATTTATTTCACCAGTTGCCAAGTGCTAATGGTTTTATTTGGTTTTTGTTGGATATTGTAACCTTTGGTTATCGAGCTGTTACTCTCAATTATTCTTGTAATATTTGTCCATAACAATTATTTTCTAAAGAAAAATGATCGATAATTTTTTTAAAGAAAAGACATCGATAACTTTTGTTACATAGAGAAATGTTATCGATTACTTTTGTTTCCTTAGAAAAGGTATCGATAATTTTGAACTTTTATAAGTCATCTATTACTTTGTTTCTCTTTTAATGAAAAGTTATCGATGAGTTTGGAAAAGTTATCGGAAAGTTAACTGAATATCTATAGAAAATTTATCAATAACTTTGAATTTCTATTTAAATTTTTATAGAAAAGCTATCGATAACTTTGAATTTCTTTAAAAAAGTTATCGATAACTTTAAATTTCTATAAAAAAGTTATCGATAACTTTGAATTTCTATAAAAAAATCATCGATAGCTTTAAATTTCCATAGAAAAGTTATCGATAACTTTAATTTTCCATAGAAAAGAAATAGAAAACTTTGAATTTCTATAGAAATGCTATCGATAACTTTGAATTTTTATAGTTATCGATAATTTTGAATTTGTACAAATAAGTTATCGATAACTTTAAACTTCTATAGAAAAGTTATCAATAACTTTGAATTTCTATAGAAAAGTTATCAGTAACTTGGAATGTTTATAGAAAAGTTATCGATAACTTTAAATTTTCATAGAAAAGTTATCGATAACTGAATTTCTTTAAAAAGGTTATCGATAAATTTAAATTCCTATAAAATAGTTATCGATAACTATGAATTTCTATAAAAAAGTCATCGATAACTTTAAATTTCTATAGAAAAGTTATCGATAACTTTTATTTTCTATAGAAAAGTTATCAGTAACAGAATGTTTGCATGAATTTATTTAAAAAGGTTATCGATAACTTTGAATTTCTATAAAAAAGTCATCGATAACTTTAAATTTCCATAGAAAAGTTATCGATAATTTTTATTTTCTATAGAAAAGTTATCGATAGATTTTCTATAGAAAAGTTATCGAAAACTTAAATTTTCCATAGAAAAGTTATCGATAACTGAATTTCTATAAAAAATATTAAAAACTTTTGTTTTCTTTAGTAAAGCTTCTCATAATTGTTTTATGTTTCAATAACTTTTATTTTAGAAAAGTTATCAATAATTTTCCTAGAAAAAATACCAAGAAAAACTGCTTAAGTTTTGTTTTCTTTAAGGAAGTTATCGTAGATTTTTTAACAAAGTTATCGATCTTATATTATCAACATAATTTTTTTTTTTATTTTCATCCGCAAATAATCTCATATATATTCGAGTTAACTTTATTTATTTATTCCCTTTAAATTTTTTGATTATTTTTTTCTTAGAAATATTAGTAATTGCTTAGTGTTTATGTGCATAAAAAAGGTTTTCAAACAGTTTAAATAGTAAAGAAATGAGTCATAAACAAGTATTTCAAAAGATTTCAAATTGATAAACAATTTATGAGATCTTAAAATTTGAAAAGAAGCTGGAATATAATAAAAATAAAATACAAGCAAATAGAGTTTATTTATGGAGTAAGATAAGCAAAATGTTTGTTCTTAATGCCTTTTTATTATATTATGATTTTAAAACCTTCGTGTTATAGCTATATATTCTATGCATAATCTTAATCCAATTTGCTTTATTGTTATTTAATATCAAAAATTATTTTTATAATATTTTATTTAATTTTTCAAAAACTTTTCTTTTTTTGCCTTTCACTACTTTCATCTTTCTAGTAATAAAAATTGGGAAGGAGAAAAAAATAAATACAATATATGTATAAATTACTATAAAAAATATGTATATATTGTAGCATGTGTGATGTCTGTGTTATAAACAATAAAAAAAAAAAAAAAAATTATAAAAAACTGGGTCGTTTTATAACAATAAATAAACATAAAGTAAAGATAGATGCCTTCAATGTGTTATTTTTTAGCAGACAAATTAAAAAGTAAAGTAAAAAGTTTTATTAGAACTACAAATAAAATGTTAACTTTTTTTTAACATAAAACAAAACCCTGTTTTATTATTACTTTTTATTTAGTTTTTAGTTCTTTTTGTTAAAAGTTGTATTCATTGATAAGTTTTGTGTTTGAATGAAAATAAAATTCAAATTTTATGCAAAAACGTCATTATTTTTTTATTTTTCGAAATTTTTTCTTTTGTTTTATTATTTTTGTACTCCATGTGTCAAGCGAACAAGAAGAACAAATCATTAGACAAAAAATACTTTTCATAAATAAATTATAAAGTGAAATAAGATAAAAAGAAACTATTAAATACACACATGATGACATTAAATAATAAAAAAATAAAAACGTTAGGTAAATATCAAGAAAAAAATATTTGCTAATCAACAAATAATCTACACGTTAGGCATAAAATTAAAAGCAACGGTAGTAATTTCGGTAAAAACATTGATAATATTTATATATTCTAATTTGGATTCCAAGAAGTTGTCCAACAAGTGATACATACTACTCAGCAACAAAAGAAAAATATCTGTTGACTTTATAGAATTTAAGCTTAATTTTTCAATACATAAGTATGTAATTTTATTTTATAATAAGATCATTTTATTTTAAATTTAAATTTTATTTAAATAAAATTGTTTTTATTAATTAAAAATATTCTTTTTATTTTCTATTTAATTTCCAATTGACACACATTCTTTTTTTTTAGGAATATGTATATAAAAATCAAAAATTATAAATCGTGACAAAATAAGTATTTTTAAATTATAATTTCAATCTGAAATGTTAAGCAGCAGAAAATTATTATAATCATGTTTGCATATTTTAGTAATTTATTAAAAAAAAAACATCGAAATACAAAAACGACAAACTAACACGTAAGTATGACATTAAATTTATTTGGATTTTTTTTTTTTAAATTCTTTAAATTAAATCATGAGCTTTACAGTTATTACGAAAGTACGAAATTATTTGGTGAGAAATGAAATTGATTTACACATAGAGACAGTAAGTAGGCTTTACAAAATGTTAATATAATTCTTAAACAAAAATGGTATTTTTTGGATAATATTATTATTTATAGTGAATCTTTGGCAAATTTTTCTATTTATAGTAAACATACAATAAATTCCTTATGATAAATTTGCTATTTATTTGCTATTTATAGTAAATTTTTCATATATTTTGTATTTATAGAAAATTTTCCATGGATTTGCTATTTATAGAAAATTTTTCATGATTTTGCTATTTATAGAAAATATTTCATGATTTTGATATTTATAATAAATTTTCCATAAATTTGCTATTTATAGTAAATTTCCCATAAATTTGCTATTTATAGTAAATTTTCCATAAATTGCTATTTATAGTAAATTTTCCATAAATTGCTATTTATAGTAAATTTTCCATAAATTTACTATTTATAGTAAATTTTTCATAAATTTGCTATTTATAGTAAGTTTTTCATAAATTTGCTATTTATAGTAAATTTTTCATAAATTTACTATTTATAGCTATTTTTTCATAAATTTACTATTTATAGCAAATTTTTCATAAATTTACTATTTATAGTAATTTTTCATAAATTTGTTATTTATAGTAAATTTTCAATCTATAATAAATTGTTTATTCATTTAATATTTATAGCAAATTTTTATTAATTTACGATTTATAGTAAATTTTCGATAAATTTGCTATTTAATAGCTAAATAAATTTTTATGAATTTGCTATTAATAGTAAATTTTCATTTAACTTACTATTTATAGTAAATTTTCATCAAAATTGCTATTTATAGTAAATTTTCATTAAAAGTGCTATTTATAGTAAATTTTCACTAAATTTGCTACTAACAGTAAATTTCCATTAAATTAGCTATTTAAAGTAAATTTCCGCTAAATTTACTATTTATAGTAAATCTTTCTGAAATTTGCTATTTATAGTATATTTTCCATAAATGCTATTTGCAGAAGATTTTTGAATAATTTTCTATAAATAAAAAATGTTTGCAAAATCTAAAAATAATCTTTAAATTTTCCTATAAATAGCAAAAATTTCTACTTTTAAAACATTTTCAAAAATTCATTATTGTAAAAATAGTAAATTGAAGAGAAATTTTAAAATTTGTCAAATTCTTATTGTATCAAATACCAAAATTTTATATTAATGAAACAATTGAAATTTTTGCACTTGTTTTTTTTGCTCTGTTATTTACGCATCACCGCATTACATATTATTGAGGACATAGAAATTGGTCACCCTCTACATGAAGCAATGTGTGTTACAGATTTTATTTTAAATAGTATTATTACATCATTAAAATAATCTCGACGCTGTAGTAACCAGTAAAAAAAAAAAAAAAAAAAACAGAAAAATAAATAAACTATGACGGCAAAAATAAAATTTGTCTATTTTATAAACATACACCAAATCTATATCAAAAAACTAAAAAAAAAAAAAAAATGTACCAGAAACCAAAAACATGAAAAATGGTTTTGTGCGTGTTGGCGTTGAAATACATATAAAATTCTTTTTTTAATAAAAAGTTATATATAATAGAAAATATAAACAAGTGTGTTTATATGTATTTTTAAAAATATATAACAAAAATATTTTGCTAAAAATTTTATTTCAATATGTAGGTACATATATGCTTGTATGTTTTTGTGTGATTGGTGAACTTTATTTAAAACTATTTTGTAATTTTATGTATATACAATATGAGCGGTGATTTTTGACAATAATGGTAAAATGTTGATGCCATATTTATACAAAATATTTTTTGATTTTGTATTTTATTTTTTAGTAAACCATATGCGGCATAATTTAATATGATAAGCGAGTATTCTAGAAGTTAATTTGTTTTAAGAAATATTTATGGGAGCACCCTACATACTTATAATTTTAGGTATCACAAAATAATTAGCAAATAAAAAAAATAAAATAAATAAATCAATTTTATTATAAAAAATATCTGACTTATTCAAACTTAATTTAAAAATTAAAATTTTATAGAAAATTTAAAAATTGTTTTTTTTTAGGGTTTTTATACCCACCATCAAAAAGATGGTCATTTTAAAGCCCACAAAGTGTATATTTTCTGGGTTCTGGTTAGATTTTGAGTCGATCTAGCTATGTCCGTCCGTCTGTTGAAAGCAGGATAGGACTCGAACGGGACAAAATAGGGGGACGAAATTTGGCACAAATATTTGTCTTATACAAGGTTTGTTTGGGATTGAAAATGAGCAAAATCGGTTAATAAACAAAAGTTATGGGCTAAAAACTAGAAACACAGGGTGTTCGTTTCATACTTTTCTGCTGATATCTCTCAAACAAAAACATGTACGACAACGAAATTTTGTATAAATAGTTTGGGGGTCGATATAAACTCGGAAACCAAAAATGAGCGTGGTCTGCCCACTTTACCGCCCACCATCCATATAAGGTTAAATTGTGTTCAAATAGTTCAAGGACCAATGTAAACTCGGAGACAAAAAATAGTCGTGATCCGCCTACTTTACTGCCCACCTCCCATACAACATGAAATTTGAAAAAGTTGATGGTGAGTATATAGATTCGGCCGAGCCAAATATAACATTCGCGCTTGTTTAAGTTCGAAAAATTCAAATTTTAAAACTTTACTAAACAATGCTTTTATTGTACTTAAACACTTTTATTAAATAATTGAATAATTAATTTAGCTGCTTAATAAGTTTTAGCTGTGTTCGAACAATTGTAACTTAATTTCGAATATTCGAACATTACAAAAAATGCTCAAAATTTAATAAAACTTATCAAAAATTAATTAATTTGTTTATTTAATATTTTTCTGAAAATTTTCAAACGTTATTTAATAAACTTCGGTAGGGTACTTCCAATTCGACCTTTAAATGCATTTATATACTTTACTACTACTTTTTTTTATATTGCTATAGAGGTTTACTGAACCTTTATACTTACTGTTGACTGATAATATTAGTATGTCTCTCTATTACCATGACTCATGGAAAAAAATGAATAATTCTTTTTATGGCATTTCACTGGTATTAAACAATTATCTTTTACATTGAGTCAAATAAGTAAATAATATACAAAATTGTTCGTTTTTTATATATAGAATTTACTGTATAATACAACTTTATTATTATACAGTAAATTCTATATATAAAAAACGAACAATTTTGTATATTGTCTTTTATCTAGGGACAATATATTAGTTAATTTATTGTTTACATACATAATTGTTAAACATTATTTAATTAGCAGTAAAATTAGCTATTATATAATTTAGAAATCTAGAAGACAAAATATGCTATTTATTCGGAATTAAAAAAATCAGCTATTTAAAAGATTTTTTAAAATTTTAGTTTATTTATAGGAAAGAAAATTTACTAAAATTTTAGCATTTTAGTGAATTTTTACAAAATACGAAAATTTTCCATAAATTTGCTATTTATAGTAAATTTTCCATAAATTCGCTATATATAGTAAATTATCCATAAATTTGCTATTTATAGCAAATTTTCCATAAATTTGCTATTTATTGCAAATTTTCCATAAATTTGTTATTTATTGCAAATTTTCATTAATTTGCTATTTATTGCAAATTTTCCATAAATTTGCTATTTATAGTAAATTTTCCATAAATTCGCTATATATAGTAAATTATCCATAAATTTGCTATTTATAGCAAATTTTCGATAAATTTGCTATTTATTGCAAATTTTCCATAAATTTGCTATTTATTGCAAATTTTCCATAAATTTGCTATTTATTGCGAATTTTCCATAAATTTGCTATTTATAGTAAATTTTCCATAATTTTGCTATTTATTGCAAATTCTCATTAATTTGCTATTTATTGCATATTTTCCATAAATTTGCTTTTTATAGTAAATTTTTGAAAAATTTCCTATTTATAGCCAATTTTCGATAAGTTTGCTATTTATAGCATTTTTCATTAATTTGCTGTTTATAGTAAATTTTTCATTATTTTGCTATTTATAGTAAATTTTTCATTTTGTTATTTATAGCAAAATTTTTATAAATTAGCTATTTACAATAAAATTTCCTATTTATAACAAAATTTCTATAAATTTGCTATTTTCAGCAAAATTTTTATACATTAGATAATTATAGCAAAATTTTTAAATTCTAGCTATTTATATCAACATTTTTTAATAGATTTTTATCCCCCTTTTATAAGAATATTTTAAAAAATTTGCTATTAAAATTCATTTAAAAAATTAGCTTATTGTATAAAATTTTTTTTGAGAAATTTTCCAATATTTTTTCTTATTTCTACATATTAAAAAAATTAATTTAAAAACACAAAATAAGGTTATTATTTAATAAAATTTTATGTCTGAGGTTTTAAATTTATCTATATAAAAATATCTAAACAAAAATATATTTAATTTATTTTTTGGTTTTGAGATAAAATTTAATTTCTTAATAATTGAAAGTAAAATACATATAGACAAATTAAATTTTTTTATGACTTAATATTTTGTTTGTTTTTTTTTAACAAGCAAACAAACAACAATTATATAACAATTTAATATCTATTACATACACAAATATTTAACCAATATGACATTTAATAAAAAAAAATAAAAAAAAACAAAAAACAAAGAAATAAATAAATCAAAAGTTTTAAATTACAAATACAACTTTTGTATTTAATAACTTTGCGGTGTGTGGACGAATTAATAAATTTTATCTAAATATTTTTTTTTTTAAATAAATTACCTAATAAAAGGAATTGTTTGTTTAAATTTATTTCTTCATAGAAAAAAAGAGGTCACATTTTAACATTCTTTTGGGTGTTTAGAGGGTTTATGTTTTTTTACGTTTTTCTATATTTCTTGCGATATTTCCTGCTATGAATATAATTATTCAAACGAACGTGAGTCATTTCTCTGGTGAGTATTTAGATACAAATATTTCATTTATGCATATATAAGCCAATGTTGTTTTTTTCAGTTGTTGGAGGGAAACATTTAAATAAAAATATTTAAAATTTATTATTGAAAGATATTTTTAAATAATAAAAAAAAATAAATAGAACTTTAAAGTATAAAAATATGGAATTTTGTATTTTAACTAATTAAGACTATTTACAAATATATAGTAATGTCTACAGTATATACTGTCGCTTAGTATAGTGTTAAATCTATAGTCTATACTTTTTGATAACAGTTTTAACTTTTTTCCCATTCAATTAAGGCTGTATCTATATTTTTAACTCAGTTTTAATTGAACTTTTTATTTATTTTTCTTCAATTCAAACTAAAAATACTTTAACAGAAATTCATATAAAAAACCAGTTAACTGCAAATAAAAGCGAAAATGTAATAGTAATAAATACTTAATAAGTAAAAAACGATATAACATGTTTAAATCAATTACGTAGATATTTTTTTTTTCTTAACTTAAATGTGTTAAACCACAAAACGAAAAAAAAAAAAATAAAAAATTGGGTGTCAAGTATTATGCAAAATATAACTAAAAATTCATATTCTGAACACGTTTTTTACACAAATTATAAAAATAAAATTTAAAAAAATACTTAAAAACCTCAAAACGTGTATGGGTCATGCAATTGTTTGCATATTTCTTATTTTGCTCATTTTTTATTATTTATTTTTCGTGTCAACAACTACTCGTAACCTTCCTCAAGTTAACAAAATAATCTGAGGAAAAAAAAAAAACTGAAAATAAGTGAAGACATTGTTTTATTTTATGGCTATGGGTCTATATAAATTATTTTTAGTAACATAAATATTAACATTGTTTTTTTAATTTAACAAGATACCAAAAAAAAAAAAAATAATAAAAACAATTTGTATACTTTAAACAAAAATAGGTCATTTGAATTCAATTACACGTGTCTTATCAACATCAAGTTTGTTTTCTATAAAACTCAATCAAATTTTTGCGTTATTATTAAATAACTCTACTTGGAGGAATGGCAAACATAAATTGGAATGGAAGAATTACTAAATAATTATAATTGACTAAAGGGAAGAATATAGAGGAAACTGTAGCACAAGGTATAAACCACAATATATTAATTACTATATAATAGACTAGACTATAGTTTGGACTCTAGACTATAGTACTGACTATAGACAAAACTATCCAGTCTAAAAAATATAGTATAGACTGTAAACTATAGTTCAGACTATTGACTAAAATTTAGACTATAGACTAAACTGTAGTCCAGACTATAGACTAAACTATAGTCTAGACTATTGACTAAACTATAGTCCATATTATAGTGAATTTTTTAAAAACTCACTATTTAGAGAATTTTTAAAAAATTTGCTATTTATAGTGAATATTCAAAAAATTTGCTATATATAGTAAATTCTTCAAAAATCTGCTATTTATAGAAAATCTTTTAAAAACTTGCTATTTATAGTGAATTTTTTAAAAATTTGCTATTTATAATGAATTTATCATAAATCTGTTATTTGCAGTGAACTATAGTCCATATTATAGACTAAACTATAGACCAGACTATTTAGAAAACTATAGTCCAGACTATAGATTAAACAATAGCCCAAACTATACAAACCATAGTCCAAACTATAGACTAAACTATATTTCAGAGTATAAACTAGACCATAGTCCAGTCAATAAACTAAACTATAGTTCAGTCTATAGACTAAACTATAGTCCAGGCTATAGGCTAGACTATAAACTAAACTATAGAACCTAAATATAGTCCAGTCTATAGTCTAAACTATAGTCCAGACTATAGACTATAGTATAAACTATATTCAAGATTATAGACTAAACTATAGCCCAGACTATATATTAAACCATGCTCCAGTCTATAGAATAAACTATTCTCCATACTATAGAATAAACTATAGTCCAGACTAGACTAAAGTAGCTCCTATCAACTGTAGTCAACACTATATTTAAGGCTACTGAATAGAGAAAAAAATTCCGTGTTAACATTAATTAAAATATTCCTTTACTTACCTTTAAGATTTGATTTTTACGAAAACTAAGCTCATCATCAGCTGTTGCTGAGAAATCATGTTTGGCAATTGCTTCCATTGTTGTGTTTTTTTCTTAATATTTTATTTTAATATAATTGTTGTTGTAAAAATTTGTTGCTGATGTTGTGCTTTGTATTTTTATTTTATATCCTTAGTTTATAAAACTGAGTAAAATAGAACCTTGTATTTCTTGTATATTTATTTATTATAAATATTATTTTTTAATTATTTATTAAAGATCTTTCGTTGTGTTTACTTTTTTTTTAATATTATTTATATTATTTTATTTTTAATTCAGCTTTCAACACAATCATTAATTTATTACACTTTATTTTTAATATTTCTTATCTATAGATTTTCAATAAAAGAAGATTTTTATTAATATTTTATATAATATTAAAGATTTATTATAAATAATTTAATTTTCAATATTTGACTTAAATTTAACTTTTGGTTTATTTTTATTAAAAATATTTTTTTGTTTTATTTTCTTGGCCTTATTTTTTAACCAGGCCAAAATTAATATGATTATCAAATTATTGCTTTGATATTTTGATAACCAAGAGGTATTTCAATTATTTATTTAATTCAAAGTATCACAACCACAATTTTTTTTTTTTTTTTTATAAAAAATAACGACCAAAAAAGAAAAAAATAAATTTTTTTTTTATTAAATTATAACTAAATGAATTTTTTGTTTAATTAATTAATAAAGTAATAATAACAAAAAATACCCAGCGTATTCCCACCGTTTGTTTTACGGTCTAAATGAATGACTGACTTGACTACCACCAGCTAAGAGTTACGTGTTTGTATGGTATTTTTTTTTTCAGTATGAGTATGAAATAATCGGCATCTTGCTGCTGTCTGAATGTAATGTCAGTGAGAGTGAATCTGGCAGTTGGCTGGCTGCTTGGATGAATATTTTTCATACAATATTTAGAGAGTAGAGTAGTTCGAGACTGAGTAAATGATAATGTTTATAGAAAATTTTATTAAAAAAAGTCTTGCCAGATTGAAATTTTATTAAAAAGGTATGTAAATTAAATGAT
Source organism: Protophormia terraenovae (assembly GCA_951394005.1). NCBI lineage: Eukaryota > Metazoa > Arthropoda > Insecta > Diptera > Calliphoridae > Protophormia > Protophormia terraenovae. Next base: position 130,330,937 of record OX596077.1, read on the forward strand.
TTGGTTGAAAAGTAGTCAAATTTTTCCTCTAGTAGTGCCTAAAGTCTAGACTATAATCAAATATAAAGTAGAGTAGAAAAAACCGGTTAACCGGTTTTTTGCAGAAGTTAATATTTATATCAAAAGACTACATTTCTTTAAAAAAATCAATTCTTATAATTAAGTTAAAATTTATTAAATACAAGCGTAAAAGCCTAACAATGTCAGGAAAAATAATATAATAATGAAAATATGCACAAACAAATCTAAAAATTAAAAGAAAAAAATATGAACAACATTTAGACACCTTCCTATCCCTAATCGAAGTCAATTATTTGAAGCCGTTCAAATTTATTGGAATTATATTGATTAAAGTTTTAAATTCGTAAACCTTTCAAAATAAAAAAAATCGTCGTAAATGCGCTCCCTGGCCGAAATACAGAATCAGTTTTTATAGGATTTGGAGAGCAAACAATAAGTATAGCAACTCAAAAGTTCTTAATACCAAAACATACTTTTTGGTCCCTGATAGAAACATCTGGCACTGTTAGAATTTGTTGAACGAATAGTTTTATAAGTATGCCGATTTTTAGTTTCTTACGTCGTCTGGGAGCTTCAGAAAGCTCTGGAAAGGAAACATTGCTTAGGAAAGATATATTTAAATCCATATATATAGATCCACGTATTTTCGCTCCCTGTAGAGATTTCAAAATCTGTCTCCGTTAGGATTTGTAGGACGAATAGGGTTATAATTAAGCTGAATTTTAATTTTCTATGTCTTCTGGGAGCTTTAGAAAGCTCTGGAAAGAGAAAAAATTCTTAGAAAAAGACACATAAATCCTCTTATATCCGCTCCCTGATAAAAATTTCAAAATATGGCTCCATTAGGATTTGTTGGACAAAAAGTTTTATAATTAAGCCAAATTTTAATTTTCTACGTCGTTTGGTAGCTTCTGAAAGCTCTGGAAAGAGAAAAAATGCTAAGCAAACTATGTATCTAGATGACTAAAAGATAATTATGTTTCAAAATTGTAGAAAAAATCATCTAAATTTTAGTTAGCATAAACAGAAACCATGGCTTAATATGGAGATAGTATATTAATTAAGTCTCACTTGAAACGATTCTGCAGGTGAAACTTTTTTAACACAACACCTTTAAAAAATAAAGGAAATATTGGATCAAAAAAAATAATTTGGGTCATACAGGATAATTATTAATTATTTATTTGTTTAATATTACAGAATAAATTCCAATTTAGACTTAAACTATATTTTAAAAACATAAGAAATCAGTCTTTATGAATATTTAAAAAATTATTCCTAAATTTTCAAATATCACTATCACTATTTAGCATACATGGGAGTAATTCATTAAATCGACTAATGAATTGCCGATTTCATTACCATTAAATTGAACAATGGTACTTATAATTTTTTTCATTACCATTATTTTTAATAATGGTAATGTTTTTCAATGATATCTTTTCATTAGTAATTATTTAAAAAAATAAAATCATTATCATTAATTAATGATTTAATTTTATAAATTCATTGTCATTATTTAGCAGAATTTTTCGTACAATTTTAGATACTTCTTTAATATATTTAATTTGTATTCGTTTACTCTTCTATTTGGAACATGTATTTTAACATAATTTTTAAAAATACTGCATTTTATATTCATTAAATCGTGCTGTAATTGAGATTTATATTTAAATGATTTAAAAATCTTTATTAAAACGATATTAAACTACTTCTCGAATACTAGAATCACATTTGAAAAATTAGTTTTTTATACAAACAATGCTTTTTTCAGTAATTATAATTAGTATTTAAGCATTTTCTTGTAATTTCATTACCATTATTTAAAAAATTATAATTTAAAAAAAAATCAGTATCAATAAATGGTAGTTAAATTTTTTCAAATATAATTTTTTTAAGTAATGGTAATGAAAATTCAATGCTCAATGAAATATTCCCATGTATGCTATTTAGTACATGTTTTCTGAAATAAAATGCTATTTTTGAAACCGGTTTTTTGTGTTTAAAAAAAACGGTCTATTCGACATTCGAAAAATTAACATTTTAAAAAAACCGACAGCACATTGACTGAAAAAACCGGTTTTAAAACCGGTTGGAAAACCGCGTCGATCACCCTAGTAGATACATAGTTTTGTCCATTGAATAGTCTATAGGTTATATTATAACCTAGTCTGTAAACAAGTATACAGAATATACCCAGTCTATAGTTGTATGTAGTGTGCAGCCTAGTCCTGTCTATATTCTACTTTATACTTTAGTCCATAGCCTAGTATATAGCCTATTTTTTGTAAAGAAACATGTGAAATGACAAAATTAAAGTTGACAGAAGAGATGACAATGCAAAAACAAAATACATGGGGTTTGTTTTGGTGTTGTAGTTGTTGTAGAGTTGTCGTTACCTTCTTAATCTACCTTGGTTTTGTCTATTATCTTATAAAAATTACACTTTTGTGAAATATTTAAAAGTTTAATTATTAGTTTCTTTGCCAGTTTTAATTTCCTGTTATAAACGTTTCAAAAATATAATAGTTTTTTCTGGAATTTGTTTATGATTGATTTTATCAAGAAATTCCAAAAAATAAATCATTTATTTATATCTAATCCAACCCATTATCAACAATTATTTTCCTAAACAAAATTCCATATAATTTTTTTCATCTGGCAATACTACGATGACGTCGTTGTTTTGTTTGCTTTTTAATTTTTTTGTTGTTTTTCCTTAACTTTGCATGTGTATGTTCGTATGTGTTTTTATTTATTGTTGCTGTATATTCGTATAGTATTTTCTCCCCCCCACGACAATAGTGTGTTTGAATGACGATTGCTATTGTTGTTGTTGTCGGCATAATTCGCCGAAATTCGATGTGCATGTGGTTGTTGTCAAACATTTTTTTTGTTTGTTCTCGAACAATTTTGTTGTTGTTCCTTTTTAAAATTTTTGTTGTATGTTTATTCTTCTAAATGCTGCTGCTTTTTATAGTTGTGTTTTTGTTTTAAATTTAAACTCTTTGCTCCCTTTTCACAAAGAAGAACAAGAGCAAGATAATGATGTTGATTATGATAAGGAGGTTGATAATGACATTTTTTTAGCGGATAATGAAGTTATTTTTTATTTATGTATGCTAAAAGTACAAGGTAAAAAAAAAAAAATTCGGTGTTTTTTGTTTTGTTTTTTTCTTTTTAGTCTAACATTTTATATGGAAATTTTAAATAGCTTTTTATAAGTTTTTGTTTTTATTATTAAAAAAGGGTTTATCTATTTATTATGTGTGAAAATATCCAAAATAATGTTAATAAAAAGCTTGAGAATTTTTTGTTTTCACTATATAAAACAAAGACACTAAAAACAATAAAACTTATATTTTTTTGTGTATTTGTGTACTTATTTGTGTGTGTGTGTCAAAGAAAAGGCGGTGTCAATAAGATTTGTGGTGGAGTTTGGTGGTGGAAAATCATCATCATCAACAATAAATAAAAAATAAAAACGTAAATGCACTTAAGTTATAGGAAATCATATTTTTATAAAGTAAAAGAAAAATCACACACATTTTTTTTCTTCAACTGGAAGAAACAAAATTGAATAAATTGAGATTTATTGAAATTACTCTAAACTACATAAATTGACTGACTGGCTGGTGGTAATGGTAGCTATCAGCCAGCTAGTGTTTGGTGGCAGCAGCTCAAGATGTTTATAATGACGACGGAGATTATAATGATGATGAAGTGGAAAAAAATGAAGAAACTGGAAAACTCGTTTCATTTTTTTCTCAATTGTTTAAAATGACAGACACACAAGGAAAATTTTTTTAACGTTGCTGGGTGCAACTTGCTCAATTTTTTTTATAGATTTTTTTATTATTTACTATTTTGCTTTTGTTATTTAATTCCCTCTTGTTGCTAAAGGGCCTGCCTAGTCTGAAGGGATGCCAGATTTAAATAGAACTTTCCGTTTTGGGGGTTTTTCATTTTAATTCCATGTTTGATAAAGCAATGGATAATTATCAGGAATAAAGGGTGTGACATGATAGCAGATGAACTGAAAAATAATATCAAAATGCCACAGCTTCCCGTCTTCCAAAAATACATGTAGTAGGCTCATTACGACAGGATAATTTTGTCTTCGGTACGAACATTTATTACAATTGAAAAGAAGTTGTGGAAAGTTCTCTGAAACGCCAAAACAATGCAAATGCCAGACTGTACAGTGATAATCCTACGCAATATTTAAGCGCAGAAGACAAGCTCATCCAAAATAGTGTTGGCCAGTCTGTGATTTAAGATCGTTAGTACTAAAATCACAAGTGAGCCAGAAAAAACAAATAAATTCTCTTGGTCATAATCTATTTGCCATACTGTCAATATTATTATGTTCACCGCATTAAGTACCGACCACTAAATCGAAACATTACATTCGGTTTCAGAAGCGTTACGGGAATGTAAGAATGTTGATTTTTTTTTAATTTTTATACCTATTTATCCAGAGGCAATTTAAATGGCAAAGCTTTGTATATTTTTTACTTTGAGTATATTTAGCACTCAAGACAAATTTTGCATATTTTATTGCATCCAATAGATTTTTTTAATGAGTTGCCATTAGTACATTGAACGTTTTTTAAATGCGATTCCCTAACAATTTTTATCTTATAAATTGATAAATTTTTTGAATTTTCTTGATGCAATAGATAATTTAAAATGTAGCCTGAAAAAAATTGTATAGTAAATTTTTTAATTTTAGTGAGATATATCCCGATTTTATGAACATTTATACGCATGAATTATTTTTAATCTACTTTTGATTGCCCTATATATACCAAAAAATGTTACATTAAAATGTACAAATATTGATGTAATAATTTTTGAGTGCAATTCAATAGTTTGGAGCAGATTATAATCTATGGTTTGGAACTTATAGGGCTTTGAAAATCGTACTTTTCTAAGAAACTCATGTCAAAGAAATATTTTGATATAAAAAGTTGAGTAAAAAAACTAAAAATTCCGTAAGCGAAGCTGCTTTTGGATATACTACAGAGTTAGAAACCATTCCGCCCGCCTATTAAGAAAAACAACCATTTTACCAAAAATACTTTTTTTGCACTAGAAATTGCAAAATATTTAAAAAAAATTGTGTTAATGAAACTTTTACAATAATTTAAAAAAAAAAATACACCATTAATGGTTTCATAATCTTTGCGATCGAATAGTATAGGAAATATTTACGATTTTAAATCACGTAGGGAGCTCAATGATTCCCTCTGTATATAGCATTAAAATGTTATATTAAAATAAAATTTTTAAACCAAAATACCAAAAATAACCAACTTAAAATGCTAATAAACATGTATCATTTTATTTAACAAATTTAAGGATTTTTTTCATCTTAAAATTCATCTGGCACCCCTTCTGACTAGTCTGATTGCAACAAATACCAACAAGAGCAACAACAACTACACATACAAGAAAAATTGCAGACTAAAAAACAACAAGAAAACAGCCCGATGTAAAGAGGAAAGAAGAAATATAAACGAGAAAAAAGGTGCAACGAACTGTATGTAAACTAAATGGGAAACACCGAAAAACTAGAATAGAATTACAACAAAATTTCAATGTCTCACTCATTCTCTTCTTTTTGTTAAATTTTTAAATAAAAATTTGTTAAAAATTACACATCTCTACATAAAAATAACATATTTTTAATAAAAATAAAAAGTATAAAATATTTTGTACGGCATTTTAAGATGCCCATATTTTTTATAACTAAAAAAATCTCTAGAATGTTTTTTTTTCACGTCTTCGGTGCGGCATAAAAAAATTTCACTTTTTTTTCTTTTCTTTGTGGCCTGGCCAATTTTTTTATTTGCACTTTTTTATATACAATTTTTTATAAGATTTTACGAATTTACACTTTTTCTTTAAAATAATTATTAATTTCTTTATTTATTACCCACTTTTATTAATTAAAATACACTTTTTTTGCTCTAAAATTTGTTAACTCAACTTTTATTCTCTGTCAGAGACGTGCGCCGAACGATTTTAACAACGGCGGCGGCTTTTCTAAAAATTAACGGCGGCGGCTCAAAATCGGTTGTTAGCCGGCTGAAAGGTACATTTTATTTCCTAGTTTTCGCAACGCACAGTGTGCGATTCAAAAATTTAAATGAAAATAATTATGGACACCTCGGGTATACAATTTCTTAAAAACGATCACAATTCCTTATATCTCAATCGATTTTTATATAGGAGGATTCTGCTAGTCGAGATCTATAAAAGACATCGTCGTATGAATATCTTATCTCTTTTAGTTTAAGAGGTATTAGGCTTCAAAGATTAAAATTTTTATTTTTTAGCCTGCCTTGGTGAAGCGGGTACAATTTTAACCCGATTTTATTTAAACAACAAAAAGCAAAATTGTGTAAATAAAGAAAAAAGTGATTACATTATTTTTCTGTTATATACAAATTTTCTTAAGTAACAATATAATATTTATATTTTTCTGAAATATAACTACACAAAACTTTAAAGAAAAAAAAAAATGTTTAAATAGATTTTTGCGAGAACAGAGTTTCCCAAATTTTACCTATTTTTAAAACAAATTTCGAATTTTCACCTTAATTTCTCAAATCGCAAAGCTGGAATCAAGAAAAAGTTATACTTCTTATTTAGTCTAAAGTGTTTTTAATTTTTGTAATAGAAATTTTGGCTCCCCGATATCGGTTGGAAAGATATAGAAAGAACAGTAAAAAATTCCATTTTTGAACATTTTTTATAGTTTTTAGGGAATTACGGGATTTTCGTGGACAAATCTAAAAAAGTGAATTAAGCATCAAAAAATCTACTTAGGTGTAAAATCTCATAATTCAAAATTAAAAATGTACAAAAAATCACAAATCCATCCTCTCTGTGTTTTTTGCAATAGTCTTCAACAAATTTTCGTTATATTTGAAAAGACGAATATATTTGATATATATATATATTTGAAAAGACGACATAATTACCTAAACAATAATAGCTTTACTAAAAATGTCGCCGATGAAAAAATTTCTAAAAAAAATGAATATTAAAGTTTTAAATTTCAAATATGTAATGAAATTTACTTTTTTATATTGAATTTACTAAAGTCGGCGGATGTATTTGAGTCATGTATAAGCCGGCGGCGGTGGCTCCTGAGAAACATCCGGCGGCTCGACTCAGCCGGCTTAAAGCCGGTCGGCGCAGATTTCTGTTCTCTGCACCTATAAAAATCTACGTAACTGCAAGACTAGTCAAATGAACTTGTTGGCTGAAAGGTACACAGGGTGTACCTTTCATGTCAAATGGCTTTTGTTAAATGGCAGCATTGTGTCATATAAGCTAAACAATATGGCAACCCATCATGGTGTTTCAAAACAGGGTAACACAAAGAAAACGTACAGCAGAGAACTGCGCCGATCGGCTGTAAGCCGGCTGAGTCGAGCCGCCGGAGGTTTTTCAAGAGCCGCCACCGCCGATAAAATTTCGGCTAAAACACGACTCAATTACAGCCGCTGATTTCGGTCGATTTTCGACTAAAATCGAAATCGATTTACCTTTCCCTAGACAGTATTAGATACCTTTAATAATAAATTTGGTATTGTGTACAATTTGCTAATATATAAAGTCGCCAGACCTCAATATTATTGAAAATTTGTGGTCCATATTGGAAATTTACATAATAAAATAGGTGTTAGGCCCTAAAAATGCACTGTAAACACATTTCGCCTAATATTACACAAAAACTGGAAGCACGCAAACCGCCTCTAATCTGTTACATACAATTAAGACTACCATTCCACATAAAAAATAATCAGGTATGTGATGAAAATCGATTTCGAGCAAAAAACGAATAAGGTTGTGATACACATAAAATTTTCGATTTCAATTTCGTTTTATTGTAAAAACGAAATCGATTTCATTTTCCATTTTGTTTTATGTAAATCTCAATAAATTAGGTTGTGATCATGGTTGTGATAAAAACGAAATTGACATGATTTTATCGTTTTCAAATCGAACAAATTTTGGTACTCGTTTTAAAATTGAATTTGATTAAAACTGTTACAAAAGAATTAGAATCATTAAGTATCATTACGCATGTGGGTAAAAAATAAAAGCTATATTGTAGAAAGAAAAATAAAATAAATAATACCTTTTTAAAGAATATATAATGAGGCAGAGGTTAAGAAAAGTATAGAGGTTCTGTAAATCCTAAACTTTTTTATTCTGTTGCGTTAAAACACTGAATTTTAAGTTTAAAACTTTAAATATATTTTGTAATTTGTGATGAAACTTGTGGTGAAGCGATGTACCTTATTGTTTAAAAACCTATCAGACACTCGAATTAAACTGTAACTTCACATATGGGTTTTACAAATTAACTTTAAAGATTTCTTTGTGCTAACCCAATTTCAAATCACCAGTAAAAATTTAAAACCAATGCAAAGTCCAAACTACATCTGCTAAAAAGCGTTCCTATTAAAATAATGCATTAATTTTTATTTTTGTAGGATTATTTATTTATTTATTTATTTGTTTCATCTACAGATTTTATCTTACAGATTACTTAAATTAATTATATAACATAAACAAATTTAATTTAAACTTATCTTTATTTACATTAAAATTTAAAAGAGGAGAAATGCTATTACATAATTTTAAACATAATTAATTAATTAGTCGCCAAAAATTTAAATTTATTATTCCTCCATAGTGTTATTTTTATGGGCAATGTTTTTTTTTCAGAAGCAAGAAATATCTCCTTTGTGGCAGCTTCACGCAAAATCTATAAAACTTAACTTTTGATAATTTTTTATTAAAAAATTAACATAAAAACATTAAAATAAAATTAATTTAATAAAAAATGGAAAATGAAAACGTTCGAAATTCATCACAACCTAATCGATTTAAGAATTTACTTTTGAAATCAATCGAATTTCATCACATACCTGAATGTAATTATCGGTCGTAATTTAAAATTTTTTTTTTTTTTATGTCATAAGTGGGTTCTTAAAATAAGCTGTGAGATAATAAAAATATTGGATTTTTTGTTTTCATATCTTTAATTTGCTTAAAGGTAAACTTTAACACTAAATAATGATTCTATATAAAACTAGAAATCTTCCTCTTTCTAATGATACCAAATTTTATTTTTAATTCCTATAATTGTATACTGCATAATTTAAGCTATAATTTAAGCTCAGCACAGCTGAGCCACTGTATATTAGTGTGTAGCAAAATCTCAAGAGTCTTGTAATTTGTTATTCACTTTAAAAGGAAGAGGAATTACGACACCATGTCTTCAAGATTAACACACGTTACGCTATAGAATACATACATACATACATACATACATACATACATACATACATTTCTCTCTCTCCGGAGTCAGTAACAACTTTAGCGTGTTCATCATAAATCGTCGATGGTTATATGAATTATTTGTTCATCCATATTATGGACGCATTCACTCAATCTTTTTGTATAATAAAAAAAATTCAACATTAATCTCAAGTCAAGATGCTACTATAGGAAATTACATATACAGCGAAAGCTTCCATAGGCGGTGATTTTGTCCGTTATCAGGAGATGTTCGTCTATGGGATATGGTTCATCATATTTTTTAATAAGAGGTAATTCAGCAGCATAGGTACTGGTATCTTTTTATTTCAACATCCAAGATTGATTGTAATGAATTAGCTTATAGATAAACATATTCTTATTCATACATATTAAAATGCAAAAGACCATAACGTGACGTAAAAATCAAATTTAAAATTAATTATTTGATTTATTTAACAATTTGATTAAATATATTCATGATTAATCGATTAATTTTGATTTCATTTGTTCAAAATTATGATTAATCAATTAATTTTTTTATGTTTTTAATTTTCATTAAAATATAAAAAAATGCATGCAAATTCGTTTGAAAACATAATGTGGGTCGTTAATCACCAAATAACATATATTATATATTTAGCATTTTTTGTTTCATTTGTTTAATTGTAAACTAAATTTGAGAACATTGAATAATATTATTAAAATTTGATTAATCAAAATTAAAAATAATTAATCAGAATTTTTTTATTAATTAGAATTGTTGATTAATCGATTAACTGATTAATATGTGTATAGATTAAATAAAGTTTTGTATAACCGATTAATCGCACATCCATAGTATTGACAAAAGTCAAATGATCGTCATAAATTTTGTTCTATTTAAGAAAAATTTTATTTGAAAAGTGTTTTTCTATTTATCTAGTATTGAAAACAGTATGACAGCGGACATTTAATTCTTCGACCAATTATTTGTAGGACCAATTTGTTTTTTTTTTTTTTTGAAAATTTTTAATAATTTATAGCACGAACATCATTTTTGTTACTCATTTTGGTCAAACTCACAACAAATCAACAGGTTGACTTCAAGAATAATAACTGAATAATTTCAATGATAAAATAATTTTAAAAATTACTTCGGAAAAAAGTTATGAAGCAAAACGTGTGTTAATATGAACTAAATACATACTTACCCAATTCACAAAGTATATTATTTGAGTTATTGTGTTATATCAAAGAATATACAACATATAGAAAGCGCATGTCAATGAAAACTGAAATATTTTTTAAAAGTATTTCATGATCACTGTTGCCAGATTTGACGATTTATCGTCATTTTGACGATTTTTGGGTATAAAAATGGCCTGTTGACGATTTGACGATTTTTACCCCTATTTTGACGATTTTTTCTAAAAGAAAATTTAGAATTATTTTTAAAATTTTTTATATATTTTTCTTTAAAAGTAAATTAGTTGGTACAAAAATATTAACAATTTAAATAAAAATCTTCTTAAATTTACTAATGTAAATGGTTTATTTATTAGGAAGGATTTATGGGAACCAATATAATATTATTTTATTACAAAATGGCGAATAAATCCTACAAATGGCCTAAATACTTAAATAGTCGAACTAAAAATTCAAACACATTTTTGATGAATTCATTCAAAATTAAATTTTGTATATATTGTAGATAGGTTCACAAAGGAGCCTATATGTTTTTTTATAACAAGATAAGATAAATAACTTATTTTGGTTTGAAAGTCATATAAAATTACATACAGGTAACCCTCGACTTACGCGATACTTCATTTACGCAACTTCTTTATAACGCGATACTATTATTGACCATTTTTTGAAATACGAGTTTTTATTTAACGCGAACTTGGTATAATACGTATAAACAATAGTGACAAACTTTGAGTTGCACAAATTACAGTAGCGTATTTTAAAGAATTTATTGAAAAATAGATTATTTAATGAAATAATGGCTACAAAATAAAAAAAATGTAAACTATAAGCGAAGTATTGCATAATTGCTTAAATATTTTTTGTAAGATTAAAAAAGGGCAAAATATGTAACAAGATTATAAAACTTTAATAAAAGTACAATAAGAACAATCCCAAAAATATGTATATTTAAATAAGTATGCATAAGTATGTATACATATAATCAGACTTAATAGGTAATGTGTACTTGATTTTCATAATATGCCATCAATATAAAATTGATCAATTAAAAATGTAATTTTTCATCAGAAAAAGCATAACAACTGTTCATTAACATATAAAATACGTAGTTTTTCATATTGACGATTTTTTGACGATTTCAAATAGTTGATTTGACGATTTTGACGATTTTTTTTCTTCAAATTTGACGATATTTCACCAAATTTATCTGGCAACTATGTTCATGATGCGGGAGGGAAGACAAAAGGAAAAGAAGCTTGCGTGTTTTTTATCTCTTTTGTTATGCTCTTGAAATGAATAAAAAACACACAAGAAAGTCAGTCTCGCACGAGCATTCAAGCAAGAGTGTTGTGTTACTGCTTGTTGCTTGAGATACACTCATGAAAAATATTTAATATTAAGTAGGATTAATTAATATGATTTATTATTAAATAACTATCTTTTTTTTAATTAATAATTTACTACATTTAATTTTCATTTTTTATTAAAAAATACAAATTTGAAATAATTTAATAAGAAATTAAAATCCTAAATTAATAATTTATCGTTATATTTTTTAATCAAAGAATAGAAAAAATAAACATTAAATCGTAATTTTTATGATTACTATGGTAATCGTTGCGCTCGTGTATTTCCACTTACAAGTCTTGAATTGACGAAGAAACTTTCAAATTAAATTACTATAAAAATGATGTTATTTTTTTGGTGTATAATTTCATAATGGGACAGAAAAACAAAACATACACAAACATAATTGTGAATGTATGAGAGTGGCGATCGCTGGTGTAGTGCCTATAAAAAAGTAGAAACAAGAAATTGTTACTTATGGAGATAAAATACGATCGCGTATGTAGTGTAGGGCATAGCATATGTGTTTTGTTGTTTTAAAAGTAGAAATACTTTAATCAGCACCGAAGTAGTTATGCCTTTTTAACGTCATATGAACTTATGTAAATATAATTTCAGAATATCAAATTTATATTTTAAAATTTGATTTGTGTAAATAAAAACACAAATATAAAATTATATCCACTTGAAAAAAAAATATAAAATAATATTTTTAGATTTTTATTTAATAATTTTGTTTTATTTTGTGAAAAAGGTGGAATTCTATTGAAAAAAGATCTTTTTGTAAAAAATATTTAATTTGTATATACCTACTATATAAAAAATGTTTATGACAAAAATAAATAAATGAATAAATAAATTAATAAATAAAAAATAACTTTTATTTCCTGCCAAAAAATAACTTTTATATATTTAAAAAAATTGTTCAGTATTTTTGTTTATAAAAAAATGTAAGTCTATAAACTGAAAGATTGCTATATGAATATTTTTTTCTTTTTATATATATATATAAAAAAAAAAAAAATAATAACTTTTTGCTTAGAAAAAATAAATCAAAAAACTTCTTTATTTTTCAAAATAAATATTATTTCTGCCCAAAAATAAAAGAAATGAAATACTTTTTTATTCAAAACAACTTTTTTACTAAATAAAATACATTATATAAAATAAAAATAAGTTTTAAAATTAAAAACATTAATATTATTTATTTCTATAAAAAATATATATTTTAATAATAATTTCTTGTTTCAAATAAAATACAACCCAAAAACTTGGAAAAAATCACAAAATATTTTTATTTTTTTTCGAAAAAAAGGAAAAACTTTTAATTATTTTTTTTTTTTTTTTTTTCTAAAAATCCAAAAAATGAAAAAATATGTACTTTTAAAAATGAAAAAATTTAAATATTTTTTTAAATAAAAAATTCTAAAATTAAAAATTCTCTATAAAAACATTTTTTTAATTGCAATTTTTTTAAAATAATAATAGAAAAAAAAAACACCAAAAGCAAATTATCTGCACATTTTATGAAATATTTAAAAATATAATATATAAAAGTAAAAAATAAGTACTTTATCAAAAATATAACTATAAACTATAAATTGACAAAATTTGTCACGTCACTAAGAAAGGAATAAGCACACCGGTGCAGATCAAAGTATTTCAACTTGTAAAACAACAAAATATGTATGCTATGCCCTACAGTAATAAAAACGTTCATATCTTTTCCATTAGTAAATAAACAACTAAAATTTCTGTTGGCACTTTTTATTTCAAAATAAAAGAAACAAATATTATTAGTTTCTTTCAATTTGAAATAAAGATATTTACATAGTAAAATAATAAAGTACTCGCACATCTACAAAAACAAAAATTGCTTGTATTTTGTTAGTGTAAAACTACTGCCCACAATGTCAGAATGCTTTGAACGGAAAAATGAGAGAACGAAAGAGAGCAAGAGAAAAAAACTCAAAAAATATTTTACATGTGAATACAAAAACAATTTGACAGTACCGCGAGGTTTGCGAATGAAAAAATTGTAAAACAGCTGGTCTTACGAGTATACTTTATTATTATACTATGGATATTTATAACATGTACAAACTTATACATGTGTGTGTGTGTGCATTTATAAGGAATACACACATGTACGAACACATATATTTAAACTCTCTATCTCTCTCTCTGTTTTGGTGGTGGATTTTGTTTTCCCTTGTTACTTATCCTCCTCATCATGGCAAAACGTTGAGAGCGAGAATTACATGAGAGCAGGTTCTATGATTAGAACCCGCCATAAGAAATTTTGCTTCTACATGATGCGCCTTCTATATATGAATATTCTTTGGTTATATGTTATTTAATATTATGTTCAGACACATATGTTTTTTACTACACAATTTTTAAGTTAAAATAAGAACTTTCTATATGATATTATGAAAACAGCAATTAAAAATGATGTTTATGAATTCAGTTTCAGAAAAGAACAAATGAGAATGAGATATTCCAATTCAAAATTTGAAAATATCATTTTAATTCAGAAAGGAACATATTAAAATAATATTTTAATATGTTCAGAGCATCAACTGAAATAATATATAGAGTGAAATTTGCATAAAGAGTAAAATTAATTCATACTTTACACTCCAGAAGAATTTGATACAATCTCTAAATTTTCTTTGCTTAAAGGTAATATAAATTAAGTTGACCTAACATTATGTTATCATTTAAATCTCTCTTATTCAATGTTCTAATGAATTTTTCTCAATTTCAATTGTTCTATTCTAAATTTTAAAATAAAAAACTGAATTTCATTTGTGTTCTTCTGAATTTAAAATGTAAAATTTAATTATAAATTGATCTTGTCTAAATTTAAAATATAAAACTTATTTTAAATTGTTCTTTTCTAAATTTGATATAAAAAACTTATTTTCAAATGTTCTTTTCTGAATGCAAAATAAATAATTTAATTTTCAATTGATATTTTCCAAATTTTGTATAGAAATTGTAATTTCAATTAATCTTTTCTGAAATATTAATGAAATATAGAAATTTCAACAGTTCTTTTCTAAAATTTAAATGAAAAATCTCATGTTCAATTGTTATTTTTAAAAATTTTAATGAAAAATCTAATTTTCCAATGATCTTTTTTAAAATTTAAATAGAAAATCTTATTTTCAATTGATTTTTTAAAAAATACCGTTAAAAGTGGTGTAGTTTTTTAAGAAACACAATAAGTTTAAGCATCACTACTGTTCACATATAATTTTATTATGTGTATTATTTTGGCCTGTTTTTCGTTTGCCAAAATATTTTCTCAAATTGTTGATTTAAATAAAAATTTTACACACAAATACTTTCTAATTCCAAAAATAAAATTTTTAAACAAATAATAATAATAATTTTTTGTTTGTAACCTTTTCGGCAATTTTTACAAATCCATTTTTAAACAATTTTCTATGTACTAAAAATACTAAAAATTTCTTCCCTGTATGGAAATTTAGATGTTTTCATTGTGTTAAATAATTAAATAACACAAATCGAGATGTTTTCTGGCTTTGAAATATATGAAAAAACAAGTCAATTTGTTTTTTGGAATAAACATCTGTATTCTGCATTTTTCAATATTACATTTATCATTAAATATAAAATTTAAAATGTAGAATTTGATCCCCTATTATGAAAATATTATCCTGAAGAACAATTTTTAAACAAGAAATTAAACAAAATGTTTGGATCATTTTGATCTATCTAACAGGAAAAGCTTAACCCTAACTAACTTACGCTAACTTTAGGATAAATCTTTAGTACTTGGCTCGTTCATCAGATATTTTTTGTTAATAAAATAGTAAAAACGCAATGAATTAAATATACATATCAGTAGACATAGTAAAATATAATTTTCTAAAGTTTAATTTTTGGAGGTTGATAATTAGCATTTTTATACGATAAGATTAGAAAAAAATTTTAAAGAACTTATTAAAATTTTTTGGACGCTTAGGGAAAAATCGGTTTTTTCATCAGCCGTAGGTATTCTTAAAAATTTCCACTGACAACACTGCTCCAGCTTGAAATTTTACATGTGTAGGGAGAAGATCTGTGTCAAGATCATATATACGTTTTTAATAATTTTAAAAATATAAATAATGTTCAAACAAAAAGTCTTCCGTTTTGACACATTAGAAGTACAAAAATACGGTACTCATTTACCTCTCTAATTCACTTAAAATCGTAAATATTTCCCATACTATTTATCCGATTGCAAAGATTAAGGTATCAATTAAAAGCTCTTACTTGCGCATTTATAAAAAAATAAAAAAAAATATAAAAACTTTATAAAAACAACTTTTTTAAATATTTTGTAATTTTTAGTACAAAAAAATAATTTTTTTGTGGAAATAATTTTTTCTAAATAGTCGGCCTTTGGCCGGGCGGAAGGACTTTTAACTCTGTGGTAACGTAAATTCTTCCTTTTTACTCAACTTTTTTTATAAAAATTATTTTTTTTAATGCGAGTTTCTTAGGGAAATTCGATTTTCAAAGCCCTATAACTTCCAAAATATTTAATTGCGCTGACAAATTTTTACATCATTATTTTCACCGATAAAAGTACTATCAATGGCGAAAAAAATCAAATAAATTGGAGCTGAGCTAGGGAGGTCTATTTATGCCAAAAATACAAAAATGTATGATATAAATCTTTTAGGAAATACTTATAAATAATGTTCAAACAAACGGTCTTCGGACCCCCCTATATCTAATGGGACACATTTGTGAACCAATGTTCAGCCGGCTAACAGCCGATTTTGAGCCGCCGCCGACAATTTTTAGCAAAGCCGCCGCCGCCGTTAAAATCGTTCGGCGCAGGTCTCTGACGTACAGTGGCGTGACAAAAAAAAAAATAGTGCAATCTCATTTTCAGTTCTCATCACTCTCGGCAATAAAGAACAAATTTGCAACTAACGGCAACAGCGAAAATTGATTGCTACGCGCGTTTTTCGCCATCGTTTTTGGAACGAAATGTTTGATTTTGTATGAGAAGACATTTTTTTTCTTCGAGAAAAAAAAACTTTGTTTTCTCTTTTTTTCTTCGCTTTTTTTTCTTTTTGGATTTTGAAAAAAAAGAAGAAAGGGGGGAAGGAAAATTTTCTTTTTGGTGAGAAGGAGAGAGTAAAAAATAAAGGGAGAGAGAAAAAAACTAGGAGAGGAGAGTGGCAGAAAAAATTGAGAGTAAAAGATACTCACCATGTGTCCATCACAGACGAGATGGATCGCACTATCATTAACTGCCTTATCAGTGTTGAGTTTTACCGATAACTGTACTACCAGTGTGAGTTTTACGGACAACACTATATTAACATGTAAAACTGTATTATCACCTGGTATGGTGAATTTAAGAACTCACCATTCGTAGTGTGGTGAAAGAATTTTAGAAACTCGCCCGTTATTAACGTTATTAAAACTGCATTATCGACCGAAAGTATCGAAGGCATGAACCTTATATAAAACTATGCAGCTATTACTGCATTATCTTAACTAAACGTTTTGTCACTGTAAGTACACACACCCCTTTAACATATCAAACACCACAAGGTTTTTTGAGGTTTATTATTTATGACAGATAAAAATATAATCAATAAAGATTTAATAAAGGTTGTTTTTGAAAAGAACTCAGAATATTTTTTTGTTGTTTGTTGTTGATTTTTTATTTTTTTAAAACACGGCACTGCTCATCCAACATTACCATAAATTATTAATCAGAAGAGGTGTGATTTTATCCAAAACTTAAACCAATCCGCATATCATTGGCTGCTATGGTCATCCTTAACAGATGGCGGTATGACGGTTACATACAATTTTTATCATATAATTAATTTTATATGAAAAATTGAAATTTGATGAAATTACTTACAAGTGATCACAGATTGAGGTCCTTTTGTCAATTGGAGGTTTATTTAAGAAGCTACAGGCAATTTAGTTTTCATATAATTTTGTATAAAAAATCGTTATGAAAAAACGAATTTTAATAAAAAATTATAAGTAATCACAGATTGACGTCCTTTCGTCAATTGAAGTCTTATTTAAGAAACTACAGCCATTTTTAGTTTTGTATGATTTTATATGAAAAAACGAATTTTAATAAAAAATTATAAGTGATCACAGATTGAGGTCCTTTTTGTCAATTGGAGGCTTATTTAAGAATCTACAGCCAATTTTAGTTTTTCATAAAATTTTGTATGAAAATTCAAATTTTAATAAAATTTATGAGTGATCACAGATTGACGTCCTTTTGTCAATTGGAGGCTTATTTAAGAAACTACAGGCAATTTTAGTTAGTTATCATATAATTTTGTATGAAAAATGTAATTTTGATGAAATTTATAGTGATTTCAGGTCGACGTCCTTTTGTTAATTATGTTTTTTGTTATGATAAGAAATATCATAAAGATAAGTTAAAAATTGTTTGCTTTTAATATTAAATCAATAAAAAGAAAATTATTAATCAAATTGTGTCATAAAGTTTACGATTTCTTAATTCTTCTTTGGTTTTAAAATTCAAATGTTTCTATCCTTTTTAAATAAATTTAATATTTATGTCCTTAAATTAAAATAAATAAATTTGTTGTACTTTTAAAAGCGGTTTGAAAAATCATATGTTTTCTTTCCTCTACATTTTCCGTATGTTGATTTCCGTTGATCATCATCATCAATTATCCTTTTAAAACATGCTCTTTTAAAGCAGCCTAGGAATAAAGCAAAATTTGTATAGTGGAATATAATACTTATTATGGTCTATGGCATCAGTTTTATTTTATTTTAGTGTTTTTCTTTTCGTTTTGAATTATTTTACAGGAAAAAACATGCGCAATATGGCACGAGTTCTTAAAATAAATACCCAAAGATAGAGATCCTTTTGGCATTTTGTTTGTGTTAAAACCGCAATAACAGATGTTGTTTTCAAATCATTGTATGATAGTGAAACAAGGAAACTGTTTGGAATGTCAGTTTGTATAGAGAGAAAGAAAGAAAAAAAATGTGAAAATTAAAATGCGCAAAATAAACCTCCCTCTCTTTTGGTAACACAATAATGATCCTTTTGAAGTCAGAGTTTTATAAATGAATGAGTCCATATGTGATTTCAATTATGAAAATTAAATTATATTTTACTAAAGATTTTCTTTTTTATTTGTTTATGGTAAGTATTTATATTATTAGAATATATAAAGGATCATTGATATGAATTTTAATAAATCTGCTGGTGGGCACATGTTAAATTTTCTTTTCAAAAAGGTGTTTTTAAAATGAAAGACAGAGCGTGTTCGTAAAATGGGTTAAATTGAAAACTGAAAAACAGATGTTTTTTTCAGTTAGTTAGTATAAACATAAATTGTCATTCGTTTTTTTTTTTTTGGCACGGGGTTGTTATGCTAATTTGTGTCTTTTATATTTTGTATAATATACCACGTTATGTCATTTAACCATTTTATGTTAATATTGTTTTATGATCGTAATGTTCTAGCAAGCCACAATATGCCACCTACTTTTAGCCTAGTTATGGTGAGTGTGCTATGAATTTTGGTAATACCAAACAGGGATGGAAAAAGTATAGTTTTAGAACAAATAGGAATTTTTTGTTGAATATGGGACACATAACGGAGCTATTTAAAAGATCTATAATAAAAGTTATTTTAGAACTACGCCAACAGTTCTGATTATAACTAATTTGAAACTATTTTAAAGAACTAGAACTATTTAAAGATCTTTTATTGATTAATATTTTGAATTATGTAAAGAAATACGACCGTGACTAATTTATAGCTCTTTAATTCGGCTAATTTCGGACTCTTTAAATATCTAAGATCGAGACTAAATTGAGCTATGTATTATCTACTTTAAATACTAATTTTGTACTAAATATTTCAAAACTTAGGAAACAATTTTTTTTAGAATTTAAATGCCTTCAATTGAAGCTCATTTAGAACTATATAAAGATTTACGATCGATGTAAATTTTTTAATATACAATCGAAGTAAATTTGGAACTATATTAAGATCTAAGATTGTTGACAATTGAGGTCTTTGGGGATTATATGATGATCTGCCAATGATGGCAATTTTTAACCGTATAAAGACCTACAAATTAGGAGACTTTGTGGCTATTATAAGATCTTCGATCAATGACTACTTTTGAATAAATTAAGACCTAAAAAATAACAAGAATTGAAGCTAAATTGTTGGCTGTTGTTGACCATATGAAGACGTACAAATGAGGTTATTTTCGAACTATATAAAGATCTATGCTCTATGCCATTTTTTTACTATATGAAGCTAATTTGGAACTATATAAAGATCTACGATTATTGCCAATTTTTGAGTATATGGAGAACTACAAATAAATTACTTTGGAACTATATAAAGATCTACGATTGATGTAAATTTTTGACTATATAAAGACCTACAAATATAAAGATCTGTGATCGATGCCAACTTTTAGCGAAATGAAGACCTATAAAATACCAACAATCTAAACAAGTTTGGAAGTATGTATAAATCTATGATCGTTGCCAAATTTTGATTATATGAAGACCTACTTTGGGGCTATATTAAGATCTACGATCGATGCCAATTTTTGGCAAAATTAAGACCTAAAAAATACCAAAAATTTAAGCTAATTTTCAAGAAAATACTTATATAATATAGATCTACGATCGACGACAATGTTTGACTATATGAGATCTACAAATGAGTCAATTTTACTATTTTAAAACTTAGACGGGGTTCACATACAGGAGAGAGAGAGGAGCAGGCTAACTCAACTTTTACCTCTCTCGCCTACGAAGTCAGAATTGGGGCAAGTAAAATTGCTGCGTGTGAACCCTGATTTAGGATAGAAAATATTTTCATTAGTATTTAAATAGCTACATTTTAAGCTAAATTTATATAAAGATCTATTATCATTGCGATTGATATCAAATTTGACTAAATTATAAATACAACAGGATTAATTTACAACTATTTGAGGCTAATTTGGCACTATATAAAGATCCAAAATTGTAAAAAATTTTGTACTAAAACAGAACAAATTTGTGATCATAAAAGTCGACGATAGACACAATTTTGAGAATATACATACATATAAAGATCTAAAATTGGAGCATTTTTTATGCTACCCAAACCACTTCAATTGCTTGAAAATTTCGTTGTTAATTTCAAATAATTTTTAGATTTTCCAAGCCTGTTTTTTAAGACTCATGAGTATTGTGTAATCAATGGTTTTGTCTGTTTCAAAAATATTTAAATATAATTTATCTTGAGTTTTAGATCTAGACACGAGTCATGAATAATTCTTTTTTGTTTTTGTAATTTTAAAATATTTTAAATAAATTAAAATGCATTTTACGCATATGCCACTTTAAAAGGCCCACTCCAAATTCAAAAATAAAACATGACAACAATAACTAAATGTAAATTTTTCATGGCCACTCGTCACTTTGTTAGTTATTATTAGCCTGGATAATGTTTACAACAAAACAAAAAAATTATTATTAGCTGGCAGCTGTTGTTTAGTACAAAACTCCCTCTAACTCCTCCACCACCACCACTACCAACACTTATTAAATTACTAACAACTGTAAACCCAACACTTTAACACTATTATCCTTTTTTATATAATAATATTTTTATTTGTAAACTTCCTATATCCTTTTTCAGTAAACTACACCCTCTTCATTTACATGATTTTCTATTTTTGTTTAATTTTTTTTTTTTTTTTCAAATAAAATTCTATTTTCTAACTAATATTTTTGTTGTTAAATTTAGGTATTTTAATGCACGACTTCTTTTTTCCAAAAAAAGGAACAGAAATTTTGTACTCTAAAGGATAATGAACTCTATTTCCTAGTAAAAACAGCATGTCGTTCATTTTATTTTAGTTTTTCAAACTATTTTTAGGAGCTCTTTTGTTTAATCGCTTTTCTCTTTTAATTTGTTTTTCTTCCTCGCGTGCCATTTGTTTTCTTAAAATTCACTTTCATCTTATCGAGGTTTTGTCTCAAGGTTTTTTTTTTTTTTTTTTTGGAGAAATACATTTCAGTTTGCTCCTTAAAACCGCAGGATATCGAACCATGACTGGTAATTTAATTGTTTAAATTACTTACATTTTAATGATTTTTCAATAACTTCCGCTTTCTTTTATTCTATTTGTTTTGTTGGTTTTAGGAAATAACTTAATTAAAGGTATTAATTTCCAAAAAAAATTCTTTACTTATTGAGTCATAATTTTTGTTAAAATTTCTAACCATAAATTGAAAATAAATTTTGCATTGATTTTTCTGGGATATTGTAATTGATATTTTATTATTAGTCTGGCTACTGGCTAATTTCCGGTTCAAGGTGTATTTTTTTTGCAATGGAATTGGAAGAAAAGATGATGAATAAATATTTTTAAAATTGGTGAAAAAAAGCTGAAAATTAATGAAAAAAAAAAAAAAATTAGAAAGGAAATAAAAAATTTTGCAGATATTTTGTAAAGAAACTAAATATATGAGAAATAATGTCTTACAAAAATTATAGTTCTTTTAAATTTCTTAATTTATACAAGAATTCCATTCTTAATAAATCTCAAATATTTTGTCGCAATTTATCTTCCATCATTGGTTATTATTTAATCCCCAAATTAAAATCCATTATGGGTCTTTATTTACCAAATTTGCTTTGTTCGTAGGTCTTTGTTTTGTACCAAAGTTCCTTCATAATTAAATTTTGAAAGCTTGAAACATAGGTTTTATTAATTCCCAACAACCTTTAATTGTAGGTTCTTATTTAGTTCCACATTAGCTGCGATTAGGTCTCAAAAATCTTAAATAATTCTATATTTGTTTATTAACTTTTAAATTGAAGTTCTTTATTTGCTCTTAAAACTAGCTTCGACCACAGGATTATTTTATTTGATCTTAAATTAGTATTTTATTAGTTTTAACCCCTTAAAAGCCACGACAATATTCAGCAGAGATATTTTTGCAAGACTTTTTATACCCACCATCAAAAAGACATGTAACATGTCGACAAAATCATTTAATAGCACATAAAGTATATATTTTCTGGACCCTGGTTAGATTCTGAGCAGAAAAGCAAGCCGAATATATTTTATCGGCGGCGGCTTAAAGAGTATTTGTCATCGGCGGCGGCGGCTAATCGGCTGCGCGCCGATTTTCCACCGGCTTATGATTTTTTTCGACTCAGCCGAATTTATTTTTTAAAAATAAATTATTTTTATCTTATAATATCAAAATATGATCTAAAAGGGTTAAATATGACCTAATAATAACAAGATAAATGTGCACTAAAAATCGCCAAAGGCAAAAATATGTCGTTAAGAGTAAAATATGCAAAAATATACACTAACAAATCGATGCCAAAATGATTTGTTCTGAAACGGATAACTATTTAATCGTTGGATTCATTCAACGTTCAGGAACAAACATGCAACTGCATATTTGTGGTTTCCCTGGTAATATGTAATTTGATTAAATATCTTATATAACAAAAGAAAATTGAATTTTACTCCCGATATAACGAATATAAAGCTGCTTTAAGCTGATTTCCTGGTGCTGTCTAAAAGGAGGTATTATCTATATATATTATTTGCTAAGCATTTTTTACTTTCCTGAGCTTTCTGAAGGTCCCACACGACGTAGAAGATTAAAATTTGACTTACATATGTACCTTTGCATCCTATGAATCCTAACGGAGCCGGATTTTAAAATTGTTTTTATCAGGGAGCGGAAATAGCCTCACTTATGTGTCATTTTCTGAGCATTTTTTCTCTTTCCAGAGCTTTCTGAAGTTCCCAGACATGGTAGAAAATTAAAATTAGAGTTACCTATAAAGCTTTTCATCCCACAAATCCTAACGGAGCCAGGCTTATACGCTCGTTCAGATTATAAAGATTATCTTTGTTTCTTTTTGGTTGTATTATTTAAATTATCGATAAATAAATTAAAACCTATTATAATCCAATACGATTTATTTAAAAACATAACGAAAGGGCCTGACATTTTTAATTAAAAAGTTTTTTGATGCTATTAATGTTTTATCAATAAAATATTTTATATGAAATTTTTGGCGTATAAATGGTGAGCCTAGTATTTTACCTGTGAGTTAGTAACTAATCCTTTGATGATAATAACTGTACTTTTCCCATTTGGCAAGACAAATAAAGAAATATATTTCTTTGTGCATTTTGCGTATAAACAGTAAGTTATTTATTCACAAGTTATTTTAATTTGCATTAATCGTTCGTATGAACGTAATAATAATGTTAGTATGTAAAATTGGCTTAGTCGTTTTTATCGACTTAGCCGATTAAAACGGCTGGAAAATAAGCCGCCGATGAGCCGATGATATCGGCGGCGGCGCGGCTCGTAAAAATTCATCGGCTTAGGGGCTAGCCGCCGGTAAAGCCGATACGGCTTGCTTCTCTGATTCTGAGTCGATCTAGCTATGTCCGTCCGTCTGTCTGTTGAAACTAAGATAGGGCTCAAACGGGACAACCTAGGGGGCGAAATTTGGCTCAAATATTTATCTTATTTGGTATTAAAAATTAGCAAAATCGGTTAATAAAAAAAGTTATGGACAAAATACTACAAAAACACAGGGTGTCCGTTGTAGCTTAATTTCATTATTTTCGGCTGATATCTCTTAAAATAAAATTTAGGCCCCCTTAGGGAAATGTGTGAATTTAATTAGGAGCAGGGTTTTATTATCGGTATTTCTCCAGAATGATTTTTTACAAAAAAATAAGTTAGGAAATATCTATACATATGCTATGTACTAGCTACTTTACTAGCAGAATATTGTATTGAATGTATTTTTGAATTGTATTTTTTTTTAATTTGTTTGCTCTTTACAGAAAAGTCATTGTCAAATTTTTGACATTTGTGATCAATATATTTGTTAAATATTTTGTTATTATATTTAAAACAAAATTTGTCAAATATTTAAATTAAAAAATAAAAAAAGCTGCTACTCTTTAAACTCCTTAAAAACAGTCGATAATTCAACTTTACTCGATCAGGTACAATGGTTAGTAATGGGTTAATATAGCTTTAAATGTAGGTCTTTATTTGGTTCCAAACAAGCTATAATAGAATATCCTTATTAAATCAAATGTTAGTTAGCTATAATCGTAGGTCTTAATTTAGTAAATATAGGTACTTATTTGATTAAAGTGTAGGTCATAGAAAAACATTCATAGGCAACCCAGCAAAAACTTGGCAATGGCATGTAGTTATGGATGTAGTTACTTTTTAATGATAACAACATAATGTTTGCATTACATGAAAGCAGATTAGTAACTACCTTCTTTTAATCTGATATGTAATTAATTACTTGAGATCAGATATCAATCTTTTCATTAAATTATAAAAATTATATATTTTAAGAGCGGGTAAAACATGAAAATAATTACTTGTTTTTCTATGTAGAAGAAAATAAATAAATTTCAAAAAGAAGAAGAAATGAGTTATTCATCTAATGTGTAAGTAGTGAAGAGCCATTATATTAGCTTCTTAATTCATTACATGACATTCTCGATTGACAATTAAACAAATTTGTTGGTTTGTCAACAAAAATGTGTTTTTATTTTCTTTTGCAACAAAATGTATTTGATTACATATATTTTGTTGTTGCATGAGTTAGGTTTTTGGCAAAATACTTAGGTTTTTGAGAATTATTTTCGTCTTTAGTGTTACTCTTTGGTGTAGGTCTTGATTTAATTTTCTCTTGTAAGTTTTTATTTGGCTCCAAATCAGTCTTAAGTTTAGGTTTATGCTTCGATTGTATTTTGTTTTTTAGTTTCAAAAAAGCTCTAATTGTAGATATTTTATTAAGTTAAATATAATCATTTATTTAGTCTCAAATTCGATTGTAAATTTTTATTTTGTTCCAAATTTTCTTTAAATAAAGGTCTTTTTTTTATTTCAAATTAGCTTTAACTCTAGGTCTGTATTTAATTTTAAATTATTTATATTTGGTCTCAAATTAGTTTCAAATGTATGTCCTTATTTTGTCTTTATTTAATTTTATATTAGCTTATATTCAAGTGACTTTAATTAAAATAATTCCTATTATTACCTTCAAGTATTTAATACCTTTTCCAATACTTATTCAACATTTTCATGTTAACTCTTTAAGCTTGTACAATTAACCTTAGTCCTTGTAATCCTTTATGTAATTCCACCTTTAAAATTGACAAAATATTTAAATACAAAATCATTTGCAAGCAAAAAGAAAACAAAAAATCCAACAAAATCACAGACATCAACAAAAAGGCTTAAGGAGTAAATAGCGGCAGCTACTACAACAACAACTAACAGGAGAAAAAGGTGTGAACCAAAAGGACAAGAAGTTAAATATACCCGCAGTGTCAAAACTATACAACAAGAAAAATAACAAACAAAAATCCTTTAGAATCCTATAAATGTTAAAAACGGCAACGACAATAACAACACAAACAAATAACACAAACACCTCAAGACAAAATATGCTAAAAAGGACTCTAAAGGAACTCTCCAACACCAACAAACAAATAAGGGTAAAGCTGCAAAATGTAAGAAAAGCTGAAATAATGCAAATGTCTTAAGAAATCTATGTATCTAAAGGAGCAATCGTTTGTTTGATTGTTTTGTCTAGCGAAAAAGAAATGGGGTGTTTGCGCTGGGTGTCTGCATTTAAAGAGTTAAATAGATTTTTGTTGTGTCATTTAAAGGGATTTTCCTCTTGAGTGTTTCGTTGTTGTGTTAAAAGTAAACGAAAACTACAATGCAAATATAAGATTAATGTCCGAAAAATGATAATTTGTATGCATATACATAAGAACATGTCCTGTTTTGGAAAGGATGCGCTTTAAAAAAAAACTACCCCTTTTGTTACTAAAAGACTCAAAGACTGTCAGTCTGTCTGCCAGCCTGCATAATCATATGCAATGAAGTTGTAATAATTATAATTGTTCCTTCTTCCCTTTAGTCGGACAGTTTGTTATTTTTTTTTTATATGTATTTTGTTTCTTGTCAATTTAATGTTTTCATTCACTTTACAAAGGACTCATAAATGACAGTGTGTTTAGATTTATAAAAAAAAGGGTTCAACTTTTCAAGTACTTTTGCTTTGTTTCAGAAAAATCTTTAAAAAACAAAACTGTTCTCCTAAGGGATATCTTTTTTTATTCATATTGTAATAGTTGCTTTAACAATTGTAGTTTTATTTAGAAAATATTTTTATTTGTAAGAGTCAAAGGATTGTCACACCTTTTTCCTAGGGACATAATAATATCATCACAAAAACAATATATAGTATTTTTGTTTTACTTCCTTCTTTTACTCCTTTGACAAAATACAAAGCAACACATTTGTTTTGTAAATATTGCGTTTATTATTAATGATTTTTTTATTCATTTTGTAAATTTTTAATTAAAAAAAAAAAAATTCTTGTAATTCTTGAAAAAAATTAAAAACAATTATCCTTTTCTTTTTATTTTTTTTTTTTGGAAAATTTGCATATGACAAACATTTATCATTTTATGTTGAAAAATAATTTTCTTTTTGTAGGTTAATTGTAAAGAAGATTAATGAGTTTAAACGAACGTTTTTTTTATAAATGTGAAGAGAACATTTACCTAAAATTAATTTATCAAATAAAAAACTAATGAACAATAATTTGACTTAAGATAACAATAAACAAAAGGTGTGATTTTTAATTATAGAATAATTCTAATGTAGGTATTTAAAATGTACAGTAGAGTGTCCCGAAGAAAGCATCTTTCAAAATTTCGATGTAGGAAGACCCCTCAAACGATGAGTAAAAATTATCTTAATACGAAAAAAATATTTAAAAAATTTTTAAAATTGGTCTTCAGTTCCCTACAAGCGATTGAATAATCATGGGCTCCATACATTGGTCAAAAAAAAGGTTTAGATTTTTTAATCGAAATAAGTATCAAAAAATTTATAAATAAATAATAAATAGCTGTAAAAATAATACAAAATATATGAATCCGATAAAAAGTTATATTAATCTAAGATTGGAACTTTAAAAAATTTTATTTTTTCCCAAAAGGTGGCAATATTTATTCACTTATAAAATTTTTAATATACTCTACACCACCATAGGTGGGGAGGGTATTATGCGTTTGTGCTGAAGTTAGTAACACCCAAAAATATTGGTCTAAGACCCACCATAATTTATTACAAACGGTTTAGAATCGCATTCTGAGTCGATTTAACGATGTCCGTCCGTCTGACCGTCTGTCCGACAAGTAAACCTTGTAATCAAACTACAGGTCGCAATTTTGAGAAAAAATTAATGAAATTCGGCATACAGGGACGAAGCCTGTTGAAATTGGTTATGATCGGGCCATTATTTCACCTAGCCCCCATACAAATGTCCTCCCAGAAAAGGGTTTAACGATCATAAATCCCTTAAATAAAGCAATATTTTAGTGACGATTTTCAGAAAGATCGGTCCATTATTGACTCATCATTTTATCGGGCATAAATCTTATTAAACTGTTAGCATCAAGTTAATATTCGACAAAAATAAGTTTTATATAAACATAAAAGATAGTGTCAAATTTTACAAAGATCGGTCCATAATTTACCATTGCTCCCATATAAGACCCTCTTTCGGGAATCACCCAAAAGTGAATAAATTCATATAAATGATAGCATCGTCGCAATATTCTGTATTCGTATGTTTTATTTTACACTTAATATGAGTATCGGTCCACATTTGGCTCGAAATCTAATAAAAGACCTCTCCCCTAATTATAATGTACACAATGGTGTAGGGTATCATATGATCGGGCTTGACCGACTATATCTTTTTCTCTCGTTTTATTCTGGGCTATGGATTTTTTAATGAACAATTGTTTAATTAAAGAAATCTTTACGCAAATGCCTGCAATGAAAATCTTGAGGAGCTTGGGCCATAAGTCTCTCCACAAGCCCTATTCAAACTTTGTCAATTTTGAAACATTTTTCAAAATGTTTTTGTTAAATTCTCAAATCGCAAAGTTGGGATCAATATAAAATTATTTCAATTAAATACTCCCATTTGTATGGTAAATATGCAATAAGTATTTTCTGACGGACCTCTCTTATAACTTTTTTCCCGGATTGAGATTTTGGGCTTTTTTTGGTGCAAAAAAAAAAAAAAAAAAAGAATTTTTCTAATTCTTTAATTTGAGGACAAGTTTACCTACATCATCTTAAAATTTCAATAGGATCTATTTATTCGCTTAAATTTAATTTCAATATTAACATATTATTTTCACAAATATTAACATTATTTTTCACAAAAAGCTCTTCAAATATTAATTTTGCTGAATCATTGTTAGATTCAAATTACATAAATCTTAATTTGGTGATATATTGGTAGGTAGTTTTCTAAATTAGTTACTATCATTGGTCGTTCATATTTAGTTCCAATTTAACTTCGAGATTTGTTTGTCTTCAAAAAGTCTTAAACCGTTCAACCTTATCATGTCTATTTTTAATTTGAATATAATATTTTTATTCAGTCTCTAACTAGCTTGGATCGTAGCCTTTATTTCGTTCCACATAATATTTAACTAAAGCTCTGTATGTACATATAACTATATGTTTTGTCCTAAATTAACTTCAAATGTAGGTCTTTATTTGATAACAAATTAGCTGAAATCATAGGGCTTTCTGGGCCATTATTTTGTCTCAAATTGATTTCATACTTAGATAAATTTATACTAAAACATACTAAAGTTTTTTTTTTTTAGTTTTTAACAAATGCCTATTTAGTGAATTGACTATTCTAACTATAATGTTTTACTTTTTTTTTTTTTTTTGTAAATGATGATTTTTCGAACTTTTTATGAATTAATCATTTTTGAAATTTTTTTATTCAGGCTCAAGTTCATTATTGTAATAATGCTTTACGCACATTTTTTTCCTTTTCCATTCAATTAAATTACCTGCAATTAAATTCAAATATTAGTATCTATTAAAATAAATGACTTTGTAAAAGACCAATTTAAAGACTTTACAAAAATTGTCTATTTCCCACGCTTGACAATCTTAAAGAGATCTAACAACAAAAAAACAGCAAACCAACAATAACTAAAACTGCCCTTAAATTGAAATTATCTTCTACTTAAGTTGAGGCACCAACACCTCTGACTAACAACAAACAAATACAACAATTATGAACTGCTTTAGACAGTATGCAAAAAGGACCCCTACATAGGAGATAAACAAGAAACTCTCTTACACCTGAATAGAAGTAAGAGAAAGAAAACAAAAAAACTTGTTGCTTAATACATACTTATATACACACACACACCTGTTAACTTTGCCAAGTTGCCAAACTCACCAGCAAAACAACTAAAACATGTTTAACATAATATAGTAAGAACTGCAAATGAACCACTTTAAATCTGTCTATAACGACAACACACTAAATACTAAACATAATATCTCAAGTACTGGTCGACTAAATGGCAGCTAACTGACTGACTAGTTGGTGGACGGATATTTTCTTTAAAACTTCACACGATGTGCAATGACCAGAACACCTTTTAGAACACATAACAAGTCCATACAAGAAACAACCGGGAAGAAGAGAAGACGGACGAACAGACGGATGAACGCAATAACAAACAAAACAACGGAAGCAAGAAATATTTAAACTTGGAATGTCAACTAACTATTTAAAAGCAGAGTAAGTAAGTATGTATGTAACAAGTTGGCAAACACTTTTTCTTCTTCTTATATGTAAAATTTATTATTATTTATTTCTCATAATAAAGAGAAAAGAACAGTGAATGCAAACAACACTTGATGACCATCATAATTGTTAGCTGTTTGTGTGTAGATAGGTCATCTCTTAAGTATGAATCCCAAAGTTATAAGGTTTCCTTAACAAAAGAAAACAAAACTACCACCAACCACTACCGTCATGATAAGGTTACTTTTTGTTATAACTGACTTTTTATTTTTTTATATTTTATCAAGATCTAAAAATCTTATTTTTTTAATGTAATTGCTTGAGAAATTTCTTCAAAAATACGTTACTTTAAGACGTTTTTTTTTTTGGTTTGAAACAATTAAATTTTTGTAGCTATTTTGTAGGAAAAAAGGAAGATTTAATGTTAAGGAAGAAATTACCCACAGAAAAAAATAAAATAAAATTATAATTTTAATGTCCTTTTTAATGATAAGAAATATAATTATATTTTTTTAAGTTGAAGAAATAAAAGTAAACAAGTGGATTTTTTTTACTAAAATTACATTTAAAGTTAAAAAAGTAACGTTTTTAAGAAATATTTAAATGTTATAAAAAAGATTACTTAAAGGGTGCCCGAAGCCTATTGCAAAAACTTTGGTAATAAATTTCCTAAACTACGAATGTACATCAAATTTTGGGGAAAAGTCGTTTATGGACCGATACATGCATTATAGTGGAAGGCCAATGTACGCGTCACGCGGCAACGAGCGGAAGCGTTATTACCAGCTTAAAAATCAATACATTGTTTACAAAAAAATGACAAAGGAAAATTTGGGAACACTGTCATAAATTTAATCTGGCAATGCTGTGCCGCGCGTGAGTAAACATGACCAGCTGATTGCCGCTTGCGCCGCGTGTCGCGTACATTGGCTTCCACTATTATACGTACCATTTTCTTGCAATTAAAAATATTGCAATATGAAAATTTTGCTGTATAAACAGTGAGTTAGTATTATATTTGTAAGTTAGTAACTCACGAAAAATAATCGTGATTACTGAAGCTAATTGCAAATAAAACGTACAGCGTTGCCACTTCCTTTTACGCTCATAGAGTTTTCGATTATAATAGTTTTATTTTTCCGATCTGGCACCACAAATAAGAAAATATATTTCTTTGTGCAATTTGCGTATAAACAGTGAATTATTTATTTGCAATTTATTTTTATTTGCAATAACCGCGCGTATAAACGTAATAATACATATGTATGTATTATATTTTTATGATATTAACATTTATATGG
The DNA here is from genome assembly GCA_951394005.1 of Protophormia terraenovae. Taxonomy (NCBI): domain Eukaryota; kingdom Metazoa; phylum Arthropoda; class Insecta; order Diptera; family Calliphoridae; genus Protophormia; species Protophormia terraenovae. The sequence continues at coordinate 130,362,891 of OX596077.1, forward strand.
GATTCTGTACTTTATGGTGATTCTTGGACGTGGGCCTTATATAAGAGCTATGGTAAATTACGGACCAATTCTCATAAAAATTGGGACTGTAGTTTCTACTTATATAAAACTTATTTGTGTCAAATATTAACTTTGTTATACCAACATACATATGGAATATACATATGTGCATTGGTCGATCTTCATAAAATTTGGCACAAAAATGTATATTTATATAGAACTTACTTGTGCCGATTTTTTTTTTTAAATATCGCAATATTTAAGGCATTTATAGTCGTTAAGTCTCTAGTCCGGGAGGATATTTGAATTAGGGCTAGGTGAAGTAATGAACCTTATCTTATGACTTATCTTTAAAATTGCGATCTGTAGTTTGATTACAAGGTTTACATGGACAGACGGACGGACGGACATCGTTAAAACGACTCAGGAAGTAATTCTTAGTCGAATGGCATACTTAATGTTTTTTCCTATGTGGTAACAACATTAGCACAAACGCTTAATACCTCAATCACCTATGGTGGTGTATAGTATAAAAACCAGAGACGGAAAATAACTGTTATCTTTGAATATTTAAACAAATAAAGCAGTAGCAACCAAATGTCGGAAAACTGATTCAAATACATTATTGTAATCTGTATGGAGTATACTTTCATAAAGTGATATGCTTTTTAAAATTTTTATTTTTTTGAACAAAAATAACTTTTATTTTTGAGTTTTATTTTTTCGAGCAAAAATAACAGTTATTTTGTGATTTTTATTTTTTCAAGCATAAATTATAGTTATATTACGATTTTTATTTTTTTGAGCAGAAATAAAAGTCATTTTCTGAAACTTAAAATTTGATTAATTTTTTGTTTATAATGGTGTACTGTTGTAGTGTTTTTAATAAATAATTTTTATTGTGATTTTTTTTTTTTTTAAATTTTGGATTTTTAAATTTTTTTTGCGTTTATTTCATTTCGGAGTAAATTTTTTTCGCTTTTTGTCTTTGTATTTTTCTTTTTTGTGTTTTTATTTTTTTATTTTGGTGATTTTGTTTTGTGGTAAAAGTCAAGAAATAACTTTTATTAAGTGGTATTTCTGCTCGAAAAAAATAAAAAAATAACTGTTATTATTTGACGGTTACGCTCCCTGATAAAAACGTATTCATTGTGTAAAGCTAAGTTCACATTACGCTAATACTTGATTATTTTTTGCAAAAATTTGAAGTGCCTAATGTAAACAGCAAATATTTTTACGAACCAAAAAAAAAAAAAAAAAAAAATAGCTCATTTAGGTCAAACAAAAATATTTCCCTTAAATTAAAAAATGTGGCAAGTGTGAACATTGATTGAACCCAAGATGTAAAATATTTGCAATTATTTTGGGCGAATTTTTGTTTGATCTTACAAAATAAATGTAAGATCAAACAGGAGTTAAAAAAATTGTTGGTTTTATATAGATAAACTTTATATCGGTAAAATATTTAAATAGTTTATATTTAATCTATTAAAAAACTGTTTTTAAAAAAATTTTAATATAAATATTTTTTATTAAAACCATAATAACTTAGCAAAAAACGATGAAGTTCTTCCAAAAAATAAAATAACATTTTCACGAAGTGCATATTTTAAACTTTTTTGGAAGTTCTTAATAATTACTTCCAAAAAAGTGAAAATAAATGAATTTTTAGTGGAAAAAAATGGTAATAATTTCTAACAAAATTTAAATTTTACAAATTTTAAAGCATTTTTATTATTATATATTAGGGCAAAAACAGAATTTTTATTTAAAAATTTTATAAACATAGTTTTAAGAGAAGTTTTTCAAAAGCAGTGAACAAGAAGTATAAAAGAATAACATCCTACCAATGACAATCATGGGTTGAAAAAAGAACTTCTGCAGCTCTTTTTCACCACTAAGTACTTCCTTCCAATGACAACACAATATTATAATTAATCATGGCTTTTTCAGTTCTTTTTTTGCTGGGAATGCTTGTTATGTTTTTACTTCGAGTCTATACTTGAAAATTTTTTATCAAGACAAACGTCAAATTATCAGTATAAAAATATGTGTCTAATATACTGCAATAATAGTGAATTTGTCAGTATTGTTGCAGCGTTAAAAAAAAATTGTCAGCACTCTAGCTTTGACAAAATTTTTTTTTGATGATGCTTGATAAAAGACTTCATTTTGATAGTTGTTGGGTATCGGTATATTTTGACATACGTTTTCCCTCATAATTAATTAAGATAAAAAATTATCTTTAATTCAGACAAAAATTTGACGTTTGTTTGTGATAAAAATGTATATAACGTTGAGTCTATATTAGAGAAATTTGTATCAAGACAAACGTCAAATTTTTGTTTGATTTGCAGATAATTTTTTATCTCTGTCAATTTTAGGAGAAAACGTATGTCATAATAAACCATGTAAAAAGTACCAACAACAATCAAGATGGCGTATTTTACCAAGCATTATCAAGACAACGTTGTCAGAGCTCGAGCGCTGACAATTTTCTTTTAACGCTGCAATAATACTGACAAATTCAGTCTACATTAGACAAATCTTTATCTTGATAAAATTTTGACGTTTGTCTTGATAAAAATTTGTCTAATGTAGACTCAAAGTAATATAGACTTGACGTTACATAGTGTCTATATTAGAAATTTTTTTTCAAGACAAACGTCAAAATGAACGCGAATTTATGAAAAGTGGCAACAGTTCCCAAAAAAACAATATGGCGAATTCATTAATTAAACAAGTTTGCAATCGTAAATTGCATTGTTTGTGGACTATAATTAGACACCAGCAGAATGGAATACGTATTTTCTGTGCTGCTACACACTTCATCAGCATTCGTGGAGTCTTATTCATTTAGGTTTCGTTGAAACCTAAACATTAATATTATTTATATATTCCGAAATTATCTCTGAAAATTCTTATAAATTCAGAAAAGCAAAATAAAAAAGATTCTAGTAATTTAATAATTAAATAAATGTTCAATCAAATAATTTGCGTCTAATCTGAACAGCTTAAAATAGGGAAAAGAGGAATCGTATTTTACAATATTTGATAGCTTTTTTATCAAACAAAAAGCGTCAAATTAATGCGCGCCATGTGAACAAAAAATCAACTCTGACCTTAATTGTGAAAATTGCGGGAAAACATGACCAAATATTTTGTGTCAAACTTAGGTCTTAACAAAATAAAAATATATAAGATTTTCGTTTAGTATAAGACTTTAGTTTGAGTATTCGATTTGAAATATGATTTTATTATTAATATAAGACTTAAGTAATCGTAAATGACTTTTGGTATTGTATAGGATTTTTGTAATCATATAAAATGACATTTTAGTTAAAACATTAGAGACATCTGTTTTGGTATAAGACTCTAATCTTAGTAGTTGTTTAAAACTTTAGCCTCAGTCTAAAACTTTAATCTCACTATTAAACTTACTATATAAGACTTCATTTTATAAATTTAAAGTTTTATTTTAATCTTAAGGTATGTTCAGACTAGTCAAATATATGACCAAAATGACGTAACCACTATATAAAATATTTTCTGACCTCCATTTTAATGGTAAAATATTTTTTACTTATTAATCAAAGCTGACATTTTATAGAATCTTGTTTGACGATGTTTCCTCTTACAAAACATTTGCAAGATCAAACAACGGCAAATTTGGTCAAATATTTGACAAATGTGAACATAGTTTTAGGAAACAACTCTGATCTTGACTACAGTTTTGTATTTCTGGAAATCTTTTTTTAAGGCTTTTTTTTTTTTTTGGTTTGAAAATACCAAAATGTCTAATTTAGCTTAACGCGATTAAATATGTTATGCGATATTATTCTAGGTGTGGTATTGATATGATACTTTCAGATTTATTAAATATTTAATTTCGAGGAAATCTATATTTAATTGTAATGACTAAACAAATTTGGTTTAAAAAATGTAAATGAAACTCTTTTAAAACTTTAAAAAATGTTATTAAAACCAAACCCTATTAAGTAATTGAGTAGTATATTAAACTCCTTCTTTAATTCTGATTAAACACACCTAGGTTATTTTCATTTAACTTAAACATCTGTCAATAATAAAACGTTACTGATTTTAGCAGCAAATTTAAAGCTGTCATCGAGGTAAACATATGAGCTATTAATAATGTTTAAAAATATGAACATATGGACTTATAAAGGTTTAGACTTACACTAACAAAGAGAATAAGGAGAAAAAATAAAGTTAACTGAAATAAAAACTGCAATTAGAAATTTGATATTTTTATTGAAAGGATGAAGAATATAAAACCACAAAACTGCATTTAGTACCTAACGAAATAAAACAAATTTTAAAAGAGAATTAAAAAAATTTAAGAAGCCTTATTTATATAAAGGTGAAAATACTGGAAAAAACATGTAAAATATATGAAAATAAAATAAAAGTTATAAAGTTATAAATAAGTATTAATAAAATTATAATATTATTTTTATTTTAGTAAAAGAAAAATGTATTTGTATTCTTTTTGTTTAAAGTTTTAAAAGTTATAAAAATTCCTTTATAATTTATAATAAATTATTTTTCGTTTATACTTTTTTTATATACTTTTTGAGTAAAAGTTATAAAATTATTATAAATATTATAATATTTGTATTATTTATTACTTTGTGATTTATAATAAAATTGCTTTTAATTCCTTTTTAGTTATAAAAGTAAAATTCGAAAGCTATAAAATCCTTATTCATACAGATTTATACTCAGTTATAAAATCTATTTTTAATCCATATTACTAAGGTTATAAAGATAGTTATAAAAGTTATACAATTTTTATTTTTCAGTTATTTATTTATCATCTTAATAAAAATATTGTAATTAATTTCTAAGAAATAAATTAAATAAGCCATTAAATCCTTTTCTCGTTTTTAAATCTAAATAAAATTATTTTAAATGTTTATTATCATCCTTAAGGAAGCAATAACTATCATTTCAACTAAAAAACTATAAAAAAGATTTATCAAATTCTTTAAATCTCTAGGATATCAAATAGTTTGAAAATAGTTTAAAAATCCTATGTAATAAATGTAATAAAACTACTAAGTCTATTAAACCGTTGACAAGAGGATTTAAAATAAATATTCTCATCAGCATTATCTACAAATATTTAAAATAAAACCTCTTGCTTTTCATTTCCAAATTTACAATCTTTATGGGAGTTTTTATTATTATCTTTAACACCATTAAAAGGATTATGTATGGGCTATAAATGTGGCCCAACCAAAGGAAACACAAATATTTTTTCTCTTCTTCCTTTTCAAATATGCAAAACAATGGGAAAAAGGGTTGCAGGAAAAAAAGAAAATGCATGCAAATCTTATTAAAACCTGACGACCGTTTTTGAAATTATTACAATCATGTCTGCTGTTATGCATCGTTACTAACATGTATTGACGTTTAAGTAAAATCCTTTATGTAGCTACTTATTGTTTTTCTAAAAAAAAGGGTTGGTTGTAATTTTGAAATTTTTGCCAAAATGTTTTTTCATTTTCCTTAAAGATGTTGTTATTATATTATTTGCTAAAATGTTTGCCAATATCCTTTTCTTTTCCAATAACATAACATTTTCATTTAAGTTCCTATTATGCTGCCCATAAACATTTTAATAAAATGTTTTTGTTGTTATCTATTTATTTTCTTTTTAAATTTTAACCCTGTAAATGTTTTGCTTCGTATTTCCTAGCAAACTGAAAAAAAGTGTCAAAATCTATAAGATTTAAATGTTTTGATAGACAGTTTTGCAAATTATTCAAAATTACATGTAGTGAAAAAGAGGTAACATTTTAATAATTTGTTTAAAATAGGAAAAAGGGGTAAAAGGGTTTCATTTGTTAACAGTAGTGTTAAAGGATTTTGTTAAAAAAAAATTTGTTAAATGTAATTTTAGTTTTAATTTATGTTGTTTGAAGTTTTAATAGTTTTGTACGAGTATTGAATTATGAATGATTTGTAGTCAATAATGATAATTTTATTGTAAATGATAACGAAACATGAGATGAATTGAAATAAAAGTTATAAAAGTATACAGAAATTTTGGAAAAATTATGTAAAGTTCACATTAAAGGAAGATAAGGAAGAGTTGAGAACATAATTTTAGTAGCACAAATTGAATAGTTTTCGACAGTATGGCATAGGTTTGTCTATAGTTTACTCTATAATCTTGACTATAGTTTATAGTCATGACTACAGTACATAGTTTTGATTATAGTTTATAGTCTTGACTTAAGTTTAACGTGCTGACCATAGTTTATAAACTTGACTATAGTTAATAGTAACTTAACTATAGTTTAGCCTATAGTAATGACTATAGTTTAGTCTCTAGTCTTGACTATAGTTTAGTCTTAACTATAGTTCAAAATTTTGACTATAGTTTGTAGTCTTGACTGTAGCCTGCTCCTTAGTCTTGGCAGTCAATAATCTCGATTAAAGTTTAGTCTATAATATCGACTAAAGTTTAGCCTATAATCTCGACTATGGTTTGGTCTATAATCTCGACTATAATAGGTCTATAATCTCGACTAAGTTTAGTCTATAATCTCGACTATGGTTTGGTCTATAATCTCGACTATAGGTGGTCTATAATTTCGAATATAATTTAGTCTGTAGTCTAGACTATAGTTTATCTATAGTCTCGACTATAGTTTAGTCTATAGTCTTGACTATATTCTAGTCCATAGTCTTTACTATAGTGTCGACTATAATTTAGTCTAGAATATCGACTATAGTTAGTATATAATCTCTACTATAGTTAAGTCTATTTTCTAGATTATAGTTTAGTCTGTTGTCTCGACTATAACTTATAGTCTTGACTATAGTTTGGTCTATATCTCGACTATAAATTAGTCTAAAATCTCGACTATAGTTAGTATATAATCTCGACTACAGTTAAGTCTATTTTCTAGTTTATAGTTTAGTTTGTTGTCTCAACTATAAATTATAGTCTTGACTATAGTTTGGTCTATAGTCTCAACTATATTTTATAGCCTTGACTATAGTCTGGTTCATAGGCTTGACTATAGTTTATCTTATAATCTTCACTATAGTACAGTCAGTAGCTTTTTCTACAGTCTATCTTGTCAATAGTTCCATATTCTTGACTTGAAATGTAGCCTACTGTATAGCTTAGTATATAGTTTATTTTAAACTCTATATATTAATCATTTGTTTCATTTAAAACCTTAGCCGTTACTTTTATTAAACATTTTAATTATCCTTCATTTTGTATTGTAAGAAATCTTTCACAAAATACAAAAACCAAAACTATCAAATGACCATTATTTAAAGATTACAACATAAAAAAAACAAGTCTAAAGCCAATAGCTGGTCCTTGTCCATTTTTTTTCTATTCTGTGCTTTTATCCTTGTCTTGTTTGTGCATCATAAATTTTATAAATTATGACAAGTGTGAGACTTAAATTAGAAAAAATAAATATATCCTTTTCATAAGACTCTTAGCTGGGAGAAAAAACAAAAGAAAATTTATCATTAACAACAAAACACCCCTTTTTAAAATAGATTCCCTTAAAGAAAAATCATAAACAAGATTTTTGTTTAGACAAAAATTTTTAAATGAACAGTAGAACAGAAAAGGCCATAAATTTTTATTTAACTTTGGTCAACTTGTCCAACATTAATTGAATCATTACATCACCTTTTTTATTTGTTTGGCTGCTTATTTTACGTTTTACAGAAAAGAAAAATATTTTAAAAAGGACAACAAAAGGATGTAATAATTATGATGACTTTAAAAGTATACAACAACATTTGAAAATTTTTTGTAATTTTGAGTTTTTGAAAGGGTTTTGAAAACAATTCATCAAATGAGCATCTTTAAAATTTCTGGTTTTTCTGGTGATTTAAAATATACAGCTGTGTCTTTTTTTGTTTTCTATAGGAAATCTTAACTCCCCTGTGGTCATTTATTAAGGATTTTTGTAATTTTTTAAAGAAAACTTGACTTTAAATATGTAACTGATTTTTTATTTTTGTAAGTAAGGAAAAATGCTTAAATATATTACATTGATGTAAGTATCCTTTTGTTAAAAATTATAAAATTTGTTTTGAATTTTTTTTTTTTATGGAAAAGGTGTTAGAGAATTATTAGTCTTAATTTTAATAATCCTTTAAGATTAATTATAATAATTTTTAAAATCTAGTTAAATATTAAAGAGGAAATTTATTATTATTACCCAGGCGTATTTTCAAAGAAGTTGGGATATATAGGGTGTGAAATAAATGCCTTCACATAAGTTTTATGATAGTTGATTCCAAATTAGTTTTAATGTTAGTAATTTTCTTTATTTATAAATAAGTTGTACGCTTTCAATTAATTATATTATAATATTGTCTTATAAGTCATTTCATTTTGATGACCAATTACAAAAACGCCTTTTAGATATAAAAATAAAGAAATGTCCCCATTTAAAATAGATTTCAATTAAAACAACTCTATTAAGATTTCATTAAAATTAATGTTTCCAGTCAACTAAGATTTTCACACAATTTACTTAAATGAAATAAAGAACGCAGTAAAAACAAAGCCCCTGCTATAAATCCCATCAAAAGAATCCCATGACAAAATAAAAAAAAAAAACTAGCAGGAAAAAATAAAGCATCCACCCAATTAAAGCCACGACTACTTGTATTCAATATCAAAATTAAGATCCATTAAATGAAAGACGAAAAATTAAGCTGTAACATTGCAGCACAATAATGGTCTCTAATAGAAATCATAAATGAAAGAAATGCGTCATTTTGTTGGTAGTAAATCAATCAAATGTCATTGGAAAAAACAAAACAAAAGTTTTATTTTTTTTCTACTCAATTGGTAGCCCAACAAAATAGTTAAAAGTTAATAAAAATACAAAATTAAAGAGGCTTTTGTTTAAGTATATTATATAATGAAAATGATATACAGTTATAGGTCATAAAAAAAGAAAAAGAAAGACATAAATATCGAAGGCTTTAGGAGTAAAATATATAAAAAGAAAAGAGCAATTTGATACACTTTCTGTATTGGGGCTGTTGTTGGTAGCTGGTTTAAGTCAACATATGTCCATCATTTAATCATTATTTGAAAATTGGATAAAATTCATAAACATTTTATTAATAAAGCAAAATGTTAAAAGATCTTTTCGGCCTTTTTTGCTTCATTTTTGTTGCCAAATGTGTGAAATGTAAGTATCATGTTTATGACCATAAGTAATTGTAAAGTAGTAGTTTTAACATAAGCACATACATACATATATACACACAGCTACAAAAAACACAATAGCAGGATTATGAGCAGGATAACAGCTGCTAATGGTTTTAGAAAATCAGCACTTACTTACAGTTAATATGTTGGTGATGTTTGTTGGTTGCTTATTTGAGTTATACAATATTAGCAAGATTCTTAGATTTTCTAAAATCTAAGTTATGATGTGTAACTAAATTTAAATTGTGCTAAAATTGTCAAAAATATGACAATTATTGACATATAAATTTGAGTATTTTTAAAAGAGATTTTAATTAAATTGTTTTAGTTTACTATTTTTCCTATATGGTATTATAAAGAAGGACATTTTGATTAAAGCGTTAAGCAGATGGATGCATTAGTTTCCTTAACAAAAGCACCTTGTTTTTTTATGTAGATTTTAAAATGTTTCCATATTTATTATTCATATTATGCGTTTGTGCTGATGTTTGTAACCAGCGTTACCGTTGAGAATTTTTAAAAAGTGTCCAAAAAAGGGGATTTCAAAATAAAAAGTCGCCAAAAAAGGGGATTTTTTGAAAAAAAGGGGCCAACTGCTTTAAAACCTAAAAAGCTCCATAAAATTTGTTTATTTAACAACAAAAACAATAAAAATTTTGTATTTTAAGAAAAACTACAAAATTCAGTTTTTTTAATAACAAAATAATTTATAATTATTTTACAACAATTTGTATTATTGCAAAAATAAAGTTTTATTCACAAAAATATTTAACATACTCTTTTAACTAAACTTCTGTGCTTTTGTACGAGCTCTTCAATCGTACTCCAGTCTTTCAAATCCCCATCGGACAAATTTAGGACGGAAAGCATGGATCCACAAGTATTGGCTTAAGTCTGTTAGTCAAATAATTTTTTATTATTGATAATTTAGTAAAAAAAAAAAACACGTTCCCCCGAGGGATTACTATGAGGAATGTAAAAATATAAATTAGGATATAATTATTCATCGAATATTTTTTTAAACCAGTCCAAAAAGATTCGGCATATGATCTTATAAATAGCTGTTTATAAACTTTATTATTTTTAGTTACTAACATTTTCAGTTCATTTATAAGTACTCCACGGCTTTTTATATCACTAGACTGTAAAACAATCTAAAAATGATGAATTTGTTTGTTGAAATTAATATATAATGGGTCGATATATTTCAAATAACTTAGTTTCTCATCATTTAGCACATAGTCTTAAAAAGTCGCCATTTAGTCGCCATTTAAAAAAGGGGCCAAAAAAGTGGCCAGTTGGTTGAAAAAGGGGCAAATGGCGACTAAAGTCGCCAAACGGTAACACTGTTTGTAACACCCAAAAATAAGACATTTATTTATACCAATCAGCTTAGAATAATTTTCTGAGCCAATATAATGATATTCGTCCAGACGCGTCCGTCCGGGGACGAAGCCTATTGTATTTGGTAGTAATAGATCCATTATTTAACCTAGTCCCCATATAAATTTCCTCCCTGAATAGGGTTTAACGGTCGTAAAGCCATTAAATATAACAATATTTTAATGAATAGTTCCCATATAAACCCCTCTTCCAAAATCACTTTAACGTCCACAAATCCCATACAAATGATAATATCAGGTAAATATTTGTCACAAATCAGTGATAGAAATATAGAAACTCAAGTATAAAATTTTATAAAGATTGACCTATATTTTACTATAGCTTCCGTCTTCCGGAAAACACCCTAAAGTGTATAAACAACATAATATAATACATTCCTATAGGAATGTATGTTTCATATAGAAATACTCTACGCTTAATATAATAGCGCTTTATTTTCTGAAGAAGATGTTACCTTGTACTGTGTAACATTTTTTAAAGGTTACCTTCACCCTAATAAAATGGTACCTTTTTTATACCCACCATCAAAAAGATGGGGGGTATATTGATTTTGTCATTCCGTGTGTAACATGTCGAAGGAATCATTTAAGACCCCACAAAGTATATATTTTCTGGGTCCTGGTTGAATTCTGAGTCGATCTAGCTATGTCCGTCCGTCTGTCTGTCCGTCTGTTGAAAGCAGGATAGAGCTCGAACGGGGCAACGTAGGGAGACGAAATTTGGCACAAATATTTATCTTATATAAGGTTTGTTTGGCATTGAAAATGGGCAAAATCGGTTAATAAACAAAAAAGTTATGTGCTAAAAACTAGAAACACAGGGTGTCCGTGAAATACTTTTCTGCTGATATTTCTTCAATAAAAGCACGTACGTCAACGAAATTTTGTACGTATACTTGGTGGATCGACATAAACTCGGAAACCAAAAATGGGCGTGGTCCGCCCACTTTACCGCTCACCTCCCATATATGGTGAAAATCAACGAAATTGTGTTCACATAGTTCAAGGACCAATGTAAAGTCGGAAACAAAAAATGGGCGTGGTCCGCCCACTTTACTGCCTACTTTGATGGTGGGTATATAGATTCGGCCGGGCTGAATATATTCGCGCTTGTTATGATTACAATAGAACAAAAAATCTGAGACCTGTTTTGTAATTGTGTTATTTTTAGTTCAAATCGGATTTTGGCTTTTTGGTGAAACTTCGGATTTTTGATAAAATTAAATTATTGGGGACATTTTTTGTAAAATTTTAGATTTTTGGTAAAATTTTGGATTTTTTGGAGAAATTTTGGATTTTTTGTGAAATTTTGAATTTTTGATGAAATTTTAGATTTTTGGTGAAATATTAAATTTTTGGTGAAATTTCGCATTTTTGGTAAATATTTGGAATTTTTGTAAAATTTCCATAATTTAGTGAAACATAAATTTTTTCGCGCCAAATATTTCAGTTTGCTGTTAATAAAGTGCATCATGTTCACCCTAAATTTTTTTTTTTGAGGGTAAAACATGTAACATATTTTTTTTTTTAAATTTAAAGGCAACACATTAGAAAAGAACATTCGATTCATATAAAGTATTACTTTTTTTTTCAGAATAGAACACATAAAAGAGAGCAGAATAAAGGTAACATTTTAGCCAGAAAATAAAACCCTAAAAGAATCGGTCCCTAATTGTTTATGGCCCCATGCGCAATTTTTGAGCTCAAAGTTTACGTCAAGATAAAATTTAAACTTCTTCAACAACGACGGGGTTTGTCCCTTAAAAAAAAAATCCAATTGTAGCTTAGTTCGAAGCAAATTGAAGTTTATTGGGGACTATTTTAAGCCCCATTATTAATGCTATTTACAGACTATAATTTACACTATAGAAAGACCCTCAATTAAAGCTATATTTGAATCAAGTAAAGGAGTATGATCGAACTTTTTTTTTTTGATTAAATAAAGACCTTCGACTTAAGTAAATTTTTAAAAATAAAGACTCTTGATTAAAACCTAATTTTAAAGTATGTAAAGATCCTGAATTTAAGCTAAATTTGTAGTGTAAAGAATCATTTCAAAGTTTATTTGGGACTATATAAAGACTCATACTAAAAGATATTTATAGAGTATAATTAAAAGGAAATTTTAGACAAAATAATAACATTTAATTGAAGAAAATTTGAATCAAATGTACTATATTTTGATTTATTTTGTTAACTATATAAAAACCTAAAATTTAAGCAAATAAAAAAATATAATTTTATTTGGTGCCATAACATTTAAGCTATTTTAGACTTTAAACTGGTTTAAATAAATATTCTCTATTAAAGCTAATTTTGGACTATATAAAAATATATGATTGTAAATACATTGTAACTATTATGGCGTTTATACGCACCTCTTATTCGCAATTATATTTTAGTATAAAAATTCTGTCACTTATTTTTATGTTCCTACAATTTTTTATGATAATAGTTGTATTTGTATCTTATTTGGCACAAAATGGAAAATATTTATATTAAATAGAGAATTTTCTCTATGCATTTGCGTATAAACAGTGAGTTAATTATTAGCCATAATCGTGCGTGTAAACGTAATATATATATCAAGACGTATGATTGAATCAAATTTAAGATTTAACGAGAGAGAAATTATAGTCGGTCAAGACCGACCATATGATACCCTACACCATTTTGTATGAGCTAAAAATTTGATCTGTGGCCAATTGTAGACCAACACTTTTACTAAATGTAAAATAAAATATACAAATACAAAACAATTTATTGATACTAACATCTAAATGATTTTATGCCCTTTATGGCGTTTCCCGGAAGTGGGTTATATGGGAGCTATGGTAAATTATGGACCGATTCTCATAAATTTTGACAATGATGTTTCTACTTATATAAAACTTATTTATGTCGAATATTAACTTGATACTATCATTTCTATGAGATTTATGCACGTTAATGTAATTTCCGGAAGAGAGGTTTATATGGGAGCTATGGTCAATTATGGGCCGATCTTAATGAAATTTGGCACTAAGATTAATACTTATACAAAACTTCTTTTTGCCGAATTTCATTAAAATATTGCTATATTTAATGCATTTATGACCACTAAACCCCTATTTCGGGAGGGCATTTGTATGGGGGCTAGGTGAAATAATGGACCAATCGTAACCAATTTCAATAGGCTTCGTCCTTGTGTCGAAATAACTGTTCGTGTCAAATTTCATCAAGATATCTTTAAAATTGTGACCTGTACTTTTGTTCACAAGGTTTACATGGACAGACAGCCAGACGGACGGACTCAGAAAGTGATTCTGAGTAGAACGGTATACTTTAAGGTGGGGGTCCGATAATTTTTTCTATGCGTTACAAACATCAGCACAAACGCATAATACCCCAACCACCTATGGTGGTGTAGGGTATAATAAACACATACGATTAGTCAGCAGTAATAAAGTCATTTTAAAGGAATTACTTTTTTATTATTAGTTCCAATGTATCAATAAGTACAAATTTTCTTGTGCTTAAGAAAACAGCATCCAAAATTTTTATTAAAAATCTATTCAAGTGTTTGTTTTGCGAATCGTTTCTAAAATGTTCAAATATGTGTTTGTTACTAAAAATAACTGTTTAAAACAAATGAAAAATTATTTTAAAAATAATGTTTTATTAAAAATATTGGTTTATATAAAAAATTAAAACTAATTTCTTTGCACTATTAAAAAATACCTTCCAAAGAATCACTTTTGCATGACTTCTTAATTATCTTAATCAAAAAGAGAAAATCTTTCAATAACAAGCCTTTGTTAAATTCATTGGAAATGATACAAAATTTTGGATCTTATTAACTTCTTAGGATGTTCTTTTTTTGCTGAATAAGTTAAACTATTTATAGATTTTATTTTATTTTTTTGACCCGCATTAAATAAAAAACTATAATTTTCTTCATTATCTCCTTTAAAAACATATTAAAAATGTCTTTATTAAAACCTTAAAAAAACTAATATTTTAAACCTTTAATTAAACATTTTCAAGTGTATATTTTTCCTTAGCTTAACACAAAAAGAGCACAGGACAAAGACCCTTACATATTACTCATCTAAGTACCATTTAAACACTAAAACTTCTTAAAGTAATAGAGGAAAAAAATAAAAAGACTACTTAAAAAAAAAAAAAAAAACTAAATGCAGGGTAAAGGAAATAAGGAAACCAGTAAGAAACAGTAGGAAGTTAGTGTAATTAATACCAATTTATTTGCACGTAACATGAAGGACACTAATAAGGAAACAAGAAAACGGAAATTACAAGAAAAATTAAATAAAAAACGCAAAAAAAAAACTAAGAAAATCTATTAAATAGAGAGTTGAAGACAATACGAGTACATGTACAATTTTAATTTGTTTTAATTTCTTCAAATGAGATTAAAGCCAGCGGCTAAGATAAGGGCATATTTTTCTTTTGCTTTTCTAAACGTTTTTCTTTTCTTTAAATGACATAAACTGCAAACAAATTTGACTTAAGGTTATAAGGCTACTCATTTAAAATATGAACAAATGTGGATTGAAACACCCTTATAAATTATATAAATATATTTAAAGCTAGTCCTTTGTAAAAATAGCATTTATATTTTTCCTTTTTTCTTTATATTTTTTTGCATTAAATAATGACTAAACTACAAAATAATTTACTTATATTAATTTGCTAGTATACTTAATATTCAGGGTTTTGTGACTAATTGATTTCAAGTAGTTTGTAAAAAGAAAACCAGAGGGGTCCATTGTGCACAAAATAAAATAGAAATGGTCAATTGTTTAGAGAATATTTTTCTATAACATTCAACATAGAAGATTTTGGTTAAAAATAAAAGAAAAAATTAAAGAAAACTAATTTAATTTATGTTTATAAATGCTTCTTGAGTAAAGAATATAATGAAATATTAATGATCTTTTATTAGAAAATGAAAGTTTATGGATATTTTGTTATTTTAATAATAATTTAAATTAAAAGTAACAGTTTATAACCGTTGAACTATTGTATTTTAAAATAGAAAACATTTAAGAGAACAATGATTGCTACTTTAGCATTTGACCGTTTTTAAATGATTTATAGGAAATTGAAATGATTAAAATATTATTTAACTTGAAACAAATTGATTAAACTATCAACATTATATTAATAAAATCAATTGATACTTATCTAACCCCAAAGTAATTTGTTAGGGAGCAAATTTGTTTACCTAGAATTAGGAAAATAGATGCTACAATTCCTTATAAATAAAAAGAAATTCTCTCTTTATTTATCAGCTAAGTGTCCTCCAGCATAGGAGCAGGTAATAGTATGAGATTACCTCACTAGTCAAGTAATATAGCTGATACCTTGTCGCTAATCAAGTAACTGGACCAATTCATTAATGCTAGTTGAAAAACTGAGTAAGACTATCAAGAGATAGTATTAAAGATTAAAATTAATAACATTTTTTTCTTACTAGAAATTATTACAGCATCTGATAAAGAGCTAAAAGATCTTGAAAATCTCTTTAATAATAAATCTTTTTTGGTCCATTTTATTTCCATACCATAACGAGGGTTAAAAATTAATCATTAAAATTATTTTGTTTACATTTTCTTTAAAGACACTTGTAACCAATTTACTCTCCTTAGAAAAGGATCTAGGACTAAACAATTTTGTTTAAACAAAATGGAACAAGAAAAAATCTTTAAAAAATGTTTCATTTTGTTGACATTAGATAAGAAAAGAAAAAAAGACAAAGACAAATTGACTGAAGTTGTCTAATTACTTGTACTCATTGATTAAATAACAAACAAGGAAAAGACACTAAACAGACATTTGAATTTGAGAGACAGACAATGCAAACATGACTTGTATTTGTTTACAGATCAACCTGACTTCTTAAACAAGCACAAAAAAAAAACTAAAGGAAAAAAACAAAAAATCCTGCAGAGTACAAAATCATTTTATGAACAATTTAAAATAAATAAACTGTTTTGAAAGACAACGGACAACAAACAGGACTAGGGACAGACAAATTTATTGGACAAACAAAAATAATGGTGGAGCATGAGATATGAAGTTAATAAAGATATATGACAATTTTACGGACTAATTAACTAACTAAATTCTCTATAAATTAGCTAATGTCTATTAAGTAGTTTAGTTTCTTTTTTTGACTATAGTTCAGTATATATTTCTGACTATATTTTAGTCAGTCTTGACTATGTTTTAGTCTGTAGTCTTGACTATAGCTTAGAATATATTTCCAACTATAGTTTAGTCCATAGCGTTGACTATAGCTTAATCTATATTTCCGACTTTAGTTAATCTATAGTTTTGACTTTATTTTAGTCTATAGTTTTGACTATAATTCCTGATTATAGTTTAGCTAATATTCTTAACTATAATTTAGTCTATTGTTTTGACTATAGTTCATTCTATAGTCTTGACTGTATTTTAGTCTATAGCTTTGCCTATAGTTTAGTCTATTTTCTTGCTTTTAGTTTAGTCTATATTCTAACTATAATTTAGTCTATCGTTTTGACTATAGTTTAGTCTATAGTCTTGACTGTATATAGTCTATATTCTTGACTATAATTTTCTCTATATTCTTGACTATAGTTTAGTCTATATTCTTGACTTTAGTTTAGTCGTTTTTCTTGCTTATATTTCATTATTTTTTCTTGACTATAGTTTAGTCTATATTCTTGACTATAGTTTAGTCTATTTTCTTGTCTATAGTTTAGTTTATGTTCTTGACTATAGTTTAGTAAATTTTCTTGCTTATAGTTTAGTCTCATCTTGACTATAGTTTAGTCTATAGTCTTGACTGTATTTTAATCTGTGGTCTATATTTCCGACTAGCTGAGTCTATATACTTGACTATAGTTTAGTCTATAGTACTGACTATAGTTTAGTCTATAGTCTTGACTGTATTTTAGTATATGGCCTTGACTATAGTTTAGTCTTTATTCTTGGCTACAGTTTAGTCTATATTATTGACTATAGATAGTCTATATTGTTGACTATAGTTTAATATATTTTCTTGCATATAGTTTTATTTATATTCCTGATTATAGTTTAGTTTCAAGGCTGATGGATTTTGAATCACGTTTTAATGAATAAAATTACAAAATCTCACAATTCATTCCGCTTATTAAAATGGCTCTAAAATAACGTAATTTATGTGACTTTAATCTTCATAGAAGTTTTAAAAAAGTCATTAAAATTATTACGAATACAAAATTTTCTTTACTATAATTCCAAAATTAAAAATCAATCATAAAATTTTTATAACCATCACTAAAGAATGCTATGAAAAACATAGCAATCTTATCAAGTGTTAAAAAGAAATTTAACAGTTTTCTTTTACTTTGTGTAGTTAAATTTTTATCAAAGAGTTAAAATAGATCCTTTATATCACAAAATTTAACGTTCTTATAGAATTTTATAACTTTAAAAAACTAAATGAAATAAAAGCCGACATAAAAAAACGTTCTATTTTAATTTCTAACAAAAACGAAAAATTGTAACAAAATGTTTTAATTGTTAAAGAAAGATTTAAACGAAGAACAAAGCATTTAAAAGATCGTTAATCTTCATCAAAAACGATACACGCAAAAGAAATTTTTTGTGAATTGTAAAAGATGTGAGAAGATGTAAAATGACTCTCCTACAATAAAAATATAAAAAAATGAAAAGAAGCTATATAGACGTTAAAGTCCTGTTGGTAGGTTTTTTTTTTTTTTTTTTTTTTTCTATTTTTCATTTTAAACAATAAAGGATTTAAACATAATAAAACCACAAAAAGGTTTTTGCTGGTATTGTGTTGGTAAAAAATTGTGAAATACACCGACAAAATATTTTCATTTAACAATTTTCCGATAAGATCTTACATATTTAACTGTCAGGATAATATTAGGTTTTAAAAAAAGAAATGTTACTTAATTGTTGTTAGCAGAATATTCTTGGTAAATAGCGTGTTTTAGTTTTAGTTTATTTTTGGTGGGTTTTATGATTCTAAGGAAGAAAGAGTAACTTCAAACAGACATGGAGAATTTAATCTTTAAAATAATTGAAAATTTCTTTAATATCTAGACTATAGCCCTGACTACATATAACAATGATTATAGTTTTGACTGTAGTCAAATAAATAGTCTTTACTATAATCTTGTCTATAGTCTTGACTGTAGTCTAGTCAATATTCTTGACTATAGTTTAGTCCATAGTCTTGATTATAGTCCGGACAACATGTAGTAATCATTATAGTATTGCCTAAAGTTAATATATATTCTTGACAATAGTTTAGTCTATAGTCCTGACTAAAGTTTAGTCTTGACTATAGTTTAGTCTATAGCCCTGACTATAGTTTAGTATATGATTTTGACTATAACCCTGACTATAGTTTAGACTAAAGTTTAGTCTATGGTTTTGACTATAGTTTAGTCTGTAAACTTGACTACAATTTAGTCTATGATCGTGAGTATAGTCCTGGCTATAGTTAAGTCTGTAGTTTTAATATAGTAAAGTCCATAATCTTGACTATAGTTAAGCATATAGCCTTGACTATAGTTTAGTCCATAATCTTGACTATATCTTAGTGTAAAGCATTTAGCTTATATTTTTGACTATAGTTTAGTCTAAAACCTTGACTATAGTTTAGTCTATATTCTTGACTATAGTTTAATCAATAGTTTTGACTATATTTTGGACTAAGGTTTAGTCTATTATTTTGACTGAAGTTTAGTTTATTGTCTTGACTATGGTTTAGAATATAGTCTTGAATATAGTTTACAGTCTGGACTACATTTTAGTCTATAGCCTTGACTGTAGTTTAGTCTACTTTTTCGACTATAGTTTAGTCTAAAATCTTGACTATAGTTTTGTTTCTGTTTTAGTCTTGATTAATCTGTTGCCATGGCTATAGTTTAGTCTATGATCTTGACTATAGTTTTGACTAAAGTTTAGTCTACAGTTTTGCCAATAGCCTTGACTACAGTTTACTCAATAGTCTTGACTATAGTTTATTGTATAGTCTTAACTTTAATATAGTCTTTTGTCTTGACTATAGTCTATTGTATAGTCTTAACTTTAATATAGTCTTTTGTCTTGACTATAGTCTAGTTAATAGCCTTAACTATAGTCAGTCTTTATTATTGATGCTTTAAATCTTAGTTTTTTCGTTACTTTTACTTTTCATTTGAAAATCGTTTCCCTCTTCCATCCCTGTTATGAATAAATGTCAGTTTAGTTTTAAATCATTTCAATTTTCTGTAACAAGCGTAAAAAAGAAATTCTTAAGATCAAATTACGTTGAAAAATAAAAAAAAAGTAACGAAAGGATTAAGCAGTAAATGGAAGATCACCGTAAATAAAACTTGAAACATAAAGAATTAAATATCAAGTAACCATTTTAATTAATTTTGTAACAAAGAATGTTTAAGCAGTTACATTCTATAAGAAAACTTCCTCTAAACTGGCCTTTAGAATTCAAAAAAATAAAATAAAAGTAAAAAATGATTGATATTTTTTGTAAAAATATTTAACATAATTTTCGAATAATTTACTTTTTTTTCTATTAAAATATTTTTAACGTTTTTTTCACACAAAACAATTTTATATATTACCCCCTTTCTTTTCTTTCCAAACTATCCCATATAAATATGAAGAAGCAGAAAAAAAAAGATTCTTATGCAAATTTTTAGTTCATGTAATGTTGCAATTTGAGACACTTCAGTGACATAATTCTTGACAGCTTGACGAATTTTGATTGATACGAGTTCATAACAACATATTACATTTAAAGATTACAGACAAACGGAAAAAAAAATTTATTACATTAAGCTGTGTGTGTAAATGTCAAAAATATTTTGGATTGATTACTTGTTTTTTTTTATCATATGAAAAAAACTCGTTGTTGTTAAAAATTTTTATGCTTTTGGGATAGTTTTAAATTTTATAGTTTGATTTTTACACATTTTTTTTACATGTTTGAAAGAGTGTTAAAGTTTTTATACATTTTGTTTTTTTCGGAGTTAGTGATGATTGTAAAGATGATGAATTTGTTGTAGTATGACGTTTTGTTTTGTAGATAATAATTTATGCAACGTTCTTTTTCTGTTTTTAAAAAAATAGCAGCTGGAATGTAAAAAAATATCACTAAAACGCTGTAATTTAATAAAACTCCTATAAATTTAATTAAAAATAAAAGATTTGGTAAATTTTTATTTCTTTAAAGTGTTACACAAAAAACTAAAAATTAATTTAATTTTTGCATTTTAAAAACTGTGGTTCATTTTGGCCCCAAGTGTTTGTTAGGGTTAATTTTCATTAAACTCTGCTCTTTAAATAATATTTTCAGCAATTTTTGCCAAAAATCATTTAATAACTACTTAAAATTTCGCCATATCTTCTTTAAAATCAATTAATTCATGATTTTAAATTTGAACTTTGACCTATGCTTTGTATCTGCTAAGCTATAAGACCGATTGAAAAAAATTACAGGACATAGAGAAAGTAGGATCTTAACATTCAAGAACTAAAATCTGAATCAGCCCCCTTTAGTGCCATCCTCAACAAAAGACAAATAAAGACAAATAAACCTTAAATAAAAAATTAAAAAGAATAATATATTTTATATGAAAAATCTAAAGTTTCTTATAATTTGTTTAAATAAAGATATAGATCAAAAAATAATAAAAATCGTAATCACTCAAATTTTCCAATAGAATTTGATTATTTACATGATAATTTAGAATCGTTATTACATTACAATTTGATTCTTAAATGAAAAAATTGAAATTATTTTCAGTTCCTTAAAAAAAATAAAAAAATGGAGTATAATTAATAAAAATCTGTGATCATTTAAATTTTCAATTTAAATTTGATTTTTATATAAAAATTTTAAAATTCTTTAAATAGAAATTTTACATAAAAATTTACTTTTTATATGAATGATATAAAATTGCTTATAAATCGTTAATTAGAAGGGATTTATCGAAAAAAAAAATTGTGATCATTCAAAATTTTTATTAAAATGAGATTTTTATATGAAAATTATAGAACTGCTTATAATTTATTAAATAGAAGATATAGAACAAAATACTAAAAATCCATAAGCATTTAAATTTGTTATAGACAAAACGCTTTAGTTATATTTTTTTATACATTTTAAAAACATGAATCATTTTTACCCCAAGTTCTTGAAAGGGTTAATTTCTATTTAACTAGAATCTCTGGTTTTTAAATAATATTCCCTGCAAGTTTCGCCAAAAAAAAAACCTTTTATAAAAAGCTTTAATTTTGCCTTATCTTTTTTAAAAAATAATTTAAAATTTGAACTATGACCTATGCTTTGTATCTGCTAAACTATAAGGCTGATTGAAAGAATGTACGGGATATAGAGAAAAAAGGACCTTAACTTTTAGAAAACTAAATTGAAATTAACCCAGCTTAATGCTAGGCTCAGCAACAGATAATCAAAGCTGAGCACTTTAAATAAAAAATTTAAAAAAATACAAAAATATTTTATATGAAAAATCTTAAATTTCTTTTGATTTAATAAATAAAAACATAAAACAAAAAATAATGGAAATCTGTCAAATATTTCAACAAAATTAAATTTTTATAAAAAAAGAATCTAAAATTGCATATGGTTTTCTAAATAAAGGAGATTACATATTAATTTAAATGATTTTTTCTCATATATAATTTTGAGGCCAATTTCTTTCTAAGAAATAAGAAAAATTATTTTTTGATTTTTATCAATTTTTAAATTTTTAACATCTTGACCTTTACATTGAAAAGTTAGTTTAAATACCTACTTTTAAAAAAAGGATCTTAACCAAATATTGATGATCTTTTTACTGACATTTTAAACTCTAGAAAAAAAAAAAAAAAAAACAAACGAAAAAATTAAAAATCCAATGACGCATGACAATTACAGATGAGTAGCTGCGAAACATGAGAATATGTTACAATAAATACAATTTTTATAAAAATTGTAAACTAATCATAATTTAAAAATTGCAAAATCTATAGAAAATAAGACAAAAAAGAGAACACCCTTATGTGTTAACAAAAGAAATTGAAAATGAACGATGCAACCAAGCATCCCAAAAATGACATGAACAGTTTCAATTTACAATTGTTTCAAATAATATTTGTGTGTGTGTCTGAGATATTTAACACAATTGTCAATGACAACAATAGACAATTTGACAGATCAGTATCACTATCAGGAAGATGGTAATAAAATAAGAAGTTTATTGATTTGTCTTGTCAATTTTATTTTTTTTTTTTTTTGCGCAAAAAAAAGGGAATCTTAAATTTGCAAATTATGAATGGGTGTGTACGAAATCATTTTTTATCAAGAATCAAAAGTAATTTCAATTAAAAGTAAAACTAAAATAAAAAATATTAGAAGAAGATAAGGGTAAGAAGAGGTAAAATTAAAAAAAAAATACCTTATCTATCCCTTTGTGTTTTAATTTAAATTGCTTAAGATTTTTTTAAAAAAGTAAAAGTAATAAAAATTAAAAATTATTTCTTTTAAGAAAGTGTTAAAAACAAAACATGTCATTACACTCATAAACTTAACAATTTTATTGATTTTATTTTGCCATTTTTTTGTTTTTGGGAAAATATTTTGATGGTTTTTAAAATAAAATTTTATTAACCAAAACTAAACTGCAAAGCAAAATAAAAATTTTAAAATATGAAAAATCTGCGGGATATTTTGATGAAATATTTGCTTTTAAACCAGGAAGTTACGCCTCTATAAAATTCGATTGATTTTTCAATATTTGACAAACAATTTCTCATCATTTGCTGAAAATGTTGTTGACAGTTTTTGATTTTTTTTTAATTTTAATGAAAAGTTAATCTTTTCTCTATAAATGCTGATTAATGATAATTTAAATAGATATTTTATTTATATGAAATGACAAAAAATTTAGAAACCGCAACTTAGGTCATTAATTTTATATCATAAGTTAAGAAAAAAAAAAAAAAAAAAAAAATGATTAAATAATACTCTAAAAATTTCAGTGATCATAGATTCTAATTATTTTCACTCATCTCTTCTATTTGAAAAATTATAAGAAATTTAAAACTTTTCATATAAAACATATTTTAATACAATATTTGAATGATCACATATTTTATTTAAAAATGCTTTAACTCTTTTATTTAACGAATTATAAACAATATAAATTTTTTAATATTTTTATTTACGATATAAATGAAATTTTAGATTTTTTATATAAAATTCGAAACAATTTTAGTGATTATATTTCTTCATTATAATTAATGAATTATAAGAAATTTAAAATTTTTCATAACAATAATATTAAAAATTTCAATGTTCACAAATAATGATCAATTTTAAATTTTTCATACAAAACTCGAATTTTAATGAAAAATTTTAGTGATCGTTCTTCTATTTAACGAATTATAAGCTGTTTTAGATTTAAAAATCAAACCGTGATCAAAGATGTTGTTTAAGTTTGCTCTATTTCTTCCTTTAAACGAATTATAAGAAATTTAAAAATTTTCATATGAAAATTTAGAAACTTTTCAGAGATCACTGATTATAATCAATTTTAGATTTTTTTTATAAAAATCGAAATTTTAATGAAAAATTTTAATGATTTTCGTTAAAGACGGTTGATTCTATTTTAATCAATTTTAAAAAATTTTAGGTTTTTCACATAAAATTCATATTTTAGTAAACACATTTCTGTCTCTTCTATTAAAAAATTATAGTTACTTTAATTTTCATGTAAAATTCAAATTTTTATTAGTTTTTAAAAAAATAGCAGCTGGAATATAAAAATTATAAAAAATAATCTTATTATTCTAATCAAAAACAGTAGATTTGAATAATTTAAAATTAAAAAAAAATATAAAAATAAAAATTTTTCCAGATTGTTTTTTTTATATGGATTCATTTTGACCCCAAGTTAGCCTTAAAGGTTAATTTCCCTTATAATAAGGTTTATAGTCTTCAAAGAATATTCCCTGCAAGTTGCGCCAAAATCCTTAGAAATTTTTTACAAATTTTGTTATATTCTCTTTAAAATCATTGAAATAATTATTTAAAATTTTAACTTTGACCTGTGCTCGTTATCTGCTAAACTATAAGGCCGATTGAAATAGTTTTTAGGGATATAAAAAGAGCTATACTATTATTTATAATATAAAAAACCAAATTATCTTAGTTTAGTTTAGAGATCAGCAACAGACAATCTAAGATGAGCACCTCTAATAAAAAAATCTTTTAAATTTATTTTCTTTTTATTTAAATTTATAATACAATGAATGTATTATAGTGAAATATTTTTTTGAATTGAAGATCTATTTCTATTATTTAACATATTATAGCGATTTTAATTTTCATGTAATTTTCAATTAAAAAACAGTAAATTTGGATAATTTTATATCAAAACAATCTATAATATCATAGTTTCTTTTTTATTGTTTTTTTGGTAAATATGAATTCATTAAGACCCCAAGTGCTTTAAAGGTTAATTTCCGTTAAAATAAGGCCTATAATCTTCAAAGAATATTCACTGAAAATTTTGCCAAAATCCTTAGAAAATTACCTTAAATTTCACTATATTCTCTTTAAAATTAATTAGTTATTAAATAAAATTTGAACTTTGACCTATGCTCGTTATCTGCTAAAATATAAAACCGATTGAAATAATTTTAAGGGATATAAACAGAGTAGAACTGTAACTTTTAAAAAATAAGATAAAAATTAAATTAATTTTATTTCGATATCATCATCACACAATTAAAGCTGATCACCTCATATAAATAAAAAAAATTAATAAATTTTTTTAATTTAAAATTAAATTTTTGAAATGAAAATTCTAAAATTGTTATGTAGATGAAATGTTGGAGTGATCACAGATTTTCTGCATTTTCGCACGAACTTTTATTTAACGAATTTGATTGATCATAAATTCTTATTAAAAAAGCTCTATCTCTTCTATTTAAAGAATTATATTTTACATATTATAGTTATTTAAAAAATGTTAAGTAAAAATCAAGTTTTCATGAAGTATATCACTGTTTACAAAAAAGTAGTAACAGGAAAAAAGGAAATAAAAATCTTTTTATTTCAATAAAAAAAGATTTGAATAATTTAACATTAAAAAAAAAGAAATAATTTCATAATTTTTTTTACAAATTGTATTTTTGGTAAATATGAATTCATTTAGATCCCAAGTGTAACTTAAAGGTTATTTTGCCTTAATATAAGGTCTATAGTTTTCAAAGAATATTCGCTGCAAGTTTCGCTAAAATCCTTAGAAAAGTATTACAAATTTTGCTATATTCTCTTTAAAATAATTATTTCAATTATTTAAAATTTGAACTCTGACCTGTGCCCGGTACCTGCTAAACTATAAGATTGATTGAAATAATTTTACGGGACATAGACAGAGTAGGACTATAACTTTCAAGAAAAAATATATGAATTAACTTAGTTTAATTTCGTGTTCAGTAACAGACAATTTAAGATGAGCACCTCAAATAAAAAAATTTTAAATAATATTTTATTTTTTTTTTTTAAATTAAATTTTTAAATTAAAATTCTAAAATTGTTGTTTGATGAAAAATTGTAGTGATCAGAGATTTTCTTAATTTTTGCTCAATCTCTTCTATTTAATAAATTGTAAACAATTTTAGACTTTTTATATAAATATGGCGTTTTATATACATGTTTTATTATCAATATTTTAAATTTAACGATTTATAAGCATTTTTAGGCTTTTCATGTGGAAAATGGAATTTTAATTAAAAATTTTAGTGATCACAGATTTTCTTTAAAAACGTCATATTTCTTCAATTATAAGCATTTTTATATTTTTCAGGTAAAATATGGATTTTTAATGAAAAATTTTAGTGATGCCAGATTTTTATTATTTTCGGCCTATCTCTTTTATTTAACGAATTATAACAAAGTTTTATTATTATTATTTTTTTTTGGTTTTTAAAAATATAATTGCAATGAGCAATATTAGCGATCACAGATTTTCATTAAAAGTCCACTTTCTCCTATATTTAACGAATTATAAGTAGTTTTTGATAAAAAAATAGTAAAATAATTTTTATGCAAAATTTTAATTTTTTATTTTTGCTTCTATTCTACGAAAGTTAAGGTTTTCATATAAAAAATTGAATTTAGTGAACACATTTTCAATAAAAAGGCTATATCTATTCTATTTAACGAATTATAAGAAATTTTTAGTTTTTTCAAAAAATGTTAGTGATCAGAGATTTGTATTAAAAACGCTTTGTCTCTTCTATTACACGAAGCAACTTTAAAATATTCCTATGAAAATCGATTTTTTATGAAAAATAAATTTTCCTATGTTTAACGAATTACAAGCAATTATAGATTTTTACATATAAAAATCAAAGTTTATTTTATGGTTCTATAAATATATTACTAGATCTTGTTATAATAGCATATTAATTTTAATTCTGGTGTGTTTTTTCCTTTTTAATTTGAATCTTCAGTTAACATGTTAAAAGTAGTCTTATTAAATTTCAATAGTTTTTTTAAACCAGTTTTCTTGTAAACATTTTTAGGCGTGAACTATAAATTTATTAAAATAGTTTAAATTTAGTTTAATAGTTCTCTTGTTTTTCTTTTATGGAAAATCATGTAATAAAAACCATAAAATTTAAAACAAACTCACCAAAAAATTGTTAATATAATGAGCAAGCAGCTGCTCTTTTAAAAATATGGAGCATTAGTGGAGGAAGGTTGTTGATATATGTATGTATAGGGAACATACATATGTATTCCAAAGATATTGGGGAGTTTTCAAGTGAGGATTTTATCTTATATAAATGATGTTTTCAAACATGTGTTGAAGTGGCAAAAACAGCTGTTTTATATTTGACATAAAGATTTGTTAAGCTAGAAAAATAATAAATTAAAAATAACTCCCCTTTAGAAATTTAAATTTAACAAATTTTTAAGTTTGAAAAGAATTTTTGAAATAGCTTTAACATTTTCAAAACCCTTTTGTTGGACTTTTTATTTTCCATAGTGATTTTATTTTATTATATATCATAACATATTTCCCACGCTTGGTTTGTTAAACATTATAATTACTTTTGTTTTTGTTAATTTATTTCCCCCTATTTTTTCAAGTTCATTTTTTGTTTCACTGCTCAATCGGAAACTGTACATTTAGCTTATAGTTTGTGTGTAATTTCAAAAACTCCTCTCTGTTTTATATCGTTATCATTTTCATTGTTTTAAGTGAGGAAATGTTTGTTTTATTACGCTATTTTTTGTTTTATATCACTAGAACTCTTTTTTTTTTTTTTTTTGTAATTACTTTTGTAATGACCAGTAAAGCAGTTAGAAAGAGATTCATTGTTTTATTATTACTTTTACATGTGTTAATTATATGAAAACTTCCGATTTATAGTTTACTTGCTTAGAGGAAAAGCCCCTTTGAAAAGTAAAATAATTAATAATATTTTCTAGCACGTTATAGGAAATGGAAGTGTTATTAAATCTAAAAAGGGTGTTAGTTTACAGGTTTTTGATTACAAATCTGGAAGACAAAAAAGAAAAAAATGTAACGTATTTTTTGGAGGTAATAAATCTAGTAATTAGTCATTATCAACATTCATCATAATTCGAAATTGCTTATAATTTGTTAAATAGAAGAGGAAGAGAGCAAAATAAAGAATAAATAAGATCACTTAAATTTTTCATCAATATTCGATCTTTAGAGCCAACATGAAGCAAATAATCACCGATATTTTTTTAACAAAATTCTATTTTTATAATTCTTTAAATAGAAAAAATTTAATTAAAATCTGTTATCACTAAAAAATTTTCTTCAAAATACCATTTCTTCCTATTTAATATTGTTTATAAATTTAATATTGTTTATAATTTCTTAAATAGAAAAGATAAAGCGAAAATAAAGAGAAATTTGATCATTCAAATTGTTTATTATATTACGAGTTTGATATGAAAAATATACAATTGTTTATAATTCGTTAAATAGAATAGATAGGGCGTTTAAAAAAACGCTATCACACGAATTTTAACTCAAAATTTGTTTAATAGAAAAATAGAGCGAAAATAAAAAATTGTGATCATGAATATCCCAGCAAAAACTTGGTAATGACATGTAGTTACGGATGTAGTTACTTTGTAATGACAATAACATACTGTCTGCATTACATAGAAGTTTTTTAGTAACTAATTAATTATTTATAACCCGAATGTAAATAATTATTTATGATCAGATTTTTTAAAATATTTTTTTTTTTATTGATTTTTATAAAGCAGTTTTTAATTCATATATTTGCAGAAGGGATACATAAATGAAAGGCAAAATTTGGGTATGAATTAATTTGTAATAGTTTATTTTTATTACATTTGTTTTAATTAAATTTTTGGTTGTTAAGTTTTTTAAATTAAAATGTAAAAAATCTTTTTATAACAACGAAAAAATATTTTATATCCTGACATTTAATTACTTATTTATAACCAGGGCAAGTTTTTCAAGCTTTTCGCTTGGAAAGTAAGCATTTGCATATTTCAGAACAATTTCACAAAAAATGCTTATATTTTAAATCTTTGCATAAATTTGCATATAATGGATACAAAAGTTAGTTTTCTTAACAAAAACATAATTTTTTGGTGATTTTTTGGAGCTCAATCAAATGATTTTTAAATATTTGTTTGTGAGTATTTTGAGTACATTGTAAATATTGTAAAGAAAAAAATCGGAAGCGTCAAATATGATACTTCAAATTAAAATAGTTATATTTTTTTATAAACATCGAAATCTATTTGATATTGAAAGTTAAAAAATGCATATTTGTGCTTATTTTCTACACATTAATATATAAGAATACATTAATTCGTTGGTTTTTATATACATATTCATGCTATTTTTGCATATTTCTGTGCATATTATACCATTTTTTCGTGCTTTATCAAGCGCATAATTCAATTTTTTTTGTTCATATAAAAACTTGCCCTGTTTATAACCTTAAATATAACTAGTTCCTATTGTTATTACTAAACATGAGTTCAGTAATGCTTTAGAATCAAAGCGCTATTTAACAGCTTGAAAGTAATTAGTTATTGTAATGACATCTAAGTAATGTATAGGGTAAGTAGTTGCTTCTAATGTCATCACCGTGTTAAAATAATGAGTTATTCAGCTAATGTATAAGTAGGGAAGAGCCATTATATTAGCTTCTTAACTCCTTACATGGCAACCAAAGATTTTGCTGAGATTTTTAAATAAAATTCGTATTTTTTCTTAAAGAGAGGAAATAAAGCTTTTTTAGGCTTTTTTATTTTGGGATCCCAGTATACTGAACCAAAAAGGTACATAAATACAATGAAAAAGTTCATTGTTGCAATGAATTTGTGCACTAATTTTGACCCTATGTACAGGTTCATTAATTAAATTTCTTCTTACATTGAATCAATGAACACGTTCATTAAATAAAATAAATAATTCCAGTGAACAGTACATTGATTTCAATGAAACTATACATTAAAAATGTATTATAAAAATAGGCTTATTCTGTATTTTTGGTTTTTATTTTATTTTAAATTAAATGATTAAATTATATGATATTGAGTTAATATAAGCAAAAATTAAATATAAATATAAAAATATTACATTTCACTAAAAACAATTTAGAAAACAAAATGCATTTTACAGATGTGATCGTGCTTGTTTTGTCATTTATAATAATGTAGTAATTCCTGTTGTCCTCTATATTGCTCAATGATAGTATGGAATATCCATTTAGTCGCCACATTAATATAACAACAGCATTATCCTGAACAAAAAAGGTTTATAAATAAAATTTTTAAAATTCGTTCAATTGCTTAAAATATTTGAACTAGTTACCTTTAAATCTTTTTTGTCTATAGAAATTCCATTATTTTGACGATCACCAGATGTAGCATCCAAATCTTAATCAGTCTGTAATAAATTTTTATTAAGAATTCAATTTAAATATTTCATATATTTATGTTTACTTACGAATAGAATCCTCTGGTTTTGAAATCACAATATTTTTTGAAACCCTGGTATTTGAGGCTAATAACACATTCTTCTGAGTCTTAGTGATTTTATCTACATATATATAAATTAAATGTAATATTTAAAAACTGTTTAAAATTATAAACATTATTGAACTTACATGTTAGGAAGGCAAGTCTCCAAATTCCTTCTTTTAGGTATTTAATTTGGTGTATTCAATTATGCTGCTCGACTTCTCCTTTGCGAATAAATTATATTTATGTATTTTAATAATTCGATTTATAACTTGTTAACTTTTTAATTGTTTTCGTTTTTAACACAACACAGATTTTTTTATTTTTTCTCTTTTGTTAAAAAAGCGTTATTTCTTGTTAAGAGATAAATGAAAACTGAAATGTATTTGTTTTCGTTTTACTTTATTTCCCGTTAGAAAGCATTTATTTTAATATAATTTAATGAAATATATCATTGGTTCAATGCTTTTGTTCATTGTGTAATGCTTCTTCTTAATTAAATCAATGTATTAGTACATTGAATAAATTAATTCAATGAACTAACACATTAAATCAAATAACTGATTTACTTATTGTATTAAGAAATAAATTTAATGAATGGTTTCAATGTAATGTTCATAATAGCGTTTATTTTTTCATTGAATTTAAATGAATATTTTCATTGAAGCAATGAATTCGTACTTTAAGTTAATAAATTCTTGGAAAAAATTAATGAATTTCATTTAATGTACTTCTTTCATTGAAATTACTTTTTTCAGTGTACAATTTAAAAATTCATTGGAATACAAGTTTTGTTACATCCATGGGGGGAAAGTACCAAAAAGGGATAAAAGCGGGAAATTTAAATTTAACTCATTTTAATAAGATTTGAAAGATTTTTTTATTCATTTAGTTACGTCATATGTATATGCTAATAGAACATTGTTTGAAATTTAAGTACTAAGACGTAGATCGGTACCAGATTTGGATAAAAAATTTAAACACAGTAAGCATTTTGAAAATTCAAGTTTAACGAATCTGTTCTAAGACAGAAATATATAAAATTGTACTTTTTTTATTTAGAGTGGTACTTTTCTAATGTTTTTAAATAAATAAACCGACATAAAAGTAATATTTTTCTAAGGGAATTAGGAGACAATGTGGTTAGTTTTTTTTTCCTCTAATGGTACCAAAGAAAGAAGTCTAATGGTACTTTTTTATATACTTTTGAGTTAGAATTCATAAAAGTTAGAGTTACTAGTACATTTTCGTCCCTTTAACGGTACTTTCTGTAAAACGTGTTCTATGAGCTATTAAAGTTACTCGAAACTGAGTGAATAAGAACAAATATGAAGAATCTTTTCGTTCTTATAATATTA
Source organism: Protophormia terraenovae (assembly GCA_951394005.1). Taxonomy (NCBI): domain Eukaryota; kingdom Metazoa; phylum Arthropoda; class Insecta; order Diptera; family Calliphoridae; genus Protophormia; species Protophormia terraenovae. Next base: position 130,394,961 of record OX596077.1, read on the forward strand.
TTTTTTGAATTTTAACAAAACGTTTAACTTTAAATTTAACGTCTATGTAAAATTTTATTTATGTAAGTCCAAAGAGCAATTAAAAATTACAGACTTATTTCCAAAAATTTTCAATTTTGCCCTACTGTGCGCTGTTCATTACGATTTTCCTAATATTAAAATTTTATCTGGTCTATGTAGGAGTCCTGCAAGTCTGCTAATGCAGTAGCTCATTTAATGCTAGTGTGAATAATAAAATTGTTCTTTTATATATAAATAAGGATTATAGTTTTTTGTTATAATCAAAAATGACTCTATTATTTGAAATTTTTAATAAAATAAATCATTTTGATTTAATGCTTAATGTCAAATTAACCAAATTGTTTAAGCAGATCAGTTTTGTTTTAGAATCTCTTTGAAATCTTATAATTGTGTTAAAGAACTATAAAACCTTTGGCCATTTATACATTTTTATTGTTTTCAAATTCTTTTATCCTTTTTTTCAATACTTTATAGCATTTTATTACCTCACAGATAGTTTTTTCAAACTGATGTTTGATCTTAACAAGTGTTTAGGGGATCTTTTTCTGTTTTTTCTTTTTTTTAATTTATCAAATTGATATGATAACGGAAATCACGTTTGTTTGTTATGAGGTTTGATCCTTTTCACTAAACAAAGGTGTGATATGAAAGAAAATTAATCAAAGTTAAAAGAAAAAATGGTGAGAAAATTTTGAAAAAATTTACACGTTTTATTTAATTCACAAAAAAAAGTTATAAAAAAAGCAAATAAAAATTGTTATAAAATAAAAAGGATTTATAATTGTGTTAAGGATTTTTTGTACCAAAAAAAAAAAAAAAAACTTTTTAAATTTGATTTTATTTGGTTTTTATTTATAATCCTTAGCTAACAACTTGTAAAATGAAAAATAAATATTTTTAATTTTGTTAATCCTTTAAGCCGCTTTTTCAAGTAGATGTATGTATATGTATGTTATGACAAGGATTTTTGTATATGTTTATCTTTAAGATAAAGGCTTCTGTCGCATCAATGTCTTGTTATTTATATTTTGGCAAAATATTTTTGTTTTCTTATTCATTCATTTATTAACAAATACACTTGTCAACACTTTTGTTTTCATGTTTCATTTATTTTAAGCTAATTATCCTTTTTATCCTTGGTAGCTCTAAGTGTGTGGTATTTTGCGGTTTTTAACACATGTTGTTTTATGTTGTTTTTGTCTCTTGTTAAGAAAGACTTAAGGAAGTGCTACTCTTATTGCAGGTAGTAGTATTTAAGTGTTGTTTTTGCCACAAAACGCGTGCTATTTTTTTTCCCCCTTTTCGTCCTTAGAAATCATTCAACATCAGCAGCACCAGCTCTTGAATTACTTGAGAGTATTAAGTGTGTATTTGTTGTTTGTTTATTTTTGTAAAGATTGCATTTTGGGCTTCTGTTTTTCTCTGTTTATTTATCCTGAACATGACACCTTCAAATAGTTAGTTAGACACTCCTTTATAACTGTGTTTTTTTTCTCACTCAATTAAATGTTGAAATCTATAGTGCAGATGCTGCAGGTACCTGCAGTAGTTAGTTGTCTTTACTAAGTTATTTAGTAAATTGTTTATAAAGTGTTTTAGTCACGTAATTGTTTGGAATTTGGAACAATTTCTTAGAAGGATTTTAATTAAGATTATGAAATAAAATTAAAAAAATTTTATGGAGAAATTTTTGTTAAGACAAAAAAAGGTAAAATATTTTTAAACTGAATTCTCAAAACTTTATATTAAAAATATTTTATTATATCTATTTTAAATCAATTATAGTTCGTTCCAAAAGTCAAAATTTAAAACTTAATTACTTTAGTAATACTAAGACTTCACCAAATTCCTTAATTGCCTTAAAAATTTCTTGATTTTTTTTAAATATTTATTTATAAAATTTTCAATTCTCTTTAAATATTTATTTTAAACAAAAGTCAGTAAATTGTATAAATTCCATCAATGTTATTATTTTAAATAAGATCAATTGTTCTAATCTTTCTGTCTAACAAACTTCCTTTCCCACACTTCACTAACTCTTCTAACAACCTAAACAAAATAACAAAAAAAAAAAAAAAAAACACTTGTAGTTTTTAAAAAAGAAATCCTTTTTAGCCTCATCTGTCAATCAATCATTTTTTTTACTAAAAGACGCCTAAATATTTTTAATTCTTAACCAAAAATTTTAAAACTAAAAAAAAAAAAAAACTGAAACACTTAATTCCTTTTGTAGACATTGTGTAAATAAACATGACTTTAAACATTACAATAGCAACAAAAATCCTTGCTAACCTCTACTTTAAATATAGATACTAAGTAACACAAGAAGCCTGCACCAACACTTTCTATTTGATTTAAAAAATTACTCTCATAGACACGTAGAATTCATAAAGTGTAAAAAAGATTCTTAAAAAAACAACATACAAATAAAATCCTTCTAGGAAAACACGTGTAATTTTTTAAAAAATGATTTTAAGGTTTGTCTGTGTTTATTTAAGAAATTAGATGACTACTGGTATTCCACATTTTATAGACGATTTTCCTATGGAGTTGCGATATTTTTTATTTTTATTTTTTATGTTTGAAATAAAACAATAACAATTTTTTAATCTTAAACAAACTGATCCTTAAACTAACACAAATATTAGGACTCTCAAATCGTAATACTATTGTGTTTGTTAATGATAATGTCGTATAGTAAAATTAGGAGTAAAAAAGAGAGAGGGAGAGTTAGAATGGGATTTATCTTCTCTAAAGAAGCGTATGTAGTAGTAGTATTTGTTTAAGAATTATAATTTAATCTTAAACAAGTCTATGATTACCTTGGTTGTCTATGATTTTTATATAATTAAAATTTTGCTTGATTATTGATCTATATAAAGACCTTTACAATGTCTTTATATACATATATCGATTATAACTTTTTTTGGGCTTAATATTATTCAATTTTTAATTTAAATAGTAAGTGTTAATGTAGTATAATTTTAGTTATAATTTAGGATTACTATGGTAAAATTTTTGCTTTAATTTCTGGTCTTTATATAGTCCAATGTTAAGCCCATTAATTCGATTTCATATACTAAAATTTTAGCTTTAATTGGAATCACATTTGAGATCTGAATTGGATTATAAAATCCAATTCTTAATAGAAATATAGGTCAAAGTGAGATCTAATTTAAGCAAAACTTGTGGTTATTTATATAGTTCAATTTTGGGCCCATTTGTTCGATATTATAAAGTAAAATTTAATCTTCATTTGGAACTATATTTAGGGACCGATCTGTGATTATATTTTTAACTCAAAAGTGATTCTATATAGAAGAAATTTTTTAATAAAAACTTATTGTAGGTAAGGTCTAATTTTAGCACAAATTATGGTCATTTGTATACTCCAACTTCAACTTTATAGAGTTAAATTTTAGCTTCATTTGAAACTACAACTGGAAATCAATTTGAGATCTCATTATTACCTCAATAATGGCTCTTTGTAAAATCCAATTTTATACACAAATGTAATTCTATAAGAGGTTCAGTTGTAGCACAAATCATGGCCATTTATATAGTCTAATTTTAGCTTTGGACTTAGGTCTTTATAAGCTTTCAATTTTATCTTTAATGACTGGTCTTTATGAAGCAAAACTTTAGCTTTATTCATAAGTTTAAATAGAGTAAAATTTTTATTCCTTTCTTTTATTTTTATAAAGTCTAATTGATTTAAAATCGCAGAACTTAATAGAGTCAAATTTAACTTAAATCGTAGGTCATTTTAAAGTCATATTTTTGCTTCAATGATATGTCTTTTAAAAAACCAATAGCATCAGTATATTAAGTCAAATATAAGCTTTAATCGTAGATTTTAATAGAGACAAATTGTAACTCCAAAAGTAGAGCTTAAAGTCTTAAATTTTAGCTTCAGTTTAAGGTACTAATAATGTCAAATTTATATTCTTATAGTCGGTCATTAGAGTCAAATATTACCTTTAATTGTAGATCTCAATAGCTTAAAATTTTGGCTTCAGAGGAAGGTTATAATAGAGTAAAATTTTTGTTCTTATATCTTTAAAGCCCAATTTGATCCTCAAAAGCAGAATTTCATAAAGTCAAATTTAACAAATTTATAATAGTTTGCCATAATAAAGTCATTTTTTTATCTTCATTGGTATGTCTTTACAAAAACCAATAGCAGGGGTTTATTTCACTAAATTATTATTAATTATTTGTCTCTATTATGATCTACGAATAAAATCGTAATAGAGGCATATTGTAACTCTAACTGAAGGTCTTAATAGATTCAAATTTTAACTTTAGTGGAAGATCCTAATAGTTGTATTCTTATAGTCGCTTATTATAAAGTGCACATTTATTTCCAATATCAGGATCTTGCAATATAATCGTTCAATTTGATTTCCAATTACAGGAATTTGTAGAAGCAAATTTAAGCTTCAATTGTATATCTTTTTTAATCTCCAATTCGATATCCAATCGCCCCGGATTTTAGAGTCTAATATTAGCTTCAATTGTACATTAATAGAGATAAATTTTAACTTTAATAAATAAAAAATTTGATCTCCTATCGCAGGACTTTGTAGAACCAAAACTTCAAATGCAGTTCTTACTAGAGTCAAATTTTAGTCTCAATTAAAGATCCTAATAGAGTCAAATTTGTATTCTTATAATCGCTCATTATAAGTTAAAATTTATCTCCAATCGCAGAATCTTGCATTCTAATTGCCGATCTTTACAAAGTCTAATTTAATCTCCAAACCCTGGAATTTGTAGAAGTAAATTTAAGCTTTAATTGTATATCATTATAATATCCAATTTCAGGGGTTTCCAGATATATCCGTGGGAGTCTTTTGCTGCATTTATTTCTATCGGAGGCGTCCCCAAGTGGCGGATCGAAGGGATTAGTTGTAAGGCACATGATATGGGCACTCTACTAAATGATGCATTCTAGCCCATTACATAAGGGTTCGTATCATGTGTATTATCTCAGATCCTAGAGCTCTACAGTCTCTCGCGGACCAAATAAATGTAGCGCACTTTAAGGTCAAGGTGGTAGGCAGCAGTAGGACTGAATGGTTAGTTTTAGCCTAAACAAACTAACAGCTTCCTTCTAGCCTAGTCTGCGCACGCAGTCACTGCGCGAGATGGTCTTTCTCTTTACTGACATACTCGTGGGACAAAATTGACATTAGAAATATAAAATCTAATCGGTTGAATGATGACGAACAGTCACAGGGCGATAGGACAGAAATGAACATGCTAACGGACGACGAAAACGTGATGATGTGGGTTCAACGAGACATTTTAATACAGGAAAGTCCGTTGTTGGACCAACTATCAGGGACGGATGATCTTCTTGGCAGATTGTTCGTTGAGACCGGCTCCACAGAAAAACTCGGGGATCTTACCCTTGGTTCTAAAGATGAGCTTGATATGACTATAATCTAAGCTCGCGCTCAGAGTCAAGAGAACATTAGGATTGTTCGAATGATGAGGAAAGTCAAATTTTATATCTTAATAGAGACAAATTTTAACTTCAATTACAGGTTTTAAAAGGTCTTAATTGAGTCAAATTTTAGCTTTAATCATAATAAAATAAAACTTGTGTTAGAGGTCCAAATCATATCATTTAATTTTAATCTAGGCCTTTATAGATGCAAATTTGTATAGAGACAAATTTTAGCTTCATTCTTAGGCCAAATTTATGGTCTATTCGAAGGGGTTAAGTGAATTCAACTTTAGGTGCAAACTTTGGTTTTAAGTATTTCTACTATTAATGCCAATCCTAGTTTTCAAAAGGTGCTACTTTAGCCATCTGACTCTGGTAGGTCTCATTTAAGCTCTAATCTGTCATCTTTTTTGGGGTCTAATTGCAGCTTCAATCGGCGACCTTTTGGTTTTAATCCAGTCTTCATGTTAAAAAACTTTTTGATCTAATTAAAGGTTATAATTAGGTTAAATTGTTGGTCTTAAGTTGGTCCGATTTTAGGTCCAGACTTTGGAGTTAAATAGATTAAATTTTGGTCCAATTTATTAGATTCTGCTTCAGCTTTGATTGTGGGTCTCTGATAAGACTCATTTAAGCTTCATTGCGGTCCTTTTTGGGAACTAATTTCAGTTCCGATCGCATATCTTACAATGCTATAAAAAGGCTTTATGTTATTAAATTAACATGCCTATTCACAGAAAATATTGTGACTGAAAAATAGTCATAACAGACAAATTGTGATTATAGTCTTAAAATTCTTTTCAGAACTAAGACCTGATATTTACACAGTCATAAGTGTTGTGACTATTATTACGTTTATACGTACCTCTTACTCGCAATTAAAAATATTGCGATATGAAAATTTTGTCGTATAGACGGTGAGTTAATATTTTATTTGGGAGTTAGTAACTTACGAAAACTAATCATGATTAGTGAAACTAATTGCAAATAAAGCGTACAGCGTTGCCACTTCCTTTTACGTTCATCGACTTTTCTATGACCAAAGTTGTATTTTTCCCGTCTGTCACAATAAAAAGGAAATTATATTTCTTTTTGCAATTTGCGTATAAACAGTGAGTTAATTATTTACAAGTTATTTTTATTTGCAACAACTGTGCGTATAAACGTAATATATCATAATAAGACATTTTAATTGAAAATAAAAAATATAAAAAAAAAATTGTTGTGGAAAAAACAATGCATGCATGCACATTTGAAACCATTAAGGGCCAAAGAGCGATAATACGTATATCGAGATATATATGTCAAACTCTTACCCACATTTCCTGCAGATTTTTATCGGACCTTGCATTCTATTTTGCATATTTTCAGTTCTTATTTGAAAATTTAAAAATTTTTTACAAAATATTTTATTTTTATTTTTTTATTTTTTATTTTCAATTGACAAGAAAAGTCTAAATTTTTACTTTGCATAGCATGTTAAGCATGTTTTGTGACTATGTTAACAGAATATGGAGTAGTGATTGAGTCACAACAATAATGTTAACTTTTAGTTTTAATAAAATTATGACTTTTTTAATACTTTTTCTATGAATAGGAATGTAAGTACACATCTTTCTCTTCGCTCTACAACCGATCAAAGTGGGCCCAATATTGATTGAAATCATAAGTATAAGATTATACATACTTTAACTACATTCTTCGGTATCTGGTAAATCTAATTTAAGTTTCATTTGGGGGTTTTTTGGGATTTAATTTCAATTCCTATAGCAAATCTTTCAGTGTTAAAAAAAGTACTCATGTAATTAAATTAAGTATATTTTGGTTCAAATCTTAAATCTTTATAAGATCCTACTTTAAATTCAATCGCGGGTCTCTGATAAGTCTTATTTAAGCTCCATTTGCGAAAATGTTTGTTGTTTAATTTCAGTTCCGATTGCATATCTTTCTGCTTTTGCTATTGAATTATTTTTATATCTTTTCCTTTTTTTACTTCCGATTAAATTTATTTTTATTTTTTTTTTTTTTTTTAACATACGTGACCATGAAAAATTATATTTTACTGTCACTTAACCACAGTGTAATAAATTTTATCTTTATTCTAATTTTATTTCTTCCGTTTTTTTTTTTAATTTTTTTTTTCAAAACACTTATGACAAAACAGGATGCAACATTGTCATTATAAATATTTACATTTTAAAATTAACAAACATTTTTTTGTTCTAATTTTTTGTTTATCATCCTTAAAATAATAGAAGAAAAAACTGTCGCTGTCTATATAAATAGAAAAATAATTACTTGTGTCTACTTCAAAATACATATTCCTTAAAGGAAAGGTGCTTGAAGTTATCGTTAAGAAAACACACTTGTAACATTTTTGGAAAGAAAAAAACACCCTCAAACTAAATATTTTTATAAAAGAAATACTTTTCCTTTCTTATATAAAAAGAAAACTAGTTCATCAATGACAAAACCTGAAAATAACAAAAATTATGTAAATTCTTTTTTTTTTTATTATTAATAGTCAAAGAAATAAGTAAGGGATACTTTGTTTTATTTTAAAAGATACTTGTGTTTTACAATTTTTTTATTTATTTATTTTATTTTTCTTATAATTAGAAATAAAAAAATTATCATTTTTTCTTGTTTATAGTTTTAGGGATCCCTTTTTTAATATTATTTACAGTGATCTTCTTTCTCTTTCTTTTTAAGATATTTTCTTATGACTCTTTAGTCATGTACTCACTCACATTTCTCTTAAGAGTTTATTTTAAATTTAGATTTTAATTTTCCTCCAAAAGAAAGATGCCTAGTCATTTTCAATTCTAAAAAAAGGCTATTGAACTTTAGTATTTATTTTTGTTGTAGTTGTTGTTGTCAAACTAAAGGATTGTTGGAATTTTCTAGTGATTTTTAATATTTATTGAAAATTTTGAGGAAATTTATGACGAAAAATTGTATATTAAAAATAAATTTGAAGGAAATTTGTGTAAAAAAATAAAACAAACATTTATGATTGTTTGTACTTACATAAAATATTAATGTTAGGAATCTAATTTTAGCGTCGATTGAAAGGGGTTTAAGTGATTTTAAATTATGATCATTTGTAGGTTTTTATATACATTAAAATTGATTTTGATTTTAAGACTTTAGAGAGAATTTTTTAGATTCATTTATAGGTTTTATTATAAAATTATATTAGACGAACGTATAAGCCTGCCAATGCCAGGAAATATAATATTATAATAATAAAAATATGACAAACTAATCCGAAAATCTTTTAAAAATATATATATGAACAACATTTTGACGCTTTTCCGTTCCCTAATTGAAGTTAAAGATTTGAAGCTGTTAGAATTAAATTAGTAAACTATTTAAAACAAAAAAAAAAAAAAAAAAAAATCCATGTAAATGCCCTCCCTCACCGAAATGAAAATCAGTTTTCGATATGATTTGGAGAGCTAAAAATTAAAATAGTAAAACAGACCTCAAAAAAGAAAAAAAAAAAAAAAAAAAAACAAGCGCGAATGTTAATTCGGCTCGGCCGAATCTATATACCCACCATCAACTCTCTAAAATTTTACGTTATATTGGAGATGGGCGGTAAAGTGGGCGGACAACGCCCATTGTTTGTTTCCGAGTTTACATTGGTCCTTAAACTATTTCTACAAAATTTCATTGACGTTTCACTTATATAGGTGGTGGGCGGTAAAGTAGGTGGACCACGCCCATTTTTGGTTTCCAGGTTTATATCGACTCTCGAACTATCTGGAAAATTTCGTTATCGTACATGCTTATGTTTAAGAGATATCATCAGAAAAGTATGAAATGAAGCTACAACGGACCCCCTGTGTTTCTAGTATTTTACCCATAACTTTTTTGTTTATTAACCGATTTTACTCATATCCTGCTTTCAACAGACGGACAGACGGACGGACATAGCTAGATCGACTCAGAATCTAACCATGGACCCAGAAAATATATGCTTTATGGGGTCTTAAATGGTTTTTTCGACATGTTACAAACGGGTATAAAAATCATAAAAAAATACATAAAAAAAATACATAAAAAAATTTTAAAAATATAAAATCGCGTAACTCCGCTCCCTGGAAGCTTCAGAAAGCTCTGGAAAGAAAAAAAATGTTTAGAAAAATGCACATAAATCCAATTATCTCCGTTCCCTGATACAAAGTTCAAAATCTGACTCCATTAGGATTCGTAGGACGGATAGTTTTATAATTAAACCGTTGTTGGGAAGCTTCAGAAAGCTCCGAAGAGGAAAAAAAGGCTTAGGAAATTACATATACGTAAACCCAAGTATCTCCGCACCCTGATAGAAAAATCTGGCTCCTTTAGGATTTGTAGAATGAACAGATGTATAAGTAAACCGATTTAAAGTTTTTTCTCCATATAAGAGCTTTAGAAAGCTCTGGAAAGAGAAAAAATGTTTAGAAAAAAATACATAAATCCGATTATCTTCGCTCCCTGATAAACATTTCTAAATCTGGCTCCGTTAGGATGTGTAGGACAAACAGTTTTAGAAGTAAGCCAAAATGTGTGCTAAAATTGCTTTCCAGGAGTCAATGATTCGTTAGAATTAAGATTGAAGGGGTTTACATATACAGCTGTAATGTCTCGCCAAATGATCCTTTAGTGGAATTTGAGGTATTTTTGGATAAGCTTGTTACAGATACTGAGAGGCAAAACCCCAAGATCATCGCAGGGGACTTCAACGCATGGGCGGTTAATACAGACCTTCAGAGGAGGTGATACCGGATCTGTATTTGATCTAACTTTCGTTATTCCAGCCTTTGCCAGGGACCTCAACTGGAGTGTTAGTGAACACTACACCCACCAGGCCATTATCTTTACAGTAGTGAACGATCCGTTCAGGATAAACTCGACCCTGAAATATTTTTAGAAGAATTTGTATATAATTTACCGGATGAAGCGACCCAAATTTCATGTTCCCATATTACGGATGCTCTATGGAAAGTATGTGATGCAGCAATACCTAGGAGAAGGCAGTAAAAAATTAGACAACTGAACTATTGTTGGAATTCGAAAATAGCGGAACTCAGAAGAAAATGTCTTAAGGCAAGAAAGATTTTTCAAAGTTGCAGATCAAGACAATAATCTGATATGAAGTCACATATATACAACTCATTTAGGCATGAACTTTTTACGTCATCTGGGAGCTTCAGAAAGCTCTGGAAAGAGAAAAATACTTAGCAATTTATACAGATAGATTTATACAGTTCTAAAATATATTTATTGAGAGATCTTTATTTAGAGTTAATTTTAAGCAATATTATATATATAGTCTCTAATTAGTTTCAAATTTGAGGGTTTATATAGAGTCAATTTCGGATCTTTTTGTAATCCCAAATTATTCTCTATTATGTTCCTTAATATTACTGTTAATTAGTTTGAATCTTAGGTTATTATATAGTCTTAAATTACCATTAATTGTAAATATTTTGATAGGTCCAAATTAGCAACATTCTTAGGCTGAGGCAGATATTAACATTGGCTTCAATAAAAGAATTTTAAATAGTTCTAAATAAGACTCTATTTCCAATATATATGTAATCAAAAACTATCTTTAATGTAGGAGTTGTTATAATCTAAATCTGAGAACTATATAAAGTCGAAACTAAATTTAGTTCTGTTTTTATATAGGTCCACTTTTGCTCTAATCGCTGGCCATTAAATAATCCTTTATAAGCTTTAATTACAAAGTTTTAAATAGTCTTAAAATAGACTTAATCTATAGATTTATTAAAATTCCAAATACATTTACATCCCAGTTGTTTATATGGCTCCAAAGTATGCTGAATTTCTGGGCTTCATAGCCTTAATTAAACTTCAATCTTAAACCTTTCTAAAAATCTAAATTTCTAAAAAATCAAATTAAAAAAATATTAAAACAAAAATATTTATCTCGTCTATACAATTTGATACTCTAACTAGTTTGTTTATTTATTTTTAAAACAAGCCTCTAATTTATTAGTTACATAACTTAAAGTACTGATTAAACCCCTTAAACTAGTCAGTAGTTTAATGTCTTAGTATACAAATACGAAACAAGCAACTGAAGACATTTGAAAAACCCCCAAAATCTCTTAGTGTAACATACACTATCTACAAAAAAAACTCACAACAAAAAATACGTTACAAAACTCACAATCTTTTTTTCCCTAACGTAGACAAACTCAAGCGTCCTTTTCTCTGTACTGTACACAAAATAAGAAAAAAATTTTAAATTTCAAGATACAAATACAAACAACAAACAAACCTCAAATACAACACACATCATTTAGATTTGTTTTATTTTTATTTGCTTGAAATGCACGTGTTTCTTTTAAAACCCACCAATACTTATTTAAAAACCTTAAAAAAAGATTCCTTTTTTCTTTATACAATTAAAAAAAAAAAACCTGTCATAGAATTAAAAAAAGGAAAGAAGTAAATAGACAGACAGACGGACGGATGGACAGACACTTTCACACACATACAAAGTTGTTTATTTTTCATAAAACCTGTTAAAAAAAAACCTGACATCATCAAACATTAGGAACCCTAAGAAATTTCTACTTGTTCAATTTAAAGGAGACAAAATTATTTTTGATTTGAAAAAGAAATAAACGCGCCTTTTTCCACTAATGCGCATGCTCGGCGCACTTGTAGGATTGAGAGAATAAAACAAAACAATTAATTTTTTTTTTTTATTCAAATCAAACAGTATGTGGGTATAATAAAATTATACCCAAAATTTTTTTTATAATTATAAATAAATCGTAAAAAGTGAGAAGGGAAGAAAAATAGCATTAGCAAGATCGATAGAAAGAGAGAGAGAGAGAGAAATAAAAGGGATTACACAATTTTAAAACATCCTTAATCAAAATTACACATTTTTTTTTTTTTTTTTTTGGTTAATGATGTTAAAGCAGAAATTTAAAAACTAAAATCATGGTTAAAATAAGTATTAAGAAAAAAGGTGATGATGCTACTACACATACCCTTAGTGGATAGTAAAGTGATCTTAAAGAAAGGCTTTAAATTGAGACTCTTTATATCACAGTTTAATCTACTATCAATATTCATTTGAGAGTATGGAATAATCTTTAACTGGTGCTACTTTGGACTTTAAAAAGTCTCATATTAAAGTTAAGGATATGACTCCAAAGTAAACTATATAAAGTCCTATATAGAGACCAATAACTACGTTTAATGGAGACTAAATTTTAGGTTTATTTTGGAATAAGATTGAAATTAATTTGATGTTAATGTTAATTTAAGATAATCAAAGTTGATTTAGGCCTGTGTAAGCCCTACGATCGCAGATAGTTTGAGGCTATATAGAAACCCGCACTAAAAGGTAAAATGGGTTTGTCATTGAAACTAAAATTTCTACAATTGAAACAAATACTTATTTTGATATTAATATGGGACTATAAGAAGAGGTACTACTGACGCTAATTATAACTATATAAATGTCAACAATCAAAGCTGATTTAGGACTATTTAAGACCTAATGATCAATGATAATTTGGGGCAATATAGAGGTATACAATTAAAGATAAATTTTCAGCTATAAAATATTTGCTATTGAAACCAAATTTTTTAATTTAATTTGAGACAATAAAAAGAGATACAACTGAAGCTGATTCAAGACAATGTAAACCTAATGATAGGAGTAAATTGGTGGTTATATAGAAGCCTACAATTACTATTAAATTACGACTGTATTTTGAGGCTATTTTGTGACTATAAAAAGAGATATGACTGAAGCAGATTTGTGACAAATTTAAGATCTACAATTAACTAATTCAGAACTATGTAGGTCCAATGATGGAACTATTTAGAAATCAACAATTGGGACGTTCTACAATTGAAACAAATAATTTGAGCTTAATTTGTGACAATTATCACATTAATGTATTAAAGGAGATATAACTGAAGCTGATTTTATTTAAGCTCAAAATAATATCCTATAATTGAAGTTGACTCAGGACTGCTACTGTAAAATATCTGTGATTGAACAAATTTGTTTACTTATAAAAAGATCTAAGATTAAAACAATTGTTTGAGGTTATGATGAAAGATAATTTAGGGCTAGGAAAATAATTGAGAGCTGTATAAGCATTTCTATCGAACCTAATTCAAATACTACATAAGTCCCATGATTGAAGCTAAATTTTGACAATGAACAGACTTACAGTTAATATTAATTTAGAACTACGGGAAATTTGTGGCAATTGCAGTAATGGACCAGTCCCTCAGTACCAGTTGAGTACCAATTGACACCTAACTCGTCACCAAAGTTCCAGTTGAGAACCATTTGACACAAACACTCCCAGTATATAACAGTTGAGCGTCAATTTGTAACATCCCAGCAGTTTATTTGTTGGCAATTAATCCGCTTTTAGACAATAAGATATATTGGTGTATAGTTACCAGACGCTCTCCATCGGTCACCAATAAACGTATTTGCAATTGTCACTTTACTGGATCTATGGTAAGCGGGAAGAAGACGAAAAGAAGGATAAACAATTTTTAACTGACTCATTGTAACCAATAAAGAGGTTATGTGTGCACAAAAGTTACACTTTGTAGTCGTTGAAGTGATTGTGTATGTAAAAAAGAGCAACCTTGTAGTCGTGGAAGTTCCTATTTGTCATTTCATTGACCCTACGGTAATCATGGAGGTGATTGTGCATGCAAAAAAGTGACACTATGTAGTCGTTGAGGTGATAATAGACTTCCTCCTAGGACAAGCCCATGTTAAAGTCACGTAGTTAATAAAGTGACTAGTGGTACCCTAATGTAGTCGGTTAGATAACTTGTACGCAACTGACACCGTAGACTGCAGAGGTGCTTGTTAAATGCGCAATTAGCGCACCCAATCTATGGCTAAGTGGTTAGCTTTGAAAACTATAAAACATAAGATACGTCAGAAGAATATGGGTTTGATTCGGAGTGCCGCCATCGACATTGACGAGAAATTATAAATTAAAATAAACATAATTTATAATAAAAATAATAATAAAAAATTTTTAAAAAGTAAACAATTGAGACATTTTTTATCAAATTTGTATTATATTAATCGACATTGAACATGTCCTCTTAGACTAGTACTGTGACCTGTCCCAAGGGTCTAATTAGCCACCTCCAATGATAGTGTCTTGTAAAAGTGACAGACCTGAGAACCTGTCATGTGACTAGTTTTGAACCGGTTCTCTTTCCTCTAAGGAAAATACATTAAATTAAAACTAATCAGTGATTAAAGGTCCATAATTGGTAGTCGTTTAGAAATATTAAAAGATCTTCTATTAACCTAACACGAGGCTATTAAAGGATCTAAATTTTAAACATATTTGACACTAAAAATATCTACGATTGAAACAAATTTAGAACTATGAATAGACCTACGATTTAAGCTAATATGAGAACCTTTATAAACCCCACGATTGAAGCCAAATTGCAACTATAAAATTATCTCAAATTAAAGCAAATTTGGAACTATAAAATTACATCAATTAAAGATAATTTGAAACTTTAAAAAGATCTATAATTTATACAAATTTGGGTTATGAATGACCTACGGTTCAATGTAATTTATAGTTGAAAAATTATCTCAAATTAAATAAAATTTTGAAATATGAAAATATCAAAAACTTAAGATAATCTAGAACTATTAAAAATATCTACAATGACAGAAAATTTGGAACTAAAGTGATTTACATTTTAAAATAATTTGTGGTTATAAAAAGATCTCTTTTTAAAGCAAATTTGGTACTATAAAATTACCTACGATTAAAGATAATTTGGAAGTATAAAAATATATAAATTTACCACTAATTTTGAAATATGAAAAGATCACCAATTGATGCTAATTTGGGGCTATGTCAACAATTTAATTTGGAACTTTAAAAAGATCTACGATTAAAATTAATTTGCAGCTATAAAAAATCTCAAATTAAAGAAAATTTAGAAATATAAAATTATCAATATAATTTAAGATAATTTAGATCTATAAAGAGATCTACAATAACAGAAAATTTGGGGCTAAAATGATCTATATTTTCAGATAATTTGTGCTTATAATAATATCTCAAATTTAAGCAACTTTGGGGCTATAAAATATTAAAATTAAAATATATTAAAGATAATTTGGAATTATAATAATATATAAATTTACCACTAATTTGTAACTAAAATGATGTACGATTGTAGAAATTTTTGGAATATGAAAAGATTACCAATTGATCCTAATTAGGGCCTATGATAACTATTTAAAATTTAACCTAAAAACAGTTAAATACGAACTTCGAATAGCTTTATTCTCAGACTATAAAAATATTTAAAAATTAAATTGTATTGAGATTATAAAATGATCTACAACATTGGTCGGCACCCATGTGCAGAAAGTATTCGCTCTTTTCACATACACAACATGAACGTCAACAAAAAACTTAAAAATTTGAAATAAACAGATAAATCGCACCATAAACATCTTAAGAAAATTAAAATTTTCAATTTCGGTTTCATACTGATCGACCAATGTATTTGTATATCCTCTCTTTGTGCCTATCAATGATCTACAATTAAAGCTAAATTTTGAACTAGGAAAAAATAAACAGATGAATCTAATATGGGATCTATAATTGAAAGTAATTCAAGTATATAAAATTATGCAATATTAAAGCTAATTTAGAAATTATTGAAGTTAATTTGAAACTACAGGTAACCCTCGATTTACGCGGCTTGATGAGACCGGAGAAAGTACGTGTAAATTAAAAACGCGTAAAACAAGGTTCAGAGTAAATACAAATTTATATTTCGGGACCAGAATTTCTATATATCACGTAAATTAAAGCACTAAATAAATGAAAAATGTTAGTTTGGGCGTTAAATTAAAACACATGAAATTATTTATTTGTTATATTGGTTCCAAATTTTCTATATTTGAACAAATAGGACTTTTGGTATCGATTTTCATACCATCTATTATTAATTCACTTAAAATGTGATGAAAATGTTTCAGCGGCTTTAAGATCACCTGATGAAGATTCTTCTTAAATTAATACTTTTTTGAAAATACTATTGATAGCCAAAAACTGGCTTTCAGATTGTTTGAAGCAATCACAATTGTACAAAATTAAAAACTTTTTGTTCAATCATAAAATTTCTCTAACAGAAAGTAATGAAAAAAAAAAAAAAATAAAATAAAAAAAATTCTATTAGGTGCAAAATATGCAAATTTTTCTTAAGTGTAAAATATATAAAATTATGGTTTTAAGTATAAAATATTCAATTTCAATTGCTAAAATAGGTGCCCCGATTTACAGCCTGTGGTTTCGATTTCCATCTGAAACTCTGGTCTGTTTCGCGAGCTGATGGTATATGTTACTATGTTCGGTTAAATTAGTTTAGAATATAATTTTTAATTGTATTGTAATGAATTATATATAAATAAAATAGATTTCTATGAATATACGACAAAATATGCTGCTAAGAATCTTTTTATACAAAAAATATGCTACAACAAATCGATGCTGAAATCCTTAAAATTTTCTATTATGGATAAATTTGAAGTCCAGGAAAAAATATTATACTAAGGGAAAAAATTCGATTCAAAATCAACAACGCTTGTGGTCACATTGGTAATTTACGGTAACAGCTTTTTAATACCTTTTGTTAACAAATTTAATACAAAACATATGTAATTTAAAAATTTGATACCGAAATGGTTTCAAGTTTATGCCAATTAGGTATCGATTTTCAATAAAAATTGAACACGCAGTGTTTAATTTAAACACATACGGTGTAGATTCACTATTGACACAGAATGGTATCGTTTTCAACACGTATGTGATTGATATTTCTCTGGGTATATTTTTTATATTTTTGGTTGCCCTGCTTGTAACTAAAGAGAATTAAAGACTGTAAATAATTCAACACTTAAAATCAATTAAAAACTGTAACTATAAAATTAAACACAATGTAATATAATCTGAGAGAAACTATATAAAGATTTATTGAATTCTTTTCTGACATTTAAAATATTACTGAATGAATGAATTCACTAACGAAAATATTATGTTTAAACTCTTTTATTTATCTGTTTTAAAAGATTTTATTTAAGGTGTCCCTTTTTTCTTCCTTTTGTTTAAAAACTGGCTGTCAATTTTATAAAAAATAAAAGAAATCTTAAAGAAATTATTCAAGATTCTAGCTGACATAAAAATGATTGAAACCTTTGCTCTCACGTTATCTAAAAACCAACCTGTGTTAATGGTTTTTAAAATCTCAAAACGCGCTAAGACTCCTCTAAAATTTTAACAAAACAAAAAGAACATGATCATAAAGGATTCAATTGTTAAGAAAACCTGTTTATATATTTAATGAAGATTGTTGTTATCATTTATTTTGTTTGTCAGTCAGTCAGTCCGTCTGTCTGTCTGTCTGTCTGTCTGTCTGTCTGTCCTGTACACTTAATTGGCCCTTGCGTGTTTAAGGAGTTGGTAACTTTTAAAGGATCATTTGTTACGATGGATATTTTTTTCTCTTTTGGTAACTAATTTCTTTAATATCATGCTGAGTTTTTCATAGATTTTTAATGGTTTTAGTAACAATTTATAAATGATGTAAAAATCTTTTAATTGTTAAGGATTTATTTATTAGAGATTTTGTTATAAATTTATAAATTGTTATTAAACAAAAAGAAATGTTTTATTCAAAATATAATATTGGGGAGATTTCTTTTTTTTTTTAATATTTTTTTTGGGATTTTTATTATTATTATTTTTTGATAAAAACTCCTGTAACCTTTTTTTAATTCAAACAATTTTTTGTTTGAATTTAAACAAATATTGATAATTGTGGGTAAACATTGTAGTAAATTATATTTACTCAGTTTTTCTTTTTATATTTTTATTATAAATATAAAATAAAACTCATGTTTAATCTCTTTTATTGTCTTTTAGTTTGTTAAGAGAGGGGGGCAGCAAGTATGTAAGAGTCTCAAAATTGATAAGATAAGCTTATAATCTTATTAAAAGTATTTGATGTTTATTACTCCAAACTGTATTGAAATGTATAATTTCAAATAAAAAACTGTACTAAGAAAAGTTTGAAATTGAAAATGAAATATTTTAAAATTATATAAAGGTTTTCTTATTTCTTATGTTCATTTACTAAAAACTTAATTAAAACTAATTTTGAGTAGTAAAAATTTTTAATAAACCGAAAATCTAACCTCAAATTAGATAACAGACAAAGATATTTTTTGGAACAGTAAAGTGTCAATTAAATTTTTAACCTTAAACCTTAATTATTTTTTAACAAAATCTTTATCATTTTTTACTCCAAAATTGTATTTTTTTTATTTTTTTTTTTCTTTAAAACATTTAAATACTTGATTAATGATTTATTTTTACAAAACTTCAAATTAGTAATCAAAATAGTTACACTCTTTATCTTATTGATCTGAGACCAAAAATAAAAAATCTCTAAAACTAATCCTTATGACCTTTAAAACAAAAAGGCGTTTAAAATAATGTTTTTCATAGCACAACAGGACACTCAACAAAATGTTTATAAATTCGTTTCGAAATTGACTAATGATTTTTTTGTTTCTTTTTAAAGGATTTTTTTCAAAAGGAGATTTTGATCATTAGTTAAATTGTATACTGACACATAATTAAAACCTTTTTCTTTTTTTGGTTTTTCAAGATCCTGTGATTAAGCAGTTTTTTTTTTGTTTTTATATTATTATATAACTTTCAATAAAATAGTTTAAGGGTTTTTGGTTTTATTTAAGGTTATTGGTCAGCAAATTTTTGTGGAATAGAAGAAAAAACACCTAATCATCATTTAAAATTATTAATTAAAGCAAAAAAGGAAATTTTCCTATAATAAATTTATTTTATTTGAAGACATATTTAGAGTACTTTTTTATTTAGTCATCCATTTGGAATATTGGTGTTGTTTTGGGGTGAGTGAAAATAGTATTAATTGCTTATATGTTACATAATAGTCCTGGCTTTTATTTTAAAATTCTTAGGAATCATTTAGTCTCAAAAAGGATATTATAAATGTTGGTTGCAAATGTTTATTAATTGATAAATTATGTGGATAAATTAGGGAATTTATAAATATTTTTCCATTAGGGAATATTTGAGAGTAATTAATTGAATTTTGAATATTTATGTTAAGGTTATTCAACTCTGAAAAAAATTTTAAAGAATAGTGAAAAAATTTTTAATTTTACAAAAATTTTAAAATTTTCATAAGAAAGATTAATGTAAAAAAAAAAAAAAAATATTTCATAATCTTATTTTTAATATTTTAGGTTGACAAAATTATTTTTTTTTTTTTTAAATTTTACTTTTTCAACATTTTTATACCAACCATCTAAAAAGATTGATTTTATCTTTCCATTTGTAACGGATCATCTATATGGGTCCTCATGAAATTTTTAGACTATTTAGCTATATCCGTCCGTCTGTCTGCATGTCGTTGAAAGCTGGATAACGCTCAGGTCGGATCTTATAGGGGAAGAAATTTGCCTCAAATACTTCTCTAATATAAGGTTTGTTTGGTAGTGAAAATGAGCAAATTCGGTTAATAAACAGAAAAGATATGTTCGTCGTAACTCCAGTTTATACTTTTCGGCCAATATCTTTTACAATAAAGTTTGTACATCAAAGAATTTGTACACAAAATGATATTTCCGAAAACAAAAAATAGTCGTAAACCGCCCGCTGTACCGCCCACCATCCATATTAGTTGAAATTTTAAAAAGATTCCGTAAAGAATATACATATATTCTAGATCTTCGTGAAATTTTAAAACGATTTAGTTATGTCCGTCCGTCTGTCTGTCTATTGAAAGCTGGATAGGGCTCGGTTCAGATCATAAAGAGGGATGGTTCAAAAACAAAAAAGTTATGGACCAAATACTTCGTAACAAAAAATAATCGTTGTCCCACCTTTCTTAAATAATTTTACTTTTTTAAATATTCAAATTCGTACCTTTTTGAACATAGTTATATTTTCTTATTGTTCCTTTTTATTTAGAAAATGGTATTTTTTTTTTGTAAATTGTTAAAAATCTTAACTTTTTCATAATATGGTACTTTTTTAAAAACAGAGAAACATTTTCGAAAATATATAAATTTTTTAATTGATCTGTTTTTAAAACCATTACAAAAATTCTGTAGTCCGGAACAAAAAAAAAAAAAAAAAAAATATTTTAGTAGTGAATATTACCATCTTTTTGGGAAATAACCCCAAAAATGTAAATTAAAAAATTCGACCCAAATATCTTCTAAAATAAAAAAGATAACCTACACTTGTAGGCATATTTTTTGTAGAGATTTACATGTAATTTTTTTCACATTTAAGTCATAAATAAATATTTGGCGAATACATACCCGAGGTGAACAACTTTGGAGGTCTACCTTCTAACCCCGTAACCAGCTAGGGGCCTGTACTCCTCCAAATCAACTCAAAAACACCTCAGCTCTGAAACTTTATTTAGATATATCCAAGGGTTCATGTTACAGAATTATTAAAAAAAAAAATTTGGTACCACTGTACTTCATCAAAGAACTATGGGCGGTATAAATTGTTTGTCATACTTTGTATAAAAGGTCAAATAACTCGCCTAAGACCCTATAAAGTATATTTATTTATGCTGTTTGTAAGATTCTGGGTTAATCTAGATATATCTGTCCTTGTATTCGTCTCTAGGGAGGATGAAAATATGGCTTAAATATTTTTCTTACATACATTTTGTTTGATATTGAAATCGCTTAATACTCAAAAAATGTTATGGGCCAAATCCTAATGTTCGTTGTAAATACAGTTTATAAATATTCCCCGATATCTCTAAAAGAATCGATATTAATTCGGAAATCATAAATGGGAGTGATCTTCTCACTTTAACGCCCTCATCTCGTATAAAGAGAACTTTTATATTAGGATCGCTCAAAAATTAGCAGGTTGTGGGGTATATATATATATATAACATTCTCACTTGTGGTATCCAATATTTTCTTTGATATTAGTAAATTTTTTTTAAAGTACTTCTTGTATTTTTTTTTTTTTTATAAAAATTGGTATCTTTTTGAAAAATTTTAAAACAATTTTTCTTTTAATTAAATATTATACTCTTTTCATTAATATTTACTTAAAAAATTGGTGGGTTCTAGACTAACTTTTAAGTATAACAATCGATCCAGAATCACATTCTGAGTTGATTTAATGATGTCCATGTAAACATTGTAAAAATAGTACAGGTAGCAGTTTTAGAGATATTGAAATGGGTTATAGTTGGGAAATTTTAGTTTAATAAAATTCTGCATTTATAAGACATATGAGTATAAATCTGTGTACCAATTTTCGTGAAGATCGGACCATAATTGATCATTGCTGTTTTATATATGTAAGTAGAAACCACGCTGTCAAATTTGATGACGAGCGGTCCACAATTAGTCGCTGGTCGTATATTAGACCCCAAGTAGAATTTTTCATAGTTAATATATCTTTCTAAATTGTTTCGGAAATTGTAATTTTTTTTTATTGAAATTTTTTTCAGAAGTTTTAGAAAAATTAAACAAATGTTTTATTGGTCCATAAACAATTTTGGAAGTCATTCAGAAAGTCATTTTAAGCAGAAAGATAGACAGACGGACAGACATTATTATTCAACTCCCCTGTGTATTTGTTTATAAAGACCCAGAATATAAATATGTATGTTTAGTGTAACGGATCACAGATGAATACAAAAAGCGTTAAAATAAAAATTTCAATAATATCAAATGTATCGTCACTTGTTAAATTGTTTTAAAAAAAATCTGCTAAAACAGCAATTTTAAAATGCAAAATTTTTATTTGTTCCCCCATTTAAATGCAAAAAAATCATTAAAGCGAAACCTAAGCGAAATAAATACGAGTATCTATAGTGAATACATAATGTGTATTAAATGCTTCAATGCTTTTTAAAAAAGAGTAGATTTGATATTGTTACCTCAACAGGAAGTCATACAAAGAATCCGGTTAGGTGTGGATCGTAAACAGACAGATTTAATGATTTTTTTCGCTGAAATATTAATTTAGTTTATATACAAATTTATAGGCAAAAATACACTATGGAAAAATTTTTATTGTAACAAATTAATAAGCAAAAGATGACAGATTTTATTAACAATTTTAGTACCAATTTGTTTAATTACACTAACTTGTTTACACTGTTTACTTACAAGAAAATTGTAATTAAAATTTTAAAGTTTTATGCTTTAAGATTTTGTTTAACCCTAAATTAAAATCAAATTATATATTTAAATATGAGTACAAATTCATATTATTTTATCTTCATCAAAGAATTATTAGAAAACTTTAAGTTATTAAAAAGAATAATTATAATGATTAAAATATGTATGTAAAGTACTTACTACTAAGTAAATAACTTTGAAAAAATAATAAAAATGTTTCTCTTTGTTCACCACAAATCTGTTTATCATCAGCTGTCTGTCTGTGACTTTGTTTAACAAATTCCTACTCCCCCAAAAGCACTGAAAAGTTATTGACCCACTAAGTTTAAAGTGGTCACAGACTGTTGCATTTTTATGGTTTTACTTGTAGTTTTAGTTTTAATTTCTTTTAGTTTTCATACAAAATAATTCTTGTATTGTAATGCTAATTTCTCTTAAAGTTCATAGAATAAAAAACATATAAAAAAAAAACTAATTTCCTCCAAAAAATAATTTCAACAAAAAAAGAAATTATTTAAATTTGTACGTTACTTTGGCAAAGCGTTAAAATTTTTTTTATGGTCTTTAGGTTTTTCGTATTTGAGAAATTAAAAAATTTTCTTCGTTACGCTTTATGATTCTTTAGCAAAGATAAGAATGAATTCTATATAATAAATAGACTCATATGTATGAAAATGCCCTTAAAAACCAGGAGTGGTGGACATTTGAAAAGTCTTATGGCATAATTTACATAAAATACACCCCTGCCCAGGTTGGTTGGTTGGTCAATGATATAAATATCAGCGGAAAACGCGTGTCAAGCTGAAAAAAAAAACAATGAAAATTCTCTTTAACAAATAAAAAAATTGCATATTTAATTAAAGTAACGTATTTATTTTACAACAAAACTTTGTTAAGGTCTATTATTTTGTTACAAAGCAGCTAAACAATTTTGTGTTTGGAATATTTGTTTCAAGAAATATCACGTTCTTTTTTTACAATTTCTTTTGAAAAGTTTCTCTGTATCTATAACAATTGTCTTAGAATTTGTTGTTAGATTATCTTCTGCTCCATTAGCATCCCTGCCCCAAATTAATTTTTTTTTTTTTTGTAAACCTTTTTATACATATGAAAATTTCTTATGGAGTTTATTATATGCATACGATTTTATTGGGTGGTTTATTAATTTGAATATTTCTTTTTCTTTATCTTGATGATTTTTTAAGACGTGATCTGGTAGCTACCTGAAGATTTGTTTCTTTTGTTTTCAATGTAAAGATTTAATATTTTTTGTGTATTAAATTGGAGCCTATCATCATACAAAATCATTTCATTTCTTTTTCTTAGATTTGTTTAAAAAGAAATTAATGTATTAGTTTTCAATTTTACCTGTGAAATCTTACAAATTAAAAAGAATTTGAAAATAATGCGTAGTTTTTTATTTGAAATGGGGACAAAATTTCTGTGTAAAAGATGTCAACACTAGAGTATTATATTAGAAATAATTGTAATATTCCTACAAAGGTTTCATTCTACTCATATGAAGAAATTTGTATTGAAATATTAATTTAAAAAATAGTTTGTAAATTTTTACTCTGGGACAAAAATTATATGACAATTTTTAAAAATTTTAAATACATATTTGACAGAAGCTCTCGAATTTTTGATAATTTGACTACTATATTTACTATATTATAAAGTAAACTATGGACTAGAATATAGAGTAGACTATAGACGATACTATAGACTAGACCATAGACTAAATTATAGACTAGATTATAAACTATACTATGGACTATAAAATATCCTATAACTTATACTATAGACTACATTACAGACTAGACTAGAATAGACTAGAGGTTAGACTATAAACTAAACTATAGACTACATTTCACTATACTATAGAATAAACTATAAACTAGACTATAGACTAGTATAGACTACAGACTAGACTATACTATACAATAATTAAAATGTGTAGACTATAGACTAGACTGAAGGCTAAACTATAGACTAAATTATAGACTAAACTATAGTGGAAACTATAGACTATACTGTAGCCTACACTATATATACTTTAGACTACACCATACATACAGACTAGACTATAGACTTGACTATTAGCTATTCTTTAGACTAGACTATAGACTATCATACAATTTAAATAACTTTTTAACACTATACAACATGCTTACGATAATTTCAAACTTCAAGTACTAATTAATAATTTAATACATTTTCCTTTATTTCTAAAATAATCATAAAACAAAGAAGTTATTTATTATTTTTCTATATTAATTCTTTGTTCTCTTTGTTTCTATTTTGACAATAATTGTCAGTCTTAAATTATTTTCATAATACAATAAAATACAAATTCATTTAAAACACAAACATTTTCTTGGTTTGTTTTTATATAATTTAATTTTCATTGTTTACATTCTTCGTCAGTTTATACTAATATTATGTTTTTGAGTGTAAAGTTTGTTGTGAAATTGTAGTGGGGAGAAAGCTTTTGTTGTGCGTGTCTAATTGTAATTTGGTGTGGGGGATTCAATGAGTTAGGGTGAATTTAATTAATTTGACGAATTTTGGATTGTAATTGGTAAATAAAAATGTAATAAATCAATCAAAAATTAAACGATCAATTAAAATTGAGTTGATCAAACATAAAGTTAATAAAAATTAAAGCATATCGTTAAAAGTTCGAGGTTCACACACAGCAATTTTTCTTGTTGCAATTCTTTGTTTTTACATAGTGTCTACAAAAGACAAATTTTTATCAAGACAAACGTTAAAATCAGTGCGAATCTATATAAGGTAACCTTATTTAAACAGCTGATTATTATCTTTGGTTGTTACAGTTGTCAAACTACATATATAAAAAACGGAAAAAATAGCCATATTGTTGTTTTTGTGCAACTGTTGCCACCTTCCATAAATTCGCGTTAATTTTGGCGATTTTGTTAATAAAAAATTTACTAATGTAGACACTATGTTAGGAAAGAAAGGAGAAGGGAATACAAAGCTTTGACATTCTCTTTACCTCTCTCGTCTACGAACTCAGAATTGTAGCAATAAAGAATGCTGTGTGTAAACGCCGACAAATAAATATTTTTTTGTAACTTAGGTTTTAAAGCTAATTACCGGGGATATTCAGTCGGGCAGGATATACTGGTAAATAGTTCCAAATAAAAATAAAAACGTTTATGTATATTAATAAAGCTAGCCTCTCTATCACTTGTATCATAATAAAATTATAGGTAGATATTAAGTTTTCGTTTGATATATAAATTTCTTCATTAGGTTATTAAATATTTCGTATAGATTATTAACTAAAAAAATTAGATTTTTGTAATATTTCCATTATAAATTTTTAAAATTTTATATGTATGTATATAAAAAAAAAAAAACAATATTAATTTTCTATAGAATTTCTAATGCGCAGTAAGAATTATAAATATGTTTTGTATTCGAATTTCTTTTGTGTGCTTCCTTCCAAAGAATTTTTTATTTAATATTTCCCATTTTACCTATTGTCTATTGAGAATGCCTGTATATTTAATAAAATGTTGACAATTTGTTTAAATTTCTGAATTACAATCCCGCATATTTCCGCGCATTAAAGATAATCCTTTTCTCTAAATATAAATATAAACTAATTAAAAATATTCATTGAAAAACACTTAATAAAAACCCGCACGTTTTAATAGGAATCCCTTATCGATATCCTTCCTGTGGAGGAAATTTTCAATAAAAATTTGTAATAGAAAATGTGTAAATGAAACCGAAAACTAAGTTGACAATTACAGGCACGTTTAGTAACACATCCCTAAGACAGGAGTACTTAAACCAAACAAAAGAAAACCACTTGAACTAAATATTGTTTGAAATGTTTACACAACAAAATCCTTCTTTTTCTTGAAACAATGATTTAAAAAGTGCAACAATTTTTTCAAGAAAAAGATCACGTTTTTCTTTTAAACAAAAGAGAATAAAAATTGTCTTTCCGGTAAACAAAAACCCCTTCCTTACATCAAAAACAAATAAATTTGTTTAAGAATTGTATCCTTTTTTGTTAAACCAGCTACTGTGTAAATAATTTCTAAAACCCACAAAAGTAGTTTTAAGAAAATAAGCCATAAAATTTTGTTATTCTTACTCAATAATAATAAAAAAAAAGAAACAGAAAGTCCTTTAAAAATAAAAATATTATTTTACACATAAAATGTTCACATTTTTTCTACTAAAAAACAAAAGGTTACAAAAAAAATGAAATAAAAATTACAAAACCCCTTAAAAAAAGTGACGAGTAATAAAAAATTCTGAGGGTGTGTCCCATAAACAAAATACATTTCGAACTCAAAACGTCCTTAACTCGAACCAACGATGGTGGTGGCATTTTCCTTTTTCTCCCTTTTCTATCTCTAAAATGCATCGCATCCTTTGCTTTTGAAGAGCAATAAAAAAAACGTGCTGATCTTTTACTGTATGTGGTTGATTGTATGAAAATTTGAAATTCTGATCGTGCGATTGATAACCTACGAAAAATCATCCCATTTCTCGTTTATTGATGTTGCGCAGATCATCTCTCTATTAAAACCTTTGTGATATGTTGAGTGAATATGTAAGTAAAAACGATGCTGGTTTTCATCAAACAAAAAATAAAACGTCTCAAAAAAATTTGTATAACTTTATGATCCTAAACAGTTTTTATTTTAAGTTTTTTTACTAAAAAAATAAGGGTATATTTTTGCTGGTTTTTGTTGAAATTTTATTGAGCATAATTTTATTTTATTTATGTAATTTAATAGTTTTTTTTCTTTATTTGTTTAAAAATCGTTTTCTGTAAATAATAACTTTAACAGTGACCCTTAGTTTTTTTTTTGAAAATCTTAAGTTTTTTGTTTGAAATATGATTTTTAATTGCTTTTTTAAACAATAAATTGTACGTTTTAGAAGGCAATTTATAATTTTTATGATTTTGCACAATATTTCTTTTTTAATAAAAAACGTTTTGGAAAAATCATATATTATCAGATACAAAAATAAAAGTTCAAGAGGTTCTTTTGTAATTTGCTCTTAAATTGTTGTAAATTTTCATAAATTTTTGACATAAAAAAAAAATATTAAAAAGATTAATATTGCCATAAATTAGACATTTAATGGATTTAAGTAAAAAACAAATTGTATTTATGAGATATCAACAATATGAGAAAAAATATATAAAAATTTTTTTTATTAATAGAAGTAATGAAAACTATTTATATTCTTGCAGAAATACATCAATATGAAATTGAAAATAATTTAACTGATTTTTTCTAATAGTTTCTAAGGAAATTTAAACCATTTTTTCATGTGACCTTTGTTTACATATTTTTTAATCGATTCAATTAAACTAGATCATTTTATTTATAATAATTGATTAAATTTATTTATACATATTTAACAATTATAATTAAAAATGCATCAATTAATTATATTCAACCTTTCTCAAGAACTCCCCTCCATCCCACCACTAAATAACCGTTATGGCACGTACACCACAAAAGCTTTGACAATTTCATAACAAACTTACACTCAAACATAAAATATTAGTATAAACTAGTAAAGAATATAAACAAAGAAGCAATATTGTGTAAACAAATGTATAGAAATAATATGTTTTGTGTAAAGTTTTGAATATTAAAATAAATTGCATTGAAAATTACAAAAACAATGTGGTAAACAAAGAGAATATAAATAAGGTATTTGTTTTTGTAATGAATAATGAACCAATTTGTTTGTTATTTATTAGACAGAACTTGAACTATTACTATATTGAAATTAGTTTCTTCAAATAGTATTTTTGTTTGGTATTTTTGTAAGAGCTTATTGTTTATTTTTACTTAAGAAATGCTATAAATTTAAGCAAATATTTTAGACAGTTGTTTTTTTAGGATGTCAATGACTAATTTCTACGATTTTAGTACAACTACTTAAGATTTCTCAAAAAATTTTACTAAAACAGATTTATGAATTTTAAAATGTAGTTCTGTGATCTAGTAATTTAGTCTATTCCATCATCTAGTTTATAATAAACAGTCAAAGTAGTTAATTTAATATATATATAATCGTCCAGTTTATTTCTAATTTACAGTAAAGTCTAAAAAGTAACCTGTATAGTTTAGTTTATAGTCCAGCTTATAATATAGTCTATTGTATACTTTATAGTCTTATCTATAGTCAATTCTATTATTTAGTTTATAATTCAGTTAATAATTTATTTTTAGTCTAGTTTATAGTTTACTATATAGTCCACTTTACAGTCTAGTCTAAAAACAGTTCATGAGACTAGTTAATAGTCTGCTATATAGCATATTATGTAGTCTAGGTTGTAGTCCAGTCTATCTTATATTCTATAATTCAGTTTATAAGCTGAACTATAGTCTAGTTAAATTTTTAATTAATAGTCTGAGCTATAGTCTATTTTATTTCGTGGGGGGTCGCGAATAGTTTTTGAAAAATATTCTTGAACAAAAAATTTTTTAATGTAAATATTATTTAGAATTTTAAATGAAAAATGGAAATACATGTTTTTACAAATTACACAGTATAAAGAAAACTACGATATGGCAGGGAAAACAATAAATTTAAAAGATACTATATAGTTCACTTAAATTTGATGAAACTATATATTTTTTTTTTTACTTAAGATTCTACTTTTAATTTATAAAAATTTATTATGCCAAGAACTTTTTATAAAATCTTTTGAGTACACAAAACTTTTATTTCATAGATAAGTTTCCCGGCTATATAAAGAAAATTTGCTTAAGCCATTTCAAAAATGTAAAGACGGAAAATCCTTTCAATGTTAATATTAATAAAGTACCATGTTCATTTCAAAAAGAGTTGAAATGTAACTCATGCGTTAAATTTTAATTTTGAATCAACAGATTTAAAAGCATTTTAAATAGTTGAAATATAGCAAAGTTTATCCGCTTGTTGGCTCCGAAGCCCTAAAACTATTAAAAAAAATTTCTTCAATGTATATTTTTATGTAAAAATTTATTTTTTTCACTTTTTTGACTCTCAAAACATAGATTCGATCTTTTGTGGACGCAGAGAATAATATTAGATTTATTTTACGAAAAAGTCTCTTAATATTCAAGCAAAACAATGTCGCAATTATTAATACTATTTTTTTTTTTAAATTATTTTATCTTTACATGACATTTTTCTGATTTTTAAAGTAGTCAAAGTTGTAGTGGGTTGCGCTTCCATTGCAATGTCAAAAGGGGGTCGCGAAGCGAGATCTTGTGAGAACCCCTGGTCTAAGCTATAGTGTAGTCTATAGTCTGGCTTATAATATAGTCTTTAGTATAGTCTATATTCTAGTTTATAGCCTTGTCTACAGTCTAGTCTACAGTCTGTAGTCTAGTCTATAGTTTAATTTATAGTGTAGTATATAGTCTAGTCTATAGTCGTGTTTTTATAATTTAGTTTGTGATCTATTAGTTAATAGTTTGCTCCATATTCTGTTATATAGTCTAGTTTATATTATATTTAATAGTCTGGTTTGTAATTTATATGTAGTCTATTGTATGCATTAGTCTCTGTTTGGTTATAGTCTGATCTATAGTCTATTTTTAGGCTGGCCTTAACTCTGGTTTTAAAAGCATAAACTCTATTGTATCTTTTAGTTTATATTCCAATTTATAGGGTCTGTAGTTTATTTTATGTATAGTATAATCATAAATTTATAATTTTGGTCTACAAATTCGGTTTTGAAAATTCAAATTCCAAAATTCCAATTTTCTATTTATATTTTCAATTTTGAAGTTGATTTTAAATACAATTTTCTTTTTAAGCCATAATTTATGAATATTTAATTTTCTTTTTTTCTTGATAAAAAGAAAAATTATTCTAATCTCTATTGAAATGCTGACCTTTCTCAAAAATTTGATTATTTTCTTATTTATTTTTTTTAACTTCTATCTAAATTTATTTGTTTTATTTTTTTAAACACACTCGGAAAAACTAACTTGACTCTTTTGCAATAAGAACTAAAATTTGTGTTTTTTTATTTTAAACAAGTTTTAAAATAGAATCCAAGAAGAATTTCACAAAATCTAAGAATAAAATAAAAAAAATCATGTTTAGAATAAGATGCAGCAAAACAAAAATAAGAATTTTCATAATCAAAATAAACAGAAAACCTAGAAACAAAAAAAAAAAAATTAACACAAAAGAACAACAACTTCATAAATATTAAAGAAGAAAGTGGGAGATAAAAGATTTCGTTGTTTCGTTTTTTTTTTTGGTGAAGAAAATTACACACACACAGAGGGAGAAAAACTAACAAACACACACAGAGAACGAGTGAATCATAAAAAAGAAAAACTAGTATAAATGACGAATTTGATCATTGTAGGGATACAAAAAAAGAAAAAGTACAGCAGGGTCAAAACAAAATATGAAATTAAATGGGAAAACAAGAGAAGGAACTAAGAGGAGAAAGAGATGGAATTATAGAAAAATGTAAACATAATAGATTTGAAGAAAATTTTGGGGATACATTTTAAATTAAAAAGCTGAATAATAAAATTAAATGTCAGGGATGGGGAATAGAGATTTTTAAATTACTATAAAACAACAATATTCAACGAAAATATTTAATATAAATAATAATGATGTTGTAAATTAATTAAAAAAGAAATATGTATATGTATTTTAAATTTTATTAGTCTTACAAAATATTAAAAATCAATTCGGTACTCATTTACCTCCCTAACTCACTTAAAATCGTAAATATTTCCTATACTACTTATCCGATTGCAAAGATTAAGGTGTCGATTAAAAGGGTGCATTTACAAAAATAAAATAAAAATAAATAAAAGTTTTATAAACTCAATTTTTTAAGTATTTTGTAATTTCTTGTGAAAAAAAAATTTTTTGGTGAAAATAATTTTTTTTTAATAGCCGTCTTCGGCCTGGCGGAAGGCCTTTTAGCTCTGTGGTATGTCCAAAAGCGGCTTCGCTAACGTAATTCTTCCTTTTTACCCAACTTTTTTTATAAAGAATTTTTTTATACAAGTTTCTTAGGGAAATTCGATTTTCAAAGCCCTATAACTTCTAAAATATTTAATTGTGTTAAAAAAATTCTACATCATTATATTCACCGTTAAAAGTACTATCAATGACAACAAAAAATCAAATAAATCGGAGATGAATCAGGGTGGTCTATTTATGCCATTAATTCTAACAATTGATTTTCAGATGATTTCAAAATTCAGATTTTTTTTTTATTATTTTAAACTTTTTTTGGTTATATAATTTACCAGCCCTGTCCCGTTAATAATAGTTTATTTCTAACATTAAATAACATTTTACTACCTAAATAGTACAACCATGTTAGTAATCACTGTTAATGTATTACATTATAATGTTAAATTCAAATTGGTCTTTTTCGTTTAATGTTGTTTTTGTGTTAGTTTGTAAAAAGACCCACCACCATTTTTTTTGTTGCTAGGTTATTCTTATAGTATTTGAACGAACGTGTGTGTTGATTTTCATATTTACTTTTTACATCTTTTACTTTTAATGTTTATTTTTATTTCTACCTACTTCTATTATTCTTCTTTATATTATACGTTTTAGTTTTACTTTCTCTGCTTTTTTATTTTACGCTGCTTTGTCTCTGCCCTTGCTCTGCTTTTGTTTTATATGTTTTGTGTTTATTGCATTTTAGCTTCGTTCGTTAGCGTAGTAGAGCTCTAGTGAGGTCACTTTAAATTAGTTAAGAGAGACTACTCAGCGAGTTAACATCGTTTACGATTGTTGAGACGTGTAAAAATTTTAGAACAAAAATTTACGCAATATTATTTTATATAAAAATATATATTTTATAAAATAAAAAATATATTATAAATAAACAATTTCAATTTTGTTAAAAAACAAATATAAAAGTGTAAAATTAATAACATTTTATTACCAAGTACATTTTAAGCTTAAAAATAAAGAGCAACAAAAATAGAGCTTTTTCTCAATTCACCATAGAGAAAAAAACTTAAAAAAAAAAACAAATTAAAGAGTGCATAACATAAACAAGAGTGTTACAAAAAAAAAAAAAAAATTAAAATTTCTTTAAAAAATTAAACTTAATAATTAAAATTTATTAATTAATAAAACAATTCAAAATAAATGTAATAATTAAAAAATTATTATAATTATTAATATTAAATAACTCTACCTAACCTCACTTACAAAAAAAAGCAAAGTAAAACAAAACACTTTGTTTTTGTAAGTGGTGAGTGTGTGTGTTGTGTTGCGTTGTTTATTGGAGCAACTGTACTGTACGCTGACATTGAGGTGGAGCAAAAAGCTTTCTTTATTTATATTTCTACACAAAGTGGGGAAATTGTCAGTGATTTTGGCGCCAAATTTTGACAGTTCATAAAACTAAAAGACGCAAAAAAATTGAACAAAATAATAAAAGACAAGCAAGTGAACAAAAATAATACAAAAAACATACAAAAACAAGTGAAACTTCTGTTTAAAAAAACAATTTCATCAAATTACTATTTTATAAAAATCTAACAAAAATGTCGGCTGCTCGTGTTTTGAATCCTATGATTAATGAAATTTGCAAAATGACTTCAAGTCCTCATGCTTTACGGACAAATCTTTCATGTGGTCGCCAGCTAAATCGTATAAAAAGGGATCTCTTTGGTCCTGCAAATCCCATTGAAACAAATAAGTAAGTTTGATTTTTTCCACAAGACCTTTTGTTATGCTAAATTTAATTTTATTTTCGTTTCGTCTTTTTTTTAAGAATCTTCAATGAGGAATTGGAAAAACACCAAGAAAAGGCTGCCAAAAAATGGGGTTTTGATTTTCGTAATGGCTCTCCTCTTACCTCCAATTCCCAATATATATGGGAACGTGTTTCTTCTCAGGAAAGTTGCATTGCTCCCGAAATGTATACTTTAACTAGAGCTGCCCATGTTAGACCTTTAGCTAATACCCCTGCACCCAAAACTCACATGGAAATATTAATGGATGAAAGAGCCGATCGTGAAAATTTCAATATGTCCCAATCAGCCACCGATACAGATTCCTGTGATGAGTCACATGATGAGTCTATGGTTGTTTTCAAAGTTCCCGCTGGTCCCAATAATGCTGAAGCCACTTTGGTGGTGCCGCGCAAGACACAACTACGTAAAAGACAACCCAAAATAACAGGTAAGTTGGGAATAATTATTATTAAGCTTTAAAAGCCTTAAAATGTTGTGGGAATTTTTATTTAAATTAGGGAAAGCATAGGGAATTTAGGAAAATATTTGGTAGTCAAAAATCTAAATAAGATAATAGAAAAATTATTGTAAATTTTGAAGTTTTAAATTAAACTTAAATTTGTATGTTAAACTAAAGGAAATTATATTTTTAAATTTGTTTACTTTGGTAATGGTTTTTTAACAAATATAAATCTCTAAAGTCCTTATAAATTCAATCTAATAAAATAAATTTTAATTATAATTTTAATTGTTGCAAAATCTTCAACTTAACCTATAGTAAACAATTTTAAAAACTCTCATAAAAAAGGAATATTTGGAATTCAAATTTAAACTTAATTATAAGTTAAAATAAAAAAATCTTTCTTTTATAAATTTCGTTAAAAATAACAATAAATTTAAAGTTTTTAGGTTATGTAGAATATTGTTTTGAAAAACTAAAGTAATAATAAACTTATTCACTTAAATTTATAAAATCATAAATATTTATCAAAATATTGTAACTAATAATGAAAATAATTAAAATTAAAAAAATTAATTTTTAGGTTAGGATGAATTTTTTTATTAAACTGATTTTGAAGCCTTAAAAAATTAATTAAAATGCTAATAAAAAGCATTAGACAAATGTTTACTTTTAATTATTGTTAAAAACACACAAAAAAATTAAATATTTTATATAATTTTTGAGGTTAGTTAGAATTTTTATAATAAAATCTATCTGAAATTTAAATTAATTAATGAATTTATATTTGAAATCTAAAAAATTGCATATAATTTATTAGTGCAAAATGTGAATTCATACAAATCTGTATAATCAATTAAAATTTTTTTCCGAAACTTTATAATAATAAAATTGAGGTTGGGTAAAAGTTTTATTTTCTAATTTATAAATTTTGTAATATAGCTATTAAAGTTTAATATAGTAATTAAATTTATTTCCTGTTTTATATATTTTCTCACGATTTTCAAAATTAATCATGCCTTAAATTTTGGTTTATTACAATTTCCTTATTTCCCTTAAAACACTTGTTTTTTTTTTTTTATAGAGAAATTTCTAACTAAAGCTTATTACATACAAGTGTGGGAAAAATACGTTATTTTATTTTCCAATAATTTCCCTTTAATATTAATAACATATAAGCAAACCCAACCCATATTGAAATATACATAAATAGCATATGTAGATCAATCAATAATTTCACCCCCTAAATAAAAGATTTCATTTAGTTTACGTCATGGTTTCATAAACACTTTTTAACGGTTAAAACATAATAAATTTTAAAACTAATTTAAACAATTTATATTATTAAACAATAGCTATGTTGTAGGAGTGGCTTTTTTTTTAGTCCTGACTTGTTTAGTATTATTCTTTTTGCGGTTTTTATTTGTTTCGTTTTAGCTTTTGATTAAAACAACTTCCGTTGTAGATAATTATAGGTATAAAAAAATCAAAACCTGATTTTGTTTAAAAGCATAAACCTAAAAAGGGTTGTTTTTTGTTTTGTTTGATGTCATTGAAAATATTAAGCACAAGTGTTTGATTTTTTTCGTATGAAGGGATTTTGGTCACAGCTGTGATCTTGTAAATGAACCCCCATATCAAATATTACCTTTTTTCATGTTTAAAATTTGCGTGTTTATTTTAGAAAACAGAAAACATCCCTTTAAACCATAACTAAAATTTCAATGATGATCTTTCATAAAGGGAAAATTGAATTAAAAACTATTAGGAAAATCATAACAGCTGTTTGATTTTCCTATTTCAAAACCCTTATCATTTTGTTTAGGTAAATAAAGTTCTACTGCGATCTTTAAATTGATTATTACACGTGCCATAAAGTTTTTATTTTTAAATTGAAAAAAAAAAAAAAAAAAATTTAAGATTTTTTATATTTCGAAAATAGTTAATTTTAATATTTACAGATTTTTTTATGGACCCGCATTTTTGTTAAAAAATTAACAAGATTTTTTTTGTTCTAAGTTGCTTAAAATTACATATTTACATTTAAGTAGTTGATATGAAATTTTTAAGACTTGAGATTTTTTCTTTTGTTTTTTTATTTTTTTTATTTTTTTTTTTTATTTTTTTTTTATTATGACAAAAAAATCTTTGTAGAAAAGTTCTTTGGAGTAAAATGTAACTAATTAAGAAATCATAACAATAAATTTCTTTTAAATTAGTTTAATGAGGGCTTTAAAATTTTTTTATTGTTTTTGTGAGGGAAAACTAAAGTTTTATCACAATTTCCGTTATTTTAGATATCAAGTTTTTAAGGTTAGGTTTTAAAATTTCCCTTTAAGGAAATTTTCATTTATTTTAAATGTTTTACATATTTCTATATATTTTTATTAAGATTTATTTTCTATAAAGAAATATTAAAGAAAATTTTTAATTTTAAAGTTTTTAAAAAATTTCCCTTTTAAGGAAATTTTATTTATTGTTACATTTTTATATTTTCATATAATTTTTCGATGAAAATTTATTGCTAATTAAAATTTTGTTAACATTTTGTAAATTTCCCTAAAATTAAAAAATGCCCCTGTAAGGGAAATTTTATTTATAGGAAAATATTTATATTTTCATATATTTTTTTCAATGACATTTTAATTCTAATTAAAATTTTCTTACAAATTTTTAAATTTCCTTAAAATTAAAAAATTTCCATTCAAAGGAAATTTTATTTAAAGTACATTTTTTATGATTTTCCTCAAGTTTTTAATTAAATTTTAATATTGAATACAAATTTAAGAAACATTTTCAAATATCCCACTTTTTAAAATATTTCCTTCAAGGGAAATTTTTTATAATTTTTATTAAATTTTTTATTAAATTTTAATGCTGAATAAAAATTTAAGAAACATTTTCAAATTTCCGTTTTTAAAAAAATTCCCTTTTAAGGAAATTTTATTTATAGTAAAATATTTACATTTTTGTATATTTTTTCAATGACAATTTAATTCTAATTAATATTTTACTACATTTTCAAATTTCCCTTAATTTTAATATATTTTCCTTTAAGGGAAATTATATTTAAATGGCATTTTCAATTTTTTTTTTGCAAATTTTTTATTAAAATTGAATTCTGAATACAAATTTAAGACACATTTTCAAATTTCCCACTTTATAAAAAACTTCCCTTTAAAGGAAATTTGATTTATAAAAAAATTTTTATATTTTTATAAATTTTTTTAATGAAAATTTAAATCTAATTAAGAGCTAAAATTTTTTAATTTTCCCTAAATTAAAAAATTTTCCTTTAAGCGAAATTTTATTTAAAAAAATATTTTATAATTTTTATCAAATTTTTAATTAAATTTTTATACTGAATAAAAATTTAAAAAACATTTTAATATTTCTCACTATTTAAAAATTTCCCTTTTAAGGATATTCTAATTTAATTGAAGTTTCTTTATTTTTATAGCGAAAGTCTGCTTCGAAATATACACTTTTAAAATTTCCCAAACAAAAAGATGTTTTTGATAATTTTGATTGCAGTTTTTAGTTTATTTATTATTATCTTTTTTTTAAATTTTATATTTAGTGAGAGTTTACCTTTTATTTTTTAGGTAAATTTAAAGTGCCTAGTTTGTTTGATTTATTTGAAAAAGTCTTGAGCTGGGCACGTGCCTTACCACGATCAATAACATCCACCTTTTTTTTGTATTTTTGTTGATTTTATGTTGATTAGGGATGCTCTTAGGGGAGATTATTTCATGAGGGATGAAATTGTTTTAGATTTTCTTATTAGAAAAAAAGACCAATGACCTAAACACAGGATTTGTTTTTTGTCTATTTTCTCTTTAAGGGTTCTTTTTCTTTTTTGTTTTAATGAAAATTTACTAATTTTTCTCTTCTCTTTTTTTCTTTCTCTATTTTTAGAATACATGAAAGAACGCAAACGTTTGGCTCAAACACCCAAAAAAGTATCTCCTGCTAAGCGTATGCGTACCTCTTCTGGATCCTCTTCATCATCATCGTCACATTTTAATCATGCTCTTAATGCCAACAGCATAGCAGCGCATTTTTCTGTAAGAACACAGCGTCATAATTAGTGTTTTTCCTTTCTTTTTTAACAACAAACAATAAAAATTAATTGCAATTACTTTTATTTAACATATTATAGTTTATAAGAACTTTTTTTATTATATGATATGATAAACACTATTTTGCTTTTCTTTTTTTGAAAAAGAAACAAAGTTAGAGAAAAAAGTTTTAATTTTTTCTTTAGTTTTGTTAGAAAAGAGAAGTAAATTTAAATAATGAATGCCATAAACTAAGTTATTAGTTATTAAACAAAATTTAGTATTAAGTTTAGAATTTAAGACTTTCCTTCACAACTCCCCCAATGATAAATAACTCTCTATTTAATTTTTTTTTCCTTTTAAGGCAACTGAACAAAGTCCTTTCATTTTAAGATTTTTCAACAAACACCAAAAATTTCCTTAATCTAACCAAAACTCAATGAATTAAGAATGAATTTAAAATAATTTAAAAAAAATATTTAAAGCTTTTTAAAATGTTTTCGTTAACAAAAAACAGAAGAAAATGTTTTATTTAACTTTAAATTTTTTCGAAAAACTAAATTGAATATTTTTGCTTTCTTTAACAAAAAAAAGTTTTTAATTCAAAAAAGAAGCTTTAGAGTTTTCTTAACTTTACCTTTTTTGTGTTAAATTTCTAAAAAAGCTAATTTTAAGGAATTTATCCTAAAGCTTAAATTAAAAACTTTTAAATTTTCCTTGTTTTTTAAACCTTAAACAATTGAAGTACAAAATTGAAAATTATAAACTTAATTTTATATACCAGTGTTTGCTTAAAATTTAATTATTTTTGAACCCCGTTTAAATATAAAATATTAAACTAGAGTTTATTTTAACAAAATAAAACTTA
This sequence comes from Protophormia terraenovae, assembly GCA_951394005.1. NCBI lineage: Eukaryota > Metazoa > Arthropoda > Insecta > Diptera > Calliphoridae > Protophormia > Protophormia terraenovae. The sequence goes on from OX596077.1 coordinate 130,433,861, forward strand.
ATATTAAAAATTTTTGGTTACGAAATTTTAGCTAAACTTAACTAAGTTAAATTTTGCACTAAGATTTAAAAAGATATTAAGATCTAAAGTTAAACATAACTCTAGAAAAATAATTTATGTTTTAAACCAGGGTTAATTAAAAAAAAAAAAAAACAACTTAAGAAATTGTATTTTTTTTGTTGCTTGAAGTTATGATGATATATTTAAATTATAACTTTATTTAAAAGAAAATAGTTTCTTTAACTTGTTTTTTAATAAAACCTTGAAAAAATTTCCCTTAAATTTGAAAATTTTATAAAAAAAATTTTGAAATTTTATTTTTCAAATTTTTATTTCAAATTTGACTGGAAATTTTTATAAATTTTACTTACCCTAACACAAAATCTCTTTTTTAAAGTCTTTTTTTGTTATTTCAAAACGAAATTAGACTTTAATTCAAGGATTTTTTATAAAAATATCAAAACTTTTATTTTGTAAATTTTTTCCTTTCCTTCTCCTTTTTTTTTAATTTAGGCAGAGCCTAAATTATGTCATGCATACTTACCTTAATTTATATTTTATATAAACTTTTAAATATATAAAATAAAAATCAACTGTAATTCTCTTTAATTCTAATTTAAATATATTTGAAAATATATATTTTTTAAAACTGTAATTATATTTTTATATAAACTTTTTGCTGTAAAACATTTGTTTAAGTTAAGTTTAAATATAAGCTCGTTTGGATTTTTTAAACAATTTTTGCATCTTTCTTTTACATAACAATTTGCTCTAACATATTTTTTAATTTGTATCTTTAAAACTTAAAATATTAAAATAGAAAAATTATCTATCATCCCATAATAACAAGAAAACATTTTAGATATCTTAAACAAAAAATAAATAAACTGAAAATATATTAAAAAATACATTTAACACAAAAATAAAACTATAAAAAATCTATAAAATAAAAAAAGAAATTGTTTTAATTTAAAAATAATTCTTTTAATAAAAGAGGATGGGATCTTAATGGGTTTTTTTAATAGAAACCTAAGTTTGCTCAAACTTAGCTACATATCTTCAAGACAAGCTTGTAGAGTCAATTTAAACTACATTGCAGGCTTTTCTATTTACTCAAGTTACATTCAGTCACAGACTTTTATTAATAAACTAATTTTTCAATTACGAATAATACATATTCAATTATTTTATTAATTGAAATGCAAATCATTAAAAATATATATTCAATTATTTAAATCATAACTTATTTTTATTTAATATATTTGATAAATTTGTTAATTAAAACAATAAGAAAAATAATTAAAAAACGAAAAATTGTTTTATTTTTAGTAAAAAATTTTAGAAATTTGAATTTTGAGCACTTGAATAATTAATACTATTAAAGAAGTAGGTGGGTTAGGTGAGGTTAGAAATGGGTGGCGTATTCACGCCTCCACCCAGTGACCAAACGGAACATTGTGAAGGAAAAGTGGAAGGAACCTATACCCTATCAATCAGTCATGATTGCTCCTAAGTCATTTTATTCCTATTACAAACCCTATGAAACTGAAAACCCTTTGCTTGTCATCTCATCTACTTCATGCAGTGTGTGGCTCCCAAACCATTTCAGCCTTCCACGCTGTAGCCCTACTCAATGACAGAGTATATGCTACTCTGTCTCTAGCTTCTCTACATTATCGCGCGTCCTACAAAAGTCTGAAGTGGCAATTATACTCCCTATTGAGAAATGACCAATAATCATGACCACTATGACTCAGACTGCTATGACTTATACCCAGAAGGTGTTTGGAATCTGCCAGTTTAAGACTAGGCCATTTCGCTCTAGATATCCTGCAGTCCGTTCTAGCCCTCCAGGCTCGATTCGTGTTATCCAGAGCCCACTCCCTTATGGCCCTAAAGTAGGACCCAATGGGAATCGTAACAAAAGACCTATCTAGTTTCAAGCCACTATGACCCAGCTTATTTCATAGCAGATAATGTCGCAGTGTCCAGGAAACCAACAGAGTATTATAATGTAGACATTCATTAGTCTTCTCAATTCCTTGTTGCACTCAATGACTTGTCAGTGCCAATAATGCTGCCTGACTATCAACATAAATAGTAATCTCAGAATTCCCTTCAACGTTTTCCTCCAGCAATCCCAAGGCGTTATAAATGTCCAGAATTCCATCTTCGAGCCGTATGTAAATACAGCACAACCTTCATGGGGATACCTTGCATGGACCTTCTGCTCCAACGCAGAGTCCCATGCAAGGTATTTCAACAACGGCAGTAGCCCCGAAGTCAATTGTAGTCCCGATATAATACGTAGGCTCGCATAAGGATAGTGTCCGACCATTGAATTGGACCTCGAAGGTTCCTATAAGTTCCTTTACTTAATACCTTCCACCAGACTGAACAACCGTAAGTAAGAATAGGTCTTAAAACCGACGTGTAGATCCAAAATAAAACTAACGGTTTGAGGTCCCAATTCTTGCCTTTAGAGTTCCTGCAAGTGTAGTACGCATTAAAAAAGTAACATATTTTTTCTGTACTCATTTGCCATTAATATTGTTACCATATCAAAATAATACTTTAAAGCTGGAATAATAATCCTATTTGGAATATATTTCTCAAGTTACCATTTCTATGTAAAATTTGTTCTAATTTGATTTTTTCCAATTAGACAAATAGAAGTTTAATCGGCGGTTGCTTACTAAAATTTAGCAGAGACTAGAACCCCAAATAGAAAAACATTTTACTGAAGGGGATGCAAAAAAAAAAAAAAAAAAAAAAAAAAACGCGCAAAATTATATTTTTTTCTGGGCTTCAAATTAACGTAACGTCAATTGTTAGTTATTTATCCGCTATCGACAATTTTAGGTATTTTATAATCGATTTGTAACAGCATGTTTTTTATATATTTTGAGCTTAGCAGCATATTTTGTCATATTTTTGCATTTTTTTTTTGCTTATTTTATATACAATTTTGCATCCAATATATTTTTTTTTTTACATAATTTGCGTTAGTAAAATTTCTCTTTGCTGTCATATAAATACGTTTTCTAAATCTGATTCCCCAATAATTTTCATTTTATAAATTGATAGAAATTTTGTAATTTTCTTGCCCTGATAATTAAAAGAAATTTTAGAAAACAAATCTTTAATTTCCAGGGATCATAACCATTATGAATTTTAAAATGAAATTCATTTTTTTTTTTTTTGGCAAGTTTTAATATATATCTACCCAGTTTTGGGTTATAAATTTTTACCATAATTTTTTCCAATAAATTATTATTATATCCTTCATATATGTATGTATGTATGTGAAGGGTATATGTAAGCTTATACGAAAGTCTTAAAATATACATTAAGGATCTCAAATTAAAAAGTATTCGTGATTATTATGATTAAGAATAACTTTTGAGAATTTATGTCTGTCTGTCCATGTGTATGTTGAAATGGATTTTTTTAAGTTCATAGTGGAATAAATACATTTCTCTTTCAACACATATGCAGCATATATTTTCGAAAATTTTGGTATTGAAATTCCGCGAAATCCGTTTAGGGATGGGGGAGTTATAAACGATTTTCTAGAATTGCCTCAAAAATTTTTCCAATTTTCTTTGCCCAAATTGATTAATATTTTATATTTCACATACTATCTATCTAATGGAACTGTGTTTATTTATTTGTTTGTTTGGGCTTTATAGAATGTTAAACTACTGAACCGATTTTTTTTGAAATATTTTCAGTATCATTCTGTAATATTCGAAAGTAAAATAGGAGACTTTATTTTTCGATAGGAGATTCCCCATACAAAGTAAATATTTATTATCCCATAATTCCAGAACTATTACAGATAAAGTCCTGAGATTTTTTCGAAAATAATTTTGTTATCAATTTTAGGTAATTTAGTTCTTATTTTAAGCTTAGGTTTTATAATTTGTTTTTAAGCCAATAATTTCTTTATTACACATTTTCATGCGAATATATCCCCTCATTTAAAACAGTTGTATCCGACCCACCTGGCAGCACAGTTGTTAACTTTTGTTTTAAACATTAACTTGCAACAGCAACCAACGAACCTGTTGTAGCATAACATTGATTGTTTACAACCCAGCAAACCTTATGACAAACGAATGAAAAGTTAAAGGTAATTTAAGCATATCAAGAAAATATACTTAATTTACTTAGGAGATTAAATTAAATTAAATTTAAGATTTATTACTAAAAAAACTTTATAATTTTTTTAAAGGGAACTTAAAATATCATTAACTAAAAATAGCAAATTTGACAAAAATTCAAATTAATAAAAATTTTATTAATTTTTTTTTTTTTTTTTTTCAATTTATTTTCTCCTAAATATTTAATAATTCTATTTTAAATTAAAAACACATACAATTTTAAATTCTCATTAATTTTTCTTTATTCATAATTCTTTTTATCTTCAAATATTTCTTTTCATTATTATTTACAAATCTAACTAAAAAAAATAAATAAATAATAAATAATAAAATATTTAAATTAACAAAAGATATTTTTTTTTAAAATTTGCTTAAGCATTAAATAACTTTTTTTTTTTTTTTTGATTTTTAATTTTATATATATTTTTTTTTTTTAATTTTAAATTTAATTCATTTGAGCATTAAGTTTCAATTTAAACTATTAAAAGACTAGGAATTTCATCATGCAAATTTAATATCAATTTTCCTTCTTAAACACCTTCCTTTCTTTTCGAATCCCTTATGATTCACCAGTTTTTTCCTTTAATTGGGCCTGTAATTGTTTAACCATTTCGCCATTATTGTTGTGTCTTTGAAAGAAGGCATTAATTGAACTCATAGAACGATATTCCAAATTATCGCGTACATTACAGTCAACACTGATGCTTTGATGACGACCCAGGGGATTACGGGTCTTAGTGTCATTATATTTTTCCAATAAATGTAACAAACAATCTTTTGTATTGTTGGCGGCCTCTTCAAGGTTGACGGTTTGATGGGTATCGGGTAGGCCTATGGGTACATCACGACTCATTTGATTGATACGGAATTTAGCTCTTTTTATGCTGGCGGCCTCCGTGACTTTGTGATCAGAGGAAGTTTTGGCATTACCCGTTGAAATGGTGCTGACAGAGGATTTTTTGGTAGTTGTGCTGGAACTGCTGGCTGCTGAGGATTTGTTGGCCCAGCTATTGGTATTTAATTTAGGAGTTTCCTCTATAGATTGCTGCAAACGCCAGGTTAAAGTACTGGTCCGACTTTTACCGGGATTTAAGTTGCTAAAGAAACTGCTAGACATTGAAGAAGAGGCAGAAGTTGTAGAGGTTGAAGTGCTGCTGGTGGTCATACTTTTTGTGGAACTAGAAGAGCTTTTGCTTGTTACCTTAGAGGACTTTACCTCGGAACTACTACTGTCTTTTGTGCTAAAAGTTGAAGTCTTTGTAGAGGTTTTCTTTTCCGTTTCTTTGTTTTTTTTGGTCTCCTCCTTTACCTTCTTCTTTTCTTCCCCCTCCTTACCTTGCTGTCCGTTATCTTTGCTTAATTTATTATTAATTTCCGCCAACATTAATAAATGATCCGATAGCTTTTTAATCTCATCGGCTAAATTAACACGTTCTCCCGAAGCTCTTCTACCCAGCAAATAATTTGTATCCGAATTACGACGATCGAATGTGTGGAGATAAGATTTCAATGATCTTTGTTGCAAATTCATTTGGCTGCCACTCAACTCATCTACTTTACTGCCAAATGGATAACCAAAATTAAGATTTTGGGGTGTGGGAGTGGCAGTGCCACTAGCTGAAGAGGGGAAAAGTTTTTCCTTTGACTCATTGATGGGTGTAGGAGGCTCTTCTTCTTCATTAATATCGGGGAAATGAGTTTCATCATCAGTTATGGTAGCCAGAGATTCACAGGGAGAGGGTGAACAAACTAATGCGAAAAGAAAGAGAGAGAGAGAGAGAGAGAGAGAGAGAGAAAAAAAAATAACATTTAATAGTTTATTAAAGCTTTTTGTAATTTATATTAATATATTTTATAAATATAATTTAAATCTAATAAGCACATCTTTTTTTAAAGCTTTTTACTAAAACATAGAAATAAGCTTTCTAAACGTAGGAAAGGACACTTTTACAAAGGATTCTGTTAAGCATTTTTTTTTTTTTTTTTAAATGTTTGAATACCAAAAAGACAAACAACATTTAAGTCAAATTACGAATAAAAATAGACAGATAGAGAGACAAAGAAAAAATGAGGATGATATTTATATGAGACAATTTTATTCCATTAACTAATTTTTTCGATTCCTTTAAATCGTCGATGAAATTTGACTATACTTTGACGATATTTTGAAAAAATATTTGTAAATGCCTTTAAAATAAAAAGCTCCTAGATAAAATGATTTATACATTTTTTAAAGACAATAAAAAAATTAAGAACTTTTTAACATATCCCGTAGCTTTTAAACAAAATATATTTAAACTTTTTTAATTGAAATAATTTTTTTATGAAACTTTTGGAACTTTTTAATGACAAGCTTTGTAATAGATAATTTTTTTACGAAACCTTTATAAACTTTTTGTTAAATTTTTTTTTTTTTATAAAAAAGCTCTTTAAGGATTTTTAATAAAAAATCTTAAAAAATTTTTTTTTATAAAAATAAAGATTAAAAAAATTACAATTTTTTAAAAATCTCTATTTAATAAAAGATATTTTTTTCTAAAAAATTCTTTTTGATAAAAAAGCTCTTTTAAACAAAAAAAGCTCTTTTTGATAAAAAAGCTCTTTTAAACAAAAAAAGCTCTTTTTAACAAAAAAGTTCTTTTTAACAAAAAGTTATTTTTAACAAAAAGTTATTTTTAACAAAAAAGCTCTTTTTAACAACAAAGCTTTTTTTTTTTAAACAAAAAAAGCTTTTTAAGAATGACTCTTTAAAGCTTTTTAATAAAAAGGTGTTTAAAGCCTTTTAAGAGTGAAAAAAGCTTTTAAGTAAAAAAGCTCTTGTAAGATTTTTAATAAAAAAACTTTTTTAAGCTTTTTAGTAAAACTATTTATAATAAAAACTGAAGATAAAAAGACTAAAGATAAAAAAACAATATTTTTAACAAAAAACTCTCCAGCTTTTTAATAATAAGAAAAATTCTAAAAATTTTAAATAAAAAACTCTCAAGCTTTTTAATAAAAAACATCTTTTTAACAAAAAAAGCTGTTTCAAGCTTTTTATGAATGAAGCCTTTTAAAGCTTTTTAGTAAAAAATCTTTTGTGTTTTTTTTCAATTTTTTTTAACATTTTTAATATAAAAACCATTTTAAGATTTTCAATAAAAATGCTCTTTTTAGATTTTTTATAAAAAATATATTTTAAGGTTTTCAGTAACAAAGTTCTTTAAAGCTTTTTTAATTAAAAACAATTTAAAGCCCTTTAGAGCTTTTTATAAAAAAGCTCTTTTAAGCATTCAAATAAAAAGCATTTATAATAAAAATATTTTTAGAGCCTTTAAATATTTTAATTAATTTGAGGCATAATAATAAAATTTTAATAATAAAAGGCCTTAAGGCTTTTTAATTTAAATCATTTTGAAGCTTTATAGTAAAAAGTGTGTAATAAAAAGTCCTTGAAGTTTTTTAATAAAACCACATTATTTTATTAAACGGTTTAATGCTCTTTTGAGCTTTTTATTGAAAAAAACATTTTTGAGATTTTTAGTAAATAATCTCCTTGAGACTTTTAAAAGCTTTTTGTTAGAAAATTTTTATTAAAAAATATTTTGTAGATTTGTAAAAAAGCTTTTTGAATTGAAATAAAAAAAGTACTTTTCGAGGTTTAAAAAAAAAAAAATTTAAAAGGTTTTTGTTATGAAAAGTTTCAATAAATAATATTTTTTAGATTTGTATAAAAAAAGCTTTTTGAATTGAAAAAAAAAAAAAAAAAAAATATATACTTTTCGAGGTTTAAAAAAAAAAAAAAATTTAAAAGGTTTTTGTTATGAAGTTTTAATAAATAATGTTTTTTAGATTTGTATAAAAAAAGCTTTTTGAATTTTAATAATAAAAAGTCCTTGAAGTTTTTTAATAAAACAACAATCTTTAATAAAACGACTTAAAACTTTTTTGAGCTTTTTATTAAAAAAAAACACATTTTTAAGATTTTTATTAAAAAAAACATTTTTGAGATTTTTTTAAGCTTTTTTTTATGAAAATTTGTATTGAAAAGTATTTATCAGATTTGTTTAAAAAAGCATTTTTTAAAGCTTTTTGTTATGAAGTTTTAATACAAATATTTTTTAGATTTATATAAAAAGCTTTTTGAATTTTTTTATAAAAGCTTTTTGAGATTTTTAATAAAGATTACTTTTGAGATTTTTTATGACTTTAATAAAAAAGTCTATTTTAGATTTGTATTAAAAAGTGATTTTTATTAAAAAGCTTTTTAGAGATTTTTAATGAAAAATATTTTTTTTTTTTAATTTTTGATAAAAAAGCTTTTTAGAGGTATAACCTTTGTTTGAGCTTTATAAACAAACAGTTTTTTAAGCTTTTTAATGTATGGAGCTTGTTTTGAGCATTTTTAAACTTTTAGATATGTGAAAGTTTTTTTAAGCCTTTTTAATAACATCTAATCCTGAAATTTTGTAACTGTTAAAAAAAAAACTTTGTTGTTAAAAAACTTCTTTTAAGTTTTATTTTTACCCGTTTTTAAGCTTTCTCCCTTTTATTACAGACAATTCCCAGTCTCCTGAGAGATGTTTTTAATGATTTTTATGTGAATGTATGCATGATAAATAAATCTTTTCTGTTTTTTTTTAATTTTTAAAATTTTGTGCATATAATTTTGTTGCAAAATGCTTCAACTATAATAATACATAGTGTGCAATTTATTATTTATTGTTTTTTGAAAAAACGCCTTATTATAAGAATTAAGCTCATCTTACCTTGAAATGAGACAGAGAGCAAAACAAAAACTTTCCTTTTTTTTTCTTAGTGACCCTAATGCAAAAGTGTGCTTTGGTTCATATGTTTTTGTTTTGTACTTTTTTCTTTAGCTTTTTATTTCGAATTTGTATTTTTTATATTTGGAATTTTCATTTAGTTTACAAGTACATACATGATTTACAATTAAAGATTATGATGTTGCTGTAGTATTTGTGTACCAAATTTATATACGAGAATGTTTTAAAACTTAAATACAGAGTAAAAAAAGAAAAGGGATACAAGAAGATTAACGTTTTAGCAGAACAACAACAAAAAGAAAAACAAAATATAATAAATAAATAAATATATATACAAGAGAAAGAGAAAAAAAGTAAGAGTGATAAAAAGAAAATTAATATTGAAAATATATATAAATTCACACATTTATAAAAAAAAAATATTTATAAAGAAAATTTAACAAAAACTTATTTGTAAAACAAAAATAAAAACACATACAAAATTATCCTAGGATTCTAATGTGTGTTTGTGTGTGTGTGAATGCAGTTGCAAAGTAACAAGAGCTAAGCAAAATTAGAGAAGAGCTTTTATAAAACAAAAATACACTGAGAGAATATTATGAATGCTCCCAAAAAGGAAGCTTATGGATTTAAATCAGTTATGGAGAATTTAATATAATTTTAATAATTTTTTTTTTAGTTTATTTTTAATTTTTATCAATTTAATATTTTTAAAATTCTTTTCAGTGTATCTGTTTACATTATAAAAAAAAATAAACATTAAATTGTTATAAAATTAAAACAAAAACATAATAATGGAGGGCAAAAATTTTATAGTTAAAAAAATCCTTGTTGCAATCAGTGTCCTTTCATAACGTTATGTAGTACATATTTTCTTATTTTTTGTTATTGTTGTTATTTAAAGTACAAATATTATGTTGGGGTTGCTTGGTATTATTTTCATGTTTGGGTTGCACTGTCGTCATTGTGTTTTTTTTATACATTTCATTTGCTGCAATGTTGTTGTTTGCTTGATGAGAATCTGTATCCTGAGTTGTTGTAGTTTCTTTTAGCCTTTTTTTTCATATTTCTTTATTTTGGATTTTTGTTCGTATGAAAGAGTGATATCAGTGTATATTTATGCTTAAGGCGCTTAAAAACAGCTTACAAGTATTTTATATAGTAAGTAGAAACGACAATTTACACATACATATACACATACTAGAGATGAATACATATTTAAATGGAATCATATAGGTACATATGAAGAAAAGTATAATAAGATGTGAAACCAACAAGTGAGGGTGTTAAATAGGTGGTTAGTATGACAATATTTTACACTATAAATGATATTTTTATTAAACGATATTATAGATCGATATATGAACCATTATAACGCTAGAAATTAGTTTTAATTGTAATTATTTACTTATCCTAAATTTTCTCCAATTCTAGATTTAAATATGAGCCCAAATTAGCGTCAATTTTAATTTGAAATTAGCAAATTAGCCCCAAATATAGGCCTTTATATAGTCCTAAATTAAATGGTTCCTGTACCACCCCCAAATTCATTTTAAGTCTTGGTCTATATGTAGTCTTAGATTAGCTCTAAATATAGTACCTAATTAAACTTCAATTGTAGTACTAAATTAGTAAATTAGTTTTAGTTGTATAGAGTACCAAATTAGCTCTAGTTGTAGGGGTAAATAAAATCCCAAATTAGCTTCAAAAGGGGGACCTTATATAGTCGCCAATTAGTTTTAGTCACAGATATTCATATGGTGACAAATTAGTTTCATAAAGTTTCAAATAAGTTTTAATAGTAGATCTTAATATAGTCTTAATTAAGCTTTAATATTAAGTCTAAATAAAATCCTAAGTTACTTCAAGATATAGTTCAAAATAAAGTCCCATTTTGGATTTAATTGTAGACCTTTCCATATTTGCTAATTAGTTAAAGTTGTAGGTCTTTTTTTACGACAATTAAAGGTTTAAATATGGTACTAAATTAGATTTAATAGTACTTTTAAATAAAGTCAAAATTAGTTTGAATTGAAGGTCAAACTAGCGGAATATAAGTTCCTGTGGTAGGGACTCACAAAGTCTCAAATTTGCTTTGGTATTGGTTAGAAATATAGTACCTAAATTAGCTTCAATAGTACGTTTAAGTAAAGACAAAATTAATTTGAATTAAGGGTCTTAATTTAGCCCTATTTTACCTTCAATAGGGGAATTTATATTGTCGCAAATTAGTTCCTATGTTAGGGATTCACAAAGTTCCAAATTTGCTTCGCTAGTTGTCGGAAATATAGTATCGTGTAGTTAAAAAAAAAAAAAAAAATACCGCAAAAGGATTGATTTCAGATTTTGTGCATATTATTAATTTTTTTAATTATGCCATAAAATATTTGTAGTCTATATTTTTGACTGAAATTTTATAACTGAATAGGTTTTTTGATGCTTAATTTCAAATATTATTCACTTTTTTAGATTTGTCAACAGAAATCTCGTAATTCCCAAAAAGCTTTCAAAAATTTCAAAAAATAAAATTTTTTACTTTTTTTACTATATCTTCCTAATCGATATTGGAGAGCAAAAATTTATATTACCAAAAAGTGAAAAACATATTAGTTGATATAAAAAATATTATAATTTTAGGTTTCCAGCTTTGCGATTTGAAAAATTAAAACGAAAATTGGAAATTTTTTGACAAAAATAGGTTAACTTTGGGAAACCGCGACTCCCGCAGGATTCAATTTAAAAAAAAAAAAAATTTTCTTAATAATATTTTTTATTTAGTTATCTTTCAGAAAAATATAAATACTGTATATGTTACTTAAGAAAATTTTCATATAACAGAAAAAGAATGTGACAAATTTTTTTGTGAAATCAATAGGAATAATCGCATTATTTCTAAAGTTTAAGTTAAAATGTTTACAACTTTTAACTCCGTAAATATTTTTTTCAAAAAAAGAGAAATATATAGTCGTTCAAGCCCAACATTTTGATACCCTACACCATTGCGTTTGTGCAATAAAATGATTTCCAAAATTTTCGGAAATGGACCTAATATGGGACTTATGGCAATTTATGGACCGATCCATATGAAATTAATTAATATGTTTCCTGCTTATATTTAATTTATTTCTGACATGATTCTTTCATTTGTGTGCGATTTTTGCGAGTTAAAGTGATTTTCGAAAGTGGACCTTTCGTAAGTACTTCGATTTATCTTTGTATATAACATATTCTTACCTTAATTTTTTGAAATAAATAAGGCATTTGTTAGTGTCAAAACCCTATTGCGGGGAGTAGGGCGAGGTGAAATAATGACTAATAGCTTTCGTCGCTACACCAAAATAAACATATGTGTCAAATTTCATCAAATTATCTTCAAAATTGCGATCTGTACTTTGTGCACAAGGTTTACATGGACAGACAACCAGCCAGCAATCCAGACGGACAGACATCGTTAAATAGTCTCAGAAAATTAATTTGAGTCGATTGGTATACTTTAAGGTGGGTATTATAATACTTTTTCTGTGTGTTGCAAACCTAATACCCCAAAGCACAAACGCATAATACCCCAACCACACCTATGGTGTTGCAGGGTATACAAATTACATGAAAATTGGAGCCGCTATAATGAAAAAAAAAAACTTCACCAAGATACGTTTAAAAGTAAAAACTTTAATCTTTAAAGCTTTATATCTTGTAAACTAAAAAAGATATGATATATGTTTTTTATAGACCACCACTAGTATAATCTTTTCATATAAAAATCTTTCAAATTGATACAGTTACAACGAATCAGTATCATTTTTAAACATTTTCATCCCCGAGACGTCTAACTTTCGGACCCTGTGGACCTGCTTCTGTAGGTCTATATGGTCTAACCTTAAAAAATTAAACACACTTACACCTCTATTATTGCTATGTGAAATTACATTGTAATTGCGCTAGCCGAAATTGCTTAATTATTTCCATATATTTTTTTTGGATCTCACACTGTGTGCAGCAGATCTAAATAAAATTACGAATTAGGATTAGGTTCAAAACTAGATCCAGTTGTATGTTATTATTAAGTTCCAAATTAGCGCTAATTCTAAATATTTATTGTCTTCCAAAAAAGCTTTTATAGTAGGTTTAATTCCCAATATTCATAAAGTTACAAATAAACTTCGTTAATCCTATAAAAACTTCAATAGAGGACCATTAATATAGTCCAATATTACAATTGAGAGCAGCTCCAAATAATATCGAACTTTAGCTCCAGGTGTAGGTCTTTGTCTAGTCTCCAATTTGTATGGATAGATGGTTTAAAAAAAGTCCCAACTTTATTTTAGCTGTAGGTCTGAATATATAGTAGTTCCAATTTAACTTTAATTACAGGCCTTTTTATAGTCACAAATTAGTTCCAGTTTTAGGTCTTTTTTAACTCTAAAATTGTCTTTCTGAGTAGGTCTATATACTTCCAAATACGTTGTAATTTTAAGCCTTTACGTAGTCTCAATGTAGGTCCAATTATAAGACCTTAATAGCTTAGTTTTAAATTTCAAACTTAGTCCGTATTAAGCTTTAAACATAAGTCTATATATTCTTCCAAAATTGTACTTTATGTAGTATAAATTTGTTTAAATTAACAACCCTTTTTAGGTACATATACTTCGAACCGACGCTCGTGGCTGCAATTCTACAAAACCAACAATACGGCGAATTCATTACGTAGGGTCTACACGAGAGATTTTTGTATCATAACAAGTAACTTCGAGTATACTTTAGACAAATTTTTATCAAGACAAACGTCAAATTTTTATCACGATAAAAATTTTTCTAATGTATACTGAATTTGTCTGTATTATTGCAGCATTAAAACAAAATTGTTAAAGCTCTAGCTCTGACAACTTTGTCTTGACGTTGCTTAGTAAAAGACGCCATCTTAATTGGTACCTTTTACATGGTTTATTATGACATACGTTATTCCCTATTACGTCGAGTCTATATTAGATAAATTTCTATCAAGACAAACGTCAAATTTTTGTTTGAGTTGCATATAATTTTTTATCTCTGTCAATTATAGGGGAAAACGTATGTCATAATAAGCCATGCAAAAAGTACCAACAACAATCAAGATGGCGTCTTTTACTAAGCATTATCAAGACAAAGTTGTCAGAGCTAGAGCTTTAACAATTTTGTTTTAACGCTGCAATAACACTGACAAATTCAGTCTACATTAGACAAATCTTTATATTGATAAAATTTTGAAGTTTGTCTTGATAAAAATGTGTCTAATGTAGACTCAAAGTTATTAACAGAGATAAAAAATAATCAATTCCAGCTAAATTTTGACGTTTTTCTTGATACAAATTTCTCATGTATAGACTTGAAGTAACAAAACGTCGACAGAGCTACTCCATTTTTTTTTTGTTTTTACGGCAACACGTAGTGTAAAACTAGTGCTAATACCAAAATGCTATGAACAGAAAATGAGAAAATAGAGAAGGAGTAAAAAAATTGCATATGAATACAAAAACAATTTGAGAGTTTCGCGACGTACGCTCATGAAAAAATTGCAAAGTAGCTGTGCTTACGAGGACACTTCCTTATTTCACTATGAATAATTCACTTTTTTTGTTTTCGTTGAGGAATGTTGTTAAAATTTAATTTTTAATTTCATTTTATTTTGTGTTTTTTTACTACAAATAATTATTTAATTAAGATTTTCATGAAGAATTGCGCTCCTACATAAAAAAATAAACGTCAACAGACAATGAGAAGAACCTGCCGCGGAAAACAAGAGTTGTTCTGGCACAACTAAGGTCGGGATGGAGCAACAGGCCTAATGCCCACTGGTCTTGCATAGACCATGCCCAGCATGTGGACAGGGTCCCCATCAGAGATACAAGCCGATCGGCTCCAAGCCGGTTTTGCGCCGCCGCCGTGTAATTTTCTACTTCATGCGCCGCCGCCGTTTTCATCGGCTTACATCGGCTCAAAATCAGTCGCCTAAATTTTTAAAATTTTATTCAAATTCAACAAAAAACATATTTTTCTATCTTATTCGAAGAAGTGAATGCAGTGGCTCCATCTATTATTATAATTTTACTTACATATCATAAATTTATTAGAATTAAGCATAATAGAACGTATAAAAGTGAATTAATAAATATGAAATCCTCACTTCTATTTCAATTACTTCAAGTTTTTTGTAGCATCCGGGCGGCAAAGTGTAGTATTTACTAAATCCCAGCCGAATTAGTTTAATTTGCGCGGCGCCGCCGAAAATTTTGCCTCGGCTTGTTTCTCTGGTCCCCATGATAGCCACCACATATTTAGCTGTCCGGCCAACCCTACTTCACTCAGTCCAATGGATTTGTGGACTCATCCCGAAGAAGTGACGCAATTTCTTGGCCTTGACCTTCAAGTAAAACCTCCCGATTAGAAATCTGTAACTGTAGCTGCTACAACAACAAAATTACGTTTGATAACAATTATAACGCTAAATAATATAAATAAATTTGGTATTATTATGATAAGAATTTTTCTTTTGTAATTATAGAAAAATCTCTCGTGTAGGCCCTACGTATTTTTTTTTATTATACAAGGAGTTTGACAGATCTAAGTACCAAAAAAAAATTAAAATATAATCAGCTGATTAAGTGAGGTCACTTGTTGGAACTCGCCTTGGTTACCTATTTAGCTTGATGTAGGGCATAATAAATCCCTGTTATTTATTTTTTATTTTTTTTGGTAAAAGTATAAAAATGTTAAATTTTTTTTTTGTCTTAAAACACACACACAACAATAAACAAATGTTAAAAGAAAAATTTAAAAAATCTCTGATATTTGTTTTTATTAAATATTAATTTCTTTTAGTAGTTTTGTTTTTTTCTCTCAAAAAAATAATTTTTAGAAGAAAACACAATAATACTTATCACAGTAGTGGTAAAATGTAAGACATAAAATAACAATTATAAAAAAAAAGAAATGATTTCTATAAAAAATAGACATACATATAAAAAAATATACAAAAGAAATGTTTAAAGGTTAGTTAGTAACAAGATTAATAAAAGAAAAATTAATAAAAGAAAATATAAAATAAACTTAAATAAACTTTGGCTTTAAAGTTACTTAAAATCATTTAAAACAACTAAACAAACATAAAATCAGCTTTAAAAACCAGTTTCCGCTACAATTCAAACCAAAAGCTTTTTTGTTTGTTGAAACAAGTTTTAGAAGTTTAAACTTAGTTTAAAGTTTTATATCTCAAAAACTGGTTTTGATTTTTTCTATAATGTTTTTGTTTGTTGTATGTTATAGGTTGCTTTTTATAATGTTTGTTGTTATTGTTGTTGTTCTCTTATTATTTGCTTCTTATTAATTGTTGTTGCTGTTGTTGTCTTCTCTCTGTAGCTTCACATAAACTGCCTGTTTGTGTAGTTGTTGTAATAGTAGCTTTTGTTAGTGTGGCTGGTGTTATTTTAGGTGTTCTTGTTCTTGTTGTAGTTGTTGCTGTTTGTCTTATTGCTGTTGCTAAACAACCACAATACTCACCTCTTGACGATGATATACTATCATCAGCATTAGCACCACCAGCATCATGAATCTTCTTATATTCAGCTTCACTAAGAGGCGCTATAACATTTCCCTCAACATCAAATACATAGGGACTGTTGGGATGTTCCTCCCAGCGTTCAATGAAATTTTTAAGATTATCCTTTGTTGTATCCAATTCCTTTGTCTGTTGACGGTGAGCATAAGATAAGAAGAATATGTAAAGAAAGAAGGAAATAACAAAAAGAGAAGGAAAGAAACTATTAAGACAAAAATCTATTACTCTGTAAGATATGTCAGTGATATGAATATTATTCTTTGGTTAAAAA
Source organism: Protophormia terraenovae (assembly GCA_951394005.1). NCBI lineage: Eukaryota > Metazoa > Arthropoda > Insecta > Diptera > Calliphoridae > Protophormia > Protophormia terraenovae. Next base: position 130,450,655 of record OX596077.1, read on the forward strand.
TATTTTTTTATCATTTTTGTGTTTTTAATTAAAATACAAAATGTTGCGTTGAACATAGGATCAAGACAATAAGTGAATATAACAAAAGGCTTCAAAAACTATGAAAGACGGGCTAGAGAAATATGCATATAAGGATTAAAAGAAAATCTTTGCTTTTTTAAGGAAATATGACAAGTAAAGTTTCTTTCTTGATATAAAAAAGAAAATTAGAAATTAATAAAAACACGAAATTTCGTAGAAAGTTAATTTAAACATTATAAATTTGTTATTAGTTTAATTAACATTTTTTATAAAATTATATCAAAATTAAAGAAATTTTCATAAACATTGAACATTTTCCAACTTCTAATTTTTTAAAAATAGTTTTACATGTATAAAAGCTATTTCTTTAATAACTTATTTTATATATATTTCAAGAGAATTTTTTGCTATTCTTTTTTAAAGAAATTTTAGTTTGAAACATTCGAAATTTGAATAAATTATTGATAATTTTTTCAAAATTTAAAAGACTTTTTTTCGGAAATGTAATAATTTTGAAAAATTCGAATTTAATTTCGAATTAACAAAATTTTGAAATTATTTAATTTGAACATTTCTGGCAAATATCGAAAATTAATTTTCGAAACTGTATAAAGTTTAGCTTTATATGAAAGTTTCGAAAATTTGAAATAAAGTTAAAATTTTTCGAATATATGTATATAGAAGTACTTGTAAAGATTCATTTTTTTAAATAAAGTTAATAATATTTTCATAGTTTTATCGATTATTATTAATGTTATTGTTTTGTAATTTAAAATTCGAATTTAATTTGAAATTTTCGAACTTTAGAAAAAATTTTTAAAAATTCACAAATTTTATAAAAATTATATAAATAAAATGAATAAATGATTTTTTCATACATTTAAGCTTTCTTCGAAAGTTCGAAATTAAGTTAGTGATTTTTTCGAACATGAAAAAAATTTACAAAAAAACTATTTTTGTTTTTATTTTTATATATTTTTTTATTTTAAGTGGTTTTAACAAATTTAGATTTTTTTTTTGATTTTTTTTTAAATTTCGAAAATTCAAAATTAAATTTAAAATTATTGAAAAGGTCTAAAAACTTTGAAAATCTATAAATTTTTAAACTTATTAAATGAAATTTAGCTTAAATGAATGAAAAATTCAATGTTTGATCTCTTTACAGTCCCAAATAGGTTTCATTTGCAGCTACCTTTTAGTCCAAAATGAGCTTTAATAGTAGATCATTTTATACTTAAAAAAAAACTTTTAATATTCCATAATATGTTTTATACCTAAAATTGTCTTTAGTTTATAATAAGCTTTATTTATTGGTCTTTTTAAAGATCCAAATAAGCTTTATTTATAGGTCTCTTTATGGTACAAAATAATCTTCTTTATTTGGAATTATACTATGTAGGTTTTTTAATGTTTAAAATAATTTTATTTCTTAAGACATTTTAAGTCCCAAATAACTTTAAGTGGAAGATCATTTGAAATCCCAAAAAAACTTCATTATCTAAACTTTTTAACGTGCAAAATGTACTCTAAGTCTCAGGTCTTTTTACAGTCCAAATTAAGCTCAAACTATAGGCTTTCATTTAATAAATAATAATCTTCTATTAAAGCTCTTCTTAGAGTTCGAAAAAGCTTTTTAAAAATTATTATTCAGCATTTATTACTCCTATTTCACAACAATTAATCTAAAGATTTATTTTTTATTTTATTATTAAAAACTTACCCCTGATAAAGCCTCTACCTCTTCCTCATCTTCTTCCTCTTCATCATGTGTCAGTGACCCTGAACTTCCATCATTATCAATATTTGGTGGTATAGGCGAGGGAGTACTGGCTTTTAATTGAGCTGCTGGTATATTTAAAGGTTTTGGTGCCACTTTGGGAGGACTTTTAGGACGTCTTTGTAGCCATTTATGTTTCAAACATTGGGCAGCTGTCATGCGGGTGCTAAACACACACACACAAAGAAAAAGAAAAAATTAATTAATTAACAAAAATCCAAAAACATTTAAATAGCTATAAAAGCTTTTACACACACTCCTACACACTCACCTCAAGTCTTTTACTAATAGTTTCGATATAAAATCAATACCTTCAGGCGATACATTGGCAAAGGATTCATCTTCAAAATCATACTTGGCAATTGTTACATTTGCCATTGTTTCAATATCAGTTTCACCCATAAAGGGAGACAAACCAGAGATGCTGTTTTCAACAACCACAAACAATAGCAAAGGAAGTAAAGACAGGTGGGGGGAGGAGTGAGGAGTCAATGTTCATTTTCATTTCATGTATGGGTTTTTTTTTGGTAAACCATGTTGAAATGAAGTAAACGTGGTAGATAGATGTTGGTTGTTTGGTCCGTTGAATGTTGAATGTTTGTTGTAGTTGGTTTTTATCAAGTTAAAGAGGAGGTTATAATTATCATGTTTATGTAGTTGTTGTAGTAGTTGTTTCATATTACAGCATTGTAATTGTTGTTGAATGTTATACATTGTTGTTTTGTAGTAGTTGATTGTTGTTAAGTCATTTTTGTTAATAGTCATTTTCAGCCCCAACAAAAATACCAAAAATATATTGAAGATTATAGCGTGTTGTTTTAAGAAAATCCCCCACATTTTGTATAAAAGAATATATGAAAAAGAAAGTAAAAAAAAAGAATGTAAAAATAATATAACAATACAAAAATTAAGCCAAAAATTAATTAAATATGTTTAATCTTAAACCTTAGACTAATACAATTTATTTTTGAAGAGTTTGAGTTAAAAGACAAAGAGAGAAAAAATAAATGAGAATAATCAACTAACTGATTTCTTTAGGGAATAATTAAGCTAACAAATATTTAATTAGTAGCTGCCACAAGAAAAGATTTGAAATGTTTTGTTATTAAATTTGTGTGTTTGAATTAATAATATTTTAATTAAACTATTTTAAAGCTATTCACAGAAAAAAGTCACCAATTAACAAATATATATGAAAATAATTCATTCAATTATAAACTTGTTTAAATTTGCACCTCTCACCAAAATGATTATATCAATTACTAAAAACTATAAAAACTACAAAACAGAAAAAAATTCCCAATTAATAAATTAATTAAATCAATCAAGTAGATGATTGAATGAATTAAAAATGTTAAAATCATACAAAAAATTATTTTTATTTTATTTTTTCTTGAATATATTTATTAAATTTTGCTGCAAAATTAAACAACTGAGTTAATTGAAAAAAAGACGGTAATAATTTTTTCTGTGTTGTTATTTAATTGAAAAAATTATATAAAAAAATTGTAAAAATTGTATTTTTACTAATAAAATTTTAATACTTACAGCACATAAGTTATAACACCCACACTCCACATATCGGTGGCATAAGATATGCTATCGAAATTTACTACTTCTGGTGCTACAAACTCCGGTGTACCAAAGAGTATCTAAAAGGAGAAAGACAAGTAAAAACGAATTACAATTTTTATTTTTGAGAATTAAATTTTAATTAATGTAATATGAAGAAAAAAACGAAATTAACTTAAAAGCAGTTGAGAGCAACAGTATTAAACATTTGTATAAAAGCACTGATTTTAGTTTTTAAGATTTATATTTTTAAAGTAGCTTTTAGCAAGCTTTTAATAAACCTGAATTAACTTTAATTGTTGGTCTTTATTTAAACTTAAATAAGTTACAATTTCCAACCTTTTTTTAAGCTTAAATAAGCTGTAATTTTAAAACTTTATTTAAGCTTCAATAAACTATAATTATAAAGCTTTTCTTAAGTTTAAATTAGCTTTAGTTTTAGGTCTTTATTTAACCTCAAAAAAGCTTTATTTTTAAGTCTATATATAGTTTTATTATATCTTTATTTTTTTTTCAGGTGTATGAAAAGTTTAACTTTGGCTTTAATTTTTTAGTCTTAAATAAGCTTTCTGCTTAAGAGATTTAAAATCTTAATTTAAGCTTTAATCTGTGTTTTATTTATTATAATCTTTTATATAATTTCTAAAAAAATATTTATCTTCATTTTCGATTGTAAGCTACCTTTAATTAAATCTTACTTAGTGTCTTTCAATTAAGAGATTTTACTTTTAAATTTTATTTCTCTTTTTTCTACAGAATGTTTCAAAGATATTGTTTACCCCAAAAAATGTTTAATTAAGTTACTTTTTATTTTTATTTTTTGATAATAAGACAAGAAGTTTTTGTTTAACACCCTTAAACATAATAAAAAGAGAAATTACTATAAAAAAATATATACAAAATATGTATTAGGGATGCTAAATTTTTAATATATTTGAAACTAAAAGAATGAAGTTCCTTGGGATTACAGAAAGACCAAAGACGGAAGAAAAATAGGTACAATATAAAGTCCTAGAACTGAAGTTTATTTCGGACTTTATAAAAGCTTTTGATAAAAACGAATTTGTAACTATAAGCAGAGGGGCCTATGACTAAAGCTAAATTAAGACTATAAAAGAGATAAATGATTGAAGCTAAATTGGAGCTTTAAAAATACCAAAAATTGCAGATGATAGGATATAATATAGAGGTTCAAAATTTTAGCTAATGTGGGTCCATAAAGAAACCTACAACTGAAGCTATTTTGAGACTATAATAAAATGTACTAAAGATCCAAAATAAGATATAGTTTGTGACATTATAAAAATCTATGATTAATTACAGTTTGGGTTTAGAAAAACCTATGATTTCAGCTAATTTTAGGCTTTAACAAGATATATAATTAAAGAAAATTTAAGGTTATAAAAAGGGCTACTATAGCTATTTTCGGGGAATATCAAATGCTACGTTTGGTTTTAATTTGGGACAATAAAATGTCTGATAATTGAAACGAATTCGTGACTTTATATAGACTTACAACTGAAGTTATCTTGGGTAATGCAAGAACGTAAGAATGATATTAATTTGGAACTGTAAAAAACAAAAATGTTTCAGGCTAAATTTGGGACTCTTAATCAGCAATAATTGCAGCTAATTTGGAATTATATAGAGGCCTTAGTTTGAAGCTTATATGAGTTTTTTTTAAAGATCTACGATTGAAGCTAATTTGGGACTATAAGAAGACCTGGAGTTAATGTTTGAAGAGAAATTGGAACAATATGACTTTATATTGTTCCAATTTCTCTCAATTGAGTTTTGTTTTGAACTTTAAAAAAGCCTATAATTAAAATGAATATGTGACTATATACAGACCTAAAACAGAAGTTACCATGAATAATATAAGTACAAAAAAATTATGAAATTAATTTGGGACTCTAAAATTACTAACAATTGTAGTTAATTTTAAATTATATAAATGTTTCATTGGAGCTAATTTAGGTGTTTATAAAGACCTATGATTGGAGTTAATTTTGGACTATAATAAGACCCATGTCTAGAGCTAATTTGAGACCTTAATAAAATATACTATTGAAGATATTGTAGGACTATAAAATTACCTAAACTTCAAACTAATTTTAGACTATATATCCACCAATGTTTGGTTCTAATTTAAGATATATTTGTAGTTAATTTAGGACTATAAAATGACCAATAATTGTAGTTAATTTGGAATTATACAAAGTTGTCATAGGAGCTAATTTGGGTCTTTATAAAGACCTACAGTTGGAGTTATTTTTGGACTATAATAGCACCTATGCCTATAGCTAATTTGAGACTCATATAAAATTAAAGCTAATTTGGGACTATAAAATAACCTAAACTTCAAACTAATTTTAGATTATATATCCACCAATAATTAGTTTTAATTTGAGACATGTCTGGAGTAAATTTAGGTCTTTAAATTAACCTTAAATTCAAACTAATTTTAGACAATGATTGGTTCTTATTTGCGACTATATAAATCCTACGATTAAAGAAAATTAGGGACTATAAAAAGATTTATGACTAAATTAAACAATTAAACTAATTGGGGCTATGAAAAGATCTAAAATGAAAGTTATTTTTGTGCCATATGCAACTCTACAATTGATTCCAATTTAAAACATCTAGAATTGAAGATATTTTGTGATTATATTAAAGCTACTATTAAATATAATTTGGGCCAATTGACTTAAATTTAAGATAACATGAAAAATTTATAGCGTTTTCTTTTCAGAAAAAAGATTTTAACTTGTGTGTAACATTTTTAGAAGATTATCTTCATTCTAATAGAATGGTACCTTTTTTACGAATACAATAAAAAATGTAAACCAGTTCTGTAATTTTGTTATTTTTTAAGGTATTTATAAGAAAGAATTTTAATTTAATCGAAAGAAATCGAATTTTGGTTAAATTTGGCTATTTTTGTTAGAAATTCAAATTTTGGCAAAATTTGGGATTTTTAGTGAAATTTTGAGTTTTTGGTGAAATTTTGGATACTTGGTGATATTTAAAATTTTTTGGTGAAATTTCGGATTTTAGTGAATTTTCAGATTTTTTATAAAATTTGGAGTTTTTATGAAATTTCGATTTTTTGGTGAATTTCCGGATTTTTGGTGAAATTTTGGTAAAAATTCGGATTTTAGCGAAATTTTGGATTTAAAGTGATATTTTTGGTGGATTTTCGGATTTTTAATGAATTTTTGGTGAAATTTAGGTTTTTGAGTGAAATTTCGAGTTTTTGTTGAAGTTTCGGGTTTTTTTCTGTAAAATTTCTAATTGTTGGTGAATTTTCAGATTTTTAGTGAAATTTCATATTTTTAGCGAAGTTTAGGATTTTTGGTGAATTTTCGGATTTTATGGTGAAATTTTGAATTTTTAGTGAATTTTTGGAGAAATTTCGTATTTTTAGCGAAATTTTTGATTTTTGGTGAAATTTTGTATTTACAGTCACATAATAGATTTTTGTGAAATTTCGAATTTTTTTAAATTTTCGGATTTTTAGGTCATTTTTGCCGTAATTTTGGATTTTCAGTGAAATTTTGAATTTTTAGCAAAGTTTAGGAATTTTGATGAATTTTTGAATTTTATGGTGAAATTTTGGATTTTTAGTGAATTTTTGGTAAATTTTCGGGCATAGGACAGAATTAAGGCAGCATTATAGCCAGTGTTGCCAAACTTTGAGGCCATGTCCCACCAGATTGTATTTGAAAACCCGCTAGTAACCACCTATACTTAAAATAAAATCGCCGATTTTTATCGCTAAAATATTTATTCTCTTTAAACATGATTAAAATTGATATCTAATCCTTAAAAATCTTATCTTTTGAGTATCTGAATGCATTCCAGAGTCATCAAATCAAATTTGAAAACTTGTAATCTATTTTTTTTGCTCAGATTTTACTATATTTTGCTCAAATAGATATATACAGCATTTGCAGGCAAAATCAGCTTGTAATTCTTTAAAAAATTGTGCATCAAACCGATGGGCTTTTTGTATATTTCGATTCTATTTTAAATACATTGATTTTCGAAAATGTTTTCGAATTACCAAATAATACTCCAGGGTTTGAAGAATATTTCCATAATATAATGTAGTGGTGATTTAATATTTTGAGAAAAAAAAAAAAAAATATTTCAATATGTTTTTTTATAGAAAAACAGTTGATTTTATATACAATTTCCTAGTTTCTTGTAACTTCATATTTTAGATAAATTAGTTAGTTGTAGAAGTAAAATAATATCTTTACTTTTTCTTATTTGTTTTTACAATAAAGAAAAGATATTAATCCCATTTTCTGAAAAAAATTGAGATTTTTAACAAAATTACGAAAAAAATGTTTTTTAAAAAATCATTAAAATTCGAAAGTGTCAAAAATTAAAATTTTTATTCTTCAATCATAATGATACATTTGTTGCAAATAAAATAAGATATATTTCATTAAAATCAATACATAAGTTTTAAATCAAATTAGTGAAAATACTCTTTAACAAGTTACATAGAAAAATTAAAAAAATTATTTTGTGATTTTTTAAATTTTGTTAAAAATTCCAAATTTTTCAGATTTTTTCAGGCTTAATATCTCTATATCTGCGTATTAAAAAGTAATGTAATGAAGAAAATTTTAATTATAATTTTTTTATATCTATGAATAAAATCAGACAAGTAGTTTTCGAGATATGCTTCAATATATAGTGCAACCCCCCTAATTTTACAAAACGCGATTTATCGCGAGAACTAGAGTCAATTAAAAAAAGTGGATTTGAGGCTTAGTACTTATTAATACTGTGTATCCGAATTGACTGAGAAACCCCGTGCCGCATAATTGGTGTCTCTCTTAGTAATTTATGGTTATATAATTGGCTTTAATTGAATCTAAGTGTGGATTTTATAAACTGCTAAAATTAATACTTTGAACTTAAAGCTTTTTTAAACTGTTTTAAATATTTCCTACTGGCTCTATTTTAGAACCATAAAACTGCAAAAAAATTGGAGTAAATTTGGCACTAAATCAAATTTTCTCTGTTTTTGATTAAGGAAAATTTGTGACTATAAATGATCTAATATAAGAGTTAATTTGAGACTTACAACTAATACTATTTTTGATCTATAAATCTATACCTTAAATTTAAGCTGATTTGTAACCATAAAAAGGTATATAATTGAAGTTTATTTAGGATTGTGTAAACTTATAGAATTTAAATTTATTTGATACAATATAATTAGGCATAACTTGGGATATAAAAAGTCTGAAGATTGAAGATATAAAGACCTAAAATTAAATCTAGTTTTGCATAGTTAAAAGCTTTATGATTGAGTTTAATTTAAGACAATATAATAACCTGAATTAGAGCTATTAATAATGCTAATTCGAGCCTATAATAGCCTATAAACTATATAAAAACGTATGTACCGAACAATACGGAATAATTTTGAATTTGTTTGAGAACTATAAAAGTTTATTATATTAAGGTATTGTAATAGTTTTGATAGTCCCTTGTTTGAATTAATTGTTCTTGATTAGAAGAGCTAATATTAAAACTAATTTGTTTGGATATAAAGTTAACTTCAAACTTTTGATCCCCTCTAATTTTAATAGTATTTAAGTGCATTTTTACCACTTACTAATAAAAATATTAAAAACCCAGCATAAAGTTTTAAAGAACATTTTTTTCTTAAAAACTCTTTAAAATAAAAGCAAGTTTCCCCTAAAACTTATGCTGGGTTATTTGAACTTGCTACACAAGTAAAAGACACCCTTTATTTGTTAAAACAAAAACAAGAAGCAGAAAAAAAGCAAGAAACAAGCATTTTAACTTTTAATTAGCTTTTTATAGTACAGAATATATGCATGTGAATAAAGAAATAAAATGAAATTAAAAATACAAATTAAAGACACATGTACAATGAACTTCGAATGTAGAAAAGAAAATGTTAAATAATAAAACAATACTTAAAACAATCAAATCAAATCAAATTAAATTAAGTTTAACACAGTGTTTATGACTTTACTTAATAATTAGATTATATATTACATATAGAATAAATTACATATGTATGTGGAAACTCACCTGTAATTTTTTGTCTGGATCAAATTTTCTAGCCAAACCAAAGTCTATTATTTTAATGCGATTACCTTCTTGAGTTAAACACAAAATATTTTCTGGTTTTAAATCCAAATGTAAAATATTATTACGATGTATAAATTCCATGGCCTCACACACTTGACGTATGAAAACCACACAAACACGTTCAGTTAAAACGAATTCATCATCCACTACACGATCAAATAATTCACCACCTTCTACTCTATAAAATGAAAGATAATAAAATTAAATTTAAAATAGTTTTTAATTAAAAAATTTTTTAAATAAATATTATTTTATAATTATGATAAGGATAACTATTTTGTTGTTTTTGGTAAGAAATATAGAGAATAAAGTGGTGTCTTCCTTGAAGTTTTAAGGCCTCTTAAATTATCTCATTTTAAACCTGCTTTAAATTATAAGGTAATTTAACAGACCTTAATGTTTCTATTAGCAGTTAAGTTTAGCTGGCAAATTTTCTATTTTTATTTTATTTTTTAAACTTTTGTGTTTTAAACTTAATTCAATATAAAAGCTTATTTACATTATAGAATATAAAACATATAAAAAACACTTCAAAACTTATAATTATAATTTTTACAAAAACTTATGTATGGACTTATAGACAAGTTTAATTGCTGCATAGAAAGTTTAATGTAGGTACTTTAAATAAAAACAAAACAATTTGATTTCTAATTAAAAAATAATTAAAATAATAATATTATGAACAATGTTCAATGAACATACCTTTTCAATATGTATTTTCATTAGAATATTAGAAACTTAGACACACTCTTCCTACTCTCTGGTCTTTAATAAAAAAAAAATATAAGTAAAATATTTAAAAAAATGTTCTTGTTAGTAAATGTAAAATTCTTTTAATAATACCCAAAGCCTTGAAGCTTTAATTTAAATTTTTAAATTGAAAATAAATATTATACACTAAGTTTTTTTTTTAATTTTCTTTTTTATTACAAATTTAAGCTTTAAACAAATTTTTAACAAAAATATTTTTATTAAAGATAATATTGATATTTTTGTGTGTTTCTTTTTTTTCCTACTTTTTTCTTCAATGAATTTAATAAGTTTCTATAAAATTTTTATGTCTGTATAAGAGTTTTTTCTGTAATTTTTTTTTGCCTTCATAAACTTTAATTCCTTTAATAGTATTATTTTCAATTTCTAAGAACAACTTTTAACTTTTATTTTCAATACATTTTTATGTTCTGGCTGATGTTTTTTTTTTTTTTTTTTTTTTTTTTTTGTTTGGGTTATAAAATTCCTATAAGAAGAAAAATTTGTTTTATTTTTGCAGCAAGATTCATTTATTATATGGGTATAGGAAAGCAAGTTGTTAGAATAACAAAAAAATTATATTTATTTTATGGTCACAACTGGAAAATTTATTAAAATTAAATTTGTCCATAAAGAATTTGAGAGACAGAGAGAGAGAGAGAAAAAAAATTAAAATGAAAAACTTATAACCAATACATAATCGGTTATAATGAAACAAAAATACCCTTCATATCTATTCTATCTCTATATGTATATAATTTGCTAAGCATTTTTTTTACTTTCCCGGCTTACTTATAACTCTGTTCATCCTACCAATCTAAAGATGCCTAAGACCCCAGATAATTTGGTTCTATATAAAGACCTACAATTGAAGCTAATTGAGGATTATAAGAATATGTATGACTGTAAGTAATTTCAATACTATTAGGTCTCCATTTTTTTAATTATATTATAATTATTATTGCAAACTTTATCAGTTTATCACTACTCACGTTGTGGTAAAATGTGTCAAAAATGGCGCTTAATTGAATTTTATAATTTAAAGTTTTTTAATAAAGTTGGGTACAGAATAAAAATAGACAAAATTATGTATCAATATTAATTAAAATCGTTAAGCTAGGTTGTGTTGTTTTCTTATAAGAAACTTTCAAAGTAAACAATTTTTTTTTTTTACATTTTTGAAAAATAGTAAAAAATTCAATTTTCATCAACTTTCAGTGTATTTATTTTAAATAAAAAGTCTTTTAAGGTAAACATTCAAAATGAAACCATCAATTTCAGATATTTAAGTGTACTTTTCTTTAAGTATTTGTAAATTATATTTTCTTCTAATATTTTTGTTATTTTTTTGAAAATTGTCCTAAAATACACTACTTTTCAAATTTCATGGAATGCAACTTAAAATGTAACAGGATGTTTGTTCTGAAATATAGTATATATTGTCCATTTTAATATTATGAAAAAAATCGTCCGCATATATAGCTCGATTTGAGAAAATATATATATTTTTTTTTTTTTCAAAAAAACTCCAGTAGATTTCATACAAAAAAGAGCTTAAATGTAGATGTTTTCCTTGCTTTATCGCACATTCAGCACAGTGTGGAAGAATCGAAATAAATCTGTAACTTCTAATCGGCTGGTTGAATTTGCATGAAATTTCCAATATACGCATCAGAAGCGGAACTATTGGGGTTCATAATAGAGTACTAGTGTCATTGAAATGGTTTAATCACTAGCGAATTTTTGTTCCTTTTCCGATTTCCAAGATTTTTATATCAACTTGATAAATCCTTTATAAAACATACTTGCATGTACTACTTATCTTACATATTTTTCAAGTTATATACATTTGAATTTTCCAAAATCTCAATTTTACAAGATCTTGGTTAAGACTTTTCCATATATAACCAAATAATTTTAACCAATTTTATTATATTTTATGTAGTTGTTTAAAGAGCAAAAGCGCCTTTCGAACAAAGAAAACTTTAATTCGTTATCTTTATTGAGCCAAAAGTTAAACGATTTTGAATTGGAAAGTTTTTAAATATTCCTTCAAGAAAATCTTAAAATTCGAAAAATATTTTTTTCCACTTCTTGATTAATATGAAAACTAAATGAAAGTATTATAATTTTGATATCACCTTTCCCTGAATTAAGTGGCATTTCCGACTCATTTAACCCAAATGTATAGACGGACGGACGGACATTACCATTTAGCCAAAAAACTTCTTATAATTTTAAAAATGGTATTTTTTTACTTACTAATAAATAGGAAAATTAAACGTAATCATTAAAGTGTTGAAACCACCCTTTTCTGAATTATGCATTATTTTCGACCCATTTAGCTCTAATGTATAGACGGACGGACAGACATTACCGTTCTGTTAAAAAAAAAATCTTAAGATTCTAAAACTGAATTTTTTGAACTAATAATCAATAAAAAATAAAATGTGATCATTAAAATATTGATATCACCTTTCCCTGAATTAATCGCCATTTTCGACCCCTTTTTACCCCAATGTGCGACTGGAGGAATTCAAATAATAAAAAAAAGTATTTCAGCATAAACTTTTGTAATTTATTGGAAACTACAGGGTATTTTAAACAACTTTTTGTTTCCCCATTAACAAAATTTGTTGGAAAATACAAAAAATAAAATTAAAAATTCAATTTAAAAGTATCCCTTAAACCGTAAGAGATAAAGGAGTTATGTAGGCTTGTATCCTAATGCACGAACATAATTTGACATTTCTTTGTTTCAGTGTATGACAAATTCAACCATGGAGAGATACACAATTGAGTGGCGTGTTAAGCTTATTGAAGCCTTTTACGAAAATGGACGTTCAAATCAAAATGCATTTCGTGCACTTCGTAATTTTTTTGGTCAGCATAATCGACTACAGTAGATTCGTCAACAAGCAGAATTGCTGCATTTGGGCAAATGAGAATCAACGAGTGATTGTTGAAAAGCCGATGCATCTACAAAGAGTGAGGTTTATGGGCTGGCGGCATCATCGGGCTGTACTTCTTCGAAAATGAGGTCTGCCAAGCAGTTACCGTGAATGGTGTTCTCAATCACGATATGATAACGGACTTCTTGTAGTCAAAAATTGAGGATATGGACCTGGATGAAATGTGGTTCCAACAGGATGGTGCCACTTACCACACAGCTAACGAAATAATGTCTCTTTTGCGCGAGAAATTCAATGGCCATATTATCTCACGTCGTGGCGATGTTTTTTGGCCACCACGATCATGTGATTTGAACCGTAGGACTTTTTTCTTTGGGGATTTTTAAAACAAAAGGTGTACATCAAAAAGCCAAGAATAATTCCAGAGCTAAAGGATGAGATAATTCGGCACATTAATGACATTGAACCTCAATTATATCTCAGAGTCATAGAAAATATGGAATTATGGATAGAGGTATGCCACCGAAGCCGTGGCGAGCATTTGGCCGATATTTTGTTTCACACTTAATTGCCATAGATCTTTTTATCATAATAAAAAATATTAAGCAAAATTCTAAATAATATTGCAGCAAGAATCATATAAATATATGAATCTGTTAAAAAGTTATATTAATCTGAAGTTGGAACTTTAAAAAAATTTCACATTTTTTTGTTTTTTTCCAAAAAGGTGGCAATATTTATTCACTTATAAATTGTTTTTTTTGTTCTGGTCTTTATAATTTTTTTAATGTTTTCAAAAACAATTTTAATGAAAAATGCGTGTTTAGTAAATTCGCAAGAGCTTGAGGTAAAGGTCTTCTCACAATCCCTATCCAAACTTTGTTAATTTTTAATTATTTTTTTTTTAATTCTTTTTGTTAAGTTCTCAAATTGCAAAGCTGGTATCGACTTTTGTAAGCTAAACACTCAAAAAGTATCTTCTGACGGACGCCCCCTTAAGACGACATGGTGATCACTTCAATGAAAGAAGTAAATTTTTTAAACATGTTTCTTACGGATTGGGATTTTGAATATTTTCATGTAAAAAAGTGGGAGTTTTTTTAATTCTATTTATATTATTTTTTTCCATTTATCTGAAACTACTTTGGTGCAAAAATAGAAAAGTTTAAGTGTTCATAAAACAAAAATTTTGCCTACCAGCAAAAAATTCTATGGAGGGTTTATTAAACATATCAAGAGCTATCAATTACAATCGGAATGATTCCGTCCCCACGCGATGATCATCAATTTGTTGCATAGTGTTATCAAATAAAATATTTGTTTTTGTTATTATTAAAAAAACAAACAATTATTTTTCCCATAAAGTATAAATTTTTAAAAATGATGAAATCCTATTTACAAATAGTATAACAATTATATGTAGCAAATGTCTTAATGTAGGGTATTTAAATTTCAAAAATTTAAATCATTATTTTCAATTTATGATAACATTATTCATACAAATTGTTGTTAGGTCAAGGTTGACAATATTTTAAAGTCAATCAGAGGATTATTAAAACAATAAAACAGCAATAATACAAGTATATTTATCTTAATAATATTTTGGGGATTTTAAATTAAACAAAAACTAATACAATTTTTATAAATTCTGAAATAATAGAAGCGAACAATAGATGAAATAATTTCAATAGAAAATAATAATAATTATAAAAAGAAATACATTAAACTTTATTTACAAAAAAAAAAAAAAAAATATCCTAAATGAATTTTGTTCAATAGGTGCTACAAAATCCTAAAGCTTATAAATAATATTGCCTTAGAGTATTTTCCTTATAAATTTATAAATTTTAATGATTAAATCTTTTGCTGGGTTATTCTTAAAATTTTTAGTTTAAAAGATCTAAAAATTAAAGTTTAAATAAATAAAATAAATTTGCATTTAAATTGCATTTTATTGCATTTATTATAAAACTATTTTTAAAGTTTAAAAGAAAATATTTTGATTTTTAAAAGCACTTGTTAAAATACCACAAATAAAAAAATTCAACAAAACTATTTCAAAGGAATTTTAAAAAAGTTCCATAGAAATATATATGAGCAATTAAATTTATTGTTTTCTAAAAATTTCTTTAAAAATTTAATAGAAAAATAATAATAAAAAAAAAAAAAAAAACAAATCAAAAACACTTAATATAGCCTAGGAACATTTTACACTTTTTGTCTTCATTATTTAAATACTTACAACTTTTTTAATTTTATTTTTAAAACAAAAACTGTTTTTTTTTTTTTATTATTTTAAATTATAATATAGTTTCTTAAAACTTCTTTTATGTCTAGGATATTTCTTTTTTAAAACATCTTTTTTATTTTCCTTATAATCTATACGAAATATAAGAAAAGGTGCAAATCTTATATTCACTCGTATATCAAAATTTAATATTCGTTTTAGTTTATCAGCTACAATTTTGAAACACATAATCGTTGGATTACCACTTGCTTAAACAGCTTTTAAACTACTAATGAGCTGCTAATTCTAAACTAAAAAAAAAATATGTTTGCATTAGAAATACCTTTTCTGAATTAACATTTTTAAAGTATAAATTATTCATTAGAATTTTAATGAATTCAAATTTAGCTAAAAAATAAATTTGAATTATATAAGCAGGGTTTGAAAAAATTGTTTTATATTCCTAAAACAATTAAATAAAAGTGGTTTTTAATAACAAAAATTAAGAAATTTAACAAAAAAGCTTTTAACAAATTAAATTTATACTTTTCAAATAATTTAACATAATTGTATAAATTTCTCTCTTTTTTAAAGACCTTAAAAACTTAAAAAAAACTTTAATAATATAAGAGATTTTTAAAATAATTTACAATTTATAAGAAATACTTTTTAATTGTAAACACTTTTCAAAGCTTTTAAACGTATTCAATAATTAATAAAAGGTTTTTTTTTTAAAGGATCTAAAAACTTTTTCAGAAGCTTTAAAAAATTATTATTTTTTAGAAAATTTGTTAAGCTTCACTAAAAAAAATATATTAAAAAAATATTAGAAAACTTTCCTAAATATTAAAAAAGCTTAAATTAATAATAAAGCTTTTTAAATAAATTGTTTTAAGAATTTTTTGAAACAAAATTTTTTAAAATGAGTTTTATAGAAAAGCTTCTTTATTAAAAAAAAAAAAAAATAAGAACCTTCTCACAGAAAAACTTTTTATTAGACAGCTCTAAAGCTATTAAAAATTCAGAAAGAGTTAAGTCCTTTAATAGTAATTCGTTTTTAATAAAGAACATTAAAAGCTCTTTTTATGGAAAAAGCTTAAATTATGTATATTTTTTATAGGAAAATATTCACGACTGTTTTATAGAAAAACTTTAAACTTTCAGAAAACTGTTAGAAATTTGATGTAAAAGCTTAAAAATCTAATTTAATTTTTAAAGCTTTTGGCTATAGAAGTTTGTTTTTCTTCTATAAAAGTAATACTACTTCTTTATTAAAGAACTATGAAGAAAGTTTTAAATAGGAAATAGACTTTTTTAATTTAAGTTTTTTTTTTTTAAAGTTTTAAGAGTTCATTTAATAGGAAATTTTAAAAGTGCTTTATGTACAAAAACTTTGAAAGGTCTTTTTAAAGAAAAAATTTAAATGCACTTTAAAGACAAGTTTCAAAGCTAGTTTTACAGAAAAGCTTGAAAAACCCGACAATATATTTTGTATAAAAAAGGGTTAAGTAATTTTTTTTTAAAAAGCTTTACAATATTTTTTTATAGGAAAGCTTTTTCATTTAAAAGCTCAAAAAGCTTTTTCATAAGAAAGTTATATTTATTAAGAAAAAAATAGGAAATTTTAAAAGGATTTTATATATAAAATCTTTAAAAGCTCTTCTTAAAGAAAAGCTTTAAAAGCCAGATAAAAAAGTTTTAAAAGCATTTTTTAGAAAACAGTTTAAAAATGTCTCACCATATATTTTGTATAGAAAAACTCTTAAAGATTTTTCATATAAAAGCTCTAAAATATTTTTCATAGAAAAGCTCTAAAGTTATTTTGATAGAAAAGCTCTTAAAACTTTTTCTCTTAAAAATTTCTAAAGAACAACTTTAAACGCCCTTTTAAAAGAAAAACTTTTAAAGCCCTTTTAAAAGACAAGTTTTAAAAGCTATTTTTATAGAAACGCTTAAAAAGCTCCACAATTTATTATTGTATAGAAAAGACGTAGACGTTATTTTTTTTAAAGCTCTACAATATCTTTTATAGAAAAACTTTAAAAGTTCTACAATATTTGTTTATATAAAAGCTCTAAAAGCTTTTCACAGAAAGACTCAATTTTTTTTTTAAAGAAAATTGCTTAAAGACGTATCTATAGAAAAAAAATCTTTAAAGTAAATTTTTCGATAAATCTTTAAAAGCACCTTTTATTGAAAAGCTTTAAAGGTAATTTTGTCTTATATATAATTTTTTTTGATAAAAACAATAATAAAGGAATATTAAGTGAATATTTAAAATGTTTATATATAAATTTTCTTTGAATAGTGTTTTTTTTTTTTTTTTTTTGGCTAAAATAATGAAATATATTTTTATAGAGAAACTACATGAATTCAAAATTTAGTATTTTAAGTACAAACATATTTTAAAATGTCCATAAAAGCTTTTTACTATTTAAAAAAAAATATGTATAGCTTTATTGTAAACCTCTTATAAAGTAATTTTAATTTTTGTATTGTTTTTATATGTTTTATATCCTCATTTTTTTGGTGCAATTTTAAAACATTCAATCTTAACAAATAGTTTTAATAGAAAAAAATTTTTCTTACAATTCTTGGACGACACACATCATTTTCTGATACTCATACGCCGCATATAACTGTATTATAAGATGATGCTGCAGTGAATTCATAATTTCTACTTCACGTTCAACATTACGACGATCTTCACGCTTTGGAATGGGCACAAATTTGGCAGCCAATTTAAGATTATTACTTTTGTCTTGACATTTGTAGACAGTGCCAAATTTGCCTCTGGAAAAGAAAAGTGATATTAAGAAAGGTCTCAATTTATATTTTTGGACTTATAAGCTTTTTAAAGCTATTTGTGGTGATTTTTTTAAAACTTAATTTAAAAAAAAATTTACTTTAAATAAATAACTTAACTTACCTGCCCACTTCTCCCAATATTTCATATAATTCATGGGCATCTACTCCTCTTTGTATGGTCACATCTCTATAAGGAAAAGCCGGTTCTAATTCTGAAAATTAAAAAAATAAAAAAAATGTATAATTAAAATTATTAATTAAAAAGTTTTCATATTTAAAAATTGTAAATTAAATAAAATTGATTGAATAATTTGTTGTTTTGCAAATCCCCAGAAATATCTTTTTAAATCTACTAATTGTTCAATAATAAATCATTTGAAAATTTATTTAATTTAGTGCTGCGACATAACAAATTCTTAATGTCAAACGTATTGCCACCACCAAATTATCTATTATCTTTGAATCTTTTATACAATTCAATAAAATTCCTTGAAAAAAGTTTGGTGGTCCGTTTAGTTGGCTGGCTGGCTGGCAGTTGGCAATTGCCAATTAATAGAGATATTTAGAAAAGAAATTAATCAAAAATAAATTGTTGCTAGAGAAGGGTAAACGAAAGTCTTAGATGGTTTAGAGAAAGGGAAAGAATATAAACTATTTTTTGTTGGTTTTCTGCAAAAATGAGATATGAGTTATTTATTTAAGAGGACAGGTGTTTTATCAATAATTTCTAAAAGTATTTTGCTTTAAATCGATATTACAAGCAAATTTTCTAACATAAGATTGATGAGTTTTAACAAATTAAAAGATTAAACTTTAATTAAGTTTATGAAAGCAGATAATAATTTGTCTATAAAATGTATGAGAGACAGGAAATTCTTTTTAAAATTTTGTTTTTTTTTTATTTTAAATCATTTTAATACAATGGCATTTTATTTAATTTATATTATTTATTTTAGTTTTAATTGTGACTGAATTTGCTTAACATTTCCATTGCTATTTCCGTTTCCAATTAATCTCACTCACACTTATTTTGTGTCGTTGTTAAGCTAAAGTTTTTTGCGTGATTTTATTAAAGTTTGTTCTTTCTACTTTATCTACAAGTTCTTTTTTATTATTTGTTTAACTTTTATACTCTTAGATGAAGAAAATTTGTAGCTTTATTAATTACAACAATACGTAGAGGTATGCATTAAACTGGCTGTTAAGAGGAAGGGAGAGTAAGAGAGCTTTAATGGATTTAGCGAACAATAAAGACATGCATGCTATATATTAGTAATGAAGAATAAAATAGCAGTAGAAAATATAGTTTAGACTATAGTCTAGATCATAATGTAAACTAGTCTTTTGTCTTGAATATAGTTTTATAATTTTGACTATAGTCTTGACTATAGTTTTATCTATAGTCTAGATTATGGTTTTAACTATAACTTTGTCATGATTCGTGACTATAGTTTTAATCATAATATTGACTATAGTTTACATATAGTTTTAATTATAGTTTTGACTATAGCCTTGAATATAATTTTGAATATATTTTCGACTATTGTTTTGACACTATAGTTTTTGACTATAATCTTGAAAATAATTTTGACTATATTCTTGATTACAGATTTAACTATAGTTTTAAATATAATTTTTAGTTTTATTTATAATCGACTCTATAGTCCACTCTATAGTCTATTTTATAGTCCAACTGTAGTCAAGTCTATAGCATATAATCTAATCTATAGTTTTGACTATAGTCCTGACTATATTTTGACTATAGTTTTGACATAGTCTTGACTATAATTTTTCACTACAATTTTGAAAATAATTTTGACTATATTCTTGATTACAGATTTAACTATAGTTTTGAATATAATTTTGACTATAGTTTTGACTTTAGTCTAGTCTATAGTTCAGTCTATAGTCTAGTTTATAGTCCAGTCTATAGTCAAGTCTATAGTATATAGTCTAGTCTATTGCTTTGACTATGGTTTTGACTATAGTCTTGACTATAATTTTTACTATAATCTTGACTAAAGTTTTGACTATATTCTTGGCTATGGTTTTTTCATGACTATAGTTTTGACTATATTTTTGATTGTAGTTTTTACTATAGTCATGACTATATCTTGACTATAGTTTGACTATAGTCTTGACTATAATATTTTACTACAATCTTAAAAATAATTTTGACTATAATCTAGATTACAGATTTAACTTTAGTTTTGAATATAAATTTGACTATATATTTTTGACTATAGTGTAGTATATAGTTTAGTCTAAATTCGACTCTATAGTTTAGTTTATAGTCTAGTTTATAGTCCAGTCTATAGTCAAGTCTATAGTATAGTCTATAGTTCTGACTATAGTCTTTACTATAGTTTTGACTTTAGTTTTTACTATACTCTTGACTTTAGTTTTGACTTAAGTCGTGACTATAGTTTTGACTATAATCTTAACCATATTTTTTACTATAGTCTTGACTATAGTTTGGCTTTAGTTTTGACTATATTCTTGACTATAGTTTTGGCTATTTTTTGAGTATAGTCTTGACTATAATCTTGATTATAGTTTTTTAATAAAGTCTTGGATATAATTTTGCCTTAACTGTAGTTTGGACTCTAGTCCTAAATATAATTTTGACTTTAGTGTATAGTGTAGTCTGCAGTCTAGTCCACAGTCTAGTCTATAATCTAGTCTATAGTCTAGTCTATAATCTAGTCTATAGTCCAGTCTATAATCTAGTCTATTGTCTTGTCTATAGTAAATTCTATAGTCTAGACTATAATCTAGTCTGTAATCTAATTTATAGTCTGATATCTATTGTATTCTATAGTCTAATCTATAGTCTAGTTTATAATCCAGTCTATTCTATACTCTATAGCATATTCGATGGTCCATTCTACATTATATTGCATATTCTAGCTTATACTCTTATCTATAGTCCAGTCTTTAATCTAGTCTATAATCAAATTTGTGCTCTTTATTCACCCTCGTCTGCTTTTTTCTTTGCGAATTACAAAAACTTTCTTGTGGCAAATATTAAATACTCTTATGAGTAATTTTCCAAAGACTTTTGCAGGTTGGCGTTAAGTAAATGAAAAAAGTTTTTTATAAGTATTTTGGTTCTTTTTTTTTTTTTTTTTTTGTAGATAAAAAAGAAAATTTTATTTTAAATATAACAGAAATTTTACATTTGTTAAAGTTGCTAAAGACATATGATTGATATGGATTTATATTTAGCTATAATTTGTGTAATATTTTTACAATTCTAAGATTTATTATTGATTTTAGGCGCAATTTGATAAATTCTCTGTTTGGCTTTGAAACTTTGTATTTTATTTTGTGATTGAGAAAAGGAATGAAAACTTTTGGTTGTTTTTTTCATCAAATCACGTGCCGCTCTAAAAGATTTCAATAGAACATAATAATTATTTATATAAAGTTTATTTAAAGTTTAGTTTTATTATAAAAAATTTTTATTCTTATTTCAAAAAGCCTTTTATAAAGTTACTTATGAACTCAAAATTTTATGCTCCCTAGCTTTTAAACAAATAAAAAAAAAACTGCCCTGACATTTACTTTAAAGAAATCTATAGAAATGAATTTCATACAATAGCTTTTGTTAAGTTTCTTACAATTTGAATATGTTTTTTCCCCCATCAACATCCTTTAAGCTCTTTTATCTTTTATTTCAGTTATTAAAGCCTTTTTTTAGATTTTTTTTACTATAAAAATAGTTTTATATTGGTTTATAACAATAAAATAACTGTTTCATAAAATTTTTGTTTGAGCTCTTTTTTTATCTTAGTCATATTAAAATTTCCTTTTTTAAGGCTATTGTTTTCATTCTAACAGGAGTTTTAGGGATTTAAATTCTATTCATATTTTTCAAAAGGGTTAAAATTACTGATTTAGCAAAAATTATTTTTATGTTTAAAGCTTTTATGGTGGATAGCAAAATTTTACATATGCTTAAAACAATGAAAGGAATATTTTATCATATTAGAAAGAGTTAAGTGGCTTTAAATATGAAGGAATGTTTGTTGTTAAGTGAGAAAAGCTAGTAAGAGCTAAGGGCAATGGTCTTGAAAATATGCAATATGAACTTAAAGAGATTACTTTTATAAGTTCAAGAAATTTTTGATCTTAAATTTTAAGAACAAATAAAAGAGAAGATAAAAGTCAAAGCTAAATAGCTTTAAAGTTAATAATATTTTAGTTAATTTATATATTAAACATTTTTAAAGAAAATTTTATGGCGATAATTTTGTTACTTAAGCTCTTACGCTTCCGTTTATAAAAGTAACTTATAAAATTAAAATTAAAAAGAAAATTAAATTTTATTATTTTTTGCTTCAAAAACCTTTACATAATTCTTTAGTCTATTAGAAATATATACAGTTATTTCACTTAAACATACATAATTACATATTTATAAGTGAATAAAACTGAATACCATTAACTAACACTAATAACATTAGTAAATTCTCTCATATTTTAAATAACTTTAAAAAAAATTGTAGTAGTCTTTTATTTTTTATTTCTCTCTGCTATGCAAAAATATTATATGAATATTTTATCGTTATTTTTTTTTTTTTTTTTTTATACAAATACTAATAATAACAACAAAAAATTTTCATACTCATACACATTCACACTTTGTGTAGAAAATATACTAGATTTTTAAAAAGAATATGATGAGAAAATATGTTAAACTTTTAACTGCAGCTTAACTCAATTCCATATAGAGAAGTTTATATATGAAAATATATAATACCCGCAGTCTGCCATTTAATATAGTTAAACTAACTGGATATAGTAAAAATAACAACAATAAAGTGGAAAAAATAAAATTTATTAAAATATGGAATAAATAACTAAAGGTTAACTATGGAAAATATTAGTCGAGCACAAATTTAATACAATTAAAACATTTATAAAGATTTTCTTTTTTGTAGTTTTATCTTTAAAACTAAATTTTAATTCTTTGTGAAATGAAGTAGACAAAATTTTTATTTTAATTCAAATTTTTAATTGTATTGGAAGTTACTTTTTTTTAGGGCTGGACTAATGTTAATGATTTTTTGAGTATGTGAGTAGTAGTTGATTTTAGATATTACTTATGTTTGATAAATTGCAAAAAATCAAATTTTTATTAGTTTTAGTTGCTACCGAAATTGTGTTTAATTTTTGGTCATAAAATGAGCCAAATTATTCTTAGGGAAAGATCTGTTTTAAGTCCTCAATTAGTTTTCACTGTTGGGTTTCTTAATTCCAAAATTGTGTACATAGTTATGTACTATAGTTTTAACTGTAGTCTTGGCTATAGTTTTGACTATAGACTTTACTATAGTCATGACTGTAGTTTTGACTACATTTTGGCTTTATTCTACTATAATTTTGAAAATAGTTTAGTCTGTGGTCCTGGCAATTACCGTAACAAAGAAAATAATATAAGTCCATCGTTTATTCTATTGTCTAGTTCATAATCTAGTCTATAGTCTAGTTTACAGTCTAGTTTATAGTCTGGTCCATAGTCTGGTTCATAGTCTATAATCTAGTCGATATTCCAGTCTAAAGTCTAGTTTATATTCTAGTCTATAGGCTAGTTTATAATCTGGTCTATAGTTTAGTCTATATTCTAGTTTATTGTTTAGTCTATAGTTTGGTCTACATTCTAGTCTTTTCTATAGTCTAGTCAATAGCCTATAGCCTAGTTTATAGTCTAGTCTACAGTCTAGTGTATTGTCTAGTCCATAGTTTAGTTTATAGTCTTGTCTATAGTCTTGTCTATAGTCTACTCTATAGTCTAGTCTATAGTATATAGTCTAGTCTATCGTTTAGTCTATAGTCTAGTCTATAGTCTAGTCTATAGTCTAGTCTATAGTCTAGTCTATAGTCTAGTCTATAGTCTAGTCTATAGTCTAGTCTATAGTCTAGTCTATAGTCTAGTCTATAGTCTAGTCTATAGTCTAGTCTATAGTCTAGTCTATAGTCTAGTCTATAGTCTAGTTTATAGTTTAGTCTATAGTCTAGTCTGTATTCTAGTTTATAGTTTAGTCTATACTCTAGTCTATAGTATAGTTTATAGTCTGGGGCCTTGTCTACAGATTAATTTATTGTTTAGTCTCAGTAAAAATTCTTTTTATTTATAGGCTTAAATTAGCTTTCACTCTTGGTTTTCTTAATTCCAAAATTTGTTTCATTCGTTGGTTTTTTTAGCATCGCATATGTCTCTATTTTATTTATTTTAGTTATTACCGACATTGGATTCAAATCTAAGTCTTTAAAGGTACCCTAATTAGCTTTAATAAAAATCCTCCTTATAGTCTTAAATTAACTTCAATCGAAGGTCACGAATTCATTTTAATTGTGGGAATTTAAAAAACAAAAAATCTTCGTTCGTTGGGCTTTTTGAAGACTGAAATTATAATTAATTGTAATGTTTCATGAAGTCAAAGTTTGCATAAAAAGTAGGTTCCAAATTAGTTTAAATTGTAGGTCTATAAAAAGTTCCAAACGAGGTAAAACATTTTCCTTTAATCATAAATTTTGAAAATATTAAAAATTATTTGCAATTGTTATCCAAAATTAGCTTTAACTCTGAGTCATTATAAGGTTTAGAATAAAGTCTTTATAGGGTCCAAATAATTTTCAGTTGTTGGCCTTCATAATATGATAAATCAGTTTCCATTGTAGCACATTGGGGTAAAGAAGTCGGAAATGGCGCTTAAATCAGGGAAAGCTGATATCAGCACTTTTTAGAATTATAAATTTTCAGGGTAAAATGATATCAACAGTTTAACTGCGTTTTATTTTTCTATCTATTATTACGTAAAAAATTTATTTTTAGAATTATAAGATTTTTTTGGCAGAATGGTAATGTCCGTTCATCCGTCTATAGAGGCTAAGTGGTTGTAAATGATACTTAATTCAGGAAAGGGTGATATACACTTTAATGATCACCTTTTACTTCTCCTATTTATTAATAAGTTAAAAGTAAATTTTTAGAATTTGAAATTTTTGTTTTTGACAGAATGGTTATGTCTGTCCCTCCGTCTATAAATTGGAGTTTAATGTTTCGAAAATGATGCTTAATTCAGAAAAAGGTGATATTTATATTTAAATAATTACGTTTATGAATTTTAGGCCCTGTTTGGCAGAATGTAATATCCGTTCGTCTATAAATTGAGGTTAAATAGGTTCAAAATGATACTTAATTCAGGAAAAAGTAAAGTCAATATTTTAATATTTATATTATTAATTCTAATATTTATTTATTTTTATATTTATATTTTGTTTTTACATTGATCGAAAAGTAAAAACTGTAGTTTTTGAATTCTAAGGTTTTGTTTTTGAGAGAATTCTGATGTCCGTCCTTCCGTCCGTCTTTTTAATAATTTTTAAAAATTTTTTTCGAAAAAAAATTTTTTTTTCTAAAATCGAGCCATATATTTGCACAATTTTTGTCCACATTATTAAAGAAGACAATATGTACTATTTTTCAGAAAATTTTTATAACAAACATCCTGTAACATTTTAAGTTGCATTCCATGAAAGTTAAAAATTAGTCTATTTTAGGACAATTTTAAAAAAATTAACAAAAATATTCGGACAAAATAAAATTTACAAATATTTGAAGAAAAGTACACTTAAATACCTGAAGTTGAATTTTTACTTTAAAAGATTTTTATTTAGAAATACACTGAAAGTTGAAAATTTTAATTTCAATTAATCGACACTATTGATACATTTTTCCTTAAGGAGCGTAGTTTTAAATCAGCTTTATTAGGAGGAATTTATTATTTTCAAATGTGATTTTTATAGGATTAAAATTAATTTCAATTATAGGTTGTAGTTATCTCAAAAAATTAACTTTAATCGTAGCGCCAAATTAGCTTCAACAGTAATAATAACTTCTATCAGAGGTTTCTTATATCATCCTCAATTTGGTATTTATAACATCTCAAATTCATTGAATCGTAGGTTTTTAATTGTGTTACAAATTATCTTTAATCATACTAGCTAATTAGTGTAAGATTAAGGTTTATATAAAGTTTTAAATTAGCTTCAAATGTAGGTCTTTAAAAAGAAAAAAAGTCTTTATAAAATTCCCCAAATAAGATTCACTTATATATCTTAATTTTATCACAAATTTGATTCTATTATAGTCCATGATTAACTTTATTTCGAGGTTTTTAGTAATTCGCAATTTAGCTACAATCATTAATTCTTAATAAATTTTTAAACTGAGTTTATTTCTAGATATCTGTAAGGTTATGTATGTTGTATGTTCAAATTAAGTTCCAAATTAACTTTCGTTGATTCTTTATAAGGTCCGAATTTATCTTCTGTTGTAGGTATTTTTGAAGTTTCAAATTAGCACTTTATATGATATCAAAGTTAGGTAAGTAAAAATGAAGACTTCCAAATTAGCCTGAACAGTTGGTCTTAGTTATGTCATAAATTAGCTTTTATTATTAATCCTAAAAATAATAGGAGATTATTATATTGTCCCCAATTAGGTCTTTATACGAAGCAAAAATAGTTTTAATCGTAAGACTTCATTATGTTATAAATTAGCTTCAATCATAATTTTTATTATGTTACAAATTCGCCTATTTTGTGAACATCTATAAAGTTTCAATATCTTTTCAGTTGTAATTTCTAATTTTTTATAAAATTAGCTTTTATCGTAAGCTTTAATTGTAGCTCTTTCGTTTTAAATTACATCTTAAGCCTTTATATAATATTATTTTAAATTAGTTTTATTTTCGAGAGATTTTTTTTATTGACAGAAGGGTCAATCAAACATTTTTTATATAGTTCCCAAGAAGCCTGAATTAAAGCCCTTTATATAGGCTTTGATAACAGATCTTTATTTTAAAACTAAACAGCTTTCATTTTTAGAAACCTGTCATTTAAAAAAATTTCATACGCTGCGTATGATTATTATTAATTTATAAATTAAATAGATTTCTTAAAAAAAGTATCATTTGTATTATATTTGTTTGTTATTTTGCAATTTTAACTTATTTTTAAATATTTAATTTCTTTAATTTATAAAAAATTTCCCTTGTTTTATTCATTTTATAATAATTTATTTAACATTAAAATAATATACTTTAGTGATTGCTCTCAGTTAATTTTTGCTTTTTTAATTAATTCATTGTACATTTTTAATATTATTTTAAATTGATTTTCCCTTTTGCTTTAATTAATTTGTTAAAGCAAAGTGGTTTTAAGTGATTAAATATTTTTCCCCCTTTTTTAAATTTTTAATTAAGAAAATAGCAACAAATTTTAGTAAAAACAAAGGAAAATAGATTTTTTTTTAATTGTAAAATAAAAGAAAACACATGAAACACCTTGACTTTGTGTTTGTGTTGTTTTTTATTATTTTAAATATAAATAAATTATTTATTTGCTTTTTGTTTATATATTTTAAGTATTTAAATAAATGTTTTGTTATAAAGACTACACGTAGAGAAATAAAAGAATGAAAAAAAAAAAAAAAAAATAATAATAATAATAATAAAAATAGAAAAAACGGGTGGATTGTATTAATGTTTAATTTTAAAATAGTCTTAAACGCAGTTCATCTAATTGGTCTAAATTGCTTTTATAGTACTTCTAATTATATTGAAAAATTAGCTTCAACCTTAGCTCAATATAAAGTATCCAATTAGCCCTAATTATTGGTATTTTTTGGATGCCAAATTTAATTTTGACATTATTGAAAAATAATTTAAAAATTCCTCAGATTTTAAACTTTTATTTGATCTTAAATATTTAATTTTTATTTCTTAAACCTTTCCTTTTTGTGTATGTTATTTTTCTCAGTGTTTGTTTATATTTATGCTATTTTTATTTTATTGTCTTTCTGCTCGGCTCTTATCCAAATATCGGTCTTGCCAAACAGTACTTTTTGTTGGTGGTCTTTTTTCTGCTTCTTCTTTTTCTGTTGTTATTCTTGTGGTTTTTTGCAATTTTATTTTTATTCATGTATTTGTTGAGTATTGTTAAGAATTTTAGCACTTAAGATAAATTACTACAAACCAAAATAACCCAAAAGTGACAAAAGAGAAATACTAAAGTAAAATGGGAAAAGTGACAACAAACAAAATGAAAAAGAAAAAATAGAAAGAAAATAAAATAATGCGTTCGTAAACGCAAATAAACTTGACATTGACTTTTGGGGTGCTACAAAAGCAAAAAAGGAAATATAATTAAATAATATGAAAAAAAAGAAAGGAAAGACAAAGAAAATATAAAAATAAAATGAAAATGAGAAGAAATGTAGAACAGAAAACAAACAAATTAATGATTAAGTTATAATAATAGCTATACAAATTAATTATCATATAAATACGTATACGTAATATTAATAGAAATTAATATTAAGTATACGTTCATATAAATATGTTAAAGAGTATATTTTGGAAGAATTAATTAAGTTGAGAACATATTTAATATTTATAAAATATTTTTTTTTTAATATTAAATGTTATATAATGAAAGTCCAACTAATATTGGATTAAATTTTATTAATATTTGTTAGAATTTTTTACATTGTTTTGTACATTTTTTATTTATTTTTTTACTTTATACATATTTTCAATATATTAAATCATATTAATTTCATTACTGACAATTTTTTCTTTTTAATTCCTTTACATGATTTTCTATGTTTCATTCTAAGTTAATACTTTTTTCGATATTTGATTTTTTTTTATATAAGCCGTTTGTAATATTATCTATTGCGGATTTTATGGAACCTAAACATAAATATTTATATGCCAAAATATAAGCCTTTTTAATATGCATAAATGGTAGTATGTATACATTTTTAAAATCATACTAATACATAAGTATTAGTAGCGAACAATTTAAAGGAAATAAAAATTTTCATAGAAATTTTATCTTCATATTTTTGAAAAATTATTAAAAATTGTTTGTTAAAGATTTTTAAATAATTTTTGGTTAAATCAAAGATTGATATTTATTTTATTTAAAATATAAGAAATAATATTAAAAATTTAATGCTAATATAATATAACCAAGTCTTCTAAAAAGTTGTAATTTTTCATTTAATTTGCCCTCTTGCTTTAATTTTTAGCCCAGCGGCAAGCATTTTAAAAACAAATCGTTTGAAATATATTTTATAATTAAACTAAGTCAATATATTAAAAAAATTCGCTTAACTTTTTTTTATTTAATTAATAAAATATGAAAATTTTTTCTTAAATTCTTTATTTTCGACCTATGCTGGATGTAGGGTGCTAAACTAAATCAATTTAAAACTACTTTATTAACAATTCATGAAGACTTGTCTTTTGAAATATGTAAATCAAAACTAGTTTTTATTAACAAAACTTTGAAGAA
The DNA here is from genome assembly GCA_951394005.1 of Protophormia terraenovae. NCBI lineage: Eukaryota > Metazoa > Arthropoda > Insecta > Diptera > Calliphoridae > Protophormia > Protophormia terraenovae. The sequence continues at coordinate 130,480,245 of OX596077.1, forward strand.
CAAGCGAGAATGTTATATTCGGCTTGGACGAACCTAAACTTTTTCAAATTTTTCATTATTAGGAGGTGGACAAGTATATGTCGACCCTCAAACTATCTGTACACAATTATGCCCATTTTTCAAACCTTATATAAAATAAATATTAGGTTGTCCCGTTCGAACCCTATTCTGCTTTCAACAGAAAGACAGATGGACAGACGGACGGACATAGCTAGATCGACTCAGAATCTAACTTGGACCCAGAAATTATATTTCTTATGTGACTTAAATGATTTTTTCGACATGTTACACATGGAAATGACAAAATCAATATACCCCCCATCTTTTCAATGGAGGGTATAAAAAGTGAAAAAATTTTACTACATTTTTGTTAAATAAATCAATTTTTCATACTAAGTTTAGAGTACTAATTTTGAACATTTTTCAAGGCTACATGAATTCAGATAATCCAAAAAAATTTTTAAAATCTTATTTCAGAATATATTATAAATTTTAGCATTATTTAAAAATTTTTTTCCCTCATACTACTCAGAACTTATTTCCGGAAAACTAAATAAAGAAGAGGAAAAAAATCAAAAATTCTAAATTAAAGCGTAAATATCTTCTTAATTGTAAGAGATAACTTGTAAGAGTGTTTTTTTTTATATCGCTCGAGCACTTTATAGAAATATAAAAATCTTTAAAATCGAATTTAATTTATAGAAGTTACGATTTTTTAACATTTTACTTACTCAAGGTAGTCAACTTTGACACCCTGTAACATATTTCATATTATTACAGGGTGACTACAATATGATTTTTCTGAAAGCTTAGGTCCTTCTCTATAACTTTGTCATACATTTTAATTTGAAATGACTAGTAGTTTAGGAGATACAGATTTATTACCAAAAATTTTGTGATTGGTCGCACAGTAGGGCCAATCACAAGGTCCTTCATAAAGTCTCAAATTATTTCCATTTAAAGAATTTTTTTATACTTAAAGTAGCTTTAATTGCTGGTATTTATATGTAACAAGGTTTCGAATTTTTGGGTTTTTGATGAAATTTTGGATTTATTGCGGATTTTTTGTGAAATTTTGGATTTTTTTTGGTGATTATTGGTTTTTTGGGGAAATTTTGGCTTTTTAATCTAATTTCGAATTTTTTCGTGAAATATTAAATTTTTAGTAAAAATTCGGATTTTTGTTGAAAGCTGGGCTTTCGATGAAATTTAAAGTTTTTGATTTTTTAACGAAATTTTGAGTTTTTAGTAAAAATTCGTATTTTTGGTGAATTTACAATTTTTTTTTTTTTGGTGAAATGTTGAGTTTTAATAAAATTTGAAGTTTTTAATGAAATTTTGAGTTTTTTTTAGTAAAATTTTGAATTTTTGAGAAATTTTTTGTGAAATTTCCAATTTTTGGGCTTTCGGATTTTAGTGATTTTTTTTTTTTTAATTTTCGGTCAAATTTCAAATTTTTGGTAAAATATTGGTGTTTTGGCGAAAAATTGTTTTTAATTAAATTTTGAATTTTGAATTGAAAAATTTGGATTTTTGGTGAATTTTTGAATTTTTGATGAAGTTTTGCTCCTCTCATATAATTTAATAAAAGTTTATGTTTTTGATAAAATTTTGGATTTTTATTGAAATTTAAAATTTTTTTGTGAAAATTTGAATTTTTGGTGAATTTTCGAATTTTTTGTGAATTGTTGGGTTTTGATAAAATTTTAAAATTTGTATTTTCGATTTTTGGTGAAATGTTGGGTTTTTAATAAGAAATTATGTTATGATAAAATTTTGGGTTTTTAGCAAAATTTTATGGTTTTGGTAAAATTTAGAATTTTTAGTGAAATTTAGGATTTTTAATGAATTTTTTTTTTTTTGTAAAATTTAGGATTTTGGCGAAATTTCTAATTTATGGTGAAATTATGGGCTTTTGATAATTTATTAGCTTTTTTTTTATGAAATGTAAGGTTTTAGTGAAATTTCGATTTGTTTTTTACATTTTCTTGCATTTCTTTTTTTAAGAAATTTTAATTTATCAATTATTTTTTCGGGACCCCCTTATTCTTCACTCATAACTAAAAAGCCATTTGAAATATTTTTTTTTCTCCCAAAAAACTAAAGCCAAAAGTTGAATAAAATACTCACTAGCAAGCAACAAAAACTAAAACTTTAATCAGCATAAGTGCAATCATATCACAAAAATCATATAAAAAAAAAACTTATAAAAAAGAATCAAAAATACTTGCAGCATATTTGTATGAAAAAAATAAAAAAATGGCCACATAGTGTCCTACAAAAACAAAAAGAAAAAAAAAAAACAAGGAAAAAATGTAGCAATGCAGGGAGGTAAATATTAATGTGGCTGTAAGTTTGAGTGTTTAGAAGTATAACACATAATCATAGAAAAAAATTAAAGAATAAAAAAAAAAAAGACACAGTGACAGCATTAACATTCAATGACAAAAATATTATCAACATTAAGAGATTCTAAAAAGGGAAAATAACTAATAGGACAAAAAAGGGAGGTTAGTTAAAAGAAATACCTAAAGGAAAATTTTTGTAATATAAAGATGACAAGATTTTTATAAAAACAAAAACTTTAGGAATAATTATTTAATTTCTTAAACAACAAAGACCATAGTGCAGTACGACATGATTTAAAATTTTATATATAAAAAAATTTCCTATAAGGACATTAAAAAAAAGAAAAAAATTATAGTTCAACATAAATGGCCCTGAAAACAAAAAAGTATTTTTCTCAAATAAAAAAAAAAAAAAAATAATGAACTCATAAATGTAAAATTGTTGGGTTATGCAAGTTTCCACAAATAATAAAAGACCAAGTAATTTTTGTATGTTTCCATAAGAGTACACAGTGTATGTGTTTGACGATGGACAAGGGGCAATAGTTAGAAAAATAAAATAAAAAACCTCTCAAAAAAGAAAATCACACAAACATTTGTCTAAAAAAAAGTAAATGTTGATTAAAACTTGGTAACAAACTCATGCACTACGAGCAAAAAGATATTTTCATAGTATTTCGAAAAAAAAAAAAAACTGAAAAACATATAGTTTTATGTAAATTTGGTTAAAAGCTAGAAAATCTCTATTAAAACTGTAAGCAAATTGAAAGAAATGATAGGTTAGGGGATACGTATGAGTAATTTTAATAGAATTCTTAATTACTCATACGCATAGTTAAATAAATCTTAAAGAGAGAGAGAGAGAGAGCAAAAGAATATACATTTTTTTCAGAAAAAATTTTAAATTTTCATAAAAGAGTAGAAAGAGAAGGAGGAATGGTTAGACGGGTAATCAAGTCAAATCTAGAACATAAATATTTGAGGTTCCTGTATTGGAATCTCTATGGAAAATCATTCGATTAATCGGGTTCCCATATAAAATGTTGTGGATAATTAAGTTCTCCATAGAAAATTTTTCCGATAATAAAATTTTCTACAAAAAGCCTTGTGGATAAACAAGTTGTCTATAGAAAATGTAATAAAGTTTTCTAACTTTATGTCTTACGGATAATTAAGTTTTCGATAGAAAATCTTGCGGATAATTGAGTTCTCTGAAGAAAATCTTGCGGATAATCAAGTTTCCTATAAAAAATAATAAAATTTTTTATTGAAAGACTTGCGGATAATCAAATTTTTCTATAGAAAATCTTGCGAATAATTAAATTTTTTATAGAAAATCTTGTGGATAATTAAATTTTCTATAAACAAACTTGCGGATAATTATGTTTTCTATAGAAAATCTTCTATAGAAAATCTTGCGAATAATTAAGTTTTCAATTTAGTTCTTTATAGAAAATCATGCGGATATTAAAATTTTCTATAGAAAATCTTACGGATATTCAAATTTTCTATTGGAAGTCTTGTGGATAATTAAGTTTTCTATAGCAAATCCTGCGGATAATAAAGTTTTCTATAGAAAATCTTGCGTATAATCAAGTTTTCTATAGAAAATCGTGCGGACAATCAAGTTTTCTGTAAAAAATCTTGCAAATATTAAAGTTTCTTATAGAAAATCCGGTGGATATTCATGTTTTGTATTGATAATCTTGCGGATAATCTAGTTTTCCAAAGAAATTCTCGCGTATAGTCAAGTTTTCTAAAGAAATTTTTGAAGATAATCCAGTTTTCTATAGAAAATATTGCGGATAATCCAGCTTTCTATAAAAAATATTGCGGATAATCAAATTTTTAATAAAAAAATCTTGCGAATAATTAAGTTTTCTATAGAAAATATTGCGGATAATCAAGTTTTCTATAGAAAATGTTGCGGATAATCAAATTTTCTGTAGAAAATCTTGCGGATAATTAAATTTTCTATAGAAAATGTTGCGGATAATCAAGTTTTCTATAGAAAATATTGCGGATAATAAAATTTTCTATAGCAAATCCTACGGATAATAAAGTTTTCTATAGCAAATCCTGCGGATAATAAAGTTTTCTACAGAAAATCTTGCGGATAATCAAATTTTCTATAGAAAATCTTGCGGATAATCAAGTTTTCTATGGAAAATATTGCAAATAATAAAATTTTCCAAAGAAAGTCTTGCGGATTCAGTTTTCTGTAAAAAATCTTGCGGATAATCCAGTTTTCTATAGAAAATATTGCGGATAATAAAATTTTCTACAGAAAATCTTCCGTATAATCTAGTTTTCTGTAAAAATCTTGCGTATAATCAAGTTTTTTCTAAAAAATCTTACGGATAATAGAGTCTTCAATAGAAATTTTCCGGATAATAATTTTTTTATATAGAAAATCTTATCCACAAGATTTCTATAGAAAATCTTTCGGATAATCAAGTTTTGTATAGAAAATCTTGTGAGTCAATAATTTTTCGCAAAAATTCTTGTGGACATTTAAGATGTGTCTAAAAAATATTGCTGATGTTAAAGTTTCTTAAAGAAATCTGGTAGATATTTAAGTTTTCAACATAAAGATTTGTATTTATTTAAGATTTTGTGTAAACAATTTTAAATTCTGCTAATTTCACCCCCCAAAATATGCTAAATTTAATAAAATTATCTCTTTCATTTGTTTAATCGAAAGAAGAAAACTACGGAAGTATGAGTTAGAGTATCATATTATACGTCTTCTACTTCTTCTCTTGCCATATGTAATAAAATTTTCTAAACGTTTAATTTTTTAGCTTTTAAATTTTTTTGCAAACGTCATCATAAAAAGTACTTTGCACATTTTTTTATGATTATATTTTCATCTTTTTTTTTTAACATATTCCTCCCCCTTTTCAATAGCAAAAGTTTAAGTATGCTTCAATTTGTTTTTTCCCACCTCCATTAGAAGAAAAAATATTTTTAAAGCTGCTTTTAAATTAGAATTTTTTAATAATTTTCCTTTTTTTTTTTGCATTTTTAAGTGAAGATAATTGTCAATAAAAAAAGGAAGAAAGGAGAAATATTAAAAAAATATAATAACAATAATAAAAATTATGTAATAAAAAGAACATTTTAGAGGAAAAAAAAAATTAGCTTGTAATAAAAATTATGCAAATTTAACAGAAAACAAATTGCTATTTTTTTTTTTAATAAAGACTATGACTTTGTCATATTTGTAATCATCATTAAATTTAAACACCTTGAAAATTAACTTATAAGTACATAAATGCTACTAACACTTAGTCAGAGGTAAATATGAGAATAAAAGTATAATAAATATTTAAGCTATTTAAATAAGAGTCAAATTTTTTTTAAACAAATTTGTCTTAAAGTCTTAGTTAATCTTACTGCTAAATCTCTTGACATATGTGATTATTTCTTAAGAACAGAATTGTTAACATGGTGGCGTATGATTAATATTAATTGAATTTTTCTTTGTTGAACTTTCTTCTCATCATTCACACACATTCATATAGAGAAAAATGTTATAAAATAAAATAACTACAATAGACTCATAAAAGTAAATTTCTTTAATATTTGTACGCTTATAAATATTTATTATGGCTACAAACATTGTCATCATCAAAATCCACTTACACGAAACTCATCTAAAGAAAATATTTAATATTCTTGTATAATTTTATTGAAACATAAAAAATAAGAATGAAATTAAAACATATACTACCTCTCCACAACAACAACAACAGCAATACATATACAATACAACATATTAAAATGTCATCAAATTAATATTGTATAAATTACACATGAAAGAACAATTATGATATAAAAAAATAAAAAAAAAACACACACACTCAGTTCTCCATGTTCCTTAAAAAATACGAGAGACAAAAAACCTTAACATTTTTATGGTTTTATTTATGAACCAATAAAAAAACTACAGAAAAAAAAAAAAACAACATTGTTAAATAAAAAAAAAATACCCTGACATTAACCAAACTTAATGACACTTTCACGCACCAATTTACCATAAAAATTTATACAAAACTGCCATAAATATAAACTTTGTCTCTCGAATATTGTTATTTGTTCAAATTTTAATTGAAATTCAATATCGCTACCATAAACGCAACAGCAGAATTTGTTCACATGCAACATAATAATGTTTTACACAAAATACAAATAAATAAATGAATAAATAAAATATAAGAAATACTTAAATCATTATGAACTTCCTCATGAATATTTTGTGAGTCAGTTTCTTTTCTCTTATTTCTGGGTTTTTTATTTGTTTTTGCTTGATCCTTTCAATACATGTTCTTTTGGTTTTACTCAGCCATTGTTAAATATTTATGAATAAAACAAATTAATTTTATATTTATCTGTAAGAAAGACTGATATTTGGACAATATATTGTTTACTTGAATATATGAAAGAATGTATTGTCATATGGGTTAGGGTGAGCCATAGAAAAAAAAAAAAATTAATTAATTAATTAAATAAATAATATTAAAGTTAGTAATACTAAAATATTATAGTCTAGTCCACACCATAGTCTAGTTCATATTTGTCTAGTCGGACTATAGTCTGACTAGACTATAATCCGAATTGACTATAGTCTGAATTGACTATAGTTTGGATAGACTATAGTCTGACTAGACTGGATTATAGTTTGATTTGACTATAGTCTGAATAGACTTTAGTATGACTAGACTATAGTCTGACTAGACTAAACTATAGTCCAAATTGACTATAGTCTGACTAGACTATAGTCTGACAGGACTATTGTCTGACTAGACTATTGTCTGACTAGACTATAGTCTGACTAGTCTATAGTCTGACTAGACTATAGTCTGACTAGACTATAGTTCTACTAGACTATAGTCTGACTAGACTATAGTCTGACTAAACTATAGTTCTACTAGACTATAGTCTGACTAAACTATAGTCCTACTAGACTATAGTCTGACTAAACTATAGCTCTACTAGTCTATATTCTGGCTAGACTATAATCTGACTAGACTATAGCCTGACTAGACTATAGTCTGACTAGACTATTATCTGACTAGACTATAGTCTGACTAGTCTATAGTCTGACTAGACCATAGTTCTATTAGACTATAGTTCTACTAGACAAAAATCTGTCTGGACTGTAGTCTATCTAGACTGTAGTCTGACTGGACTATAGACTGACTAGACTATGGCCTGTCTAGACTATATTCTGACTAGACTATAGTTTGACTAGACTATAGTCTGACTTAGCTATAGTCTGTCTAGACTATAGTCTCACTAGACTATATTCTGACTAGACTATAGTCTGACTAGACTAAAGTCTGACTAGACTAGAGTCTGACTAGGCTATAGTCTAACTAGACTATAGTTTGACTAGACTATAGTCCGAATTGACTTTAGCCTGAATTGACTATAGTTTAGCTAGACTACAGTCTGACTCGACTATAGTCTGGCTCGACTATAGTCCGTCTCGACTATAGTCTGACTAGACTATAGTTTGACTAGACTATAGTCTGACTAGACTAGTCTGACTAGACTACAGTCTAACTAGACTTTAGTCTAACTAGACTTTAGTTTGACTCGACTCTAATCTGACTCGACTATTGTCTGACTTTACTCTAGTCTGACCATACTATAATCTGGGTTATTGACTATACTATAGTCTGGACTATTGTCTAGAATTTGGTTCAGGCTATTGACTAGACTATAGTCTGGGCTATTAACTAGGCTATAGTACAGACTGTTGAATTTGAGTACTAGACTTTAGTATGAGCTATTGATTATACTACAGTCTATGCTATTGATTATTGGCTAGACTTTAGTCTAAGCTATTGACTATATCGTAGTCTGGGCTTTTACTAGACAGACAATATAATATTTTCTGTGGTCTATTATGGGGCCTATTCCATAGTTTGTTTTATAGTCTATTATGTAGCCTATTCTGTAAGTTATTCTGTAGTCTGTTCCATAATCTATTTAATAGTTTATTTCATAGTTTACTCTACACTATATTGTATTGTTTTTTCTATAGTTTCTTCCGTAGTATATTCCATACTCTCTTCTATAGTCTCATCTATAGTCTTTTCTGTTTTCTAATCTGTAATTCTATTTCTGCAATAAATATATCTTGATTATTATTTTTTGGACACCCTTGTCTTTGTATGGTTTACCACTGTTGCGTGTTTGTTTTAATTACCCTTAACATCTTCAGATGTTTTGCCGTATACGTGCAAGTATGCAAGTTATTTTATATTAAAGACTCTACGCTCTGAAGGATCAATAAATAATTCGTTTAAATAAAAATATAAATAAATATTTATTTGAGACTCATAAACATTTTTCCATTATATGAGAGAAAGGTATTTTCAATATCAAGTATGTAAGAACAGAAATTTTAAGCGAATAAAAGGAAATTATGGAGAAAAGAAACAATTCTTGGAAATATATTGAATGAGAAAATAAAATATTTTTTGTTTAAAAAGCCTACAATACATATGACATTTTTTAATAGAATTAAACATAATTAAAAATAATTATGTTTAAATCATACGTTTAAAAATGGAAACATACAATTTTAAATATTTTTTGTTTTGTTTTAAGGCTTTTTATTTCTATGAATAATGAAGCTTAAGTTCCTTAAGCTAATTTTTTACTATTTTTCTTTAAACTTTTGTTATCTTTTTTTAAATTTCTTTTTATAATTATAATAAAAATATATTTTTGTGTTATTATGTATTATTATGATTTTAACCTTTTTTTGTTATGAAAAACTATCTTTTGTTTCGGTATTTGTTTTTAGTTTTTCTAAATGCTGTTTAATGTTTTGTTGCTATTTATGAAATGAAAGTAGTTAGTAATTAAAAATTCTTTTTTTTATTAACAAAACAGCAAGGACAAGGTTTAATTTTAATTTTCTTTTACCTAAAAGATAAGAATAAAAAATAAAAATTAAACAAAATAAATATTAGCAATTAAAAGAAAATGTTGTAGTGAATAGTTAAAAGCAAAATAATTTTAAAGATAAAAATCTTAAACTAAAGAAAAGTTGTATACAAATCAAGGTTTCTATTAAACCTTTGAGTAGGCTAAGCTTTTTGTTTACATTTTATGCTCCTTAGAGTGGTGGAATTAAAAAGAGTTTTATGTTTATTTAATAAATACCGTTCACTAATACACATACTTATACATTTAAACTCATTCAATCTGACTCACTCTCTACTTTTTGCTTTACGCATACCATTAATGAAACCATAAACTTGTATCTAAATTGTCTATGTGTAAAAGGTTATTCGAGCTGTTGTTTTTCATTTCTGACCCTGTTTATAATTGCATGGTTATTGGTGTTGTTGTTGTGGTTTGTTCATATGACCAGCGCCATTACAAATCACTAATTGTTGTTGCTGTTGTCATTATTCAATGATAATGATGTGTTAATGTAGTTGTTGTTTTTAGCTGATAATTTGCCATAAAATGTTATAAACATGTTTATTGGTATGTAACATAAAGTATGATGTGCTTGTGTGTATGTTTGTAACTGTTCTATGCAATACAAGTGTGTTTAAGTAATTCTATATTTGTATTTGTTAGAGTTGGTTAATGAGCAAAATTATGCAATTGTCAAGTACTTTGGTTGACTCGTTATGAAACTAAAATGGAAATTATAACAAACACAAACTCACACACGCACACATAAAACGTCATTATAAAATTGACATATCCCTTTTCCTAAGCTGACAAATTTATGAAATTGTTGTTGTTTGTGTGCAAGTATAGATTTATTGTCATGCTTTATTATTTTGTAGTTAAAGGTTGTCATTTATACAAGTATTTTAGTCTTTATATAGTATAAAATTTATATGTAACTATAGTTACACAAACATATACATTTACACATATACTTATAAGTACTTGAATTGAATTGAATTCAATTGAATTGTAATATTGTAAATTATCTACTAATTAAAACAAGCAACACCTACTTGAGTGCCTGTCGTTGACTGTCTGTGATTGTATGTGTTTGTCAATGTAATGTCAAGTGTAAAATGGTAGTGATTTGTATGTGATATAAATTATAGGTAGGCAATAATTGGTAGATAAACATTTATTAAAAGGATATTTTTTTTTTTTTTTTTTGTGAGGAAGTAATAATTAGGAAACATTTTTTGAAATCTTTTGTAATTGAAATAAATTTAAAAGGTGTAAATAGAAGTATAAAGGGGGGAAAATTGAATTAGTTCAATAAACTGAATGTATAAAAATTAATTAAACTTAAAAAGAAGCAAAATGCTATTATAATTGATGCACTATTAAAAAAAAGAAAAACAAAAAAATCAATATCGGGAATATGAAAATACTTTTAGCAAAGATCTTACAATTTGTATGAGTAATACCAGGAAGAGTTTTGTTAAATGTTAATCATAGGACTTATTTTTATACCTTTCACCACAGGTGTAAAGGGTATATATAAGTTTGTCATTCCGTTTGTAATTTCCACAATTTTTGTCTGAGAGCAAAAAAGTTTATATTTTCGGGATCCTTGTAAGAAGCGATGACGATAGGATCATGTCCGTCCATCCCTCCGTCCGCCCTTGTGTCGGTTGAAATGGCGTTTATGAAGCCCACCGATAACTGGCATATATAATATATACATCAAACGCAAGATCGGTTCATACATTGCGGAGATATGCTTAAAAAACCGGCTTTTAGAACCGGTTTTCCAGTTTCGGAAGCCTCTGTATATACTAGGGACTTCGTTTTTGCAAAGAAGGCTCGGACATTTTTTTCTGATTTTTTTTTGCTAAAAAAAAGGAAATAAATCGGTTCATAATAACTGAGATATCAGTCAAAACGCATTTTTGATTTTTTGAAGCCCTGGTTTAAGCTATAGATTTTTATTTTTATATCGGTCATAAATATTTTTATTAAATTTCGGGTTTTTTAATAAATCAAATTCGTTCATAATCAACAGAGTTGTGGGCCAAAAACTAAAATATATCTGTTAAGAATATAAATACACACACAAACACGTATATTAAACATTGTAATGACTATTAGTGACGTTTTTGCCTATAAGTCAAGTAGTTTAGTTAGCAACAGCAGTAATATAATGTTTAACAGTGTTGTTGTTGTTCTTTGTATATGCAGTCAGTTTGTATATACACACATACAAAAATAAATAAATATGGAATAGTTGTTGTTGTTTATTTTTTTTTTTTAAACAAAGCTTCCTATGATTGGTTTTTTTCGTATTCAAATTTTGGTAGTTTGAAAAAAAAAAAAAAAAATGTAGATTTATAAATGTGAAATAATGAAAGCATACGTTAAGGCGAAATTTTAATTATTTGTTGGTAAGATGGTGAAGGGCAAAGAGAAACAAGAGACGAAACTAATTGTCAAAAACCTAAGTTGGTTGTCAAAAACCTAACTCATGCAACAACAAAATACATGTAATCAAATACATTTTGTTGTTGCCAAAAGAAAATAAAAACAAATTTTTGTTTACAAAAAAACAATTTTATTAATTGTCAATCGAGAATTTCGTCAGTTTTTATGGGAAATTTTGTAGTTTTTATAAAATCTTTCCTTTTTTTTTAATTGAGTACTTTTTTAATACTTTTTTTTGGAAATAATACTTCTTACCTGGTATTTTTTTAATCGACACTTTTTTATAAAAACTATATCCTTTTTGAATGTGGATATTTTCTATAAATTTGTACTACTTTTAATTTTTTTATAATTTGTTTGTTCTATTTTTATATTTCGTACTTTTTTTTTTTTTAATTCATACATTAAAGTATGAAATTGCTTTTTAACGAATCTCTGTTAGACTTCTTTATAGATTGGTGCCAAATTTATAAAGTGGAATTATTTAAAAAAAATGTTTACTTTTGCAATATTATTTTTTAAAAATTGTATTTTTATATTGGTAACTTTTTTACAAATAACTACTTTTTTTTAAATGTGTTTTTAAAAAAAGTGTTTAAAAAACTTAATTATTGTTTTTTTTTTTTTTTTTTTTTAATTTTTTCAAAACTAGAGGTTCTTTTTTAATTTATACTTTTTCTGAAAAAGTAACTACTTTTCCTCAAAATTGGTAGCAGTTTCTTTTACTTATTTAAAAGTACATTTTTATTGCTTTTTTTAAATTTTTAAAAATTAGTATTTTTTTTTTGTCAATTTGTACTTTTTTTGTAAAAATTCAGATTTTTTTAATTTGGTACTTTTTATTATTTTGAAATTTGGTAATAAATTTTTTAAACATAATTAGTATTTTTGTTATATTTTAGGTTGGTACTTTTTTTTTACCAAATTGTTCTTAAAAAATGAAAGAAATTGATGAGTTTTAAATTAGTTACTTTTTGATTCCTTTTTTTTTTTTGTAAATTTGTACTTTTTCGAAAATATTTTTAATGACAGGAAGTAATTTTCTTAAAAATTGTTGTTTTTTGGTAATTCAGGAAAATTAGTACTTTTTCGGTCAAGTCAAAAATAAATAAACAAGTAACCTTTGGCCTAATTTCTTTCATTTTTTATTAAAAGTCAGTGAAGTTTATGGTTGAAAAATGGTTTTAGCACAACAGCAACAGTTATCTGTTAAATTATGAGAGAAATATAAAATCTCTTCTTCGATTTAATTTAACTATAATATTAATCTAAAGGATGGCAAATAGCGAACAATTAAGTGTAGGAGAACTAAGAGTAACTATCATATAATACGCAAAAGATGAAACATGTAGAAATATATAAAAAATCTTTTATAAAACGTTCACTTTATTCTTAAAGTGGTTAAATGCGTCAAACACAATGAACGCGTTGACCGCAGTTATTCTCGTAAACGCCTAAGAATCATTACAAAAAGAACAGATAACAATTAAGCTTTAAAATCCTATGATTTCTGCTCCTACATTTTTATCAAAACTTATTCCGGAAGTCCGAAAACTATGGTCTGAATTTATAACTCACAGAAAAATATGAGAAGACGGAAAACATGGTCTAGCTGTACGGAAAATTTTATACATAAGTATAATAAATCTCTAAAATTTGATGACGTTTTACGCAGATTATGCCTAAAAATATTCAAAATTTAGAAAAAAAAGTCCCTGGATTGAATAAACTATGATTCGCATGAAATATAATGTAGGCTATATGTACGTTTAGCTTTAAAATATTTAAACTTTAACCTTTAAGTACAGAAAATCAATACTTAAGTCCTGCGGAAAGGGCTTAATGATTTGGACATACACAAATGTAAAATAAATTCCCAGATTTACCTTAATTTGCTCAAAGGTGTAATAGTTCCAAAAAGTTGTTTGTTTAATTTTTGAGGATTTTATCTTATAGTAGGAAAATTCACCCATAAATTGAATTTTATTCAAAATATATAGCTGAGGAAATAATTAACATTTTAGAGTGACCTGCTTAAAGTCCAGATGCGTCATTAATAGAAATTGCATAAAGGTCGAGAGTTTTTTTTATGGGCGTGTCTAATAATGCGCCCTAAATAAGCCGATTACTTGATTATATTTCACTATAACTCGAGAACGGTATGCACGATTTGTATAAATGATATACCAAAATAAAATTGGCTTTAAGTCATTTCACTAACAAATTTTTATCCGCTCAACAGCTTAGGAGATATTTTGAAATAAGTGTCCGAAAAAAATTTTTCATGCTAAATTAAAGATTTATTTTTTTTACTAAAATTTATTTTTAAAAGTGAAAACATCAAAAATGTTTCAGTTTATTATCTTTATTTCAAAGCTGGCAAAACTACGAGTAAATAAAGCCACGTATCATAAAAATTGATACACAAATCTTGATTGGATTTACAATTAAGTTGGGATACCCATGAATACCTACAGTTAAGTGGAAATACACTAGTGGGCAAAAAAAAAAAAAAAAAAAAAAAAATAGGTGATTAGATGAAATTTAACGTGCTAAATAAGAATCAGCTTTTACTTTTTTTCTATCACGTATTGATTTTTTTATGGGCATGACTACTATGAACCCGCCTTAAGGCAGTCACACTTGTATAACTCGAGAACTGTTTGTCCAATTTAGATAAATTAAACTCCAGTAGATAGTGATCTAAATTGTTTTTGAGCTGAATTTACATAATTTTTTTTTATCCAGTTAATATTTCCGTAGTTATTCGGTAATTAATAACGAAAATTATTTTTTTTTGAAAAATCTTGAAAATTTTCCATAACTCTGAAATTCTTGAGAGAATAAAAAATATTGTTGACATACCTTGAAGACAATTTTTGTATGCATTTTTTGATCACAATCGTGTAAACGGTTCTGGAGTTATAGTATAAATTTGACAAACCATTCTCGAATTTTATAGTGTGACCAACAAATAAGGTGATGATATCAGTCATGCACCTAAAAAATCAGAACGTGATAGAAAAAAAGTGAATGCAGACTATTGTTTAACTCGTCAAAATCCACCTAGTCCACCTATTTTTGTTTCAAGAAAAAATAAATTTTTGCCCACCACTGTATTTCTACGCAATTGTATGTAACATGGATATTTTTACTTAACTGTGAATAAAATCAAGATTTGTGCATCAATTTTGAAGATGCATCCCTTATTTTATTTACAGCATTACCAACTTTAAAATAAAGATGATAAACAGTAACATTTTTGATGTTTTAATTTATTAAAACAAATTTTAGTAATAAAAAAATCTGAAATTTAGCATGAAAATGTTTTTTTTTTTTTTTTCAAAATAACTCCGAAACTATTGAGCACGTAAAAAAATTAAGTTTGGATGGTTTGAAGATATTTTTAATACGCATCTTTTGGTGTATTACTTATGTAATATACTAAAGTAATGGCCATACTATGGGCGAAATATTAGAAACGCCCATAAAAAAAATCCAGACCTGATGGAAAAAAACTGAAAGCAGATTCCTGTTTAGCACATCAAAATACATCAAGTCCAACTATTCCTTTATGGGGGAGGATTTTTTTTGTTGGCCAGTGTTATTTGAACCTCTGACTGCCGTCTTAATTTAGTTTCATTGCAATTTTTTCCAAAGTTTTTTATGTCAAAAACTTTTTTGTTTTTTAAATATTTTTTTAAGATCAATTTTATAAAAAATTTTAAATTTAATTTCTAATTTTCAAAATTCCTTTTTTCTTAATCTAATAAATTTTATTACCATTACTAACAGTTTAAAAATATTTTATTTAAATCTCAGTCAGAAAAACTAGCTTTAACTCAAATTTTTTTGATACATTTTTTATATGTTTTTGACATATTTGTCCGTTTTTCAAAGTATTTTTTTTTTTTATTATTTATTGTACACTTTTTTAAATAGTTGAAATTGTTGTTTTATATTTATTGCAATATTGTTTAAAATATTTGATTTTTTTTAATAAATATTTTTGTGCATTGTAATCAACAACACGAAGCATCAACATCAACAGCAACATTAACATAATCGTAGCTGTCAGCATAAACAATATAAAATCATGTTTGTGCCACATGAAAACACCCTTCAAACTATTAAATTTTATGAACACACACAGAGAAATACATAAACATATTAAATACATACATACATACATACATACATACATACATACATACATACATACTTTCTCTAGTCAACAAGCTCTCATTTATAATAAAAAAACCCCACATAAATATGAAAATGAATATTTAAAATGATGAATGTATAAATGTCTGCAGCAACCAAACAACCACATCAATAGAAATATAAACAAACAAACAAACAGACAGACAGACATTTTTACATTCACACTCGTACATATTTCATAGTCATATTCATATTCATACATTCAACTAAATAGATCAAAATATCAGTCAGACATTTGCAAATGCAGTTGAAAGTTATAAAATTTAGTAGAAACATAAATATAAACAAAAATTCAAATTTAATTCAAATGCAGGGGAAATAAAAACAATTTTTTTTTTGTAAATTCTAAAACTCATTTAAGATTTAGAGCATTAAATTATTTTGTTCTTCTTTATCAAAACTAAAAAAATGTATAGCAATTTTTTTTTTTTTAACCCTGTTAGAGTAAAATAATTGTTAGCAAAAGTGAAAAATATCTGGTAAAATTTGTGCTCATTAAATTAATTAAAAAAAGAAAAATATTACAAATTTTGCGTGCATTCGCTTTTTAATTTTTACACTTTTTTTAATACAAACAAACTTTTTTTAACACAAATATGCAACAACATTTTCTTTGTCTGTCCGTCTGTCTATTTGTTTGTTCTATTTTGTTTGAATATTTTTTCTTATTTCTTATCAGATTAAATTTGTATAAGTATGTTTCTGTACGGAAATAGTATTTTTTATTTTTTAATGATGGCGTCGTAAGTCTAGTAAAAAAATATAGTATTTTAGTTATGCAAGTTTTGTTTTTTTTTTTTTTTCATTAATTTACATGACAATTAACAAATGTAGATGAACTACTTTTGCGAAATATTTTTGTTAAAAATCATAAAATAATACATATGGTGACAAATTTTAATTTACAACAAGAAAAATTTAGAAAAATATATATATATATATAAAAAAAAAAAAAATAATTAAATTTTTGCTCTAATTTAAATTGAAAAAAAAAAAAAAAAAAAAAAATAATAATAATAATTATAATAAGAAGGAGGAAGAAATCTAGTTTATGAGAAAGTGGTCAAGACACAAACCTCTTGACATTAATCTATAAAAGTCGTATAAATGTATCTGAGCTAAAGAAAAAATTGCTTTGTAGAGTTTTTCTTTTTTTTTTTCATAATTCCAAATCCCAATTACTTTTGAAGTTTTAAAATATTGATTTTTTTCTTCTTTAGCACTTAATTTAATTGAATAATTTTACGATTTGATGACAATTTGTCTAGGTTTCAAAAAAAGTTATTATTTGTTTATTTCATAAAAAGTAAGACTGATAAAATGTCAAATTCTTAATTTAAATTTGTAAAAATAAAGTTAAAGGAACATGAAATATAACAGTAGTTTAACAAATAATTCATTTGATGAAAAAGTTTTTACTAACTAACAAATATAGAAACAAATCCTCTGTAACTTATTGACTGTTGTATAGTCCAGACTATAGAATATTCTAAGGGCTAAAATGTAGACTATTTGTAAACTAAAATATAGGTCAATATAGCCTATAGACTACTTATAGTCAAAATTATAGACTACTTATAGTCAAAACTATAGACTATTTTATAGTAAAAAGTATAGGCTATTTTATAATCGAAACTAAGAACTATTTTATAGTTAAAACTATAGGCTATTCTTTAGTCAAAACTATAGACTTTTATAGTCTAAACTATAGGCTTTAATAGTCCAAGCTACAGACTACTCAATAGTCAAAACTATACACTATTGATAGTCTATTTATAGTCTATAGACTACTTAAAGTCAAAACTATAGACTATTTTATAATCAAAACTGTAAACTATTTATAGTCAGATCTATTATATAACTATTTATAGTCCAAGCTATAGACTATTTATAGTCTAAACTACAGACTATTTATAATCTGAACTATAGACTATAGAGTCTAAATTATAGAATGATAATAGTTTACACTAGAGACTATTTATAGTACAAATATATACTATTTATAGTATAAAGTATGAACTACTTATAGTCAAAATTATACACTAATTATAGTCTAAATTGTGGACTACTTATAGTCAAACCAAAGACTCTTTTATAGTCAAAACTATAGACTATTAATAGTTAAAACTGTAGACTATATACTAAATAAAGTCTAAATTGTATACTATTTTATAGCAAAAACTATAGTTAGCTCTGTATTCGAAACTGTATAATATTTTATAGGCAAAACTATACACAATTCTACAGTCTAAACTATAGACTATTTTTAGTCTAAACTACAGACTATTTATAGTCTAAACTATAGGCTATTTATAGTCTAAACTATAGAATATTTATAGTCTAAACTATAGACTATTTATAGTCTAAACTATAGAATATTTATAGTCTAAACTATAGACTATTTATAGTTTAAACTATAGAATATTTATAGCCTAAACTATAGACTATTTATAGTCTAAACTATAGACTAATTATAGTCTATACTACAGACTATTTATAGTCTAAACTATATACTTTTTATAGTCTAAACTATAGAATATTTATGGTCTAAACTAGAGAGTATTTATAGTCTAAACTATTGACTATTCCTAGTCTAAACTGTAGTCTATTTATAGTATAAACTATAGATTATTCATAGTATAAACTATAGACTATTTGTAGTCTAAACTATAGATTAATTATAGTCTAAACTATAGACTATTTATAGTCTAAACTATAGATTATTCGTAGTATAAACTATAGACTATTTATAGTCTAAGCTATAGACTATTTATAGTCTAAACTA
This sequence comes from Protophormia terraenovae, assembly GCA_951394005.1. Taxonomy (NCBI): domain Eukaryota; kingdom Metazoa; phylum Arthropoda; class Insecta; order Diptera; family Calliphoridae; genus Protophormia; species Protophormia terraenovae. The sequence continues at coordinate 130,499,010 of OX596077.1, forward strand.
TAGACTATTTTTAGTCTAAAATATATACTATTTATAGTCTAAACTATAGTATACTTATAGTTTATGGTCGACTATTTTGTAGTCTATAGACTATTAAGACTTAAAGTGTAAACTATGGACTTTTCTATAATCTAAACTATAGACTATTTTTAGTCTAAACTATAGACTATTTATAGTCTAAACTATAGAATATTTATAGCCTAAACTATAGACTATTTATAGTCTAAACTATAGAATATTTATAGTCTATACTATAGACTATTGATAGTCTAAACTATAGAATATTTATAGTTTAAACTATAGACTATTTATAGTTTCAACTTTAGACTATTTATGGTCTAAACTATAGACTTATTATAGTATAAACTATAGACTATTTATAGTCTAAACTATAGTATACTTATAGTTTATGGTCGACTATTTTGTAGTCTATAGACTATTAAGACTTAAAGGGTAAACTATGGACTTTTATATAATCTAAACTATAGACTATTCATAGTTTAAACTATAGACTATTTGTAACTGAAGATATTTGCTGCTAAAAATGTAGACTATTTTTAGTCCAAAATACAAAATATTTACATTTAAAACTATACAATACTCATAGCATAAACCATAGAATATTTATAGTTTTTGATATATAATATGTAAAGTGTATGCTTTGAACTATTTAGAGTTTAAACTACAGCCTATTTGTAGTCTAAACTGCACACTATTCAATATTTTCTTGTTCTAAACTATATATTATTTTATGTACTAATCTATAGTTTAAACTCTTGACTAGTTTCTTATAATTTTATTTTTCTTAGTATCTTGTTCGGCTCCACTGTTCTTAAGAAAATAAAAGAGAAATATTGAAATGTTTTGACCACAAATGCAAACATGACAACTTTTAAGACTTAAGAAATAAGATAGACATGTATGTATGAAAAAAAAAAATAATAATAAGGAATTAGAAAATAGCATAAAGCTAAATAATAAAAAAAAAAACTAAACAATCAAATAATTTATTGACAGACACATACACTTTACTTTTATTTACACTAAAACTTATGTACTCAAGAAGTAAACAAGTAATTGTATAAATGAATTTATAACAGATTGACACATACATAAGAGAGAGAGAACAAGAAAATACAATTTTCTTTGTTTTATTAAAAACATCCGGTTTAAAATGATACAATTTTCGCTAATGTTGATATTTTTATGGTATTTTGTTTATTTGGCAAACAATTACCTTGTTTCCGGTTTTTTTATTAACAACACCAACACCCACTCATTTTCTCTTGACAAACAATAGATTTTAAAAGATTTCATTGATTTTAATTTAATTTTATAATAATTTTAAAGTTGTGTTAATTTTTCTCTTGTTTCATTAAATTTTTAATTTTCTTTTAACATAATATGCATTACATTCTTTTTTGTTGTTGCATTACTTTCATTAATTTCTGTTATTAATAATTGATTATTGTGGTTTAAATAAATGTATTAATTGTTTTACTTCATTTATATTTAATTTGCTTTTATGTTGAGAGTAGTAACTGAAAAAAAGCTTGAAATTCAATTAATAATTCATAAAAAACATTTAATTGTATAAAATTCAATATATTTTTATATAAATCGTTTCTATAAAATTCTATAATTGAAAACTGGTTGATGGTTAATTCAATTTTTTCATTTTTTTTCTTTTTTACTTTGGCTACGCTTTATTTATACAAAAAAATTATTTGAATGAATGTTGTGGCATAGATGGACAATGATTGGAATGAACGAATGACCTAAATCAAAGAGCCATGTGTGGTACAGTGGAGGATTATTGAGGGAAAAGAGTAAAATGAATAATTTGTAATAACTGAATGATTATAGAATACTTTTTAGTTTAAACTAAACTATTATATTCTTATATATCGACTAATTTTGGACTAATTGATAGGTTATTTATAGTCTAAATTATAGACTATTTTTTAATTTGAATTATAGACTATTTATAATCCAAACTATAGACTATTTATGATCTAAACTATAGACTATTTATAGTCTAATACTATAGACTATTTATAGTCTAATACTATAGACTATTTATAGTATAAGCTATAGTCTATTTATAGTCTAAAATATAGACTGTTTATAGTCTAAATTATAGACTATTTACAGTCTAAACCAAAGACTATTTTTCTTATAAACTGGAGACTATTTATAGTATAAATTATAGACTATTTAGCCTCTAACCTATAGAATATTTTTAGTCTAAACTATAGGCTATTTATAGTATAAACTGCAGAATATTTATAGTCTAAACTATAGGCTATTTATAGTGTAAACTATAGGCTAATTATAGTTCAAATTGTAGACTAATTTAGTCTAAGATTTAAACTATTTATAGCTTAAACTATAGGCTATTTATAGTCTAAACTATATACAATTTATAGTCTAAACTATATACAATTTATAGTCTAAACTATATACTGATTATATTCTAAACTATAGAATATTTATTGTAAAACTATGGACTATTTAAACTAGAGACTATTTATAGTCTAAACTATAGGATATTTATTGTATAAATTATAGAATATTCATAGCCTAACCTATAGGTTATTTATAGTATAAACTATAGGCTATTTTGGTCTATAGTATAAGTTATAGACTATTAATAGTCTTAAATGTAGACTATCTAACTTTAGATTAGTCTAAAATATGGACTATTTATTTTTAATTTAAATTATATGCTATTTATAGTCTAAACTATAGGCTATTTATAGTATAAGCTATAGAATATTTATAGTCTAAAATATAGACTATTTATTGTCTAAACTATATACTATTTATAGTCCAAACTGTAGACTAATTTTAGTTTAAGATTTAGACTATTTATAGTTTTAACTATAGACTATTTATAGTCTAAACTGTAGACTATTTATAGTTTAAACTATAGATTATTTATAGTTTAAATTATAGACTATTTATAGTCTAAACTATGGACTATTTATAGTTTAAACTATAGGCTATTTATAGTCTAAACTATAGGCTGTTTATAGTCTAAACTGTAGGCTAATTATAGTCTAAACTATAGGTTATTTATGTCTAAGTTATACATAGTCTATCCACTGTTTTTCCTTATCTACTTTTTAATCCATTTTATTTTCCCTCCACTTTTGCCTGCCACTGCCACTACATTTAGTTATTTTACCATCCAGCCCGGTTGAATTGAAATTTGTTCCTTTTTGTTTATAAAAAAAGAGCTCCTCATATTAAATGTATAAAGTTTTAAAATTGTTGTTGATATTAATGTTATACCTCTCGTGTTAAATTGTTGCTATTGCAGTGTTCATCATATATGAATTTTTGTTATTTGTGTTGTTGTTTTTTGAGGTAACTGTTGCTGTAGTTGTTTGTACTCATTTGTTATGCACGCACTCACGTAATCGTGTGGTTTTTTGTTTTACACAATTTTAATATTTTTTCCACATGATGCAAAGCGGCATATAAAATAGCTAAGAGGGAGGATAAAGATAGCACAAGTCTGTATACTTTTGTTCAAAATTTATGTGATATGAAAAACTATTTAGACATCCTTCGATAATATATATATATATATATATATATATATATATATATATATATATATATATATATATATATATATATATATATATATATATATATATATATATATATATATATATATATATATATATATATATATATATATAAATATATATATATATTTTTTTTATCAATTTTTTAATTTAAGTTTTTTAGTTGAGATCTGTCTATACTATTTTTTTGTACTTAAGTGTTTTGATTTTTATTGTTGTTTTTGTTGCAATTTACTACTTGTTTTTTTTTGTATTTGTCTAGCTGGTTTGTTTGCATTTTAAGGTGTGAGTTAATTTGTTGTAATTTTTTCCTGCATTTATTTTTGGGGGGAATTGATTTAAAATTATTTAATTTCTTGATGACAATTTGAAATGCCACAGCTTTATTTTGTTTATAATATTTTTGGTAGTTTCAGTTTGAAATTCAAAACTTGTTGCAAGATTTTTAGCGTATGAGTAATGTTTTTGATAAATAACATTAAGCATACGCTCCCAAGGGGTTAATTTATTTTTATTTTAATTAAGATTTTGGTTTGCTAAAAATGATAAATTTTCTATAACAAAAACATTTGTTTATAAATATTTGTATTATTAAGAAAATTTTCCCAAATTTGTTTTGATTGAATTGAAGAAAAAATATTAATTAATATTAATTAAACTAAATTCATAAATTAATTTATTTGGTTTTTTCTTTTTGTTTTAATTCGTGTGGAGACATAGCAAGAGATATAAAACATTATTTAAAATATTTTCTTAAATAAATATAAGCAGAATAAAATCTTTTAATTTAGACTGAATAAACTGACGTCATAAACACCCACCAAAATATATATTTTAAATAAAAACAAAATTTGTTTAAGATTTTTAATTCTTTTTATTTCTTTAGAGACGTGAAGAGTTAGTGTAGTGAATTTAAGAGAGAATCCATTTTCATTAAAGACAAAATATTCATCAATCATCATGTCTATATGGAGGTTTTCTTCCATCTTTGCTATTGAACTTTATATATTTTTTCTTTTATTTTATTTTTAAAATTTCTAGCAGGTGAAGGTTACAAAATTCATGGAAATACCCCCACAAATTAGCTAGATTTTCTTACATGTGTATTGTTTTTGTATAAATATTTATATATATTTTTATATAATATATTTATTAAATACGTATTAATTATATAGAAACGTCTTTAAATATATTTATAAAAATCTCTGTGATGTTTTTGTTTTTTTGTAAAATGTTTTTAATTCGTTGGCTGTCATGAAATTATTACGAGTTAAATACAAGAAAAATTAAAATTTGTTTTAAGGGAAATTTATGCGATAAATTAAATTAACTTTTTTTTATTTAATATAAACATTTTGATATTTGTAGTATCTTTTTTTCAAACAAAATAAAATAATTAATTTATATCAAAATTTGTAGTAATTAATGTTGTTAGTATTAAGTAAGAGACAGTGGCATTGAAATAAAATAAGTTTAAAAAACTTAAGTTTGGAAAGCTTAAGTATTAAAGAAACTATTTATGGGAAAAATTGTGTCCGTCCGTCTGTCCGTCCATCAATAATTAACATTTCTGCTCATCTGTGTGACGCTGACTTTTAAAGATAGACAGACGGACAGACATCGTTATTTAGACCCCTACATATATTTGTCCAATTGAACATTTATTTAAAAAAATACTGCTGTTAATATTTAGTAGAAGACAGTGACTTTTAAAAAAATTATTGAAAAACTTATGTATTAAAAGAAATATTTATGGGTATAAAAATAAATTTCTATTATTTTTTTTTAAATTCCTACCCTTTAGCTATAGTAAATATATTCGCCAGTGAAATTATGTTACACTTTCATTTTGTTGTAAAAAAATAAACTTTTGTGTTTAAAATTTTTTTTTATTCCAAACCATTGTCCGTCCGGCTGTCCGTCCATCAATAACCAAACTTTTGTGTTCACCTGGGCGAAGCTGACATTTTGAAGGCAGACTGAAGGACAGACATCGCTATTTGGACTTCACAATAGTCTGGTGAATTGAAACTTTATTTTTTAAAAATACTGCTGTTGGTATATAGCAAAAGATAGCAATATTTGAAAAAAATTAAAAAAAAAAAAAATAATTAAAAAACTAGGTATTAAAAACAATTTATGGAAAAAATTCTGAACAAATAAAATTACAATGTAATTTTTAATTATTTTTTCTTAAAATTCCTACCCTTTAATGAAGGTGTGTTATACTTTGCTTGTTTTATTTTGTAATAAAAGCATAACTTTTAAATTTTAAAATTTTTTTATTCCACACGTTTGTCCGTCCAGCTGTCCGACCATCTGTATCCAACATTTTTGTTCACCTGTGCGACTGTGACTTTTTAAAGATGGACAGACATCGCTATTTGAGACCCGCCATAAGTTTGGCGAATAGAATTTTTATTTTTTAAAAAATATTGTTGTTGATATTTAGCGAAAGACAGTGAGATTCAAAAAAATTAAGTTTAAAAAAATTATTGATAACGATATGTATTAATAACATATTTATGGGAAAAATTATGTATATAAAAATAAAAAAATTATTACTTAATACCATTTTTTAAATTCCTACCCTTTAACTTAAGTTAATATATTCTACAGTGAAGTTATTTTACACTTTCTTCATTTCATTTTGTTATAAAAAAATAATTTTTGAACATACTGATTTTTTTTTATTTGAAGCGGTTGTCCGTCTGTCTGTCCATCAATAATGAACATTTCTGCTCATCTGTGTGACGCTGACTTTTTAAAGACAGACAGACGGACGGACATCGCTGTTTGGACTCAAGCCTTAATTGGCGATATGGAGTTTTATTTTTTTAAATTTCCATCTTTTTTAACATTAAATGTATATTTATTAAGTTTTATAAATAATTTATATTGTATGAATTTGAATAATCTTTTATGACATGTATACAAATTTTCGCCACGTTTCATAAAAATGATGAAAAAAAAAAAAAAAAAATTGATGAAAATGTTTAAAAAATTTCCCATTCTTTATAACAAATTTAAAATATAAATTTTATATATTTTTATTTAAATTGTTATTTATATTATCTTGTATTTTAGTAGATTAATAATTTTTTTTTAATTTTCTTTACTTTTATCATTTTTTTTTTATAAATTTTATATAATTAAAAGATACATAAACTTTATGTAGGAAAATAAATAATTTAAAATTTTCTACTTAATAATTGGCACGTAATCAATATAAAACAATAAATTTTTGAAAAAAATTTATAAAAATTGCAAAAAAAAAAAAAAAAAATCTTTATTATTTATAAATGAATTTTAGAAATAAATATTTGAATTAAAAAAAGAAAAAACAACAAAAAGAAAACAATTTGCCAGCAACAATTAAAATAAAAAATATTAACAAAATAAATAAACAAAAATATTTAAACGCATTCTAAACAACGGGTAAATGAACGAATTGAAAAACGCATGTAGCAACTATAATTTTCAAATTTCACACACAAACACTCACATACACCTTCACTCATTATTTCCCATACAATGAAATCAAAGTAGGAAGTGGTAAAAGACATTGTATGGGTGTTTATTTAAAATAGTTTTAATTTTCTATTCTGGTCGTTTATTTGTTTTTGTTTTTAATATTTAAAAGGCCTTACTCAATGTTAAATGACAAATTAAAATAAAGAAAAAAACAGAATTTTTTTTTTAAATAAAATATTTACAAAAGAATTTTTGCAAATGACAAAATCTTTAGACACACATAAAATACGTAAAATATACATTTTAGCCAAGAAACACTCATCGTCTTTAAATTTTTTTCTTATTTTTGTAAAAAAAAAGTATGATAAAAATTCTTTAAAGATGACACAACAACATTTTGTGTTTAAATATTATTAAACGAAATTATTTTCTTATTACTTGTCATTAACAATAAACATTTTTATTAATTCTTTAACAAAAACACGTGTTTTATAAAATAGAAAATTTATTTTAATTATTTTCATAAAAAATAAGTTTATTTTTATAATAAAATCTTTTTATGGTTAAAAATACCTTGAAAATGTATTAATTTCACATGTAAACAGTTTTTTTTTTTTTAAATAAAGGAAAAAATATTGAAAACATATTTTGTGTTAAAAGAAAAAAAAAAAAAAAAAAATTGAAGAAAAGTCTTTAAACGACCTTAACGAAAGAAAAAGAACAAAGCAAAAATTTTAGGTAGGAGGCGGAGGAAAAGAGAACATAATTTTGCTCATTAACGTCATCATTTTAAACAACTCAATATTTTTCCAAATACTTTAGCATCCAACAGTGGTTAAGGAGGAAGAAAAATTTAACGAAATGTTTGAAGAAAATGCGTTTTAAGAAAATTAGTTAAATACTTTCTATAAAGTAGATTATAGAATAGACTATAGGCTACGCTATAGACTAGACTATAGAGTAAACTACAGATTAGATTATAGACCAGAATATAGACTATAGACTAGACTATAGACTAGACTATGGACTAGATTATAGACTAGACTATAGACTAGACTATAGACTAGACTATAGACTAGACTATAGACTAGACTATAGACTAGACTATAGACTAGACTATAGACTAGACTATAGACTAGACTATAGACTAGACTATAGACTAGACTATAGACTAGACAATAGACTAGACTATAGACTAGACTATAGACTAGACTATAGACTAGACTATAGACTATACTATAGACTAGACTATAGACTAGACTATAGACTAGACTATAGACTAGACTATACTATAGACTATACTATAGACTATACTATAGACTAGACTATAGACTAGACTATAAACTAGACTATAGACTAGACTATAGACTAGACTATAGACTAGACTATAGACTAGACTATAGACTAGACTATAAACTAGACTATAGACTAGACTATAGACTAGACTATAGACTAGACTATAGACTAGACTATAGACTAGACTATAGACTAGACTATAGACTAGACTATAAACTCTATAGACTAGACTATAAACTCTATAGACTAGACTAGAGACTAGACTATAGACTAGACTATAGACTAGACTATAGACTAGACTATAGACTAGACTATAGACTAGACTATAGACTAGACTAGAGACTAGACTATAGACTAGACTATAGACTAGACTGTATACTAGACTATAGACTAGACTAGACTATAGACTAGACTGTAGACTAGACTATAGACTAGACTGTAGACTAGACTATAGACTAGACTAGACTATAGACTAGACTATAGACTAGACTATAGACTAGACTATAGACTAGACTATAGACTAGACTATAGACTAGACTATAGACTAGACTATAGACTAGACTATAGACTAGACTATAGACTAGACTATAGGCTAGACTATAGACTAGACTATAGACTACACTATAAACTACAATATAGACTAGACTATAGACTAGACTATAGACCGGACTATAGACTGGACTATAGACTTGAATATAAACTAGACTATAGACTACACCATAGACTAGACTATAGACTACACTATAGACTACTCTATAGACTACCTTATAGGCTAGACTATAAACTAAACTATAGACTGAACTATAGGACAGTGTACTAGATTTTGTTTAATATATATGAACAAGTAAGAATTTCTTTTCCTGACAATAATTTTATTAAGTATTGTTTTGTTATTGCATTTTTAAGGACCTGCCTCAATTTTAATTATTGTAGCATTATTTATTATGTAATACAATATATCTTGCACTTATATTTATACAATAAAATTATAATTGTGCAATCATATGAAAAATATAAATGCATTTGAATTTAAATTTGAAAATATAACAGAAAATTTTAAAAAAATTGACGAATAAAAATCAATCAAATTCATTGAATTTTTCTTCTTTTTTTTTTTTCCAAATAAAGAAATTTAAAACTCAAAAAGAATAAAATTCCAAAAATATTTCATTATTAATACAACACACACACACAAAGAATTATTGAGGCTTTTCTAACTTATAACAAGGTAAAGCAAAAGTAAAACAATTATAATTCAAATTTAATGAGAAAATTAACAAAATTTCTCATGTTTAATGAATAGAATTATTGAAAGATTTGTAATAAAATGTTACAAAAGAAATTTATAAAAGCATTTTATTAAAATTTTCCAAACAATTAGTTTTGAAACAATAACATTCATAATAACAAATTATTGAAAGACTTATTTCAAATTAAGCTTAAATTTATTTTTGTATTACTTATTTCTTCTTTAACTTAAAAAAGAAAAATTTACATAAAATAAACATTTTAAAAATAAATCCTTTCAATAAAATTTTCTTAATGTTTTTTCTTGTTGTTAAAACTTTTCAAATTAAATCCTCTTTGGTAATAATAAATTATTTTAACAAATCACCTGGGTCTATCATTAGCACATAATTTACTATACCTTATGCAACAATAAATTTTAAAATAATAAAAGACAATAATATAAATTTAACAAATTTTATCAAAACATTCTAACTAAACTGAGATTAGTGGTCTCAAATATATTCACAAAACAATAAAACAGCCATTAAGTGGCAAAATAAAAATTTTAAAATAAAAAAAAAAGTCTACAAATTTGTTTTTCTTAAGCCCCTAAACAGTCATAAAATAAAAAGACAAATAAACGCCAACAAAAGTATTTATTAGCTTTCTTTAAGGGCCACAAATAGCATTACAGTCTATATCAGTTTTCAAAAAAATTACACACAAATTTACGTCTACCACTCGTTTTGTTATGATTTAAGACTTTTTGCAATAAAAGAATTTGAGAAAGAAAGTTTATTTTTTGGAAAAAAGGGTTTTGTTAAAAATCTATAAATAATTTCTTTATTATTGTTTTGGTGAATAATTAAGTACACAGAAAAAAGTCATATGATTTCATATATGAAAATAATTCATTCAATTATAAACTTGTTTAAATTTGCACCTCTCACCAAAATGATTATATCAATTACTAATAACTATAAAAAATACAAAACAGAAAAAAATTCCCAATTAATAAATTAATTAAATCAATCAAGTAGATGATTGAATGAATTAAAAATGTGTATAGGAAAAAAAAATCATACCAAAATTTATTTTTTATTTTATTTTTTCTTGAACATATTTATTAAATTTTGATGCAAATTTAAACAACTGAGTTAATTGTAAAAAAGACGGTAATAATTTTTTCTGTGTAAAGGAAGGGGGGAAGTAGGAAGAAAATAAATTATTTATTTAAAACAGAAGGAATTAAGTGGAAAGATTACTGTAATAAACAGGAGAAGAGCTTATGGTCTACAGACTAGTTTATAGACTATTTTTTAGCCTAGACTATAGACCATTTTAGTCTAGATTATAGACTTTTTATAGTCTAGACTATAGACTATTTTATAGTCTGGTCGATAGACATGGTTTGGTCTGGTCTGTAGCCTACACCTTAGACTATTTTATAGTCTAGACTATAGACTATTTTATAGTCTAGACTATAGACTATTTTATAGTCTAGAATATGGACTATTTTATAGTTTAGACTATAGACTCTGTTACAATTTAGACTATAAACTATTTTATAGTCTAGACTATAGACTATTTTATAGTCTAGACTATAGACTATTGTATAGTTTAGACTATAGACTATTTTATAGTTTAGACTATAAACTATTTTATAGTTTAGACTATAGACGATTTTATAGTCTAGACTATAGACTATTTTATAGTATAGACTATAGACTATTTTATAGTCTAGAGTATAGACTATTTTATAGTCTAGACTATATACTATTTTGTAGTGTAGACTATAGACTATTTTATAATCTAGACTATAGACTATTTTATAGTCTAGACTATAGACTATTTTATAGTCTAGACTATGGACTATTTTATAGTCTAGACTATGGACTATTTTGTAGTGTAGACTATAGACTATTTTATAATCTAGACTATAGACTATTTTATAGTCTAGACTATAGACTATTTTATAGTCTAGACTATAGACTATTTTATAGTCTGGTCGATAGACATGGTTTGGTCTGGTCTGTAGCCTACACCTTAGACTATTTTATAGTCTAGACTATAGACTATTTTATAGTCTAGACTATAGACTATTTTATAGTCTGGACTATAGACTATTTTATAGTCTAGAATATGGACTATTTTATAGTTTAGACTATAGACTCTGTTACAATTTAGACTATAAACTATTTTATAGTCTAGACTATAGACTATTTTATAGTCTAGACTATAGACTATTGTATAGTTTAGACTATAGACTATTTTATAGTTTAGACTATAAACTATTTTATAGTTTAGACTATAGACGATTTTATAGTCTAGACTATAGACTATTTTATAGTTTAGACTATAGACTATTTTATAGTCTAGAGTATAGACTATTTTATAGTCTAGACTATAGACTATTTTGTAGTGTAGACTATAGACTATTTTATAATCTAGACTATAGACTATTTTATAGTCTAGACTATAGACTATTTTATAGTCTAGACTATAGACTATTTTGTATTGTAAACTATAGACTATTTTATAATCTAGACTATAGACTATTTTATAGTCTAGACTATGAACTATTTTATAGTCTAGACTATAGACTATTTTATAGTCTAGACTATAGACTATTTTATAGTCTAGACTATAGACTATTTTATAGTCTAGACTATAGACTATTTTATAGTCTAGACTATAGACTATTTTATAGTCTGGACTATAGACTATTTTATAGTCTAGAATATGGACTATTTTATAGTTTAGACTATAGACTCTGTTACAATTTAGACTATAAACTATTTTATAGTCTAGACTATAGACTATTTTATAGTCTAGACTATAGACTATTGTATAGTTTAGACTATAGACTATTTTATAGTTTAGACTATAAACTATTTTATAGTTTAGACTATAGACGATTTTATAGTCTAGACTATAGACTATTTTATAGTTTAGACTATAGACTATTTTATAGTCTAGAGTATAGACTATTTTATAGTCTAGACTATAGACTATTTTGTAGTGTAGACTATAGACTATTTTATAATCTAGACTATAGACTATTTTATAGTCTAGACTATAGACTATTTTATAGTCTAGACTATAGACTATTTTGTATTGTAAACTATAGACTATTTTATAATCTAGACTATAGACTATTTTATAGTCTAGACTATGAACTATTTTATAGTCTAGACTATAGACTATTTTATAGTCTAGACTATAGACTATTTTATAGTCTAGACTATAGACTATTTTATAGTCTAGACTATGGTCTATTTTATAGTCTTGACTATAGACTATTGTATAATCAGACTATAGACTATTTTATGGTCTAAAATATAGACTATTTTATAGTCTCGAATATAGACTATTTTATAGTCTAAAATATAGACTATTTTACAGTCTACACTATAGACTATTTTGTAGTCTAAATTATACACTATTTTATAGTCTAGAATATAGACTATTTTATAGTCTAGAGTATAGACTATATTATAGTCTACACTATAGACTATTTTATAGTCTAGACTATAGGCTATATTATAGTATAGACTATAGACTAATTTATAGTCTAGGTTATAGAATAGTTTATAGTATAGATTATAGAATAGTTTATAGTATATATAGTCTAATCTACCGACTAAATTACAGTCTACTATAGACTAATTTATAGTCTAGTCTGTCGATTAATTTATAATATAGTCTAATATAAAGTCTAGTCTATAGACTAGTTTATAGTCTAGTATATAGTCTAATTGATAGTAGTTTCTATTGACATAGTTTATAGTTTAGTCTACTTAGTATAGTTCGTAGTCTTGTCCATAAGCTATTTTATAGTCTATAATATAATCTATAGCTAATATGATTTATTCTTTATTTTGTTCTATAATCTTGAGTATCGCCTAAGCTAAAGTCTTTATTTTGTGGTGAAATTTATTTCCTTTTAAATTTAAAAACTTCATGACAAGTTTGGCAGAGAATGCCAACAAAATATTCTAGAAAAGGCGCCATATAATTGCTGGCTTCTTTATTGAAATCCTACAAAATTATAAATACATTGTCACCTCATTTTAAAACAAAAACGACCTTGATCTTCACAGGCGCCCAAGTGTCTGAAAAAGTTCAAGGTAAGCAAATGTTTATGAAATGTATATCAACACATGATGTTTCTATGTAGTTTAAACTTATTATTCATATCTGTTACTGTTATTGAAACCCCTTTTGGCTAGTTTAGTGTTAAATCGAATGTTGTCTAATGCAATTATATGGTCGCTGCTAGGTTGTTGTGTTTTCTTATCGTTATCAGTTCTAATTTTTTTCTTTTCTTGATAAACATACGAAATGTTTTATTTTTATTTATTGTGTTATTTCAAATATATTTTTTCCCCCATTTAATGAGTTTGAGTGAAAACTTGATTGGGTAGACTTATAGATAGATATTATTTGATTAATTCATTAATGTACTTACCCCCTTCCGGTTCTGAATCATCAATATAAATCATTTTAGTTTTATTTTCAGTATGTTCTCTTAAACGGGTACCTATTTTGGCGGCTTTTAATTCTCAAATGGTTAAGATGGATAATTATTATATATTTTATTTTTATTGAGGAAATTTTAAAATAAATCTTATTGTATAAGATTTTTTATTGAATTTATTTTTCTTTATTTTGCTAATTTCTTTATTTATTTTATTTGTTAAATTAGCCACTTTTTTGCGTTTTAAATAAATAATTTTTATTTTCTTTTTTCTTTCTGTATTATGCTCTTTTTTAGGTTATAAATAAATTTTTATTTTATTAAAAATTTTATATACATATTTTTAGCTTTTTTTTTATTGACTAGAAACTTTATTTTTATTAATTCGCCTATTTGTGGGCAAAAAAAAAAAAAAAATATATTTTTTCAAATTTTATTATAAACTTTTTATTTTTATTCTTTTTGGCACTTTTTTATTTTTTTTATTATTTGTTTTAATTTACTTTTTTATTATCTTTATTATATTTAGTTAAGAATTTTAATATTTTTATTATAAATTAATTTCTAAACCTTTATTATTTAATTTAATTTATTTTTTAAATGTTTCACAATTTATTTCTATTTTTTCCACGAGTATTTTTATTTTATTTTTCATTACATTTCTTTTGTTACAAGAAAATTCTTTATACTTGTTGTTTTGTTCTTCTTCTTTTTGTTGTTTATTATTATACTAGGTGTTTTTTAGAGAGAATTTTTTCTTTTGTGTATAACGGTGCTTAATAGCTCCCTGGTATAAATGGTTTTGATTTGTCTCTGCTCGTTGTTTGGTTTGTTTAGTGTATAAGGAACATGTTCAAAAAATTGTTATAGATAAATACTAAGAGTATTTTGTTGTAGTTGTTGTTCTAACTATAAACAATAATAACAACAACTAAAAATCAACGAAAGCCCACTAAACACTCAATACGATTTGTTTAGACACGAAGTTTTGCTTCTTCTATTAATTGTATACTATTGCTGTTGTTGTTGTTGCTGCTGGTTTTTGTTATTGTTATTATTTTTCTTTAGTTAGTGTTGTTGTTATTGCTAAATTTTGTTATTATTTTGTGCTTTTATTTTTGTGAATGATTTGTAATTGTTGTTTGCTTTTTCGTTTAGTTGATTTTGTTTGTTTTTTTTTTTTTGCTTTTATTTTTTATTTACTTTGTTTTTGTTATTATTTTGTTTTGATTTGCTAGCAACTAACCGTTATGTTTAAATATCTTGTAAATACTTTTTATTTTTTACGTTTTTTTGTTGTTTCTTCTCTTCTATTGTTGTTATTTAGCAGCACAAAAAATTTATCTAAAAAAAAAATTAAATAAAAAATAATATAAACAAATTGTTTTTAAATAAATTTTAAGTAAAGGGCATTTTTTCAGCTTATTTTTAAGTTATTAAAAATAAAGTATAATAAAATAATAAATTTTTATTATTAAGAGCTTTCAAATACTTATTAAATACGTTGAAAGAAAACAGGGCAAAAATAATTGATTAAAAATAATTTGTAACACTTTAAAAAGGCTAACAGTGATGTTTAAAAAAATAGTATTAAAATACACTAATACTAAAAAAAATCTGGTGGATATTTTATATTTCAATAGAAAATTTGGCAGATATTCAGTAACTTTATACAAAATCTTGCGGATGTTTAAATTTGTTATGGAAAATTTGGCGGATATTTTAGTTTTCTGTAGAAAACCTTGCGGATGTTTAAGTTTTTTATAGAAAATCTTGCGGATGTTCAACTATTCTAAAGAAAATCTTGCGTATGTTCAAGCTTTCTATAGAAAATTTGGCGGATGTTTAAGTTTTCTATAGAAAATTTGGCGGATATTCAAGTTTTCTATATGAAATCTTGCGGATGTTCAATGCTTTTACAGAAAATGTGGCGGATATTCAAGTTTTTTATAGAAAATCCTGCGGATATTAAATTTTTTTTATAGAAAATATTGCAGATGTTCAAGTTTTCCATAAAAATCCTTGCGGATATTTAAGTTTTCTATAGAAATCTTTGCGGACATTTAAATTTCTTATAGAAAACCTTGTGGATATTTAAGTTTTCTATAGAAAATCTTGCGAATATTTAAATTTCTTAAAGAAAACCTTGTGGATATTTAAGTGTTCTATAAAAAATCTGACGGATATACAAGTTTTCTATAGAAAATCTTGCGAGTGTTCATTTTTCTATAGAAAATCTGGCAGATATTCAAGTTTCCTATAGAAAATTTTGTGGATGTTCAAGTGTTCTATAAAAAATTCGTCGGATATTCAAGTTTTCTTTTAAAAATCTGGCGGATATTAAAGTTTCCTATAGAAAATCCTGCTAATGTTCAAGTGTTCTATAGAAAATCTGGCGGATATAAAAGTTTTCTATAGAAAATCATGCGAATGTTCATTTCTCTATATAAATCTTGCGGATATTCATATCGAAAATCTTGCGGATATTCAAGTTCTTTTTTTTAGAATATCTTGCGGATATTCATATCGAAAATCTTGCGGATATTTAAGTTTTCTATAGAAAATTTTGCAGATATTCAAATTTTCCATAAAACAGCTTGCTTTTGTTAAGCTTTTCAAGTGAATTTATCTAATAGTACAAAAAGAATTCTTACACATTTATTTTAATAGTTATACTTCATTAATTCTATTGACTGCTATTTTTCTTTTCACCACTTTAAAAATTTAATCTTATTAGTATTTTTTATTAGCTCTTGTTATTTTTTTAAGCAGCTTTTTTCAATTTTTTTCTTGCTTTTGTACTAAAAAAAACACACATTTTTGTTTGGATATTTATTAGTTCCTAAATATTTTTGCTCTTTGCTCTAGAAAAACACATATACACATTAACAGATTTGTCTATTAAATGAAACACGTCTCAGTGGTTTGAAAGAGTTTAACAGCTGAATTGCAACTACATATGAGTTTCAACAACTAAGAAAAATAAAATTCTATAGAGATACAAATGTATAGAAAAATAGAGAAATAGAAATGAATAGAAAAAAACCACAACACTAGACACAAAATGATTTCAAGCACATGCTTCAAATATTTGAAAGCAAAAAAAAAAAAAAAAATCTAAAAAGAAATGTGAAAAAAAGAAAGAAATTTAGCCAAGAAATAAAATACAACTAGATAAATATTTTTTATTTAATTTTGGTTTTGTTGTATTTATATAGCAAAGATTTTAATATGAGCAAATATATATTTAAAATATATTTTAAGTTTAGCTATAGCTATTTGTGTTTTTATGTGTGTGTTTAAGAATTCTTTGGCTAGTGTTATATCTTTCAAGTATTTTAGAAGTATTGGTTTAATAAATTTTATTTAAATACTTTGGCCAAAACCTCAAGTAGAAAAATTGTTAAATTGATGAGAAAAACTTATTTTAAGGAAATTGTTTAAACTGGAGAATAGAAATTTTTTTATAAAAAAGGTTTAATATAAAAAAGTTTGTGTAGAAAATCTTAAAAACTACAAGATTTTTTTATCCGCCAGATTTTTTAAAGAAAACTTGTATATCCGCCAGATTTTCTATAGGAAACTTGAATATACGTCAAATTTTCTATACAAAACTTAAATATCCGCAAGATTTTCTATAGGAAAACTTAAAATCCGCCAGATTTTTTTGGAAAAAACTTGCATATTCACTAAATTTTCTATAGAATACTTCAATATCTGCCAGATTTTGTATAGAAAACTTAAACATCCGCATGATTTTCTATAGAAACTGGAACATCCGCTAGATTTTCTATAAGAAATTTAAATATTCGCAAGGATTTCTATAGAAAACCCAAATATCTGCAAGAATTTTTTTAGAAATCTTGAATATCCGCATGATTTTCTATAGAAACTGGAACATCCGCTAGATTTTTTATAGCAAACTTGAATATTCGCTAGATTTTTGTCCTCAAGATTTTTTACATATATTTTTTAAAAAAAATATTTCTTTGGTCTAGTAGTTTAGCCTATAACCAACATTTAGAAAATTGTGTCAAATTAAGGGGTTTTTTTCTTTCCTTTTTAATTTCTAACACCAAATCATTTATTCACCATATTAAATAAACAAATTATTTTCAATTTTATTTAACAAAATTGTCACAAATTTGAATTCAATAAAACTGAAATTCCTGAAATTCTTTAGTAATAATAAACACAAAAATATTTCCCGCAATGACAACATTTAAGTGTTTAAATCAACAATTAATTTAATTATTTTCTTATGCTTAGAGGAAAATTTTTCAACGACATTTTTGTTTGGTATTTGTTTCTGTTAAAAGTTTACGTCATTTTCTTTTTAGCCAATTTCCATAACTGACCTTTGAAATCGGTATTTCACATAAAATGTTTAATTTTTTTTGGTTTCAAATTCCTTTAAACAGAACCCTGCCTTCAACTCCCCCTCTTAATTTTCTATTTATTTGTTAAATGCCAGTGATTTCATCGTTCATTTTTATTTGTTTTAACAAATGATTTCATGATTTTTGTTTTACGACTTAATCGAATGTCATCAATAAGAAATTTGGTGCGAAAATATATATAAAAAAAAACGTTCACAACAAAATTGACATGAAACTATTGGTTGGCTTATCGAGTGTTCAAAAGTAAATTAAAGATAAAGTATTCTTATCATTTATTTTGAACAAAAACATGTTAAATACAAAAAAATAAATAAAAACTTGTTAAATTTAAAGTCAATAAATTGAACTAATTTAAAATGAAATGACAATAAATTTAAAAGTTATTTTTATAATAAACAGTTAGGAGCAAAAATATAAGTACATAGCACTTTATTAAAAATTAAAAATATTTTTTTTTTTCTTTTCAAAGTGCTTTAAATTTGCCAAAATTAAGGTTAAAAGCTTTCTTTTTTTTCAGATATAAAATTGATCTCTTATTGGCGACAGCTTTATTGAAAGCTTGTTCATTACTGAGTTTTTTTATTATTTTTATTTTTAACTGTGCGCTTACACTCATGATATTTTTTGTGCAACAAACAACTTAAGTTACTAACACCTACAAAAGATATCTTTTTCATTCAAATACACTTTTACCCAAAAGAAAATTCCTACAGCCAATTAAGCAAACACTTGGATTTTTGACTCCATTACTTTTGTTTATGTGTTAACTCTCATACATACAAGCCAATTTATGTATGTATATGTGTACATTTAAAGATTTTGTAAAAATCTCTTATTTATTTATATTTACATTCATGAATACTTAACATTCCTTTTGATTGTTTTTTTTTATTTTCTATTTTTTTTATTGTGTTCTTTCGTGAGAATTCTCCTTCTTCTTTTTTATTATTCATATTTAAGATTTTTGTTGTTATTGCTGCTGCTGTTATTTATGCTTTTTTCACATAAAAACGAAATTCTTCACAAATGATTGATTTGCTTTTAAATTTTTCAGTTTCATTTTTCACTTTTATTTTTTTTGTTTTAACTCACACTTATGTACTTTTTCTGTTGTAAGAAGAGGCTGAGTTATTTTTCCTTGGTGTGCTGCTGGAGTGTTTAATAAAGATTGTTTGGTAAATGTCAGATTACATGTGAATATAAGGATGTATTTTATGGTTATTGTAAGTGGCAGAGTATGCTACAGTAGGATGGAAACAAATAAAATTTTCTAAATGGGTTTCCTATAGAAAACTTCATTGTTTGATTTTCTATCAAAAACTTAAATATCCGCCAGATTTTCTGTCAAAAAACTTAAATATCTGCAATATTTCTTTATAAAAAAACTGAACATATGCAAAATCTTCTATAGAAATCTATAACATCCGCCAAATTTTCCTTAGAAAACTTGAATATCCGCCAGATTTTCTATTGAAAATTGGAATATCCGCAAGATTTTCTATAGAAATCTTAAACATCCGCCCGATTTTCAATAAAAAACCTGCACATCCGCCAGATTTTGTATAGAAAACTTAAATATCCGCCAAATTTTCAATATAAAACCTGCACATCCGCCAGATTTTCTATTCCAAACTTGAATATCCGCCGGATTTTCTACAGAAATTTTAAATATCCGCAAAATTTTCTATAGAAAATTCAAATATCCGCAAAATTTTCTATAGAAAATTGGGATATCCGCCCGGTTTTAAAAATAAAATTGGAATACTCGTCAGATATTCTATAGAAAATTAGAATATCCGCCGAATTTTCTATATAAAATTAGAATATCCGCCAGATTTTCTATGGAAAACTTGAATAGCCGCCAGATTTTCTATAGAAAATTGGAATATCCGCAAGATTTTCTATAGAAAATTGGAATATCCGCCAGATTTTTTATAGAAAATTGGAATATCCGACAGATTTTCTATAGAAAATTGGATTATCTGCCAGATTTTTCTATAGAAAATTGGAATATCCGCCAGATTTTTTATAGAAAATTGGAATATCCGCCAGATTTTCTATAGAAAATTGGATTATCTGCAAGATTTTTCTATAGAAAATTTGAATATCCGACAGATTTTCTATAGAAAATTGGAATATTCGCCAGATTTTCTATGGAAAACTTGAATATCCGCCAGATTTTCTATAGAATATCCGCCAGATTTTTTATAGAAAATTGGAATATCCGCAAGATTTTCTATAGAAAATGGATTATCTGCCAGATTTTCTATAGATAATTGGAATATCCGCCATATTTTCTATAGAAATAGATATCTGTTAGATTTCTTGTAGATAATTCAAACATCCGCAAGATTTTCGATAGAAAATTCAAACATCTGTCAGATTTCCTCTAGAAATATTAAATATCCGCCAGATTTTCTATAGAAAATTGAAACAACCGCCAGATTTTCTATAGAAAGTTTAAATATCCAATAGATTTTTATAGAAAATTCAAACATCCGCCAGATTATCTATAGAATATTAATACATTTGCCAGATTTTCTCCAGAAAACTCTCTAGAAAACTTGATGTTCAATAAAGAATTGGATTTTTACTAAAAAATTCCGTAGTCTAGTCCATAGCCCAGTCCATAGTTCTGTCTATTGTAGAGTCTATGATCAATTCTATTGAGTAGTCTATAGTGTTGTCATTAGCCCAGTCTCATTCTATTTTTAAAATTCTAAGGACCTTATTTTTTGTGTGTATTCAAGGTCATTATTTTTTTTGAAGTTAAAAAAAATATTGTACAAAAACCATAATTTTTAATTAATATTTTTTTCTCCTTTTATGCGAATTTTCCCGTTTCCAACATTTCAAGGATCTTATTATACCGTTATCAAAAAATATTAATCTCTAAAGAAAAGTATTAAAATAAAAAGGTATAAGAAAATAATAAAGACGTTTTAAAAATCTCACTTTCATTGTAATCGTAGAATAAAAGAGAAAGTAGTAAAAAAAAAGTAAATTAAACCAAATTATTGAAGTGTAAAAATTAAATCAAGTTGAAATCCTTGAAAAGTTAAAAAAAAATTATAAAATAATAGAAACAGAAAAAATAATGAAAATTAATTGGGAAAAGGTATAAATAAGCTTCTTTTTTTTTTTTTCTATTTTTGTTAAATAAAAGTATATTTGTTTGAATAAATATTCATAATAATTTTTCCTCATATTTCAAAATTTTACAAATTTAGTTTTGAAAAGGTTATTTATATTTTTTTTATTGCTATTTTGTTGTAGCTATTGTTGTTTTTATTATTGTCGTTAGAGATTTGTGTAGCTAAATATTTTATTACTATTTAAAATGAAGGATATGAATGTTTGAAAATCTATGTATAAGAGGGGATAAAAGAGAGAGAGAGTAGGAGAAGGTTTATTATGTAACAAAAAGTTTATAAGGGGACATATACAAACATATGTTTATAAGTATGAGTGTATGCATGTGAATGTATATTTATAACAGTTTATATAACTGTATATAAAATGGCTATTGTTATTTACAGTTAAAGCCCCTTATTTAAAAGTGGTAGTTAAGGTGGCTTATGTATGTGTGTTTGGGTTAGTAAAGCTACTCTTATATTTATGTTTCTATTGAGCTTGAGCTTCAATAATACAGTAAGAGTATGAGTTAGCTGAAATAAAAAACAAAAAAATGTAAATTGCACACCTGAAACTTGTTAAGTGCTACCATGAAATTCATGGAATTTTTATGCAAAACTACAACAATAAAATAATTCTTCTTTTTTTTGTTATAAACTTTATTGTGTTTTGTTCAACAGCAACTTAAATAAACTACTCTCTAAGTATGCCATGAATATAGCAGCCAGAAAATTTCAAAATCTGAAAAAAAAAAACAACAACATCCCAGCCAACTAAATACAAAATTTATTTAACGTTAAATGCAGTTTTGGAAAAATTGTTATGAATAAAATAAAAATTATGTAAAAAAAAAAATTCGTGCAAAATATTGCTACAAATAAAACTGTTAAAGTTAAACTAAACTTCCGGTTGATGGTGTTTATTTTATATTTATAAATGAAACGTTAATATTTTTATATAGGATTTAATTTTTTTATATTTAAAACAGATTGGTAGAGTGAAACATGGGGAGAGAGATAGGAGAATTTGGTAACATACTTTGTATTTTTCAACAAAGATTTAAAACTAGGCTAAAGCATATAGAATAGACTAAAGACTGGACTATCTACTAGACTATTCACTATACTATTGACTGAACTATAAACTGGACTATAGACTAGACTATAGGCTGGACTATCGACTATAGTCCAGTCTATAGTCAGAACTAGAACTGAACTAGAACTAAACTAGAACTGAACGAGGACTGAACTAGAACTGAACTAGAACTGAACTAGAACTGAAATAGAACTGAACGAGAACTCAACTAGAACTGAACTAGAACAGACTATAGATTATAGTGTGGACTATAGACTATAGTCGGGACTATAGACTATTGTCTGAACTATAGACTATAGTCTGAACTATAGACTATAGTCTGGACTATTGACTATAGTCTGAACTACATATTATAGTCTGGACTATAAACTATAGTATAGACTATATATATATATTTTTTTTTTTGCATTAGGTCTGGACTATAGACTATATTTTGGACTATATATTATAGTCTGGACCATGGACTATAGTCTGAACTATGGACTATAGTCTGGACTATAGACTATAGTCTGGACTATAAACTATAGTCTGAGCTAATAATTGGAATATCTGAGCTATTAATTGGAATATTGACAATGTAGACTAGACTATAGTCTGAACTATTGAATGAAATCTGGATTTTACTATGGACTAGACTATAAACTATACAATAAACCAGACAATAGGCTGTACTTTACACTAGACTATTGACTAGACTATTGATTTCAATATTTACAGGACTATAGCTTATACTAGAGGACAGATTACTTTTCATGCTACAGTAGACTGCAGTATTCTTTAAAATATTTTTCTTTTCTCCTCTTTGTTACCAACTCCTTAACCAACCAATTAGTTTTCCTTAAAATGCATAAAACAAGTGTTTGTGTAAAATTCTTTTATTCTTGTTTTTTTTCTCTCACTCTCTTCTGTTTGTCGTGCATCACGGAATGTATGCGTTTTCGGAAAAAAATTCCACTAAAAAATCTATTAAATCCCAAAGAAGTGTGTGGTGCATGTGCATTTTTTGTTGTTGCTTTTTTATTTTATTTTCCCGTTTTTTTTTTTTTTAATAGAAAATTGTTTTCACAAAAAAAAAAAAAAAAAAGTGGAAATTTTGTAACGAAAAAATTTCATTCGTTTATTTTTATAAAAATTTATTTATTTTTAAAACAATACAACCTGCAGATTATTTAAACGGAAACTGAATTTTATTTAAAAAAATCTAAAGTGAAAAGAAGAAATAAAATAAATGTATTTTAAAGAGATTTACAATATTCAATAAAAATTTACATATCTGCAGTAAAGCAGCAGCTCAGGTAATCTTTGGCTGGAATGATGGTGCTCTAAGGAGTCTTTAGCTGGAGATGTAAGCAGCTTTTTTTTTTTGTTATTGTTTTGTGCTTATGTACGTGCATCATGGCCCAGCAGGTTGTCTGGCATTAACAAGACCACTGTGTGCTGACGTTTGTTTACTTGAAATCTTGTTTACAAAATTTATTTTTTTTTAATTTTTTGGGATTTGGAATAACCCAGCGAAAAAATGGAAATATTTAAATATATTTTTTGTGAGTTATACGATTTATTTAGTGGCTTAATTTTGCAAGGTATTAAAAAGTTTGTATGGAGAACTTTTTTGCTGGGTTTTTTCTCTTTCTTTTTTATTCTTTTGAAAAAAGCATTTGAAATTCATTGATTCCTCTATTACCACTTGTAAATTTTAGATTTATTTTCTTACTTTTTTAGAAACATTTTTTTTTTTTTTTTTTTGTTGTTTATAAATTTATGCATTTTTGCACCTTTAAAGAACATTATTTTTTAATGGATGTTCTGGCATGTTCACTTTATATTTCATTGCAGTTTTAGTAAATTTTCTTATTTTAAAAAGACTATTTATAATATGTCCACATTATATAAAATTTTCTATCTGTCCGTCTGTCTGACATTTCCTTGTATTTTGTAAATGTGACACATTAAAGTTTTCTTAAAATTTTTTAAACAAATAACCCAAACTAATTTAAAAATAAAAATTTTAAACACTTCAGTGGTCACGTATGAATTAGAATTTTATGTTTATTAAACGAAAAATAATAATTTCATCATACATTTTTAATTAAATTTTAAAATAAATAAATGTTTATTAATTTTTAATATTTTTAAAATTAAATTCTTAAAAATACATTTTATAATTTAAATATTTACCTTTTAAATCCTCTTAATAGTTTTTAACATAAAAAATTTGTCTTTTTTCTTAATCCCCTTAAAATTATTATAAATTTTATTTATAAATTCACCAAGTTATTTATAGTTTTTTTTTTAAACAAACTATTTTAAATCACTTCAATTATTTCTTTTTTTCGAAAACCCCGAAAAAACACTTAAAATTTTTCTAACTTAAAAATATTTATTTATGTGCTTGAAAATTAGCACATTTTATATAGATTTTTTTATTACGATTTAGTTGTTTCCAAATTCCAGTCGTTTTTTTATGGCGCCATTAAGGCCTCGGCTATATTTTCATATAATTTTTTTTATTTTTTTCCTACTTCAGCGTTTTCTTATAAAAAGAAAATTTTCATTTCAAATTTATTTAAAACAAAAAAGATTTTTTTTCTTTCAATTTCAAAACACACACGCAGTCCGTTCGCCCAACGTTTAAGAAAATTTTGAGTCTGTACGAGCACCCATTTGTTAAGCAACTAATGAAATAAACGATCTCGTTTTTTTTCGAAATTCTGAATTGGCAAAAAAAAAAAAAAAAAAAAAAAAAAATTAAGAAAACACAAATTTCTTTTTAATGAAAATGTACAAGAACAAAATGAAAACATATACAACAATTTTTCGAAATTTAATTAAATGTAGAGAAAGAGCAAAATGTTTTGGGTAAAAGTGAGAGCAGAGATTTTCTGGTGATCGAATAAAAAAAAATAAAAAATGTATAAAGATCCAATTTGCATGCTAAAAGATTTAAGTAAATTTAAATAATGAATATGCTTATAAATCAGAATATAATTTAGTCCATAGTCTAGACTATAGTTATTCTATAGTACAGACTATAGTTATTCTATAGTCCAGACTATAGTAATTCTATAGTCAAGACTTTAGTTATTCTATAGTCCAGAGTATAGTTATTCTATAGTCCAAACTATAGTTATTCTTTAGTCCAGACTATAGCTATTCTATAGTCCAGACTATAGTTATTCTATAGTCCAGACTATAGTTATTCTGTAGTCCAGACTATAGTTATTTTATAGTCCAGACTTTAGTAATTCTATAGTCAAGACTTTAGTTATTCTACAGTCCAGAGTATAGTTATTCTATAGTCCAGAGTATAGTTATTCTATAGTCCAGACTAAAGTTATTCTATAGTCCAGACTATATTAATTCTATAGTCAAGACTTTAGTTATTCTATAGTCTAGACTATAGTTATTCTATAGTCCAGACTATAGTTATTCTATAGTCCAGACTATAGTTATTCTCTAGTCCAGACTATAATTTGGTCTATAGACCCGACTGTAGTTTAGTTTATATTCAGTTTAGTTTATAGTTTCGACTATAGTTTAATCTTTAGTCCGGACTATATATATTTTAATCTGTCCAAACTATTGTTTAGTTTACAGTTTAGTCCATAGTCCAGACTGTATATTAGTATATAGTCCAGACTTTAGTTTAGTATATAGTTTACATTATAGTTTACTTTATAGTCCAGACCATAGATTATTCTTTAGTCTAGACTATAGTTTATTCCTTAGTCCAGACTATAATTTAATCTATAGCCCAGACTATAGTAGTGCCTATTGTCCAGACTATAGCTTACTCTATAGTTGAGTTTATAGGCTGTAATAAAAATTATATTTCCGGTTTAAAGTCTAGAGTGTAGTCTTATCTCTTCATAGTATTATATATATAACGTTATATAACGTTATGTTTACGATTCTTATTCTTGTTCTTAATTCAGTATTTAGCCCGATCCTTAATAAGTCAAACCACATATTTTTAACGTTTTTTAGTCCACAAAATAAATTTTAAATTTAAGATTTGGAAAACTGTGCTAAATTTAAGAAATTAAGTAAAGGTGAGAATTTTATGTTTTTTTTGCTGCTGTTTTTTTTCCTTCTTCTTTTTTCGGATAAAAAGTGAATTATTTGTTAAACAGTTTATTTTATTGTTTTGTTGTTCATTCTCTTGCAGGATTTTATTTTTATTTATTTTTTTTTTGTACATTTTGCGGTGAAAATATTTCACTTTTAGTGGGTCATGAAAATAATCTTAAAAACTGCAGACATCAATAAATTTTAGGAATCCCCTAGTAAATTGTATGGAAACAACAACCAGTATACAGCAGAATCTTAACTGCTAGTAAAATTTTAAACTTTTAAACATTGAGTTTTAAAATTTTGTGACAACATACAGTTAAATAAGCTGGAGATAAAAAAGAAACAAACCAAAACAGGTATAAAGACAATTTTATTTAGGTATTATGCACATACATAGGTATGTTTAAATCATTAGAAACTAAATTTCTTACAAAGATATCTCTTTTTTTTTTCTTGCGTTTCAATGCTGTTGTAATAAATTAATGGAAACATTGTTAAGTTTTTGATTGTCGTTCTGTGTGCTTTCGTCGTCAGGGTAAATAAATTTTATTTAAAAATTATAATTCTAAAAATTTGCTGTCCCGTTTAAAAAATCTTTATTTTTTGTTTCTTAAGTATATTTAAAAAAACAAAGAACTTTATAATTTGTTTTTGTATTGTCAGTGTTGTATTATGTGAAATATTTATTTGGAATTTCTTTTAAAGTGTTTTCTATTGCATGTGAGAGTATATAATTTGAAATTTTATTTAAATAAATAAATTAAATTTTAGACTTAAATATGTTGTTAGATGGGCCTTGTTATAATTATGTTGTTATTGCTATTTTTTTTTTTCATATTTTGCAAAATCAAATTATATCTTTGACCCAAATTTTAATTCACACAACATTTGTTTGGTAAGAAGGAAAAAAAAAACAACTAGAATTTTTGCTATATGAACAACAATAAGACAAATAAATTTGAATGAGAATTAAATAAGTATAAAACAACAACAACATCCGGTTGAAATTGTGCTAAAACAAAATTTGTTGTGTCTTTGCAAAATTATTTTATAAACAATATTTTTTTGACAAGATAATTTTTTTAAACATTAAGAATTAACTATAGTATTGACTATAGTCTTGACTATAATTTCGATTATAATCTTGACTATAGTCTAGACTATAATTTCGACTATAGTTTCGACTATAGTTTTGGCTATAGTGACCACAATATAGACTTAAGTGTTTATTACCATATCGACTATAGTCTTGAATATAGCATCGACTATAGTCTTGACTATAGTATCCACTATAGTCTTGACTATAGTCATGACTATAATATCGACTATAGTCCTGACTATAGCATTGACTATAGTATTGACTATAGTATCGACTATAGTCTTGACTCTACCATCGACTATAGTCTTGACTATAGTATCGACTATACGACTTGACTTTAGCATCGACTATAGTCTTGACTTCAGTATCGACTACAGTCTTGACTATTGTCTTTACTGTAGTATCGACTATAATCTTGACTATAGTATCGACTATAGTTTTGACAATAGCATTTTGACTTTAGCATCGACTATAGTATCGACTATAGTCTTGACTGCAGTATCGACTACAATCTTGATTATTGTCTTTACTATAGTATCGACTATAGTCTTGAATATAGTTTCGACTATAGTCTTGACTATAGCATCGACTATAGTCTTGACTCTACCATCGACTATAGTCTTAACTATAGTATCGACTATATGACTTGACTTTAGCATCGACTATAGTCTTGACGATAGTATCGACTATAGTCTTGACTGCAGTATCGTATACAGTCTTGACTATTGTCTTTACTATAGTATCGACTATAGTCTTGACTATAGTATTGACTAAAGTCTTGACAATAGCATCTAATATTCTTGACTATAGCATCGAATAGTCTTGACTATAGCTTCGACTTTAGTCTTGATTATAGCATCGACCGTAGTCTTGACTAAAGCATCTAATAGTCTTGACTATAGCATCGACTGCAGTTTTGACTTCAATATCGACTATAGTTTCGACTATAGTCTTAACTATAGTTTCGACTATAGTCTTAAATATAGTTTCGACTATAGTCTTGACTATAGTTTCGACTATAGTCTTGACTAAAGTATCGACTATAGTCTTGACCAAAGTATCGACTATAGTCTTCCCTATGCATTCGACTGAATATAGTATTGACTATAATTATTCCATAGTCTAGACTATAGCCATACTATGGTCTATACTATAGTTAATCTATAGCTCAGGCTATAGTTATTCTACAGTTTAGACTATAGTATAGTTTATAGTTAATTCTATAGACCCGACTGTAGTTTAGGTTATAGCTCAGTCTTAGTTTATAACTTAGACAATGGACTATAGTTTTGATTAAAGTATCCATTATAGCCTTGACTATAGTTTTGACTATAGTATCGACTATAGTCTTGACTAAAGTGTCGACTATAGTCTTTAATATAGTATAGTATTGACTATAGTCTTAATTATAGTATTGACTATAATTTTAATTATGGTTTGGACTATAGTATCAATTATGGTATCGACAATAGTCTTGAGTATGGTATCGACTATAGTCTTGACTATAGTATCAACTATAATCTTGACTGTAGTATCGACTATAGTCTTGACCAAAGTATCGACTATAGTCTTGGCTTTAGTTTCAATTATAGTCTTGACCATAGTTTCGTTTATAGTCTTGACTATAGTATCTACTAACTATAGTCTATTCTGTAGTCCCCTCTATTGCTCATTTAATTGTTTAGTTCTTTAAAAATTCCTTTCAGCATCCTGTTCATTAACTTTTAGTCCAAAAATCTCATAAATTTTCTTTAACATTTTAATTTTAAACTCAGCCATGTAAAGGTCAAAGTTGTAAATTATTTGTTTATTTACGTTTCTTTCTTTCATTAAAAGAATTTTGTTAAATATTTTAAACAATTTTCTGACAATGCGTCATTGAGTAAAATGTTGCCACCCCTTCTCTCTCTCTCTTTTACTTTTGCTTATATTAATTTTTAATATTAATTATTTTTTGTTTTATTTTTCTACTCATGCTCATTTTAGCAGTGACATTTCATATTTTAAAAATTGTTTTAAATAAATTACAAAATGGTATGGAATATTGTTAAATAATTTTACACAAAAAACATGACAATTTTTTCTTTAAAAAAATAAATGTTTAATTAAGCAAATTTGCTAGATAAAATCAAAAAATATTATTTAAATTAATTAACGGTTTATTTTATTTACAAGCAAATAATTTGTCAATTATTGGCAAAAATGTTTTTAGAAAGATAAAGAAGAATTAAAAGGTATTTAAATTGTCGAAGATAATGTTCAAAAATGACAGATTTAATAAATCAAATACTAATAAGAAATATTTTTAAAAATCAGATGTAAATATTGTGTAGCAAATTTTGATGGTAGCTGCTAACATTAGTTAAATTTTTTATGAATTCATTTTTATGAATTGCTGCTATTTTTTATTTTTTTGGAATAAAATTGTATTTGTTTGTTTACAGTAAATTCAACAAGTTTATTGTTGTTGAAGTTTATGTCATAAACTTTTGTTTATAACATTATAAAGTTTATTGTATCTTTCAAATGCTAAAACTTGATTTTACGATGAACTTTAAGCTTTTGTACAAGAAACAAAAAAATGTACTAAAACTATGATTGTTTCATGTCTGAAACATGTACAGAAAATAGTTTATATTATAAGAAGATGAATGGTAAGAGGATTTACAACTTCATGTAGGTTTATAGATTACTAGTATACATACCAAGATCCAGAAGTAAAAGAAAATAGTAGAACACAAACGTTACAAATATAATAAATTGTTTGCTAGCTAATGTTACTATTTTATGTTATGTCCTTCACTGTAACTTTTTAAAATTCGTTTAATTCTCCTAGATTTATAAAATTTATCAAAACTACAAATGCATTACTTTTTTTCGTTTTTAATGCAAGGATATTAAAAAAATCACTTTCTGTTATTTTTACAATTTCTATTTTTTTTATATCTTTATCATCCAAGTTGTTGCTATTGTTTTATATGATGCTCTTGCTTTATAATAAAAACTTTATTATAAAAAAAGAAAAAATCTGAAAAATTGATAAAATCTTGTTTTGATTTGATTTTAAGTAAAATAATAAAATCAATTTTATCTTGGCAGAGACATGAAAATAAACTTAAACATTTATCTTTTAATAAACAATGTAAAGTCTTAATCCTCAACAATTAAAACAAAACAAAATAAAATAAAAAAATAAAAAATTCTAAAAATTAAATTTACTCTTCAAACAAAGAACAATAATTATTTTTGTCCAATTTAATAAAAATTCTTTATGTTCATGTTTAGTTTTAAGCAGAAAATGCCAACATTATTTTTGTTTCAAATGTTAGAAATTTTTATTAAATTTATTAGAATGTTTTTAAATGTTGCATTTCATTAATAAAATTTTAAATGCAAATAATTGCATTTTTATTTAAATTTTCCACGTTTCTTAATGTTTAAAATTTTATTTTGTCATTAAAAAAAAAAATAAGGAAAAACTAGAAAATAACGACTAAATAGTCACAGTGTTCTTGACTAAGAGAACGAATGTTTGTTTATATATAAATAAATGAAAAATACATATGTATAAGTATGTGTGTATATGACAATATTTGTTGTTGTTAACATATCAAAACCAATCGACCAACAGTGCGACACCAAAAAAAGAAAAATCGTACTTTTTCTATCATTTTAATACACTTGTATTTGCTGTATTTTATTGTTTTTGCTGTTGCTATTTTATTTAACTATACAAGAGACGAATGAACGAAACCAAATGACCACCCAGAGAAAGAAAAAAAATAAATAAAAGCAGCAAAAAAAAAAAAAAAGACATACACCCACATGTCACATGTAAAAATGCCATTGCCATGGTCTACACTACACAACCAGCAAAATAACATTTTTTCTATACACTGGGGAAAATTTATTAGTAGAAATGGCAAAAGTCAAAAAAGATTTTCTCTTTATGTGATCTGTGGTTGGCGAAAGGTCAAGGTTTTTATTATTTATGTTGTATTTTAATAGTAAAATAAGAAATAAATAATTTTAATGGATTTTTTTTATTTTTTTTTTGTTAGAAAAAAGTTGTGTTACAAATAATAATAATAAAAAAAAAAAGAAAATTAAAAATTGTACAAATTAAAAGAAACTCTTTTTTATATATTTATAACCTACACCACCATAGATGGGGAGGTTATTATGCATTTGTGCTGATGTTTGTAGGTGGGTCTAAGACCCATGTTAATTTATACCAATCGGCTAAGAATCACTTTCTGAGTCGATTTAACGATGTCTGTCTGTCCGTCCAATTAAACCTTGTAATCAAACTATTGGTCGGTTTCTTATAGTCCAGGGACAAATCCTATTGAAATTAATTATGATCGGTCCATTATTTCACATAGCCCCCCTACAAATGTCGTACCGGAAAAGGTTTTAATGATCATAAATTCCTTAAGTATAAGTGTTGCGAATTTCAGGAAGATCCGTACATAATTGACCATATCTCCCATTTGAGGACCACTTTCGGGAATTACCCAAAAGTTCATAAATTCAAATAAATGTTAGTATTGAGGTAATATATTGTATTCGTGTGTTTTATTTTACAGTTTATTGTTGTACTTTAATCGTTTCTTTTTTTATGCAAATTGCTAACGTATAATTAATATTTATAATATTACTTATACGTAATATAAATTATACTCAACATTTTTTAAAATACATATGAATGTGTCTTTACTTAATTGTCAATAAAATCATTATCTAAATTTTTCACTTATCGCAATTTATATTTTTTATAAATTTTAGGAAGCAATTTTTTTTTTCAATTTTGCCTGAAAAATTTATTTTTTTGACACTTATTTTCGAATAACTCTAAAACTATTGATTAAATAAAAAACCACGCCCATTTTTAGTTTCCGAGTTTATATTGATCCCCGAACTATACGTACAAAATTTCTTCTGTTGAAGAAATATCAGCAGAAAAGTATAAAACGAACACCCTGGGTTTCTAGTTTTTAGCCCATAACTTTTTTGTTTATTAACCCAAACAAACTTTATATAAGGCAAATATTTGTGCAAAATTTCGTCCGCCTACGTTGTTCCGTTCGATCCCTATCCTGCTTTCAACAGACGGACAGACGGACGGCATAGCTAGATCGACTCAGAATCTAGCCAGAACCCAGAAAATATATACTTTGTGGGGTCTTAGATGATTCCTTCGACATGTTACACACGGAATGATAAATTCAATATACCCCCCATCTTTTTAATGGTGGGTATAATTAAGTTATCATGATGATAGTAAGGATGAAAGGATCTGAAATATAAGCCAATATTCATGGTTTTTATTACTGAAGAAAGTTTTTTGATATCGTCAACCGTTTTGAAACAAAAAAACAAAAAAAAAAAAAAAAAATAAAAGCAGATGTCCCACAAGGATGTGTTCTTGGACCTACCTTGTACTTAATTTACACTTCTGAATTACCAGTATGCGATGGACTGACTGTTTCTACGTTTGTTGATGATACGGTAATACTCAGTTCCCACGAAAACCCATACATAGCATCTAGCCAACTTGGTAATTACCTCTGACGTGTGGAGACATGGTTGAAAAACTGGCGTATACGAGTAAATGAATTGAAAAGTAACCACGTTACATTCACCCTCAGAAGAGGAAATTGTCCTCCTGTTAAACTTAATGACATAAGTATACCCCAGTCAGATCATGTTACATACCTTGGTTTACATTTAGATAAAAGCTTAGTTAAAACTTCTAGTATTCACAGGTTAATAAACAGTCATTCAAAATTAAGCATTGACAATAAATTCATCCTGTATAAAACCATTTTAAAGCCAATTTGGACGTATGTTATCCAATTATGGTTTACAGCCAGTAAAACGAGTATCGATATTATACAGAGGGCCCAATCAAAAATACTTAGAACCATGACGGGTGCACTATGGTATATAAGAAATGAGAATATCCATAAAGTTTTAGAGGTTCCATTTGTAAAAGACGAGTTCAAAAAAATGCAGTGAAAAATAAATTGTAAAACTGCAGACTTACCCCAACCCGCTCGCAAGGCTTCTTACCGAAGTTCGAACGGATTCAAGGCTTCGTAGAGCCGATTTTCCACCCCGTTATTAAGAGGACAAATAATTCACTTGGGCATGCTCTCGTTAGAGATAAAGTAGTTTTTAGTTTTAA
This sequence comes from Protophormia terraenovae, assembly GCA_951394005.1. NCBI lineage: Eukaryota > Metazoa > Arthropoda > Insecta > Diptera > Calliphoridae > Protophormia > Protophormia terraenovae. The sequence continues at coordinate 130,533,082 of OX596077.1, forward strand.
GATTTGAATACATATTGTGAGGCCTTAAAAAAGGTAGATTCAATATATAAATAAAGAAAACGTTTAAAAAAAAATTGTTTTTTTTTTAAATTAAAACTTTTTTAGAAAATTAAGAAGTGTTTTCTTTTGTTAGGACATTTTTTTTTTAGTAATTTATTTAAAAAATTAGTACTTTTATTTTTTTAAATTTAAATTTGTGATAAATTATTTTTTCTTTTTTTATTTTGTCACTTTTTTTATTTTTTAAAATACCCAGCAAAAACTTGGTAATGACATGTAGTTACGGATGTAGTTACTTTGTAATGACAACAACATACTGTCTGTATTACATAGAAGTTTTTTAGTAACTAATTATTTATAACCCGTAAGTAAATTTATGATCAGATTTTCGAAATTATTAATTTTTATTGATTTTTATATGCAGTTACCAATTCACATATTTGAACGTATGAATTAATTTTTATTTAAAAAAGTTTATTTTTATTACATTTGTTTTAATTACATTTTTGGTTGTTGTTAAGTTTTTTAAATTATAATTTAAAAAATCGTTTAACAAAAAAAAAAAAAATGTATATCTTGACATTTCATTAGTTATTTATAACCTCAAATGTAACTAGTTCCTATTGTTATTACTAATCATGAATTCAGTAATGCTTTAAAATCAATGCACTGCTTACCAGCTTGAAAGTAATTTGTTATTGTAATGACTTCTAAGTAATGTAAAGGGTAAGTAGTTGCCTCTTATGTCATCACCGTGTTAAAATAATGAGTTATTCAGCTAACGTGTAAGTAGTGGAGAGCCATTATATTGGCTTCTTAACTCATTACATGGCAACCAAAGTTTTTGCTGGGTAGATACTTTTTCCAAATGTTGTTATCTTTTTTATAAGTACTATTAATTCTTTTTTTAACTTAAAAATAGGTAGGTTCTTTAAAAATTCTTATAGGTTTGAAAATTACCCAGCAAAAACTTTAGTTGCCATGTAATGAGTTAAGAAGCTAATATAATGGCTCTTCACTACTTACACATTAGCTGAATAGCTCATTATTTTAACACGGTGATGACATTAGAGGCAGATGACACTTGTCTCAGATATTTTTATTTTATAATGTTTGTTTTGTATTGAAAATTAGCAAAACCGATTCATAAACAAAAAGATTATGGACCAAATACTATACAAACAGTGTGATCGTCGTAATACCAGTTTTTACTTTCCCGATGATATATTTTAATAAAAAGTACAACGGAAAAAAGTAAACTTGGAAACCAAAAATGGGTGTGGTCCACTTATTTCAGCAGCCACGTCTCTTAAAAGGTGAAAGATTAACGTACTTTTGTACAGATAATTAGTTCAAGGACCAAAATAAACTCGTAAATAAAATAAGCGTGCACGCAGAGAAAAAACATTGTTACAGCATGATCACCACAACTATTCAATGATTATATAGCCGTTTTCTCGTTGATTTAAATATACTGTGTTCATGATAGCAACGTTTATGATTCTGTTTAATCATTTAATGATTACCCACAATCAAAATTTTAATATGGTTTGAATTATAATATGTATTTAAATATGTTTATATGAAATCATATTTATGAATAAACACAATCATTTAGTCAGTTCTACTATTATTTAGTTAATTCTACAATCATTAAGTTAATTTTACAAATTTAGTTAATTCTACAACCATTTAGCCAATATTTTTATTTGATTTTAAGTCATATTTTTTTTGCGTAACTGTTGAATGTTTGTATTTGAAAATGTTTATGTTTTTCTCAAATATAAAATATTTGTTTTGGACTATAATTTGATTTCACACAACTATTGTATTTTTTTCGTTAATCTTATTTATTTTCTGCATAACTATTGAATACACATTTTTGTGTATAAGTTCAGTAGTTTGTTAGAAGGCAAACGGAATAGCAGTGTTTTTTTGGAAAAGTGTTCAATTTATTTGTGTTCTAAGTTTAAAAAATGATAAAAATTGTGAAACAAAACCACAAAATAAAAAAATAAGTGAAAATAGGTCCTGTTCTGAGATATGCAGGAATAGTTATCCACATTGGAATGTATGAAGATGACGTTCCATTATTTGGTCGTATAAACCATATATATTGCTCTAATGAATCTTACTATCTTTGCGGTCAAAGGTTTTAAAGCATAGATTTAACTTACATTTTCAAGCCTTTCAAGTAGATTATGAGGATTTTTATTTTTCAATATCTATTAAATCATTAGAATCAAATTTTATTGGCTACATTTGCATTACCAAAGAAAACATAAAACTGTTGAATTAAATTCTTATGTAAATATTATAAAATATTTAAACAATGAATATATATAAACATATGTTAAAAATTAATATGTAGAGTATATATATTATATAAAAAACTATTAATAACTTATAATTTAATAATTAAAAATTAATAAATTTTTATATCTGAAAATTTTTTTCAATATTCTCAATAAATAAATAAAAATTTCAGAATTTCAAAAATTTGCTTTATTTTAAATATATGCAGTATTGTAAACTCGAAGATTATATATATGATAAAATGGGATTATATATATTATAAAATGGGATCATATATATGATAAAAGGGTATTATATATATATGATAAAATTGGTTTATATACATTTTAAAATGGGATTATTAAATGAATAAATTCTTTTATATACATGATAAAATGGGATTATTAAATGATAAAAAAATTGTGAAATCGGAAGAAATATTATAAAAAAAAAGTTATAAATATGATTAAACCAAATCATTAAATGATGAGAAAATGATTAAATGGAATCAGAAAAATGATTACGTACAAATATACTTGTTGTAACTTGGGATCATATATTACAATCATAGTATGTTGCTCTTAGTTTATGGTCACTCGAACCATATTTTTTCTTTGCGTGTGGTCTTCACTTTACCGCCCACTTTCCATATAAGGAGAAAATTAAAAAAAATTGCACATGGTGTGTTTAAAGATTTGGACAAGTCGAATATATACATATGTAATTTGAAGAAAATTGGACAATATTTTGTGGTAGGTCAAAAACTGTAGCTTTTACAGAGGTTATAAAATAGTAAAACTTATATAATAGTTAAACTGTTTATGTAACGATTTCAATGATAACAATGTTTATGACCTTTCACGATATAATGATGCAAAAAACATATACCTTAATTTTCAGAGGTCTTCGGAAGTCTAATTTCAATAAAAAGATATTTTCTTTTAGCTTCTAATATCTATACTGCTAATTAGCACTGAAAAAATATTTTAAGTTTATTAAAAAATTTGGCAAATTTTTTTAGAGTGTAAATCAGCAGCATCATTATTTCGAATGAACGTGTTTGTGTTAGTTGCAGAGTTATGGCATATGTATGTTTGTGTATATTGTGTATAAAAAATAATAAAAATACACAAATGCAAAATAAATACAATAAATATACAAGAAAAAAAAAATCTTATACAACGACATACATATAAATTCAACAAAAAAAAAAAAAGACAAAAAATCGGCAACAAATTTATATTATTTTGACTTTATTTCATACATTAAAATGCCAAATACAGTAAAACACTAACAAGAGTTCATTTTGTTGTCTCTCCCTTTTCCCTTTAACACATTTTTGCTAGATAGAAGATTTATAGGAAGTTAAGTTTGTAGTTGTATGTTTACTGAAGGATTATTGCCAACTCTGCTCTGGTTTATCTATTTAGTAGTTGACTTGGTTTATTGGCCAAATTGGTGAAGTGCAGCAACAAAATAAAAAAAAAAAAGATATTTGAAATATTTATAAAAAAAAACTATATTTTGTATATAAAACAGAAAATAAGCTAAAAGTAGAAGTAAAAATGTCATAAAAATCAAATACTGCATTTGGATATAAATAAGCTGGATGTCAGCTGTATGGATGATGATGATGGTGACTATGAAGCTGCAATATGAAGCAACAAGTTGTGGAAATTTTTTGGTATAAAAAACCAAACAAATATTGAATTGGTCAATAAGAAAGTATTAACACAGAACTACTCATGATATAGAAAAAGAAAAGAATGAAATAAAAAAAATAAAATAAATAAAATGAAAACAAAAATGTAGTTAAGTTGACAGAAATGAAAATGAAATTATTTTAAGAAAATAAAACAAGACAGGAAATTGAAATCAAGTAAATTTAATACAAATTTTAAATAAATTAGTTTGAAAAAATTTATAAAAAATTCTTTAAAATATTTTTTTTTTTTTTTAGCTTTAATTTTAGAGAAAGTGTTTAGATTCTTTTATAATTTCTTCTTTGTTTCTTTCTATTCCACTTAAATTTATTTTTAATTATTTCCCATAATTTGTTTATTTTCTGCTTTTGAATGATTTCTTATCAGGCAGGAATTCAATTTCCAAAAAATTATATTCACCATGATGATGGTTTTTTAATGGCATTCATACAAGTGTTAAGATTTTATAATTGGACATGTTCAAATCTTGTTGAATTTTTTTTTTAATGCACCATGGGTAGTTTTAATTATAAATAACAAAAAATTATATTTTTTCTATGACCTCAAATATTTTTTTCACTATTTTTTCTCTTTTCCCATTGTGCTGCTAGCGCCAAAAAATACACTACGGAAAAGATTTGCTAAAAAAAAAATTGTTCAAATTTAATTGAAATGCAAAACAAAAAAAAAGTGATGGAAACACGTACACGTATGACTACAAAATCTCACATACATATGCAAACATTTAAAAGTTTATACTTATGGCTGAATGAGCGAATGAATGATAAAAAAACGACCAAAAGGATAAAAAATGCAAACAGAAACAAATACAAGGATTCATTGTCATTTTGACAGGTTTGTTTGTGAATTTTCCAACTAAAGTTATTGTCGTCTGTCATAAAATATCCAAAGCACACACACACAAACTCAAGCAGAGTAAAATAAGAAAAAAAAAAAAAATTTTAAAACCCAGGATATGGAAGATTTAAATTTTCTACTCTATCTCTCCCTTGATAACAATTTTTGTTGTTATTCTTGTTTTTTTTTTTTTTTTTTTTTTTTTGTAAAATTTTTTAGTGCAATTTTATCATAGATGTTAGTGATGTAACTAGTTTGTAAATTTGTACATAGTTGTTGTCGTTGTTTGGTTCTTTAGCTAATGTTTGTCGTCATGGATTATTTGTTCTTGTTGTTGCTGGTATTTTTTGTATAGGGCCATTTGTTTTGATTGTTAATGTCCACTGAAATGCAACGAAACAATTTCGATTTTTATTGTTGATGAAAAAAAAAAAAAAAAAAAAAATTCATAGAAATGTTTTTCGCTTTTTCTATCATTTTAATTTTTCATTTTGTGTTAACAAAGGTTTTACAATGTAATTTTCTATGTCAGCGTTTTTTTTTCTTCTTTTTCTAAAGGGTTTATTTGTGTGTATTTATTTTAGATTAGCAATTAAAATTTAGTTTTTTTTCCTATTCTGATTTAATTTTTTTTTTATCGGTGTCATCTATGTAAAGTGGGTAAAAGGGTTGACAAAAACTTAACTTAACACACTAAGGTAAAAGGGGTTTAAAATGACACTTAATTCGGAAAAAGATATCAGTATCCAAATGATCATGTTTTATTTTTGCATTTATTATTAAGTAAAAAAATTATACAATTTTTTTTAGCAGAATGGTAATGTCCGTCCATCCGTCTGTCTGTCCGAACATTCGGGTTAAATGAATAAAAAATTATGCTTAATTCAGGGAAATGTGTTATCAACACTTTAATGACCACATTTTATTTTTGTATTTATTAGTAAGTAAAAAATGCATTTTTAGAATTATTGGATATATTTTGGGTGGAATAGTAACGTCCGTCCATCTGTCTAAACATTGGGGTTAAATGATTTAAACATGTTGCTTAATTCAGAGCATGATGATATCAATACTTTAATGATCACAATTTATTTTCTTATTTATTAGTAAGTAAAAAAATTCTTTTTTTGAATTAAAGGATTTTTTTTTTGACAGAATGGTAATGTCAGTCCATCCGTCTATACATTGGGATTAAATGAATCAAAAGTGATGCAGAATTCAGGAAAGAGTGATATCAGTATTTTAGTAATCACGTTTTATTTTTGTATTTATAAGTCAGTAAAAAAATTTATTTTTGTAATTATACAATTTTTTTTGACAAAGTGGTAATGTCCGTCCATCCGTCTATACGTTGGAGTTAAATGGTTCGAAAAAGGCGCTTACTTCGGGGAAAAATTGTATTCAGTATTATAATGATCACATTTTATTTTTGTGTCTATTAAAAAGTAAAAAAAAATATATTTTTAGAATTTTAAGATTCTTTTTCGACAGAATTGTCGATACGTCTATACATTGGGGTTAAATAGGCCGAAAATGATGCTTAATTCAGGAAAAGGTGATACAAATATTTTAATGTTTTTATTTGGTTTTTATATTGATTGAAAAGCAAAAAAATATATAGGTTAGGTTGGAGGCCATACGGCCCATTGTGATCCCTTTAAGGTAGAAAAAGAAGAAAAGACAAAAGATAATATAGAAATAGAGAAAGGAAAAGTGGAACCTATACCCTATCAATCAGTTATGATTGTTCGTAAGCCATTTTATTCCCATTACAAACCCTATGAGATTGACAAGTCTTTTGCTTGTTAGCTCTTGTAGTATGTGGCTCCCAAACCACTTCAGTCTACTATGCTGAAGCCCTAGACAGTGACAGAGTATATGCTCCACTGTCTCTAGCTGCTCTACATCATCGCACGTCCTGCAGACCAGTGAATTGGTCTTCGTCGAGTATGCTAACGTGTCCCGCCCTAAATTTCCCTAATAATCCAAGTTCCTTCAATCTAAAAAATCCGCAAACAGCCATACCTCCCATAAACTCCTCAACTGGAAGAAGGTGGAGAATGATGTCCAGTGCCGCCTGTGGTGTATTTCTCCTGGCACTTGAGAGGCCAATTGAAACACACTGCTGAACTTCAGAGAGAAGATTCCTATACGTTCCTTTACTTAATATCTTAGACCAGACTGAACAACCATAAATAAGATTACTGCCTTAGTAAACACCCAAGTATTTGGCCTCACTTGACAATGCAAGCTCCATTCCACTCAATACCGGTAAGCTAAAATACTCGACCTTATATTTCCTGGTAAAAAAACTAATTCAGTTTTCTCCGGGTTTACCTAACTAATGTCCCAGAGGTACAGTTCTCGTTGACCTGTCTGCATGACCCACTTATCGAAGGTACGAATTTACCAGAGACCAGTATAACCACGTCATCGGCGTAAGCTACAATCTTCCGTCCCCTAGTATCGAACTGTCTTAGAATGACGTTCACAGTCAAGAGCCACAGTAATGGAGAAAGGACCCTGCAAAGAAATATATTTCTGGAACAAAATTTTTTTTCTTCAGAGAATTCTGTTGTCCGTCCTTCCGTCCGTTTGTTTGCAAAATTTCCAATTCAAAATCGTTTATTTTTAAACTAAATAAAGATATCGACTTCAAATATCCTTTACTTGACTAAATGCACTTAATATTTATCCATTCATTTAAAATTTATTTTCGGTTTTAATTTTGATTAAAAAGTAAAAAATTTAACTTTGGAATTTAAATTTTTTTTCTTAAGAGAGTTCTGATGTCCGTCCTTCTGTCCATCTGTTTTTAAAGTTTTGGGAAGTTTTCCAATTAAAAATTTTTTTTTCTTTGGACTCAATAAAGACATCGACTTGAAATTTACTTTATTTGATAGATAATTTTGTTGTTTAACTAACTGCGTAGGACAAATAGCAAATGCAAGCATGTTTTTCAAGAGCTTTAAGGTGATATATAAATTCTTTGATATCGTTTAAGGAAAAAAAATTTAGTTAATGGTTAAACATTTTCTATGTCATTAGCACCCTAATTTGAGCTCCCATAGATCCGCTCCTGAAATATATGTAGGACCCGTCTTTTAAACTTAAAATATTATTAGCAGATATTTATGTTAAATTTTATGTAAATCCAATCAGCGAATTAGAAGTTATGGAGTTATTTCCAAAAATACTTTTTTTTGTACGAGAGCTACTGGGAGTTAAAAAAAAAAAAAACATTTCTAAAATCGGGCTAAATAAAGTAGACAATATATACTATTTTCAGAAAATTTTCAGAACACACAACCTGTAACATATTAAGTTGCATTCCATGAAAGTTTAAAAAATGTGTTTTTTTTTTCTTGGGACAAAAAAAAAAAAAAATTTGTACAAAATATAGTTTACAAATACTTAAAGAAGATTACGCAAGTTTATAATCTAGTCTATAATATAATTTATAGTATAGTCTATAGACTGGACTACAGTTTAGTTTATAGCCTATTATGCGAACCAGTTTATAGTGTAGTTTATTTGTTTAATGTATAGTTTATTCTATTGTCTAGTTTATAATATAGTTTTTAGTCTAGTTTATAGCTTAGATTATAGTCTAGTCAATATTTAATCTATAGTTTAATTTGTAGTCTAGTCTATAATTTGGTCTATAGTCTAGTATATAGTCTAGTCCATATTCTAGTTCATAGTCTAGTCTATAGTTTAATCTATAGCATATTTTATAGTATAATCTATTGTATAGTCTACAGTATATTCTATATTATAGCCTATAGTTTAGTCTATAGTCTTGTTTATTGTGAGCCAGTTCATAGTCTAGTCTATAGTTTAATCTATAGCATATTTTATAGAATAATCTATTGTATAGTCTACAGTACATTCTATATTATAGCCTATAGTTTAGTCTATAGTCTAGTTTATGGTCCAGTTCATAGTATATAGTATAGTCTAGTCTATATTCTTGTTTATTGTGATCCAGTTCATAGTTTAGTCTATAGTTTAATCTACAGTTTATTCTATAATATAGTTTATAATACAGTCCTAAGTCCAGTTTATAGTCTATTCTATAGCATATTTTATAGTTTAGACTATAGTCTAGTTTATAGTTTAATCTATAGTTTAGTTTATAGTATAATCTAAAATTTGGTTTATAGTCTAGTATATAGTCTAGTCCATACTCTAGTTCATAGTCTAGTCTATTGTTTAATCTATAATATAGTCTATTGTATAGTAAACAGTATATTCTATATTCTAGTCTAGTCTATAGTCTATTCTATGGTCCAGTTCGTAGTCAATAGTATATGCTATAATCTAGTCTGTTGACTATGCTATAATCTAGTTCATAGTTCTGTATTTCAATCTACATTTTACTCCATAGTTTAGCCTATATTCTAGTCTATAGTGCGATCTATAGGCCTATCTCTAGTCCAGTTTATAGTTTATTCTATAATCCGCCTTTAATAGTAGTCTTTAGTATATTTTTAGTTCGTCTCTGCTAAACAAAAACATTTCTTTACTTTATTTCTTTCCTTCAGTTGTTGTCTATTACCATCCTAATTAAAATATTTCTATTTTTTTAAACAATAAAAAACCTCAACATCGAACTTGTTCTATGGCATGGATTTTTAACCTTCTTAGGATTTGCTTTTCTTGTTATTTGTTGTTGTTATTGTTGTTTTTCTTTTACAACTTCCACTATGTATTTTCTATGAAACTATTGGGTTTCAAATTTCACTTTTTCTGTGTATTTCCTGCATTTATTTCTATTAGATTGTTACGCTTGTTAGGTTTAATACTCTTGTAATGGCATTAAATCGCTGCGACGGTCATTAGATGTTTGCTTTTTAGTAGACAGTGTCATAGTTGTAAAAAACAACTAAAGGAAAATGAAAACATAATAAAATTAAATTTCCAACAATGGTTTTTCCAGTTAAATAATTATTTCTTATCTAAATGTTAAGAATGTTTTTCATTTAATGGAAGGTTTTAATTTTTGTTTAATTTTTTTTGTTTTGCTTTAATTTGTATATAAATTTCCTTCAGCCATAAAATCTCCATTTAAAACCTTTCTATCTTCGCTAATTTAAAATTGCATTTCGTATCACAAAGACATATGATTATATGATTTTATTATCTTCAAATCTCTTTATTACCATATAAGAACGTTCTACTGTCATACAATCTTGCATATTAACTTTAAGACATAAACTGCAACTCTAAGCACTATATTTATTACACATACTTGCATACATACACACATACATATGTATATGAAGATTTAAATTTCCTTGAATGTATTACAAAGCTGTTAGTGAAGGCATGTATGTATGTAAATTGAAATTCACATATTTCGCCAAGAGTCCCTTGAAAATGATTCTAGATTTCATCATAACAAAGTAGCTGTAAAATGTTTTGTCATCTTCGTGAAAGCTGCTACAAAACAAACAACTTAATATTTTTTTTTTTTTTGGTGGAACTAGCAACCAAGAAAGTCAACTCCAAAATCATGATAATAATGTTTTCAAGATTCTTTTTTTATTATTTTTTATTATTTTTTTTTTATTTTTCAGTGTTACTCACGTAAATATCCATCATAAGCAAACATTTCAGCTGATGATTTGTTATTTAATAAAACTACAGAAAGAAACCCTCCATATAACAAAAATGATAAGAAAAAAGGACGTTGATTTCTTTCAACATGCTGTTTGCTATTTGCTGCTGCTGCATACATAATTTATAATAATGTGGATTTCCAGGGTTAAGTAAATCTTTTGCTATTTTTTTTTTTTTTTTTTTTTTGGAAGCGAAAAACTCAAACAATTGCATTTGACTTGACAATCACCGGTTGTTTGTGCTCTTACAGCTTTTGTTACTCATTTTAATGTAAGTAAATTTGAAGGAGAAAAACATTTTGATTTTAGTAAGAGATATTTTTATTTTATAAAAGATTTAAATAAAATATTTTATTATAAAAATATATTCGTTTTATTTATAAACTTTAAGTTATATAAATATATAGATATTTACAGTTGCATATGTTTACTTATGCATTTTTAGATTTGCTCTGACATTAACTCTATATAGAATAAAAATAAATTTAATTTTCTTTAGTTTGATGGAAAACTAAGGAAAATCTATGATTTCTTTTTCTTATTTTTTTCTCTAAACCCTCAACTAAGGAATGTAAAATTTACGTTTTTATTTAGTTTTATAATATGAAATGTATTTTATCATCATATGTTATCATGGAATCATAAATACAGTGGGGGAGAAAATTAAATTAACTTCAGTTATATTTAGGTCAAGAAATAATCAGAATTATTTCGTCATTTATTTTAATACAGTCTCAAATAAACGTTAACTTAAATAGTTATAAGGTTATATTTTAAGTCTTAATATAAGATTCCATTACTAATTTTAATATTATTTAAATTAAGCTAAAACTATGTCTTTTTTCAATAGATTGAAATAGTTATTCAATTATTCGTTTTTATATAATTGTCAAAGAAGTTTTAAATATTATTTTAAATATGCTTTTTCATTCTGGCATTTTTTTTTCGTTTTGGTGATATTTTTTATTTTGGCGATTTTTTTTTCATTCTGGTAATATTTTTTAGTTTTTTAAATTTTTTCCATTTAAAAGATTCTATTCATTTAAGCAATTCTTTACATTTTTGTGAATTGTACAATACAATTATTTAAATATAAGGAATATCATATTTGGCGTTTCTTTTGTTCTTTATAGAACAGTTTTTCTTTTCGATGTTATATTTTTTTTTGGTAAAATTTTTTTAATTTTAATGATTCCTTTCATTTAAGCAATTTTTTTTTTTCATTTTGGCGATTTTTTGATTTTAGCGATATTTTTTAATTTTTTTACAATTTTTTAATAAAAGGAATATATAATATTTGGCGCTTTATAGAACAATTTTTCTTTTCAATATTATATGTTTTGTTCAAATTTGATTTTTCTTGATTTTGGTAATTGTTTTCCCTTTGAAATATTTTTAATTTTAATATTTTTTTGTGGTTTAAAACACAATTTTTCAATATAATAAAAATCAATTTGTTGATTTTTTTTTTACTTTTTAGATTTTTTAATTTTAGTAGTACTTTGCTTTTTGCCGATTTTTCTAATTTTCGGCGTTTTTTTTTTTTTTTTTATAAAAAATTTTCAATATAAAGAAAATAGCTTGTGATTTTTTACATTTTAGCGATTTTTTGAGACTTATATTTATTTTTTTGCAAGTGTTAATAACAAAATTTTATGCATTTGGATATTTTTTTTTTGCTTTTTGCGATTTTTTATTTCTAGCGTTTTTGTGTTTTAGTGACTTTTTTTTTTTATTGAAGATATACATTTAATTTAGTTTTTATTTTATTTTTTTCAATTTGGCAATTTTTCTTTGATTTATATATATATATATATATATATATATATATATATATATATATATATATATATATATATATATATATATATATATATTTTTTACGATTTTGTTATTTTGGCGACTTTTCTTTATTGCCGTTTTTTTAATAAAAATTTTCAGTATAAGAAAAATATTTTTGACGATTTTTTCCATTTTAGAAATTTTTTAATTTTAGTAATATTTTTCATCATTTTATATTTCGTTTTGGCAAAATTTTTTCCCTTTGAATTTAGTTTTTCATTTTGGCATTTATTTTTGTATTTTACAATAAAATTTTTCAATAAAATAAAAATAATCTTGACGGTTTTTTATTTAACATATTATTATGTATAGTTTTGGTAATTTTTTCGTTTTGGCGATTTTTTTAATTTTGTCGTTTTTTTTTCATTTAACGATACATTTTTTTTTTTTTGTAATTTTTTTAAACTATATTGAGATTTTTCTCATTTTGGCAATTTTTTCGTTGTAAAGTTTTTCTGTTTTTTTTTTTTTTTTTTGTTTGCATATTGACGTTTATATTTTTGGTATTTTACGATACAATTTTTCATTATAATAAAAACATCATTTAGTCGATTTTTTTTAGAGATTTTTTCATTTTGGTATTTTTTTTTAATTTTGAAGATTTTTTTATTTTGACGATGCAATTAATCGTTTTTTCAACATAAAAAAAGACGTTTTGGTAATTTTTTCGTTTTGACGATTTTTTAGTTTGTTTATTTTTTTCATTTTATCGATTTTTTATCTGGTAATTTTTTATGTATGTTGAGTTTTTTTATTTTGGCAATTTTTTTCGTTATAGCGTTTTTTATTTTGGCATATATTTTATTTATTTTAAACTTTTTTTCATTTTGACTACCTTTTTGGATATTACAATGCAATTTTTCATTAAAATAAAAATCATATTGTCGATTTTTTTTTATTTTGGCAATTTTTTTTTTGTGTTGATTTTTTTATTTTAGCGATTTTTTTTCATTTTGGCGATTTATCTAATCTTTTTGTTTTTTTGTGTTTTACAATCAAAATTTTCATAATAAGAAAAATATTTTGAGGAACTTTTTGGCGTTTTATAATGAAATTTAATTCTACTTTTAAATCTTATGTTTTTTTTTTCTTGTTTAACTAATTATTTAATTTTTTTTTCTCATTTTGGCGATTTCTTTTGTTTTGCCGATTTGTTTTGTTATTTTATAATAACAAAATTGTATTTTATATTATTTGGTGATTTTTTTATTTTAGCGATTTATTTAATATTATTATTTTTTTATATTTTGAACATTTTTGTAATTGTCGTTTTGTTGTAGTGATTTTGTTAATTTGCCACTTTTTCCATACTCACGTTTTTTTTTTTGTGTTTTATAATACAATTTTTTATTATAAGAGAAATTGTTTTGATTTAATAAATTTAAATCTAAAATCTTAAAATATACGCAAATAAGCTTCATTTTTGATTATTTGTAAACCAGACTTCAAAACTCTAAATTTATTTACTTTCACTTATAATTTATTTTTATAAAAATGCTATTTTTCTACTCTTTACTGTAATACATATTTTATATCATCCTTATACTTCTATGTCATGCTTACGTGATGCAATTTCTTTAAATGTATCTGTTCTAGGTTTTTTATTTTTTCTTGTAGTAATTGAAGCTTGAATTTCTTTTTCGTATGTACATGTGAAGAGCATGTGTTAGTATTGGTTCCGGGTTTTCCTTTTTTTTTTGCTATATGTGTGAATTTAAAATTATTTACTAAACTACCCGCTAGTTCTTGTCTATACAAAATAACTGATGTCGCTGGAACTTAAACACCAGAAATGTATTTAATCAAACTGCAAATTATTCTTCTCTTCGTACCTCAAAAAAGGGAGTAATTGCTAAAATTTAGTTTCTTTATCAACGCAATTTTTTTTGTTATAATTTTAAGGACTACATGGTACCATTTCCCTTATAAGTCTTCTTGCATTTTTTTAAATATTGTTTTTGTTTTTTTTTTGCATTTGCTTGTTGTATTTTCTCTAAGAAGCTCTAACATCCAAATCGTATCTTGAGATTCCTACATAAGAAAAAATATATAGAAAACATTTGCTATACGTTGAAGGTAAAACCATGAAATCCTTTGTGGTTAAAGTCAATTCATTTTCTAATGCAACACTCACAGGATTTTGGTTTTTAAAGCTTTATTATAAGTTTAAGACTGTATGTGTGTATATATATGTATGTTCCTACAAGTACATACCATTACATTCAAATAAACTGACATTTATCCAAAAACTCTTAGACATAAAGCGTTTCACACGCATTGTAAATAAATGCATATGGAGTTGTTACACTTGGTTGCAACTCAATACATGTTGTGGTATAACCAACAGATAGTACAGAGTTTATGCTACGGAATTTAAACCAAGGAGGGATAGAGAGAATAAAGACCAAAGCTCATAAACCTTAAGAAAAAGGTATAGTAGAGGAGGCAATGTTAAAGGAATTCAAGAAGCCGTTTGAAAGTTTTTTTCTTATTTTTTTTAAAAGTCTTATGTTTTTCTGCTTATTGTCAGAGATTTATTCTTTGAAAATTAAAATGTATCTAGAGAAATTAAGACTAATATTTAAAATGCTAAAACTTTTGTGATATAAAACTAATTTAAAGGATATGAAATTCTTTAAAGTTGTTTACATGAGTTTAATAGAAATAAAGAGGAAATGCTACAAAATTTATTAGTATTAAAAAAAATTTCATATCATTTAGAAAATGATTGATTAGCTTTGAAATGTTTGCTTTTTTTAAGCCGTAAAAGTGGTTGGAATTGCAAGACATTTTTATTTTGCTGTTACACAGAATTTCTTTTAAACACAAATAACCCAGCAAAATTTTTAGAAGAATAAAATTTTTAAATAACAAAAAATATTAACTCCAAAGATTGAAACTAAAATAGTCTAAAGATTGGAATAGACTATGAAATAGTCTATAGAATAGACTATGAAATAGTCTATAGAATAGACTATGAAATAGTCTATAGAAAAGACTATTAAATACACTATGAAATAGTCTATAGAATAGACTATGAAATAGTCTATAGAAAAGACTATTAAATAGACTATGAAAATAGTTTATAGAATAGACTATGAAATAGTCTGTATAATAGACTATGAAATAGTCTGTATAATAGACTATGAAATAGTCTATAGAATAGACTATAGAATAGTCTATAATAGACTATGGAATAGTCTATAGAATAGACTATGAAATAGTCTATAATAGACTATGAAATAGTCTATAGAATAGACTATGAAATAGTCTGTAGAATAGACTGTGAAATAGTCTATAGAATAGACTATGAAATAGTCTATAGAATAGACTATGAAATAGTCTATAGAATAGACTGTGAAATAGTCTATAGAATAGACTATGAAATAGTCTATAGAATAGACTATGAAATAGTCTATAGAATAGACTATGAAATAGTTTATAGAATAGGCTATGAAATAGTCTGTAGAATAAACTATGAAAAGAGGACTATATGAGTTATTTAAAACCAAAATAAAGCTTGGTTGTGTAAGGCTGTACTAAGGCTTGCGACTAAAGCAACTTTGGGTCTTAATAAAGCTAATTTGTTCGTAAATAGGTTCTTAATTTAGGACTTGATAACGATTCATGATGGGAGCTAATTTGGTATTGAGTAATACCTGTTTATTTGAAATTATATAAAGATTTATTATTTATCTAAATAAATTTCACCTGGTTATATAGCTTCATAAAAAAACAAGGTGTCAACCCCTTAAACAATACAACTTTATAGAGTATCCAAAAAAATTTAAGCTGCCAAGAAAACACATTAACTCAGGGGAATAACGTGTTTATTTCTGCAAACAAAATATTATTTTCCTGCTTTCAAACATACATTATGTTTGCTTATTGTTATTATGTTTTTGTGTAGCTTCTTTGTTGACAAATTCAAATTTACAAATAAATTTTAGACAACGTGATGGCAACAAACAAAATATGTTATTTTGTAAGCTTTAGTAGACAATATTTGACGTTTTTTTTATTTTTTTAATCTAATTAAATTAGCGAACCTAAAAACACTAAACTAAACAAAAAAGGGCACTAAAAGAATATAAACGAATAAATAGCAAAAATAACGAAAATAAAATAGAACAATAATGAAAAGAATAAACAGGCAGCGAAAAAAAAATATATATTTATGCAAAAGGTATAAATTTCAGTGACCAATAAAGGAAATAGCTCACTATTAAAACATTAAGTCCGATGTAAAGAACGGCGGTCAGAGTAAAAGAAAAAAAAGTTAGAAAGAAAAACAAATGCGGAAACTCAAGTGGCGGGAGTAAATAAATATTAATAAATTAATAATAAATTTACAATTCTCAAGCCTTGACTACGGTTTAACGTGTTGGAAAATTGAATTTAAAAAAATAATAACAGAAATCTGGTGGGAAATTATTATAAATAAAATAAAAAAAATATTTTTAAAATAATATTCTAAAAATAATTTATACAAAATAATAAAATTTTATTACCTAAAATAAAAGTAATAAATACCTGCATGTGTTTTAATTAGTCCTGTTAAAAATTCATAAAAATCATTATGCTTTTTTTTTATAAAATTGTATACATTTTTTTTTTAAGTTAAATATTTACAAAGTCATTTGTTTAATTAATCTAGGAAAAAAAATTTGAACAATTTTCACACCTAAAATTACCTATGACAATTGTGTCAACAAAATTGGAAAAATTTTACATCTACGTATGTAAAAAAATGGCCAATGTAAGTTTTTAAATAGTGAAAATATTTTCCAGTGCTATAAATATTAAATTGAATAAAATAAGGATAACATTTTTTTAAATAAAAAATTAATAAAAATAAAATAATTATTAAATTTAAATATATATTTATAACAAGGATATTTCAGCGCTTACACAATTATTCACTAAAAAAATGTGTATATACACTTGCTTATATAAGTATAGAAAAAAAAACCCTGCAGTTCGGGATACTAACTCTAGTCAAAAATGGTGTTTATTAATTTATCTTAGGCAATAAAATGATTTGAGAATGAAGATGATTGTAGTTTATATAGACTTGCATTTGAAGTAACTTTATTATAATATTAAACCTAAAACCTAGTTGTTTGTGTCTTAGAAGGAATTTTACTTAGGTCTATTATTAATGCTTAATAATAATAAAAATTTTGGCATTATGAGGACCAACAACTAAAGGATTAAATTAAAATAAATGATTTGATATAACTGTAGCGAAGAATTTACAGTTATAAATGATTTGGATCTGTTGTTGGAGAGATATCTTCATTTTAGTTAAGTGGGTATTATAAAAGGGCTTTTTTTTCTAAGTTTTATAAAAGTTATTTTCTGATAATAAAATCGGAAAAACGAAAAAAAAAGTGCAACATTTTTTTCATTTTTGTGATTTATTAATTTTTGGTGATTACATTTGTTTTGGCGCTTTTTCTCACTTTTAGTTTTATTTTTCGTTTTGGCGTTTATTTTTTTTGTTCTGAATTTGTTATTTTTATTTTTTGTTTTGTCGTTAAAAAATCGTTATTTTTTTTTAGCATTTTTTCTTTTTGATGTTTTTTTTTTTGTTTTTTATTTTAACGGTTTATTAATTTGTTAAGGATTTTATTTCGCTGTATGGATTTTTGAAATTTTTATTAAAATGTTTGCAGTTTTTTTTTCTATTAATTTTTTTTATTTCGGCGATTTTTTTTAATTTTTGTATTTATAACTTAGTTTTTATTTTAGCGATTTTTGTTTTTATTTATTTTTTTATATATTGTAATTTTTTTTAATTTGGCTATAATTTTATTATCGTTATTATAGCCTTCACCACAGGTGTAAAGGGTATATATAAATCTGTCATTCCGTTTGTAATTTCTACAATATTCCCAAAAAGTATATGTATATTCTGGATCCTTATTGATAGGGGAGTCGATATAAAGATGTCCATCTGTCCGTCTGTCTGTTGAAATCAGCTTTTATAAAGCTCTAGTTATCGGATATATATGTTTTATACATTAGATTGTAGAAAATATTTCTTAGAAAATTGCTAATAAAAATGAGTAAAATCGGGTGATAAATAACTGAGATATCGGCAAAAAGCTTCCAAAAAGATACTCCCAAAAAAATCGTATTTATTGGCGTCGGATCTTCTTGCTCCTGTTATGCTCAACGCTACAATCTTATTTACACTTTCAATGAAAGAAAGGTTTGGTGTTCATAATTAGCCACCAAACAAGCGATCCATGTGTTAGTATCGGTCTAACAATTGCCTTATATATCTAAAAAAAAATTTGTCGATAAGCTTCTTCACAAGTACAAAGCAGCTTAAGTTTTCTTTACTCCTTCATCTAGATTGGATATCCAATTTAATTTATGTCGTAAAAAAAGCCTAAAAATTTTACTCCATTTGAAAGTTCCAAAGTTCTACCACCTATGTTAAAAGTACCTGTCCTGTTTTCTGAGGATAAATACCCAAACCACATTGATAGCCCATTTATTTAATATTTTTAGAGCTCCTTCCATTACCTCCGCAAGATTACTCGGAAATTTTCCTTTTATTAGTAGTACTAAATCATTTGGACAATATAAATTATTTCTTTTACCTAAATGTAGTCAGTTATAAAAATATGTTGTAATTATTTCGCTACTTATCCTCTTACGAACTACAGGGTTTTTATTTTTTGTTAAAGTGTTTTGTTATAATTTAATAAAATTACTTACATATTTTACATAAACATACCTTAAATGACATGTGTATGACTAAAACACTCGTATTAAACATAATAATAAAAAAATGCAGAACAGTGTAATGATAACGAATTCAGACAATAAAAACAATTAAAAATAATTTTTAAATAATAATTACATGTAAAGAAAATCAATATTGAAATTAATATAGATTTTTGTTTTAGAAAAAAATTAAGAAAATTTGTACGAAATTTCATATATGTTTAATTACTTTTTCCACACACTGTGTATATTTCTTAATACCGGCTATTGTGTGTATATGTATTTATGTTATATATTATTTATATAAATATTTATTTAACAGTAACTAAATATATGAATATTTTATTATTTTGTTTTTTATATTTTATTTTGCATATTGTTGCTTTATTATTTGTTATTTTAATAAATAATATTTATATGCAAATAAGAATAATATTTATATTTTATTTAACTATTTAATAAATGGCTTAATAATACTGAATGAATTTGCAAATAAAAAAGAATAAGAAAAAAGTGCCAATTAGTGTTAGAAAAATATATAAATATTTTTTAAAATTATATGGAAAATAAAATTTATTTTTTAAATGAAACTATAAGCAAAAATAAAGGAAAGTGAAAAAGTTTTAAATAAATAAATTGGTTAATGAATTTAAAAAGAAAAAACAAAAATAATAGAAAGTGTCCATGAAATAATGCAGGAACTATAGGTGATTTTCATTAGGTAATTAAAACAGTTAGTTACATTTTAGAATTCCAGTTTGAGGGACTTCAACTGTTGTTTGGATTTGATTTTTTCAATTTTTTTTTTTAATATTAAAAATGTTTATTTTTTGTTTAATGAAATTTAGTTTTTAAATTTTAGTTTTATTTTTATTATTGTTTTCAATTATTTGCACATTTTCATGTGCCATTATCGCCAAATTATAGCAATAATCTCGAAAAAATTTGTAAATTACAATTGAAAACAATTCATTTTGTTTATAAAATAAAATTGTTTAACAATGAAAATTGGTAATTAACAATTAAATGATTTAATACATGAGTATTTCAATATGTTTACAAAATCAACACAAAATACAAAAGAATCAAATAAAGACACACTGACAGATTGAGTTGTAAGATTTTTATTTCAAATTACGCCTAAAGAAATTGAGTATAGAAAAGGTTGATTAATGAAATACCCTACACAGTTCCAAAACTAATGACAAATAATTGCTTATTGTTGGTTTTTACACAAAGAGAAATTTTGTTTAATATTAAAACTTTTTCAGTACTAGTTAAAAGTCTTATATAAGTCCAATTTGACCTTATTTAAAAATCCTTAATTAATCCAAAATTAGCTTCAATTTCAGTTCTAATTATAAAATAAAATTATTTTCAATTATTTTATGCTAAACTAAGCCATCTTGTCTTTAATCTTTTAAATGCCAAAAACAATTTTCGTTTTCAATTGTCCCCATAAAAAATTTACAACTTTCCATTATTCTACTTTTCTTTTTTTTTTTTTACTGGAAATATATTTCTATATATATATATATTGGAATTATAGATCTCATGTGAAATCTTTTGCAATTATTTTCTCAACTCAACGCACTTTATTGTTTTTAATATTTGTGGTCGCTGTGAGCGAATAAGTGTGGAAAGCTTCTAAATTAAATATTTGCCATAATTTATTTGAGATCAATTTTTATTATTTGCAAAAATAAGAAAATACAATTTATTAGTTATGGATTTCCGTTTTGTTGTTGGCGAAGAGTTTATTTTTTCTTGTGTTTTTAAAAACAAAAATAGCTCATAAGTTTTTGAATAAAAAAGAAAATATATGAAATATTTAAAATTATTTGAAAGCTACATGCTGAGATAAAAAGTAAAGGTGGTAGAGAATATTTAAAGAGCTACAGAAAGCATCAGAACTGAGGCAAATTTTATACTTTTAAATGTAATTAAAATTGAATTTTGTTAGAGATTTGATTAAGAGCTTAGAATAAAGTTTTTGAACGACTATAAAAAAGCTTTAATTAAAGCTGTTGAACGACTATGGAAAAATCTTTAATTAAGGCTTTATTGAAAATTTGAAAAGAGTTCTAAATGAAGTTAATTATGATAGAAGCCTTATTAAGGCTTAAGAAGATCTAAAACTTAAGTTAATTAAAAATCTAACAAAGAGCTTAGATTCAAACTTTCTAACTGATTTTATTAAAGCTTATTTTAAACCTCTGAAAAAAATATCTTAATTAAAATCTGAAATTAAAGACTTAATAAAATACTAAAAAAAAGCTTTTAAAAGAGCTTTATATATGACTTGAAAAGAGAGATTAATTATGACTTGAAAAGTGTCACAAATCTCGTTAATTAGAGTCTTAAAACTCATGTTAATTTAAGACTATTGTTGAAGCTTTATTGAGACTTTGGAAGACCTAAAACTGAAGCATTTTGAAAATTTATAAATCTTATTAGCTTATTTTTTAGCTTCAGAAAAATTATACAAATATCTTATTAACAACTTGAAATTAGGTTGCATAAAATTATGAAAACAAATAAGATTTTAAATAGTTTGAGAATTAAGAAATAATTAAGATTGAATTTTATTAAAGACTTAAAGATTGAAGCTAATTTGACACTAAAGAAATAACTAGAATTGAATTTTATTAAATACTTAATAAAAAAAAACTAAGAATAAAGCTTTAGAAAGAGCTTTTATTGAAGTTTAATAGTGACAAGGAAATAGCAACAAATGAAGTTGATTAGATACTTTAAACTCAAGTTAATAAAAGATTCTTGTCGACATTTTATTGAAACTTTAGAAGACTTTAGACTGAATTAGATTTGTGTTTTAATAAAGAGCTTAGATAGAAAATTTATAAAGGTTTTAATTAGAGCTTATTTTAAATGCTAGGAATTAAGCTTTTAAAAGAGCTTCATTTAAAACTTAATTGTGAATAGAATACACACTAAAAATGATGTTAATTAGGGACTTGAAATTCAAGTTAATTTAATATTCTGGTGGAAAATTTATTGAGACTTTAGTAGACTATACAATGAATTTGATTAGTAGCTAAATAAATAGCTTAGATAAAAGCTTTATGTATGCCTAAATTAAAGTTTATTTTAAACTTTAAAAAAGCTATGAAAATATCTTATTAAATCTTAAGTTCATTGTAGGTTGAATAAAACTTATAAAACTAATTTGAGACATAATAAAGAACTAAACTTGAAACTAAGATTGAAAATAATTTGAGACCTTTTAAAGCTTTCTATGAGCTTTAGTAAAAGGCTATGATTGAAACTAATTTGAGATTTAATAAAGAACTAAGTTTTAAACTAAGATTGAAACTAATTTGAGACTAAATAAAGTTTTCTTTAAGCTTTTATAAAAGTTTATGATTTAAGCTAATTTGAGACATAATAAAGTTCTAAAATTGAAGATTTTTATGTACTTTAATCAATTTTTATTAAAGAACTAAGAAAATATCTTATTAAAAACTAAAACTTTAAGCTTATTTTATGTTAAATAATACTTTAATAGGAGCTAGTATTGGGGCTTAAATTAGACTAACTTGGGACCTAATATAAAGTTAAAATTAAAGTTTACTATGCACTTTAATTAAAACTTATATGAAACTTTAGAAAAACCAAGAACGAAGCTTATTTGATTTTGGTAAATTTAAGCTTACTTTGATATATGATTGAAATTTGGTTAACACTTGGAAAATAAATGAGATTGAGGCTTAATAATTATCTATAGTTGAAGCTTACTTGAGTCTAAGTAAAGAATTTTTATTAAATCTTATTTAAGATCTTAGAAAAAGATACGAATTAAGTTTATTTGAGACATTATAGAAGCCTAAAATTAAAAATCTTTCAGACCAACATACTTTAGAAAATTTAAGGATGTTGGTCTTGGGATTAAAGCTAATTTAATACACATTTTGGAAACTTTAAACTAAAAACTATTTTATGCTTTATGAAGACTAACGATTGTAGTTTTTTAAGACATTAAAAAACTTATTAGAGAATTTAAACACCTCAATGGTTAAATCATATTATGAACTTTAAAATTACTTTCAATTCAGTCTAAATTCGCACCTAAGAAAGAGCTTCTAATAAAATTAATTGGAGACATTATACAAAACTTATTTAAGTCTACAGAACCTTAAACTACACCCTTTTATGACTTATTTTAAACTTTATAAGTTTAAAGAAGTTTATTAAAGTTCTAAGAATGTTTAATTGAATTGAAGTGTAATTCACACTTTAAAAATTCTAAAATTTGTGCTGATTTGAGACTTAGTTTTAAAGTTAATTGGGGTTCTAACAAAGATTAAAAGTTAAAGCTTAATTAAGGTTTTAAAAAGATACCAAATTTAAGCTAATTTGGTTCTTTAAAATCAAAGCTAATTTATGAATTCTTAAATAGATTTTTGTAAGGAGGTAAATTCTTAATGAAACAAATCTATTGTTTATGTCGCATATACCTGCTGTAGTTTATTAAATATATTTTTGATAATTTTTATTCCAAAAAAAATTATGCCATCTCTTTTTTTTTTTGGGCCAAATGTATAAAGAATTTTCAATTCCAAAGTAGTTTTCAAGTAGATTTATAAGAGAAAACATTACTAAAATAAATTATTAAAAAATACTATATTTTTTCACACCTTTAAAAAAATTAAAAACAAAACTATTAGGAGAAAATCTAAATAATGGAAAAAATTATTAATTTAAATATTTTTCTTATAATAAATATAAAACCTTGTTATAATTTTCTTTAATAACAATAACGATTAAATTAATTATAAAATACATAATTTATAATATTTAAATACTCAAATATCATTCCATTATGCAATAATATTTACAGAAAAATTAAATTTAAACTAAAAAAAAAATAAATAAATTTTATTTGTAGTTGTGAGAGCTTAATTAATAGTGATTTTTGTTTTATAATTATTGCCAACAAAAAAGAGTTGAATAATGCAATAAAAATATTTAATTCTAAATAAAAAACTTTTTTGAAACAAAAGCCACAGACAGTTTTTTTTAAACAGAAATATACATATGCAGCATAAGCAGCTTTAAGTTTAAAACCAACTTTTAATCTCATCTAAAACAACTGACAACAAATAAATAAATATAAATAAAAAAACTTATGTGTGTGTGTGTTTTAAATTATGTATAAAAAAAGAGTAATATAATAAACACTCTTAAACTTAAATAAAAGTTAAACTAAATGAAAGATATAAAGTTAAGATAAATGAAGATAAAAATATATAAATAAATAAAAAATATAAGAAAACATTAAATCAAACTTAAAATTCTGTTTTTGATGAAAAAATACTAAATAAAAAATAAATAAAAAGTTCTAAAATATTGCAACTTATTTTAAGCTTAACACTCTTAAGTAAAGAGCCAGAGAGCAGGAGAGGCTGAAGAAGGAAAACAAAAAAGTAACACCTAGAGTTGTTCATAATAAAACTCTCTGTTATATTTTTTTTACAACCTCTATGGGACAAAACCAATATTAACCAACTTTGTGATTACAATTTCATTTTAAAACAATAAACTTAAATTGTATTATTGTGTGTGTGTATTTTGTAAATCTCAGGAAAAAGAGAGCAAAAAAAAAAAAAAAAAAAAAAAAAAAAAAAAATACAAGATTTTAACTTTTCAAAAACTTTGTTATGATTTGAGTTTTAAGCTGATAAAAACAAAAGAATTTGAAATTTTTGTTTTGAGGTTGTACTTTTTACAACAAATCATTACTTAGTAAGAGTTTAAAATGGTTGCTACGAAAAAGAAATTTTTAAAAGGTGTAAGTAATAAAGATAATTTTTCGAAAAGAGATTTTATTGTTTAATAATTTGTAGAAAAATTTTTAGAAACTTTAATATAAAAACATATCAATTTACTTCATTTACGGTATTATTGTAGTGACAGTTGACGTATGAGTAATATTTTGATTGTAGGAAATAGTAATCATACGTTAGGGTATTATAAACATTAGTAGTGTTCGATTCGATATCATAAGTTTTAAGATTTCTTAAAATTTGTAAAATTCATATTGCATGTAAATATGTTTTAATTTCCATTTACACTATATTGCATCATAGTATTATTTCCTAGCGGTCTATTTGGGGAATTATGGCATATGAAAGTATTGTTGCACAGTGTCATATTATTCACTTTTAAAACGACAAAACTTCAGTTTTGGAATTATTGAAGTGAAATTTTATATTATGTTAGTAGACAAGGCCGTTAACATACCCACTAAAAATAGCCGAGTAGAAACACTGCTATTTCCATATTATTATACCCACCATCAAAAAGATAAGGGGTATATTGATTTTGTCATTCCGTCTGTAACATGTTGAAAATATCATTTAAGACCCCATATATATATATATATATATATATATATATATATATATATATATATATTCTGGGTCCTGGTTAGATTCTGAGTAGATTTAGCTATGTCCGTCCGTCTGTTGAAAGCTGGACGAAATTTGGCTCAAATATTTATAAGGTTTGTTTGGGATTGAAAATGGGCAAAATCGGTTAATAAATAAAAAAGTTATTTGCTTAAAACTAGAGGGTGTCTGTTTCATACTTTTCTGCTGATATCTCTTAAACAGAAGCATACGACAACGAAATTTTGTATAAATAATTTGAGGGTCACACGTTGGGGTAAAAGGAGTCGAAAGTGGCGTTTAATTGAATGTTGGAAATTAACTTTTTGCAATAAAATTGGATACCGAATAAAAATAGACAAAATTATGTATCAATACGATAAAAATCTTCAGCCTAGGTTGCGTTGTTTTTGTGTACTGAGCTGTTAAAGTTCAACATTTTTTTATATTTTAGAAAAAGGGCAAAAAATTAAATTTTCATTAACTTTCGGTGATTTTTTTAATAAAAAGTGCCTTGAAGGAAAAATTTAAAATGGAACCATTAACTTCAGGTATTTGAATTAACTTTTATTCAAGAATTTGTAAATTATTTTTTGTCCAGGTAATTTTGTTATTTTTTGAAAATTGTCCAATAATACACTAATTTTCAACTTTCATGAAGTGCAACTAAAAATGTTTCAGGATGTTTGTTCTGGAAATTGAAAAAAAAAATCGAGAAAATAACACTTTTGTGTAAAAACTCCAGTAGATTTCATACAAAAGTGCCAGACATTTTATTTGCTTTATCAAACATTAAACAGTGGGGAAAAATCGAAATAAATCTGTAACTTCTAATTGACTAGTTGGATTTGCATGAAATTTCATACAGGAGTAGTAGAGTAGTATTCGCAACAGGAGCGGAACTATAGAGGTTCAAAATAGACAACTAGTGTCATGGAAAATGTTTAACCACTACCAAATTTTTGTTCCTTACCCGCTTTCCAAAGTTTTTATATCACCTTAAAATCCTTGATTAATCCTTTAGAAAACATGCTTGCATGTACTACTTATCTTATATATTTTTCGAGTTATATACATATAAATTTTCAAAAGTCTCAATTTTAAAAGATCTTGGTTGAGATTTTTCCATATATAGCCAAATATTTTCAACCGATTTTATTATATTTTATGCAGTTGTTAAAAAAAACAAAATTATCTATCAAACAAAGAAATTTTTTAGTCATTATCTTTATTGACTCAAAAGTTAGACGTTTTGAACTGGAAAGTTGCAAAAATTAACAAACAGTTGAACAAATGGACGGACATAAGAATTCTAAAAAATCTTCAAATTCCAAAGATATTTTTTTTCCACATTTTGATTAATATGAAAACCAAATGAAAGTATTAAAATTTTGATATCACCTTTCCCCGAATTAAGTGGCATTTTCGACACATTTAACTAATAAATAGAAGAAATAGAAAGTGATCATCAAAATTTGGATATCACCTTTTCCTGAATGAAGCGTCATTTCTGTCCCATTTAACCCAAATGTATAGACGGAAGGACGGATATTACAATTCAACAAAAAAACATGTTATAATTCTAAAAATAAATTTTTTACTTATTAATAAATAGAAAAATTAAACGTGATCATTAAAGTGTTGATACCACCCTTCTCTGAATTATGCATAATTTTCAACCCATTTAACTCTAATGTATAGACGGACGGACAGACATTTCCGTTCTGCTAAGAAAAAAAATCTTAAAATTCCAAAACTAAATTTTTTTAACTAATAATCAATAAAAAAATAAAACGTTATTATTGAAATCTTGATATCACCTTTCCCTGATTTAAGCGCCATTTTCGACACCTTTTACCCCAATGTGGGTCGATATAAACTTTACCACCCACCCCTCATATAATGTGAAACTTCAACGAAATTGTGTTCAAATAGTTGAAGGACCAATGTAAACTCGGAAACAAAAAATGAGCGTGGTCCGCCCAATTTACCGCCCACATCCCATATATATAACATTTGCGCTTGTTATATTTAAACTTTTATTTCTAAATAGGTTTTTAACGAAAAATTTTGGTGAAAATTTTAATATTTATGTCTATTGTAAAATCGAATTTTTGGTAAAGAAGGGGTTTTTTTTTTGGTGAAAATTTAAATTTTTAGTAAAAAAAAATTTTAATTTTCTATAAAAAATTTTAGTGAAAAATTTTATTTTATGTAAAATTTTAGATTTTTAGTGAAAATTTGAATTTTAAATGAAATTTTGAACTTTTGGTAAAAATTCGGATTTTTGGTGAAAATGGAGAAAATTTGGTGTTTTAATGAAAATTTCAGTAAAATTTTAATTTAAAGTGATACTTTACCTTTTTAGTGAAATTCGGATTTTGGATTTCCAATTTTTGATAAGTGTTGTGATTTTTTTGATTTTTGTTGAAAAAATTTATCCACATTTTTAGTGAAAATTTGCTTTTCTGTGAAAAGTCGCATTTTTAGTGAAAACGTTAATTCAGAGTGAAAATTTAGTTTTAGTAAAAATTTTAATTTATATAAAAAATTTTAAAATTTTTAGTGAAAATGGTGAAAATTTTGATTTGAACTGAAGATTTAAATTTGAACTGAAAAAAAAAAAAATAAAATAAAATTTAAAATATTTAGTAAAAATTCTGATTTTTGATTAATGTTTGGATTTTTGGTAAAAAGTTGAATTTTCAATGAAAATTTGATTTTTGGTTAAAATTTTAAATTTCAGTGAAAATTTGTTTTTTTAGTGAAAATTTTAATTTTATTTAAAATTTAAATTTTCACAAAAAATTTCAATTTTAAATAAAATTAAAATTTGCCAGAATTGTTACCAACAACAATTAAGTTAAAGTGGAAATAAATGTATTGCAGGTGGTTATAAAAATCATTTTAAATTTTTAATAAATTAATTTCTATAATTTCCATAAATTGTATTTCTTTTAATAAATGCATCACAATCAGTATGAAGGTTAGTACGCATCACGTATGCACTATTGACTGAATGCTGATATTTTTATAGACATGTCAGCAGTAGTGACCAAAAATGGAAAAAGTATCAACGACAATACATTGAATTTTTAAATGCAATATCATGCTGACATCACTAAGATACGTCATTCATTTGTCAGCACTATTGACAATATGCTGATTAAGTCCTGAAGAAATTTGACAAAGTATATGAATATGTCAGTAGTTGTCATGATGTAATTTGTATGGGCACAAATGACAAAGTCAGCAGTGATTCTGGCGCGTCATGAAATTGTCCTATAACACGTTTTAAAGAAATTTCCAACCGGGTAATAATAAAAATGCTTTAAGACTTTTAAAATTTAAATTTTGTTAGAAATTATTACCATTTTTTCCCGCTTAAAGTTCATTTGTTTTCACTTTGGAAGTAATTATTAAGAACTTCAAAAAAAGTTTCAAATATGCACTTTGTTCCACTTTTGAAGTTGTGAGAATGTTCTTTTTTTTTAATAACATTATCGTTTTTTGCTGGGAAGTTAGATTTTAAAGTGCAAAAAAAAAAAAAACTTCAATGTTTTGACCATGTCCATCAATATGAAATAAGATTTTGTTTTTGTCTTAAATTTCATTAAAATCGATTCAGCGGTTTAGGCGTGATTGCGTCATAAACAATTAAATAAATAAATACATACTTGATTACAAAACATTAATATGGATATAAGGTTATAAGGATTATAAATTTCCATACAAATTTTCAAACTATTTTAAATAACGTGTTATTTATAATAATATATAAAACAAAAAATTACTTTGGGTAAATAATTTATATAATCGCAAATTAATCACCACCATAATTTTTGGTATTAAAAACTCAATAGTATAAGCTTTAAATGGCAAGATCTGGCCTTAATCTTATAGCTCCTAAAATCCGAAATATCTCATAATCGCAAAGATAAATTTTATATTAAATTAGATTCACTCCCAGCTTTTCTTACATAAATATTTATGTATATTTTTTACTCGTATATTTAGCATCTCAGAAAAAACTTTTTTCTCTTGTTATATGTTTTCTTTTTAACCAACATTTATTTTATAAATAACTTAAATTTATTAACTATAAATTAAATACTTTAAACAAATCATTTAAAACAATTAAAATTCCATCAAATATCTTTAACACAAAATCTTAACTATTTTTTGCTTTAAAACATAAAACAACACAAATAAATAATTTTGTTTAAAATCCCCAGAAACCACAATAGCAAATCATCTAAGAAAATTAAAATTAAAGCTAATAAAATAAACAATATACAAATATATGATAAATATTTGCTAATTGATTAAGAAAATTCCTTAAAATTTATTACAAATTAATTAAAATTTATTTATATACTTATCGATTTAATTAAAATTGTTTTAATAAACAAAACACAAATAATTTAAAACACAAAAACTCTTTTAATTTATTTTATATAGAGAAAAAATAATATTTAATTTTTTTCTAACTTAAACCATTAAATTAAATAATATTTTAATTTTGAAAGAAATTACCTAAATTTCATTAAAGCTCTTTGGAGAAAATAATAAACGATTTAAAAAAAATCTTCAATTACAGTTTATCTCATAATTTAATTGTTTGTGTGCAAATCATTCTCTCCTGGTTTGTTTATATTTTAGCCATTACGTGTGTTTGGTTATGTTTATTTTAAAATTTAACTCAAGCATCTCTTCCTTTTATATGTAAAATGTTTATGAATATGTAAACAACTGAATAAATGAGTGAGTGAATGAGTTAGTGTATGTGTTATTACTCTCCCATTTAGAGTAAAGAAAAAACATGTTTTTTTTTTTCGAATAAACGATGTTGTTTATTTGCGTATTTATGTTTATCAACACTTAAGGTAAATAATATAGCAAAAACAACAACAATAAGAACAATGTTAGCAACATAAAACCAACAACAACATTATTTAAATTACCTTATAAAAGCCTACTTGAGTGTAGATGTTTAAAACATACAAAAACAAGTTAACTTAAACGTTTCTACTTAAATCACGTTTTAATAATGTTTTAAATGAATAGAAGAATTGTGTAGCAGGAAAAATAAAATAAATACTTAGAAGCAGCGGCAACAACAACAATAATCAAGCTGATTAAATATAAATAAATACTTTATTTTGTTATACGAAAAATAAAAAGAAACAACTGGAATTATTTGTTTATAAATTTTAAAGTTTTCTTTAAATAAGGCCTTGATTTAAAAGGGCTTTTTAGAAAAATGTGACAATTTAAAAATAAACAAACTTAAATATGTTAATTGTAAAAATATGATATTTCGCTTATAAAAATCGTACAAGTAATAATCTACAGTACCCAGCATAAAAAATGCAACGCTATGTGATATTATCTTTGTTCGCATATTTTTTGCTTATAGCGAGACTCGATGTAACAGTACTATTGTGGTTTTATTATTAATGGATATAGGCACCCGTTGTATAAAATTTTGTTGAATATTTTTGTACGTAAGGAAAATTACTAAACGTTTAGTAAAAGCAGTTCTGAATTTGTGCGAGCAAAAAAAATGCAACTCTAAACAATTGAACAATGATTTTTCAAATTTTGATAAAAATGTTTATTAGAAAAGATTGAAAACTATATTATTGTTAAATAGCGTGATTTTCTATTCTTGTATATAGAATAAAACACACGAAATCTGCAGATAATATAACTGTTAGTAATAAATTCCAATTTCTTTTAAATTTTTATATTTTTCTAAACCTTTTGGGAAATTTTTCAATAAAGATTGATATTTTTGGAATTATTATTTATTTTTTTATTTATTTTATATTTCATAAAAATTCTCTATAAAAAAGCTATCAAATATTCATGATAGTTTGGCTTAACTTGATAATTTATAATTGAGTAAATGCTTTCGACTGAAGTATCGTAACCAGTTTCGATAGTTATTGTGATGGAATCAACAGCTAAATACATTTTTTTCGCAATGATACGGTATTATTGAATGCCCGGCATCGCAATAATATTCAAATATCCCTTGATTTTGGTTCTGGAACAAATTCTAACACAGGGAAAACCAGTTAAGAAATATACCTATTTTGACACACTTCATTTGTAAAATAATTAAAATTTCATCCTTCGTGATTATGGACTGCTGCACTTTTTTTACTATTGGAAATTAATTCTTAAGTAAGTGAAGGTGGTAGTTTGATATTAGTTAATAATACGTTTTATGTTAGAAGGGTTTCCAGTTACCATATTTACATCATTAAATCAACGATTGGTCGCACTAGTAGCTTTAAATGGCCACATGTGTTCATTCGGATAATATCAAATATCTAATGTTACGTGACTTGTATACATTTTTACAGGCATGATCGTTTCAATATTGTGTCTTTAAGATAATTTTTAAGAATTTTCATATTAGAACTACATATTAATATTATTTCAGTACCATTATCAGAATGCTCTTCAAAAATATTCCTAATTTCTAAAAAGGAATGGAGAAAGGAGTTTTTTTTTTTAATATTATTAATATCCTTTGTAGTTAAAATTACCATAAATTTATGTATATTGGTGGTAATACTACCAAATTATAGTTTTCAGCATATTTCAATAATTATTAAAAAAAAAAAAAAAAATACAAAATTCCGTTGATTTTTTACGGGTTGCATTTTTTTTGCTCCCCAAAATTTACAACTTTTTTTCTTTTAATGTAACAATTTGGAATAAAATGACATATAAAAGTTAACTATGATCCCAAAGAATAAAATCAGAACAGAATTGGCTAATTTAATAACTTAATAGCACTAATCAATACGATCAGAAATCATATAGCCTAGCGTTGCATTTTTTATGCTCGGTACTGTATATAACTCATACGTCAAGTATAAAAGTAAAGTGCTGCTGTCAAGAGAAAATTATATAAATTTAGTATGAAAAATTTCTTTAAAACGAAAGAAAAATTGCATTGATAATTTTGTTATCAACAGCGCACAGTGGGGCCAAATGCTTATAACTTTTACAAATATAAACCGGTCTTTAATATATTTACAGTTTTAAATTCTCCTAAGCAAGTCAAAGATGCTAAGTGTACTAATTATATCTTATGGTTTAAAATAAATTTGACAAAAAATAAATTTTCCATCTTTGGTCTTGACTTTTTTATAATTTTGCCTCCCCAGCAAAAACTTTTTGGTTTTCGGTAATGACAACTACTTATTAAAGTACTTTCCTGGAAAGTAGGCGTCATTATTATTTGCCTTCTCTACATTACATAAATAAGTTCAACCCCATTCCGATGCTATTCGTTTTTTTAACAAAATGTTTTAAAAATATGTTTTATGCTAAAGCAAGTTTTTTAGCTTTGAATATTAAGATGGTATACTGAGTAAAATCTTATTCATTAAAAACGACCAGTTAAAGGGTCCCAAGTTTAAAACTCACTGACGGCAAATTTTTTCGTTTTTTTTATTATTTTTTTATTTTTTATTTTTGTTTAGGTACATATTTTTTAATATCACTAGAGTCTAAAAATAACTACTAGAATTCATGGACAACTCGAACAAAAATAACTAGTTATTGAGACAAAAAATAAGTAGTTTATTTTTATTTCCAATTATACCTGCTAGCTTACCAGGAAAGCAAAGTTTTTGCTGGGTCATAACTTTTAAAATAAAATTTCTAAAATATGTTTAAAAATATTTTGAATTTCTCTACAATTTTCTAAATTATGGTAATAAACAATCTTTTAGTTATCTCAATTCTATAACAGGAACAAAATTTAAAAACAAGTCTTAAAAATTGCTATTTTTTTTTTTTTTTTTGGCAAAAAAGTAACTTTTTATATTATTATTTTTTTAAACAAAATTTTGTTAAAAAAGTTTTATATTTTCTAGTATTTTCTAAAAGACTGAATCTCAAGAAATCATGTAAGTGTAATTTTAAAAAGTGGTCAAAAATAATCAATTTTGGATAAAAAGTTCAACTTTTTGAGTCTGTAAAAAAATTTATTGTTGATTTCGTTACTTTTACGAATTAAATTGTATAGTTCAATATGTTTTTTAAGGTTTTGCAAAAAATTAAGACAGCTTACCGGTAAATTTTCCGAGAATACCCATATTTTCAATAATACAAATTTTGATCTGTAAAAGTATATAGTAGACTAATATATTTTTCTGATTTTTACATTTATTAAATTGTCATTAAATATTTCATAAAAATATTCAGGCTCAAATTTTTGAAATATGTCCTTGTAAATATAATTTGCGTTTGTTCTATTATAAGAAAAGTATGCTAAATATTTTAAAATAGTAAAATCTGTTATACATAGTTTTAAAGAAGACATATTATCCTTTAAAATGATATATAATATGACTTAGTAAAGAAGTCTACTTTTATATTGTTTTAATATTTTATAAGCTTTTAAAAAGTTTTTAGTTTTTCGTTATAAATAATTTATTTTTTAAAAATTGCCAAAAATAGGCTGCTAAAGCTTTTTAAATGATTTTTGGAGAATTACATTTTTTTTATACCCACCATCAAAAAGACCCCACAAAGTATATATTTTCTGGGTACTGGTTAGATTCTGAGTCGATCTAGCTATGTCCGTCTGTCTGTCTGTTGAAAGCAGGATAGGGCTCGAACGGGGCAACGTAGGAGGATGAAATTTCTGATATGATATTTCTTCAATAAAAGCATGTACGACAACGAAATTTTGTACGTATAGTTCGGAGGCCGATATAAACTCGAAAACTAAAAATGGGCGTGGTCCGCCTACTTTACCGACCACCTCTCATATAAGGTGAAATTGTGTTCAAATAGTTCAAGGACCAATGTTACTCGGAAACAATTTACTTCCTACTTTACCGCCCCCTCTCATATAATGTAAAATTTGAAAAAGTTGATGGTGGGTATATAAATTTGGCCGGGCCAAATAAAACATTCGCGCTTGTTTTTAATGTGTAGAAGTTATGAGCTTCTAAATCCTTTAAAGCACTAGGAGTTCAACTTTGTTAAGAATTATAACAGGGTGATTATAATATCATATATCTGACACCTTATGTCCTTCTCTAAAATATTTGTAAACATATATTTTTCATCGGAGCTCTTATCTTGGAATAACACATTTATTACTTGATTTTTAAAATCTACCCTATGGTAAGGCAGTTTCAAAACATATTGAAACAATTAAAGTAAACAATTCCACCATTTTAAAAGGCTTAATTCTACAGGCCTTAAAACATGAGATCCTGTTTCTTTTTAAAATTGATCTGCTTATCTTGCAAACAGTTGAAAAATCATTTACCAAACACACATCACTGCTCATACCAACAATAAAATTTAACACTTACATGTATGAGGTTTTTGTCAGACTTCATTTTTATTTTATTTTAGTAAATAATTCTCCACATTTTTTTTTTCTTTTCTTTTTTTAAACATTAAACTTAGGTAGCAAGATTAGAAAGTATTTCTTTACTTTTTTTCTTTTACAAGCTATTAGATAAATGCTTGAATGAATATCTTATTTGTTTATTTTGTTTTTCTATATTCTTTATTTATTTATATAAATATTTTTTTCTCTTTTACTTTTTTTTCCTGTTACTCCTGATGCTGGTAACTCCACATTGGTTTCCTGTTTGTTACAATCATCCATTGTGCCGGCTGTTGTTGGTGTCGGTGTTGTTAATGTCTCTTGTGTGTTTGTCTGTTCATTTCCAACATCTTTTCTTTTACAACCGGAAGCAGGTGGCCCCTGCTCAAGCTCAATTCACAGGAGGGGGTTCGTCGTCAAACAACAAACATGGTAGTCTGCCGGTTGGATTACCACAACTATTACAAATGGAGGAGAAGAAATTTTTGTTGGCTGTTGAGCGTGGCGATATAGCAAATGTACGCAGGTAAGTAAAACAGCAATAACTACAACGTCAACTACAACAACAACAACAACAAAATTAGTAAATACATTTTATTGCTCTTGTTTTTGTTGTTGCTACTACTGCTAACGTTTTTTTTGTAGTCATTTTCTATGTTTATACAAAATTGTATAAACATATACTTACTTATACACACATACTAACATATATTTGGTTTAGGTGTTTTTTTGTAAGCAGATATGTGTGAGTGTTGAAAGTGTTATTGTGTAAGTGTAGAAGTATGTGTAAAGTCATTGTTATTGCCTACAAAAGAATCTAGAGATACAAAAACAAATTTAAGCAAAAGCATGTTGCGGCTTACAGGATGAGGGATATTTAAAATGAAAGAAAATAAGAGAAAAAAAAAACATATACACATATAAAACCAAAATCTGTATTAAAGCTAATGTTTTGTTGTTGTTACTTTTTTTATTTTGACGGTATTAAGGTGTAAGCTGTGATATGTGGGAAGTTTTATAGGGAAAAAAAGTATTGAAATTTGAAATTAATTTATTAATACTATATTATTTTATATATTTTTTAAATACCTACAATAACTGAAGTTTTAAGTGAAACTTTTATTAACAGATTTTTTTATTATTATATTTCAATGGAACTGGTTCTTGGACCGTAAATAATATGTGTAAAATTTCAATAAATTATTTTAGAAAATTTGTTAATGTAGTTGATTACAAAGTTTTCATGGACGGACAACCTTAAATTGATTCAGAAAGTGACTCTAAGCATTTGCAGGTCTTATATCATTATGTTTGGTTGTTACAAAAATCAACACAAACGCATAATACACTTCTTTACCTAAGGTGCTGTAGGGTATAATAAATATTTTTGATCGTATTTTTTTTTTGTTTTCATTTAAATAAATTATTGAATTATTTTAACTTAAATATTTAGAAACCCAGCAAAAAAAGAACTGAAAAAGCCTTTTATACTTCTTTTTCATTCCTTTAGAAGTACTTCCCTTAAAACTATGTTTATAAAATTTTTTAATAAAAATTCTGTTTGTTTTTGCCTTATTAAAAAATAATATAAAATTTAAATTTTATTTTTTGAAGCATTCGTCACTTTTTTTGTTTAAAATGCTGTATTTTCAAAACGTTTGACGATATCATTAAACATTCTTTAGCAATATAAACCTTGATATGTTGGCTTATATTAAAGCCCTTTTGATACCGACTATCTCCATGCTAAATTAATTTTTATTATAAATTTGTGAAGTGACCAAAACCGTCGAATCGTTTTTCTATATATGATGGTTTTTTAATTGTAATACAGCGTTTGAAAAAGCAAACAAAAATTAATATGTTTAACTGAATTTTAGGTTAAATAGATTAAAATTCAATTAACAACACGAGAAATGACTAAATGATTTTTATTCGAATCCATTAACACTAAAGTGTCTATATGTACAGTGAAAGATCTGCAGATAGTAAGAGTTTCGTATCTGATTACTATATTTCTAGAGGATGAGTTAATCGGCTTACCAGCAGTTAGGCGAATGTACTCGTATCTCAGTAGGAGCACAAGTGATAATATTTTCACACTTTAAACGTTTTTTTTTTTTTTTTTATATAAAAAAGTATTATTTGTGACTGAAAGATTTTAGGTTCTGAGCACGGTGGGGCAGAATCAAAATTTTTTGGAAATAAATCTGTAACTTCTGATCGGCTGATTGGAATGTATAAATATTTTATCTGTAATAAAATCTTTGTTATTAAAGATATCGTAACAAAATTTTTGGTGGACGTAGACTTTATCGTATAAAATAAGAAAGTGAAAAAACTTTAAGATTTTTATAAAAGAAATCCCACAATTTAAAAAAAAATTCCGAAAATCCCAAAAATGGGTTTTTTTACATTTTCGGCTATAAAATCCACATTTTTCCGAAGTCCCGTAGATTTTGATTGAAAACTTTTAACAACATATGAAAGATTCTTGAAATGCATTCCGCTTGCGGTATCGTGCTTTGGGATTTAAGAAAATATAGACTAAAATCAAAACTTTCATATAAAATGGGTCAAATTCGGGAGGGTGTGTACCATGACTACTTGAGTTGTTGGACTTACTTTTTATTTTAAAGTTTTTTATGCGAAGATATCTTTCAGAAAAGTATAAAATTATTATATGTTGTTAAAGAAAATTTTATTTTAGAGAAAAAAGAAAAAAAAAAAAAAAAAACACAAAAAGTCGACATTTTTGCAATTTTTAAATTCAAAATCATTTATTTTTGGACTCGGTAAAGATATCGACTTGAAATTTTTTTTATTCAATAGATTAAAAAAAAACAAATAGAATTGGTCGGAAATACTGGGATATATATGAAAAAAACTGGATCAAGAACATGCAAAATTGAGGTACTTGAGGTACGCAAATAACTCAAAAACTATAAGAGATAGATATGACATGCAAGCATGTTTTTTGTAGGTCTTATTAGTGCCTAAAAAAAGATAATTTTGTTTTTTAATTAGCTAAAGAAAAAACAAATAGAATTGGTCGGAAATGCTATAATATATATGAAAAAAACTGGACCAAGAACATGCTAAATTGAGGTACTTAAAAATTCAAACGGAAATAACTCAAAAACTATAAGAGATAAATAGGACATGCAAACATGTTTTTTATAGGTCTTGTCAGTGCCTATAATAATGTATAAGAATATTTGAAATTAGACGAGAAACAAAAATTTGGCAAGCGATTAAAAATTTGCATATCAGAGATACCCAACTTTGAGCCTCTTTAGCTCCGCCCCTGAGGGGTCTGTACGATTCCCCTTTCGAACTTAACATTGTACACTTCTCTGCTACGCCTATTCATGCAAATTCAATCAGCCGATCTGAAGATACAGATTTATTTCCAAAAATTTTTGATTTTGCCCCACTGTGTAATGTATCTTCAAATTAAAATTTAAATTTTGAAATGTCAGATTAAGGAACTGGCAAATATATTTTTAATTATTTAAAAAAGTTTCTTTGAAATTGTTTAAATAAAAATTATATTACTGTTTGCCAGGATTCGAACCCATAGGAGCGCTTTAAAGCCCCTAGCTTTGAATTCGTTCCCCTTAGGCCAAGAGGCACTTTGAAATTCTGAATTCAAAAAATAGTTTTACTTTAATTTGCTTAAAAAAATAATTTTTCAACATTATTGAATTTGAATTATATTCAATATATAGAGTTGTAAATTGATTTTTATATTGTTCACGTATATTAGTGTGAATATATATATTGTGTATAGTGGAATTGTTATAGATTACAAATCTTCAAGCCATGTTGTTTTTTTTTTTTTTTTTTTTTTAATACGGGCATATTTTTTGTGAACAAATAAGTTTGACAAGTGAATCTGGGTATGTGTGATATGTTTTCTTAAAAAATTATCACTTAACTGTAATTGTGTTTTAGGTTTTTGAATGTTTGGTGAAATTGTGTTAGGAATTTTTAAACATTTTGAAATGTGCAATTGGTCTGTCCAAGAAAAGTGGTCGGCCGTCCAGCCAGACGGACGGACATAGTTAGATCGATTAGTATATTTTTAGGTGGGTGTTAGTTAACCTTTACTGTGCGTTATACACATTAGGTTATAAATAGTACACAGGGCAATTCTAGAAGTAAATAGAAAAAATAAAGTCGCTACATTGAAGTACTTTTCCAAAGAGAAGGGGCTGCATAAAATAATTTGTGAGCTAAAAAATAGAGTATATTTTTATTTTTTACTTTTTAGTTATTTAGAGGCAAATTTTTGCAATAAATGAAATAGTTATGTAAAACTAGAGTTTTTTCTTTTCAAATTATACCATTTTTTTTTTAAGTTCCTATCTGTTGCATAGCTATTGAACATTAAACTTGAAAATATGTTTTACATAAGATAAGCTGTGAGCTACTGTATGCGTTATAATAAACATTTTTTTGTAAAATTATTAAATTTTTAATATAATATTTAATTTTTGTATTAATTTAGTTATACAAAATTTTAATAGAATCCTCTCTTTTTAATATGAAATTCTCCTTTCATTTATATTTTTTTTTTTTTTTAATTTTTTACTCGAGATAATAAATGTCTGTTTATGGTATTTTTTCCCCTCTATTCTATATTTGTAATACATATGTATTTTCAACCGGCATATTTAGTTTAATGTAAAAAAAGTAAACACTTTTTTTAAATTTGGCATATTATGTTCTCAGGCTTCTTTCGGTTTTTGTTCATTTCATTTTGTTTATGCACATTTCCGTGGTAGTTGTTGTTATTTTTTGCCATTGAAGAGGTGTTTATATGTAAAAGTAATTTATCTTTTCATTTCAAAAATGTTCAACACCAGGGAGAATTTTAAAAATATTCTATATGTTATTTTGGTAGTAAAGAAAAGAAAGTATTAAGAGCAAAGGAACAGGTATTTTTAATAAATTTTCAATTAATTTAAATAAGCAACAACGAAAAAGAAAACATCACAACATAGACTTTTGAAAAATGAATTTAAGCAATGATTAAAAAAAAAAAATAATTTTATATAAAAAATTAAATAAATTAACATAACATAACGGAGGAAAAAATAATGAAAAAAAATCTTTTAAAGCTTTTTTTCGTTATAGCGTCAAGTAAATATTCAGTTTAACAATTTTACATGTTGCAAGTAATTTACTTTCCTGCCTAAAAGTATGCCAATCATGTGAATCTTTTCATTTAAGTTTCTTTTCTTTTACACTTTAATAGCTGCTACTCATGTAGGTGTATATATTTTTTTTTTACGTAGAAGTAGGCAACTTGAAAAAGCTTTTAACAAGTGCTGCTTATTACTCAGAGCAAAATAAAAGAAGGGAAAACAAAAAAAGTTTTCTTTATCTAAAACACAAAAAAATAAGAGCAAAAAGTAAAAGTAGAAGAATGTAAATAAATGTTTTTTAAGAAATAGTTTCTTTTTTTTTAACACTTAAGATATTTGTCTATTTTCTTGTTTCTTAATTTTTTGTTCTTCTCGTGTTTAACTTTAATGTTGTGTAACAAAGTTTTGTAGGCTTTTAAATATTTAAAATGAAATACTTTTTGTACAGATTTTTATTGTTTTATTGAGTGATACCTAAATTTTTTATTTACATAGAAGTTAGATTTGTTATAAGGAAAATATATTTTTGGGAGACAAGTTTAATTTTCTAAATTTGTTAAAAGGTTAATACAAAATGTTCGAAGTATATTTTAAAGGTTAAGTTAACCTGGGTTGGATTCTGAATTTTTTGTGTTTTTTAAGGATTTTTTTGATGATGTAGCTATTTGTTAAGGTCTTGATTTTCCCCCTATAAATTAAAGACCTTAAATAAACTTATGTAATTTGTAGAAATGTAGATTTTTTCTATATATTTTTAAATTCAAATATATAATATTAATATTTAAATAATTATTTAAAACTTTGAGTTTTATTTTTATTTTTTTTTATTGTCAATTATTGGTTTTAAAAAATACTTTGTTTAATTGAATTCTGTTTAAAATAATACTTTTACTTTAATTTTTTTTATGAAAATAATTCATTTTTTTTTTTTTTTGTCTGCTCAAATCTGTTAAAAATCTCATTGTTTTGAAAACACTGGTCGACAAAAAAATCCTCCCTCAAAAACGAATAGTTGAACTTGATGCATTTTGATGTGCTAAAAACGAATCTGCTTTCAGTTTTTTTCCATCAGGTCTGGATTTTTTATGCAAAATTTAAGATTTTTTTTGTTACTAAAATATCCTTCTGAAAGCATAACAAATGTTTCAGTTTATCATCTTTATCT
Organism: Protophormia terraenovae; assembly: GCA_951394005.1. Classification (NCBI taxonomy): domain Eukaryota; kingdom Metazoa; phylum Arthropoda; class Insecta; order Diptera; family Calliphoridae; genus Protophormia; species Protophormia terraenovae. The sequence goes on from OX596077.1 coordinate 130,574,246, forward strand.
TAAAGCTGGTAATGCTGCAAATAAAATAAGGCATGTATCATCAAAATCGATGCACAAATCTTGATTTTATTCGCAGTTAAGTAAAAATACCCATGTATGCATACAATTGAGTAGAAATACAGTGATGGGCAAAAAAAAAAAAAAAATTTTACCATTAGAAGAACAAAGTACCCTCTTGTGAAATATGACTCACTTAGGACTACATGTACATATAGTTCATATTTCTAGTTTTAATATAATAAAAAATGCATTATTTAATTTTAATAAAATTTAATTTCCCGATTTTATCCCCTTTTGGTACTCTTTACTGCCCCAAAATGTAACATAGATTGTATTCCAATGAATTTCTAAATTCTACTGGAATCTTATGTTAAAATATTTATATGTATGTGCCAGTAAAAAGAAAAAAATATTTTATGAAAAAAGTACCAAAAATAGGTACAATGTTTACGTCTTAAACTTTCTAATTTCCAAAAAGTACCAAACTTGTATTCGCTAATTTTTCGATAAGATACTAATTTGATGCACATTTTATTTCTATACTTACTGGATTTAAAGATAAATAGGGTTCCAAAAAAGTACCAAATTACAGTTTTTACCCATTTTCTACCTAAAAGTGCTGAGTTTCAAAAAAGTACCAAACACCTGTTCGATTCTTTTTTAAATGAATAACAATAACTATTTAACTTTTTTTGTATCTCTATTAGTTTAGGTTACATATTTTACCCGTTTTTACCCCCTAAACATTCGAATTTTCAAAAATTCCATCCTACTGAAAAAAAAAACAGATTTTTGGTGAGAAACTAAATTTTTGGTGAAAAATCCAAACATAGGGGAAAAATTATTATTAAAAATTTTGATTTTTGTTTATATGTTTAATCCTTTTTTATTTCTCTATAATCCATAAATCAGACGCGGATCCACGGGGAGGGAAAAAAGGAAATTTCACTCCCCAAAATGAAAGCACTTAATAAAAAATCTGTAGTAAATCATACAATTAATGAAACACTTAGGAAATTTGTTCTATTTTCCTCCCCCAAAAGCTTGAGCTGGATCCGCGCCTGCCATAAATTGTTATTTGAGTAAATATATTGATATTTCTTCCAATTATAAAGCATAACATTTTTAATGAATATAACAATTCCTTACAGTCCTTGTCAAGATTTCTCTTGTTAAACCAATTGTGTCTTGATAATTTGTTTAACTAATTAACAAAATTTATATATGTTTATAAACTAAATAGTTATTATAATAATATTACTCCTAAATATAGGCAATTATTTCTGCAACTTAAACATATCATATAATTTACTCTCTTAACCACTTAATTAGTATAAATGTTAAATTTTATAATTGATAAACATAAAATTTGGTAAATATTAAGACAACTATATATGTATGATTATATTTATATAAACAACTAACTTCTTAGTATTCCAAGTTTATTTTAGCAATTAGCAAAATTAAACTAAAAAATAAACATACAAATTTACCAAATATGTAATAATTACTCCTAAATGTAGCCATAACTTTTAACTGTTATGGTAGACTAAAAGTATTCTCAGAAAATGTTTATTTATAATATAGTTGTAAGCAGAGGAATTCAAGTTCTTGGCACTTGATTAAAATGGTCAAAGAAATTAAAATAACTTATTTTCATTTTTGGTTTTTATTGAAGTTTTTTTTTTTGTTTGTTAGTATTTTTGTGCTCAACAAGCGTTAACATTTTTAACAATGTTATAAACAAATATAGATGTAAAGTTTACATATTAATTTGTCAACATATACCAAAAACACACTTCAAGCTGTCTAAGTGTCTCCAAAACTAAAGGACTCTGAAAAGAAATATAACAAAGAAAAAAAGGCCAGGAAACCGGAATGAAAACTATACAAAGAAATTTTGAAAATAATAATAATAGAAAATATAACAGAGTAAGGATATATGTGTGTAAAGATATATTTTTGTATAGTTATATGTGTATGTATGTGAAATTGTTATATTAGACAGAACTACTATAACTTTAAGTTGTCCAACCAAAACAATTTTAAGGAGACATACTTCAACACATTCCTTTACACACACACACACACACATACAAACACACACCCAGACATACAAACACTTTTAACAAGATTTACAAATAACTTTGAAATGTTTGTTAGTACTTAACAAACTACAACATTGTTTATGGTTTCTAAATTTTTTTCTTCTTCTTCTTTTTCTATTTTTGGTTAAGAAAAAGGGTTCAAAAAGGTCAACATTTGTAAGGACTACAATGACACGTTACACTTTTTAAAACACACCTATACTTGGGTAAACATTTGCTAGAAATACTTAGACCATAATATAAACATAACAAGGTTTTATAGTCTTTGTTATAAAACAACAGGACATGTGTATTGTTTACCTTTTAAACACACTCACACAATCAAGTTAAAACAAACACAATTATAATATGATTGTGTTGTATAAACAATATCTATAGATGGCCTATGTATTTTTATGGGGTTTGTAAAGGCTCTGAAGTGGCTCAAAAATGAAAGAAAAAAAGTGAAGAAAGTATAATTTATTAAATAACAAGAAAACCAAGTTGTTAAGTTTATTTTTGTGGTTTTGAATGACCACAATAGTTTTACATTTAATCTGGTTTTATTAAAGTATTAACTATTGAATTAGCAAATTACAAATTAAAGTTAAACAAGCAAACTGTGTATTTGTATAAATATTTTTGTTGCATATTTAAAGGCTGTTTAGTTTTCTTTATTTGCTTTCTCTCTCTGCCAATTCATATTAGACTTTAAGACAAAATTTTGAAATTTCTTAAATAATTTTGTTGTAAGGAAAATTTGTATTTCTTCTTACTTTAGTTTTTTCTTCTACTTTTAAAATTTTTTTGGTTTAAATCTTTTAAAAGGAGTTTAAATTTTAAACCAAATAAATATTTTGAAAATGAAGTAAAAAAGATGTTTAGTAAAACTTAAAAAAAATAAAATAAACCTTTCCTCTATATAAGGCAATCAATACCTTAAAAAAGAGAGAATTTTCCGGAATTATGCTGGTTTTCGATTTCAAACTGCTGCCAGGCTTGTTATGTAATTAAAAACTTGACTTAATTTTTTTTTTGTTGGAATATTTCACAGAATTATTTCTTTTCTTTTTTTTTTAATTATAAAAACTCCTCAATAAACTTCCTTTTTTTCAGAATCCTACAAAAAGCCCACCGCAAACATCATATCAACATCAATTGCATGGATCCCTTAGGCAGACGTGCCTTAACTCTAGCCATCGATAATGAAAATTTAGAAATGGTTGAGCTTCTGGTTATAATGGGTGTCGAAACCAAAGATGCTTTACTACATGCCATTAATGCAGAATTTGTTGAAGCTGTTGAGTTATTGTTGGAGCATGAGGAACTTATTTATAAGGAAGGAGAACTTTATGTAAGTGTATAAAAATCAGATCTAATTTAACTTAACTAAAAGAAAGTGTGTATTACATTATTTGTATGTACTTGTATAGAGTGTGTTTATGTGTGTGTGTAGTATATGAACGTGTGTGGTAAGGTTTTCTTAAGTTTGTATTGAGTTGAAATAATCTTGAAATAAAAATCAGTCATTAGACACGTTTTCATTAGGAAATGAGATGAAATAAAGTTTTTTTTTTTCTCTTTTTTTATAAGCAAAAGAAATTGTTGTCTTTAAGAAAAAAAGGGGGCAGCTAAAACGAATTTGAAAGGATCTTTACCACATAAAAAAAAAAAAATAATTTACTTGACTATTACCCGGTATATAGACCAGACTATAGGACGGACAATAGACTAAAATATAGAGAAGGCTATAGAATAAAATATAGACCGAACTGTAGACAGGACTATAGACTACACTAGAGACAAGACTATAAAATTTACTATATAATAGACTATAGGATATACTATGGATTAGACCATGGATTTGACTATAGATTGAACTATGGATTAACCTATAGGCTAGACTATAAAACAAGTTATAGACTGGACTATGTAGAGGATTATAGACCAGACTATAGACTAATTTAGACTGGACTATAGACAAGACTAAAGAGTGGTCTAAAGAAAATACTATAGACTAGACTATAGATTAGAATATAGACTAGACTATAGACTAGACCATAGACTAGGTTATAAACTTGACTAAGGGCAAGACCAGACTACAGACTGGACTATATATTACACAGTGGGGCAGAATCGAAAATTTTTGGAAATAAACACTTATTCTTTTTTATCTAAAATAAATATTTCTTTAACAACATATAATAACTTTATACTTTTTGAAAGGTATCTTCACAGAGATGACTTTAAAATAAAAAACAAGCTCAATAACTTAAGTGGCCAAAGTGTAAACCCTCCCGAATTTGAACCACTTTATAAGAAAGTTTTGACTTTAGCATATATTTTCTTAAAATCCAAAGCACGAATCGGTAAATGGAATGCACTTTAGGACTTTATAATACGTTGCTAAAAGTTTTCAATTAAAATCTACGGGATTTCGGAAAAATGTGGATTTTATAGCAGAAAATGTGGAAAAAACCCTTTTTTGGGATTATCGGAGTTTTTTGGAAATTGCGGGATTGCTTTTACAAAAATCTTAAAGTTTATTCCATTTTCTCATTTTATACGATAAAGTCCACAGTCACTGAAAATTTCGTTACATTGCTTAGCTGACATAATTCTTCGTTATACAGAAAAAGATTGAAGTCAATATCTTTTACAGAACCGAAATTAGGTCACTATAAATATTCAGAAGTCTCGGAAAATTCCAAAAATATTGTACTATTGTGGATGTGAAAAAGCCATAACAAAATAAATAATTTGTTCTTGCAGCCAATGTTCGAATGTGTGAATGTGTGTACGTGCTAAATTATTATAAAATTATGAAATTATAAAATAATAAAATTATAAAATAATAAAATAATAAAATTATAAAATTATAAAATAATAATATTATAAAATTATAAAATTATAAAATTATTAAGTTATAAGTTTATAAAATTATAAAACTTCTTATAGACTATAGACTAGACTGTATAATAAATTAGATTCGACTATAGGTTATACTATAGATTAGGCTATAGACTGACTATAGACTTGATTATGGACGGATTGTTTGCCGATTATCAATATAAAATCCAGTATTCTACCAGCAACATCTTTTCGTTGAACGAATGAAGTCTGCCTTTGTTTTCCTTATACCGTACACGATAAAATTTACAAATAAAAGAATTAAGTCAAGAAATCAACTTCCTTGTTTGCTTTTCAATAGGTAGGCAATTAATTGTTTTAAAGTAAGTAGGTCACCCCCCTCCATTAAAAAATATTTAATAAATAATAAACTTTTTTCTAAATGACTTTAAGCTGAATGCAAAAAATTAAAGAAAAAAAAATCAATTTAAATTTTTTTAATACAAATATATGCCTTAAGGTATTAAAGGTAATAACCAACAAAATTTAAAAAAATATAAACCTTCAGTCACTAAATCATGATTAAAATGTATATGTAATCATATAGTCCTATATGAGTAGGTGGGTGTGTATATATAATTTTTTGTATTTAAGACTGTAGCATATAAATGTTTACTTGATTAGGTACTTAATGTACCACAACTGTTGTCGTTTTCATCTTTTGACATTTTAAAAGTATTACGGCGAGAGAACATTTTTTTTTTTCTTTTGTTAGTAGTAGAACATTTTAACTTTGTCAAGTCAACACATAACCTTGACTTCATTTTTCATAAGGATAACCTCGAAGAGAAAAAAAGAAAGAAGTAAAAAAATTATCAAAAAATAAAAATAATAATAAAACCCAAATTTGAGACATAACATTATGAAAAAATATTCATATTTGCTCTTTTACCCCAGCACATTTAATTTTTATATTAAAAAAAAAATATATATATATATGAAGGTTTAACAAACATTATTTTAATCATAGTTCCTTTCTCCGTTTTTTAAAGATTTTTTAAATATTTCTTTCTATTTTCTTTTTTTCCGTTTTGTTTTCTTTTTGTTAAATAATTCCTAAAGAGCTGGCAAAAAGTTGAAATTAATACAGCCATGTTTCCACCGGATATAACACCTATAATTTTGGCAGCACATAAAAACAATTATGAAATTTTAAAAATTCTATTAGATAGAGGAGCTGCGGTACCAGTGCCACATGACATAAGGTAAGTTTTACCAAAAGAAAAAAATAAAAAAACCAAGAATATAAAGCACATTTTGCCATGCTTAAAAGTATGCTATGAATAAAATTGTGCATTTTATATTAACGTTAGTAGCAGCTAGAAATTACTTGTCGTTGAAAAGTAAATGAAAATGAAAAGAAAAATGTAATAACTTTAGTTTAAAAACAATGGGTTTTATGTTAATTTAGAAAATGAAGAAAGAAAAAATTGTATAAATTATAAAAACTATATTTTCTTTAAAGAACCCTGAGTACGTACATATGTGTATTAATGGAATTGGCAAATTAAATATATGCCACATTTAATATTTTAAATATAGAACAAATTTGAATAATTTGCTATTTAATCAATAGTAATACTTTCTAAAATTAAAATAAATTATAAAAAGCATAAGTGTGAAAAGATTTAATCAATAAACCAACATAAAGAGTAGATTTTTGGAGACACTATAGATTTTACTATAGCTGGGTGTAGAGTATAGTATATAGCCTGAACAAAAGCTTAGTTTTTGGTATAAACTATAATCTATAGTCCTAATATTTTTTACATTGAATTAGTTCATCTTAATTTTAATAAAACTCTTCTATTTTCAGATGCGGTTGTGAAGAGTGTGTTCGCATGTCTTCCGAAGATTCTCTACGACATTCCTTGTCTCGTGTTAATATCTATAGAGCTTTATCTAGTCCCTCCCTTATTTGTCTAACATCACATGATCCCATACTAACAGCATTTCAGTTATCTTGGGAACTTAGAAATTTAGCTTTTACAGAACAGGTAAATTTAAAACAAAATCCATAGACTACTTTTAGGCATAAATAATATATAAAGAAATTTGTTAAATCTTTTAACAATTTTTAATAAATTGAAATTAAAGTTTTTTTCAATTAATTTCTAGGAATGCAAATCGGAATATATGGAGCTAAGAAAACAATGTCAACAATTTGCTGTAGATTTATTAGATCAAACTAGAACCTCCAATGAATTGGCCATTATATTAAATTATGATCCAGATATGTCCACCTATCAGCCAGGTGATAGAATGTCTTTAAATAGACTAACACAAGCAATATATTATAAGCAGAAAAAGGTAATTTGTAATTTCCTTATTCAGCAACAATTTTTTTTATAAAAACTCCTTTTTTTTCAGTTCGTGGCCCATTCCAATATTCAACAATTATTATCAACCATTTGGTATGAAGGTTTACCTGGTTTTAGACGCAAATCTTTAATAGAAAAGCTGTTGTGTATTGCTAAGGTGGCTTTATTGTTTCCCGTGTATTGTTTAATCTACATGGTGGCTCCTAATTGCAAGACTGGTCTTTTAATGCGTAAACCTTTTATGAAATTTCTTATACATGCCTCCTCATATTTATTCTTTTTGTGTAAGTATTCATTATTTAATCTATAAATAAATATAACTGACTTTCAGCTTTAAATATTATATGGAAAAAACACCAAATGTTTCAATGAACTATTTCTGAACAGTGAGAATAAAAGCTTAAAACTAAATTCATGCACATTTGTTTAAATGACATGATGACTCTAACAGATTTTTTTCTTTTAACAATTCTTTCCACAAATATACATGACTTGCTCATAAAACCATTTGTGGACATTATCTAATCTCATAAACCAACAATTGTTTCTGTAACCCATACAAATACATATACTTATATACATTTATATATCCTTTAAAGATTCTTCTGTAATAGAGGAGTAGAACTTTGTTGATAGTTTTCTGTGTTAGAGATAGTAATAAGAATGAAATTTCATATACATACGTAACCAAAGCGTAACTAAAGAGTATACAACCGGAAGTATGTAACTTTCATCATATCATACATATACTCGTACATATTCATATATACATTTGTATACATTTATGACAACCACTAAGCCATCATATAAAACAAACATACACCATAATAATACCAACTTTATATTATGATGATGATGATGATGACAACAACAACTATAATAACTACAACAATATAACAATGTCCTTGTACTTGACCAGAAACATACCAAATTACACACAGCAAAACTAAACTCACTCATACATAGACATTCTAGCGTAACGTAGGGATACAATAGAAACATTTTGCTCGTGTCCTTAAATACTTTACAAATGAAAAAAGAGGAGAAAAAAAAATTATAAAACAATAATGATGAAAATTTTGTTGGTACATGATGACCATACAGAAACCTTTATATACCAAGAAATGGGTTTTAGATAGAGCAACAATTTTCTACATCATTTTTCTAAAATTAAATACAGTGAAAGTTACCAAAAAGGATCCTGATTTTAAAATAATTATAAAAATACAAAATTATAAAATAAGAAAGTTATAAAATTATAATACTATGATATTATAAAACTATAAAATTATAAATTATAAAATTATCTTTTATCTTCTTATATATATAAAAGAGTAACGTCTGAGTGATTGACTGACTTACTTGGTGATTCATCATCGCACAGTCCAAACAGTTAAAGTTAAAACGATGAAATGTGGACTGTAGATTGGTCTCCTACAGCATAGATCCACTAAAACGGGATTTTTCGAAATTCGAATGTTCAAAGGGTAAAAAAGGGTAAAATCGGTAACTTAAATCTCCTAAACTAATAGAGATACAAAAAAGTTGAATAGTTATCGTTATTCAATTAAAAAATAAACGGATAAATGTCTGGTACTCTTTTTTAAATTCGGCTCTTTTAGGGAGAAAACGGGTAAAAACTGTAATTTGGTACTTTTTTTGGAATCCTATCTATCTCTTAATCCAGTAAGCATAGAAATAAAATGTGCATTAAATTAATATCTTATCGAAAATTGGCGAATACAAGTTTTGTAATTTTTGGAAATTCGAACGTTTAAGGGGCAAAAATCGTACCTGATATTGGTACTTTTTTCACAAAATATGTTTTTCTTTTTATTGACAGTACAATTTAGAAATTCATTGAAATGCAATCTTTGTTACATTCAGGGGGAATAAAAAGTACCAAAAAGGGGATAATATCTTAAATTTAATTTTATTCAAATTAAATAATGTTTTTTTTATTATATTAAACTTAGAGACATGAACTTAAGTACATGTAGTCCTAAGTGAGTGAGAATTCACAAAAGGGGAATTTAGAGACATGAAATTAGAGATATGTAATCCTAAGTGAATGAGAATCCATAACAGGGGACTTTTTTGGAACTTTTTCATTCTTCTAATGGTACTTTTTTAATTTTCTAATTTTAGTTCTTCCATGGTACTTTTTGAATTTTATATAATATTGAATCTACAAATATGAATATATGGTCCAAGTGAATGAGAATTTAGAAAAGAGAATTTGTGGTACTTTTTTCTGCTAATGGTGCTTTTTGAATTTTCTATAATATTGAACCTAGAAACATGAAATTAAAGACATATGGTCCCAAGTGAATGAGAATCCATAACAGGGGACTTTGTGGTACCTTTTCATTCTTCTAATGGTACTTTTTAAATTTTCTATAATATTGAACCTAGAAACATGAAATTAAAGACATATTGTCTTATGTGGGTAAGAATTTAAGAGGGTACTTTATCGTTCTTCCACTGGTACTTTTTGAATTTTCTATAATATTGAACCTTCAAATATGAAATTAAAAATATATGGTCCTAAGTGAACAAGAGTCCAGAAATGAGGTTTTTTTTGGTACATTTGCATTCTTCTAATTTAAATTTTCTAAAATATTGAACCTTTGAATATGAAGTTTGACAATTTGAGTTTATAATATAATTGGGGGGTTCACAAAGTGTGCTATCATGTCGTATTGTCATGTGTCGTAAAATATTTCAATGTATAAAAAATATTGTTATTGCTTTTCCTTTATAAAATTTTATGACATTATGACAATACGACATGATAGCACACTTTGTGAATCCCCCAAATATGGTTTTTCTTAAAAAGAATCCACACTAACGAAATAGCGGGTACTGCTCGTAAAATTATAAAATTATAAAAGTACAAAATTATAAAGTTATAAAAATATAAAAGTACAAAATTGTAAAATTAACAAATTATAAAATTACAGAATTTTAAAGTAATAAGTTATAAAGAGTTTTTACTGTTTATATTCCTTATAAACCATAGATTAACAACTAGATATTTATGTGAGAGAAAAAAACCTAATTCAATTGTCAGAAACCTAATTCATACAAAAACAAAATACATGTAGTCACATATATTTTGTTTTTGTATTATCAAAATAATGAGTAAATTTTTTGAAAATTTAGTATAAGGTGGCTCTCACATAAACTTCTAGTTCTATTCTATGTTATAAACTATAATCCTCATTTTATTTGTTTTTAATCCGTTTTATTTTATTGTTTTTTTTTCCCCTTTCTCTTTCACAACTTTCCAGTTATTTTGATATTGGTCTCCCAACGTGCCGATGACGATGTCATTCGCTTATTGGGATCTGAACGCATGAAAAAGGAACTGGCAGAGCAGCAGTTACGTCAAAGAGGCCAAGGACCCACCAAACTTGAAATGCTGGTAGTTTTATATCTTTTTGGTTTTATGTGGGAAGAGGTGCAGGAGATTTTCAGTGTTGGCATAAAAAGTTACTTAAGGAATATGTGGAATTTTATTGATTTTCTAAGAAATAGTTTATATGTCAGTGTCATATGTTTAAGGTGAGTGTGAAGGATTTAATAAGAAATTTAAAATTATCTTTAAACTTTTCTTTTATCCTGCAGAACTTTTGCTTACATACAACAGGCCACGGAAATAGCCCGAGATCCTCAAATGGCCTATGTACCAAGAGAACAGTGGAATGATTTTGATCCTCAACTTATAGCGGAAGGTTTATTTGCAGCTGCTAATATATTTTCGGCTCTTAAACTGGTGCACATGTTTTCGATTAATCCCCATTTGGGTCCTTTGCAAATATCCTTGGGCCGTATGGTTATTGATATTGTAAAGTTTTTCTTTATATATTCTTTGGTTTTGTTTGCTTTTGCCTGTGGCTTAAATCAATTATTGTGGTATTTTGCTGATTTGGAGAAAAGTAAATGTTATGTTTTGCCGGGTGGTGAGGCAGACTGGGCAGGACATTCGGATTCATGCATGAAATGGCGTAGATTTGGCAAGTAAGTGAAATGAAGTAGAAACAAATAATAATGATTAGGTGATAATTAGGGGGGAGAATTTAAGACTTATATGTTAATTCAAGTGTTTGTATGTGTCAATAGAAATACCCAGTAGTTCTTTCTGTGACAAATTACTTACCAGCTTTAGTCAGTAATTGGCTTCAATTGACACAAATATATTTTGATATGTCCACAACTTATTAATTGAACTCTAACTGCCCTCAGAACTACTGGGTAAATATAAATAAAAAACATGTTTTCTTATTTTATTTTTTATTTCTTTCAGTCTCTTTGAATCATCCCAATCATTGTTCTGGGCCAGTTTTGGTATGGTGGGTTTGGATGACTTTGAGCTGACGGGCATTAAGTCTTACACACGTTTCTGGGGTCTGCTTATGTTCGGCTCTTACAGTGTCATCAATGTGATTGTCTTGTTGAATCTGCTAATAGCCATGATGTCCAATTCTTATGCCATGATTGATGTAAGTTCAATAGAAAATTAAATGGAATAAACAAGTACACAATAAATCCCCAATGATACATAATTTTCATGGAATCAAATTAAATAGGCAAATATGTAGACAGACAGACGAATGGACGGACAAATATTTATTTAGACAAATAAAAGTTAATATGAAAATGTTTACTTATTTCTTATTGTAATTTAGCTACATTCGGATACTGAATGGAAATTTGCTCGTACCAAATTATGGATGAGCTATTTTGAGGATACCAGCACATTACCGTCACCATTTAATATCCTGCCCTCTGTCAAGTGGCTAATCAGAGTGTTTAGAAAGTCAAGCAAAGAGATTGATCGAAAACGTTCCAAGGTAATAATAACAAAGAAGCAAATAGCTGTAAATGTATGTATGTCTATTTATAATGTTTTCCATTTACATTTACGTCATTCGTTTTCTTCTTTTCTTTTTCCTACTTAACAGAAACGTCAGGCTCAGGAACAAGAAAATGCTTATGACAGCATTATGCGTTCTTTGGTTTGGCGTTATGTTGCTGCTCAAAATCGCAAGTTTGAAGATAATCCAGTGACAGAGGATGACATCAATGAGGTCAAAAGTGAAATATCCACAATGCGTTATGAAATGTTGGAAATATTTGAGAATAGTGGCATGGATGTGTCTTCAGCTGCTAAGAAGGAGAAACGTAAGTTATTTTAATAAATTTTTATCAAATGGAAAATGGAAAAAAATAGAATATTTCTTTTACTTTATAATTTTTTATATCTATAATTTTATAATATCATAATTTTAAAATATTATAATTTTATGATTTTATCATTTTATAACTCTATAATTTTATAATTTTTTTAATTTTATAATTTTATAATTTTATAATATTAAAATTTTATAATTTTATAACTTTATAATTTTATAATTTTATAATTTTATAATTTTATAATTTTATATTTTTATAATTTTATGATTTTATAATTTTAAAAAAATTATAAAATTATAAAATTATAAAATTAAAAAATTATATTATAATTTATAATGTTATAATTTTATAACTTTATAATTTTTTATAATTTTATAATTTTGTAATTTTTTAATTTTATAATTTTGTAATTTTATAATTTTATAGTTTTATAATTTTATTATTTTATACTTTTTTAATATTTATAATTTTAATTTTTATTTATTTGGTTTTCAGCCTGTCGCGCAAAGAAAACTAAAGTCTGGGAGCGTCAACTAATGAAGGGTTTCCAGGTGGCGCCTTGTCAAAACGTCAATGAGGAAAAACTGAATGGCAACGTAAATGGTGAAGGCGACATCAATGAAATTAAAATAGAAAAGGAACCCTCCAGACCAGAAAAGGAAACTCCCAAGCAAAGATTCCAAAGAGTGGCCCGCATGGTGGCGCAACAGTCAAACGCTCACAAATGGACTGTTGTGCTGCAAAGTACTCTAAAGAATTCACAAATCGGTAGATGCTCTAAGGACAGTGCCAAAAATTTACAGCATTTAGGAAAAGCCATCGAAGAAGCTAAAAAGTAAGATGTTTTAAAACGGTTTTAAAAATTTAAATTGTTTTAATAATTTTTTTTACAGATTAATTTTGCAAGTTCCACCAACTCATTCCGGACGAGAATCACCCATAGCTGTAGAATTTGAAGATGAGAAAACGGCTACTTTATTGGAACTATTGAATCAAATCAGTGAAGAATTAAAAGAGACTCGATCCACTTCATTTCAACCAAGACAAAAGGTAGAGGAGGTAAAAAAGAAATTCCTACAACAACCTCCGCGACCTCCACTAGCCAAAGAGATTAGACCCCTGATAAAAGAGTATGGAGTTAATTCACCAGCTTCCTTAAATCAAAGTAAATCTCTAACTACCAGAACCCAAACTTTACCAGAAATACAAACCACCAAAAAAGTGTCAACTAAAATGAATGAATTAACTTTATCAGCTGGCAATTTAGTTAAAAGCAATTTATCAAAGAAAACTGCTCCGGCAGCTCCACCACTACCTAAGCCCTCCCAAAGTACTCACACTCCCTTTGCTGTGGAATTGGGTAAAGCAGGACGTAAGCCGGGCTATGCCAGACCACCTCATACACGTACTGATGAGAATATACCCAGCAATTATGATTTAAATGTAGTTGATTTGGAAGATGACAATGATATGATGGATGATGACATTTCACAATTTAGTTCAGATGTTAATACCACTCCAAAACATGAACTAAGATGGAAAAAATAATTTGTAAAGAATTGAGCTTTAAAGAAAAAATTAAAAATGTTTTAAGAAAAGAAATTTGTGATAAAAACAGGTTAACAATTGTTGTTATTATTAGATAAATTTAAAATTAAAACAAAATATAAAACAGGGACATTTTAGTAAAAGAGAAGTACTTAATAAAATTTAAGTTTAAAACAAAATTGGGGTTTAAAGTCGTTTTATTTAAAAAGTATAAAAGAATAATAGACAAATGCCTAAACATTAACATCACCATGTGCAATTGGCATTTAAGCTGACAGTTTTAATGAGAATCCTGTTCCTTTGTAAGCAAATTTTTGTTTTTTGTTAACAAATACAAAACAAATTTTCACCAATTATTCGTTTCACTTTAAATCTCTAGATTTACAAAATTGATCTCAACACATTCTTTATTTGTGTAAAAAAAAAAAAACAGAAAACAAAAACCTAAATTTATTTGAACATATTTCAATCATGATAAGTAAGAAACAAATAAACGTTTCAAATAGCTACAGTTGGGACTACAAACACAAAAAAAAAAAAAAAAATATATATATATAAACAAAACAGAAATCCTTAAATATCCTTTTTTTTTTTTTTGCCAATGTTATCGAAAATATATGCAAAATAAAAGACAACAAAATAAAATAAAACCAAAAAATCTATATAATGAACCGAATTTAATGCAAATGTTTTTTATAAAGAATAAATATTACGAAACAACAAAATTAGTAAAAGAAAAAACAGGGTTTAAACAAAAAACAGTCTGACACTTGCCCAGGCAGAGATAAAGACATAAATGTGTAAATGTGTTTATTGTGAGATACCCTGAAGTTTGTGGTAACGTCAACGAATGCTATAAAAAAAATGCTGATAAATGCTCTTAAAATATACATCAATTGAAAAATATTCGTGATTATTTTAATTAAAAATAAAATATAAAATACGGAAAGGACATTGAAACGACTTGATAAAAAACGTTCTTGGCATAAACATAAAAAAAATCTATAGTTTCATCAAATAAAAGTAAACTATTTTTTTTGCTTTCTCTGCCACACCGGAAAGATTTCTTCATACGAGTATTGTGTCATTGGTCGGCATTACTTTCTTTATTTGATCATTGTTATCATTATCAAGCGTAATATTTTCAATCGAAGAAAAGCAGGGATTCCTTCTTTGGTTTTTCTTGCAGCTGTTGCTTCTTAAAAGAACTCATTTAGTAAAAAATCTTTATTGTGTGTAAGTTGGGGATGTTTTGCATAAAGATATCCTTTCATTTTAAAATAGTTTTTATGAAAATTTTTTTGTGAATAATTAAGTTGATATTGAAATTTTTTGATTAATAATATTTTTTGTTAATTTATAAAATTTTCCATAATTTTTATACCCTACACAACCATAGGTGGGGAGTGTATTATGTGTTTATGCTGATGTTTGTAACACCCAAAAATATCGGTCTAAGACCCACCTTATTTTATACCAATCGGCTTAGAATCACTTTACGATTTTTGAAATTTTATAGTTTTATAGATAGTAATTTAGTGAATTTTAATTAAGCGGGCTGAATTTTAAAGATGAAGTGATTACCTACAGATTTAATGTATATTTCGTTGATGTCAGAAAACCAGACATGGGATAGCATCTTCACAAATTTTCATATAATTAGCGAAAATATTTATAAAAGGGTTTTTTTTTCTATTGACAAATTCCTCTTTTATAGAAATTGTCCAAATTACCGCGTAAACTAGATTTATTAACAAATGACACGTTCTAGTTAAAAAAAATTTGTATAAAATGCGAAAATTTTATACAATTTCGAAAAAAAAAAAAATTTCTGAATTTTTTCAGTGTAAGATATGACTAGTTCATCGAAATATATCTCTAAAGAATAATTTTAATGAATAAAGTTTATATTATGAAAAAAAAATCCACCTTCAAACTTAATTTGCTTGCTGACAATTATTGCGAAGTATAAATGATATTAATATTGATGCCAAATTAAAGTATTTAATTTGCTTAATACTAAAATTCAGATAGCATCAAAATATTTTAAGGACTTATAATTGTATGGACCAAAAAACATGTTCTATGTCTCAAAAATCAACCCTTCATATTTCGCACTATTGTTCATATTTTGAAATAATAAAATCAATTTTGGATGATAATAAAATTTATTAACAAATAAGAAATAAGTTTAAAATTATGCTAAAATTCACTTAAAAAAAAAATTAAAATCCCGCTTTTTTGTTAAGAATACTATCAAGAGTAATAATGCTTAAACGACTATATTTACGATCCCAAATTATGTCTTTTATTACTCATAATTTTAAATCAATATTATTTTTTCGCTATTTACGAATTTTTGAAAAAAAAATTAGAAATTTTTCTTTTCAGTGTATTTCGATAAATATTTAAGATTCTGTAATAATTTCGACATGTGCTGATAGTATTTTATATATTTTATAAAATCGCATTGTTTCGATTTTGATAATGTCAAAGCTTTATTTTAAAGATTTTTTTGAAAGTTTTAAATTCAAACCTCCACAACTTTTGCGTGCATAAATACCATTTATTTATTTATTTGTTTATTAAATAGTCACTAATAAAACCACAAATCGATGGTAGTGTCAAAAGAAAAAAAAAAAAAAAAAATTTTAATATTTTTACTTAAAATTTTCATATATTTTTTTTTTTTTTTTGTAAAAGAAAATTTTTAATAACTTTTTTAGTAAGTACTTTTTAAATTTTAGATAGAAGATATTCCATAGATAATATTTTTTTTTTTTTTTATTAATTCAAACTTTTTAATTTAATAGTAAATATTCTAAAAGTAATTAATTTTCAAAATTTCTTATTGATAATAAATCTTTTTTAAATTATAAAAATTGTATATATTTTTTTTTTTTTAATTTATGATAAATATTTGTTCGATAAATAGTAAACTCCTTGAAAATTTTTTTAAAATTTTAAAAAATTCCTGATAACATTTTTAAACTGCAGGGTCTGGACAAAGTTTTTTTTTTGCTTTATATTATTGTTTGTCTAAAAACAAATCGTCTTTAACCATTAACACTTTCCCTCAGCAAACAAAAAATTATAGATACAAAATATATTCTTTTATATATAAAATTGTTAACAAAAATTGTAAACCAAAACAAATAAAAATCTTTTTCTTTATTTTTTCTCAGCCAGTATTATTTTTGGCAAATAATATCTCAATATGAAAATCATTAGGATTTTCGTTAGCAAAACAATTTTAAACCCATACATACATTTAGGGTATCACAAACGAATATTTAAGATTAAAGAAGACTTTGAAAGTTTATACCTCCCCCTTCCAAAGAAAAAAAAAATATCAAATACAAGTATAAGAGTGAAAAAAAAAAAAATAGAAGTAGACAAATAAAAATAAAGCTACAAATAAATATTTGCATATAAAAAAAAAAAAGATTTGTAAACAATATAATATTTAACAAATTAAGACATTTTTATGTTTACCAGAGTATTTAGAGAGTTTAAGGAAAATGATTTTATATATACAAATATGAAAGGAACGAAATTAAATTGCGATAGAGCTAGAAAATATAATAATGTCATTTAATTTAAATATTATTTGTTAATATTGTAGGAGAATTTGTTGAAATTAAAATATATTTAAAAATGTTTAGATCTTTTTTTTTTTTTTTTTTTTTTTGACAAAATGAAAGTAAAAAGAACTTTATTAAAAAAAATAAAAAATGTTTCATTAAGCTTTACCTTGTGTATTATAAAATGAAAGTCTTTGCAAATATGAAAATTCAATAAAAATTTTGTCATGTCATAAATTTTTATTAAATTATAAATATTCATTAATCAAATAACAAAAAGTTCAAACGTTTTTGTACCAAAAAAAAAAATATATATACTGTGAGCTTCAAAAGAAAGTGTACAGGTTGCTTTTTTATGATCTTCGTTGTATTACAGGCTTATGGAATGCAATGGAACTAAAAATGTAATGCTATTTGAAAACCCTATTTACTCCGTTTTTACTGGCATTAAAATTACAACAACAACTTAGAATAAAAAAATATTGCAAAACAAAAACAAAAATAGAGTTATTTTTATAGCATCAAAAGAAAGTGTACAATTGTCTTTTTATGTTTTGGAGAGTTTCGTTCAGTTGTGATTTACAGTTATTTAAATTTTTTTTTAAAGGAGATAAGTTTAAAATACTTACAATTAGTTATTTATAATCTTGCTTTTGTCGCGATCATTTAAAATTTTGCGTAGAAAATATTTTTGTAATGGCTAGACAAACATCTTTAGATACTCGCAAAATCGTGCCTAAGTTCCATAATGAAGGAAAAACTTTAAGGGAAATTGGATCAATTATAAACAGAAGCCATAATACTATAAAAAAATTATTGATAAGTACAAAAAATTTAAAAACTTGGAGAACCGTCCAAAATCCGGCAGACCAAGGAGGCTTAATGAGGCTGAAATACGCTCAATTGTAAGAAATGTGAGGAAGAATCCAACTGCAAGTGCTGTTAAAATATCGGAAGAGATATCACAAATATCAGGCATCAATGTTAGTGCCAGCACAGTTCGTTGAGCATTGAATGCTAATGGATTACATGGTCGAGCTCCTCGAAAAAAGCCCCTAATATCAAAAGTAAACCAAAAGCGACGCCTAAATTTTGCAAAAAAGTACAAAAACCATGGAAACCAGTTTTGGAACAATATAATTTTCACTGGGTGTAAGTTTGAAATATTTGGTAAGAAAAAAAAAAAAAAAAACGTAAAAATTTGGAGGAGCAAAAATATGGAGTTTGCCGAGCAAAACTTACTGCCCACTGTAAAACATGGGGGAGGTTCGGTGATGGTATGGGGATGTATGGCAACGAATGGTGTGGGAAATCTAGTATTTATTGAAAGTACAATGAACAAGACAGATTATCTCAACATTTTAAAAGAAAACTTGGTACCTAGCGTTGAAAAATTGTGCTCGGAGAAAAATTCGGTGTTTCAACAGGATAACGATCCTAAACACACTGCCAAAATAGTAAAGGAATGGTTGGCAGTTAACACGCCCAATCAACTTGATCATCCCCCACAGTCACCGGACCTCAACCCCATAGAGCATTTGTGGGAACATCTGGACCGTCAAATACGAAAACGGACCATAACAAACAAAGAATCCCTAAAATCAGTGTAAATGGAGGAATGGAAAAAAATTTCGCCAGATGTTACTGCAAACCTCGTAAATTCGATGCCTAGGAGACTCGAAGCTGTCATTAAGGCAAAAGGGAACCAAACAAAATATTAACTTTTAATACACTTCTTCTAGTATAGTAGTATCTTTATAATGTACATTTTCTTTTGACGCTAATAAATGAATCATTTTAATTTTTTGTTAAAAATTTTCTTTAAAGAGAAAGCCTTTGTTTTTGTTTTTAGTACTAATTCAATAAGGAGTAAATAATGTTTAAAAGTTCATAAAAAAATTAATTTAATTCTACTGTATAAGACTGATATACAATAAAGAACTTAAAAAAACAACCTGTACACTTTCTTTTGAAGCTCACAGTATATAGAAAAAATACTGTATTCGGTTTAGATGAATCTTGGATACTCTTCCTCTATGGTTTAATATTTTAACATATTTTATTTTGGAAGAAATTTTGCATTTTTTTAAATAAAATTCTAGAGATTGGTTGAGATTTTATTCTATAACTTTTTTTTTGTTGTAGGGATTTAGAACATTTTCAATAGAAAATTGCTTAGATAAATAACAATAATCAACAATTAAGTTTGGGTAAATTTTATTAATTAGTCTATAGATAGATAGATAGATAGATAGATAGATAGATAGATAGATAGATAGATAGATAGATAGATAGATAGATAGATAGATAGATAGATAGATAGATAGATAGATAGATAGATAGATAGATAGATAGATAGATAGATAGATAGATAGATAGATAGATAGATAGATAGATAGATAGATAGATAGATAGATAGATAGATAGATAGATAGATAGATAGATAGATAGATAGATAGATAGATAGATAGATAGATAGATAGATAGATAGATAGATAGATAGATAGATAGATAGATAGATAGATAGATAGATAGATAGATAGATAGATAGATAGATAGATAGATAGATAGATAGATAGATAGATAGATAGATAGATAGATAGATAGATAGATAGATAGATAGATAGATAGATAGATAGATAGATAGATAGATAGATAGATAGATAGATAGATAGATAGATAGATAGATAGATAGATAGATAGATAGATAGATAGATAGATAGATAGATAGATAGATAGATAGATAGATAGATAGATAGATAGATAGATAGATAGATAGATAGATAGATAGATAGATAGATAGATAGATAGATAGATAGATAGATAGATAGATAGATAGATAGATAGATAGATAGATAGATAGATAGATAGATAGATAGATAGATAGATAGATAGATAGATAGATAGATAGATAGATAGATAGATAGATAGATAGATAGATAGATAGATAGATAGATAGATAGATAGATAGATAGATAGATAGATAGATAGATAGATAGATAGATAGATAGATAGATAGATAGATAGATAGATAGATAGATAGATAGATAGATAGATAGATAGATAGATAGATAGATAGATAGATAGATAGATAGATAGATAGATAGATAGATAGATAGATAGATAGATAGATAGATAGATAGATAGATAGATAGATAGATAGATAGATAGATAGATAGATAGATAGATAGATAGATAGATAGATAGATAGATAGATAGATAGATAGATAGATAGATAGATAGATAGATAGATAGATAGATAGATAGATAGATAGATAGATAGATAGATAGATAGATAGATAGATAGATAGATAGATAGATAGATAGATAGATAGATAGATAGATAGATAGATAGATAGATAGATAGATAGATAGATAGATAGATAGATAGATAGATAGATAGATAGATAGATAGATAGATAGATAGATAGATAGATAGATAGATAGATAGATAGATAGATAGATAGATAGATAGATAGATAGATAGATAGATAGATAGATAGATAGATAGATAGATAGATAGATAGATAGATAGATAGATGATAGATGGATAGACGTACGGACAGGCGGCCGGAGGGAGGGACGGTCGGACAAATGGATGTATGAACACAAGGACAAAGAGATGAATAGATCGAAAGAGAAACAGACAAATATAGCTAATTTTATTAAAATGGTGAAACAAAGTCTTTATTAATTTTGTTCGTTTTACACACATTATCATAAACTCTTCCACCATAAGTGCTGCTGTAGGGTATAAAAACAATAAGAGTAAATTTGAAACTACCTCAACTCTTATCAAGGTTTGTATTTTTACTGTTACATACAAAACAATTTTAATAACTCAAATGTTTGTTAACAAATTTTCTAAAGATAAAATAAAATTTCATATTTTTTCTATTAGAAGAAATTAAAATGTGTACCAAAATACTAAAAATAAAAGGAAGGATATATTCTTTTTGAAAAAGAAAAAAAAAATTCATATTTTCTACTTGAATATTGATGACTTTAAGAACAAATAAAAAAAATTATGAACAAAAATGTTTGAATAAATACTAAAAGGAATATGTTTGAAAATAGCTAAGGTGTTAACGAATATAAAAAACACTTTATATACAAAAAAAAATAAATAAAAAAATATATTTAAAATAAATTGAAGTAATGTGTCAAGACTTCAGAAAAATAACAAAATCCTCTTATACTTAATATTTATAATAGAATAAAAAATAAAAAACTGTTTTGTTGGTCATATGATTTAGGAGGATAGCTCAGACTATCTTTGCTGAAAAGCTGAATAAGGAAGAGATATACAAATTTGCATGTCCCTTTTAAGTTTTTAACCAATCTAAATACCTAAAAGTTAAATATTTTGAACATAAAAATATTTAATTAAAAATATTAATATTTAAATGTAAAATAGAAATGAGAATAAAAATTCTGGTAGGAGACTTATATTAGACCTGTGGCCAATGGTAAACCAACACTTTAAGTAAATGTAAATTAAAATATACAAATACTGAATAAGAAAGTGATTCTGAATTTCTTTTTCTGTGCGTTACAAACATCACCAGTTGGAGTAAAATGTCTCAAAAGTGGCGATTAATTGGATTTTGAAATTAAAATTTTTGTAATAAAGTTGAATACCGAATAAAAATAGACATTATAGACAAATTTTATATCAATATTAATTAAAATCTTCAAGCTTTGTTGTCTTCAAGCTGTCAAAGTTAAAAATTTTTTTTACATTATTGAATAAGTGTGAAAAATTATATTTTCATCAACTTTCAGTGTATTTATTTTAAATAAAAAGTCTTTCATTGTAAAAATGTAAAATTCAACCATCAACTTCAGCTACTTAAGTGTACTTTTCTTGAAGTATTTGTAAATTATATTTTTCCTAATAATTTTGTAATTTTTTTGAATATTTTCCTAAAATGCATCTTAAAATGTTACAGGAGTTTTTTTCTGAAAATTTTCTGAAAAAAGGTACATATTGTCTACTTTAATATTATGAAAAAAAAAAAATAAATAAAAAATATCGTGCGCATATATAGCCTGATTTGAGAAATTAAATTTTTTTCGAAAAAAACTCCAGTAGATTTCATACAAAAAACAGCTTAAGTGCATACATTTTCTTTTTCTTTGCATTAAACAATTAGGCTGAATCGAAATAAATCTGTAACTTCTAATATGCTAATTGGATTTACATGAAATTTCACACAGGCATAGCAGAGGACAGTAAAATTTTGATTTTAGAAGGAGGATCCCATATACGCTTTAGAAGCGGAGCCATGAGGGTTCAAAATAGGGTACTAATATCTTAGAAAATGTTTAACAACTAGCGAATATTTGTTTCTTATCCTATTTCCAAAATTTGTATATCACCTTAAAGTCCTTGATAAATCCTTTAAAAAACATGCTTACATTATATATTTTTCGTTTTATAAACATTTGAAATATAGCCAAATACTTTCAACCGATTTTATTATATTTTATGTAGTTAGTTAAAAAGCAAAACTATTTATTAAATAAATAAAATTTCGAGCCATTATATTTATTGAGTCAAAATAATGATCACGTTTCGGATATTACCTTTTCCTTCGACCCATTTAACCCAAATGTATAGACGGACGGATATTACCATTCAGCCAAAAAACGTCTTATGATTCAAAATTTTTTTTTTTACTTACAAATAAATTGAAAAATTAAACGTGGTCATTTAAGTAAAAATATCAGCTTTCCCTGAATTATGCATCATTTTCGACCCTTTGAACTCTAATATTACGCCAAAACAAAAAAAAAAAAATCTTAAAATTCTATAACTGAATTTTTTACCTAATAATAAATAAAAAAAAAATAAAACGTGATCATTAAAATATAGTTACCACCTTTGCCTGAATTAAACGCCATTTTTGACCCCTTTTAACCCAATGTGCATCAGCACAAACGTATAATACCCCTACTACCTGTGGTGGTGTAGGGTATAATATTATTAAATTTGGACGAAGAAAATTGGAAAAATGTTTGAGGCTGTTCTAAAAAATCGTTTAAAACTCCACCATTTCTAGACGGATTGCGCCGAATTTTAATACCAAGAATTTCGAGACTATATGTCACACATGTATTGAAAAAGAAATGTATTTATTAGACTATGGGCTTCAGAAAATCCATTTCAGCATACATCTCAGAAGGACAGACATCCAATCGGACTGACAACCAGATATATATTCTCAAAACTTATTTTAAATCATAACAATCACAAATATTTTTCAATTTGTGACCCTGGATATATATTTAAAGACTTTCGTAAAATATGTTGAACTTATATATACCCTTCATTTTATGTGAAGGGTATAGGAATGCAGCTAGAAGGTTCTGGTTTAAATTATTTTAAATTCTATTGGATTTAGCTTTGACATTTAATTATAAGCTGAGTAAGTAATTCAAAAGCATATTTTAATTCTTTTTTTAAAAATTACTAATCCAGTTTTAAACATATTACATATCCTTTACATAGGGTATAGGAAAAAAGAGCATTTTGGCATTTTTATATTCCATAGAGATCAAATAGATATTAAAACATAAGAGCAACACACGCATATTGTCCTGTAGAGGGATTAAGCACATATACATATATATACAGAGGGATGAGCAATATAAACGAGTATAGAAATAAGTATCTAAATATTCATGATTGGCAAAAGGTCAATAAGTTGTTATATGACTAAGTTAAAGTATCTAGGAGTTTTCGTAACAAAAATACATACATACGAACTATATGATATTTTAAATAAAATTATTGTAAAAAGTCGTATCTCGTTTATAACAAAAATAAATTTCTCAATAATTTTTTTTTTTTAGCAAACATTTATTGATGAATAACAATTTTATTTTTATAATTCTTTTTCGTATTTAATTTCCAAAAAAACGTTTTATGAATTGTAATATAATATTTTTCATAGACTATAACAACTATTTACAACAATTTTGTAATATTTATCTCTAGAATACTATAATTTAACAAAAAATAAAGTTCTTTATATTTTGGTAGCTTCTAAATTATCCTTATAATTTTGTTAAAATAAAATCCTCCCTTTTATATATGTTTGTAAGAGCTTATGTCGTTTTTTTGTAAATGTATGTGTTTTGAATTGAAATTTGAAAAATATTAACAATTGTATATAATATGTTATTCCATAGAATTTTATATAGATAAATGTTAAATATCTTGTGAGTATATTCATCCATCCATCCATCTATCTATTCATACATTTATTCATTCCTGCTGTGTGCCTTTTTTTTTTTTGGTCTTTAGTTTACAATCGATTTAAAGTATCAATGAAGGATTTTTCAAATTGATATTAGTTCGTCCATTATTTGGCTTCCTTACTTAAATGCACACACACACACACAAACATTAATTTATAAATGCTGCTAGAAATGTTCGTTTAAATAAAATTAATTTATTCAGCATATTATCCTATTCTATTTTCTATTTAATACTATTGTACTAAGAAAAAAGTTCTTAATATAATAATAAAAAGTTTAAATAAATATTTTAAATGCACAGCAAAAAGGCCAACATTATTTGCTGACATATTCAATAATTTTAGTGAACTTTCTTTTTTAGAGAAATTTTAATAAACTTAAGGTTTTAAAGTGTATTAAAATTGTGTGATATTAAGGTGATTTATTAAGAAGGAATTTTAAATATTATAATCTTAGATTAAATATTTGCTGAGTTTTAAATTTTAGCTTAAATATTTTAGAAAAAATATTAATTTAAAAAAATGCTGAAATAAAGAGAATTTTTTTCAGGAATTTAATCTTTAGGGAAATTGATACATTTTCGTAGTCAGCAATCTTTAGCTAAGAATCTTTTAAAATACATCAATGAAATTAATCTTACTAAAAAATTACAATGTATAGTGTCACTGATTAGCTTGTATACCAAAATTTTTCCTTGTTGCACTCAGAGAAAAAACATGGTTACAGCATGATCACTACACTAAGGGAAAAAATTCGATTCAAAATCAACAACGGTTGTGGTCACATTGGTAATTTACGGTAACAGCTTTTTAATACCTTTCGTTAACAAATTTAATACAAAACATATGTAATTTAAAAATTTGATACCGAAATGGTTTCAACTTGGTGCCAATTAGGTATCGATTTTCAATAAGAATTGAACACGCAGTGTTTAATTTAAACACATACGGTGTAGATTCACTATTGACACAGAATGGTATCGTTTTCAACACGTATGTGATTGATATTTCTCTGGGTGTACAACAATTTAATATTTGTATAGTTATTTTTCATTGATTTGAATAATACCGTGTTCATGATAGCAACGTTTTTGTTTCTTTTTTATAATTTAATAATTACCCATAATCAAAATTCCAATATGATTGGCTGCAATAATATTATGTATTTAAATATTTCCATATGAAACCATATTTTATAAAAAAAAAGGAAGTTAATTCTTGAACCATTTAGATATTCCTAAAACCATTTAGTTAATTCTACAAACTTGGCTAATTTTACAACAATTAAGCCAATATTTGTATTTGTTTTTAAGCCATATTTTGTTTTGTACAACTGCTTAATGTTTGTTTTTGAAAAGTGTTATGTTCTCCTCAAATATACAACATGTTTTGAGGCTATGATTTGATTTCACACAAATATTAAATTTTTATCATTAATTATATTTTTTTCTGCATAACTATTGAATACACATTTTTGTATTAGCTAGTTAGTATACCAATTCTCATTTAGTTTATGTACGAATAAGTATAAATTGGAAGGATATTTTTATATTCAGTATGAGTGTACCACATTTGGTATGGTGGTATAAATATGAAAACATGGGAGTATATTTATGATAAAATGTGATTATATCAGGGATGGAAAATGGAAATTATTTTGGGTATAAAAATAAATTTCAAATAGTACTTTTTTACTCTCAGAGTAATAAAATTAATTTTTTTAATAGTTATTTAATTTTTATTTAGTTCAAAATTCAAAAAAAAAAAAAAAAAAAATATTTTTATATATTAACAACAAAGGATTAAATGTGATACCAAATCATTTAATGATTTTATTTTGATTAAATATTACAGTTATTAAAATAAACTTACGTAGAAAAAAGTGATTAGTTCCTTAAAACCGATTTAAGTTTTGTTAAAATATAAATCATTACCTGATGTATTTAAAATTTAGAACATTCTAACTTCAATTTGATTTGTTATATTTAAGTTTTTATATTTAATTACAAATTAAACTTACAGCTTAAATATTTCTATATATAGTTTGTATACCCTATAAACTTATGTGAATTTTCCTAATTACGTGTCTGTTATTTTTAAAGCCCTAGAATTTAGTCATTTAGCATTTAGTGTTCATTACAATTTCATTATAACTTCTGAATACCAATTTTAAAAATACTTGTAAATCAAATATGTCAGAAACTCATAGATTTCTATTTGAAAATTATATATCTCTTAAATATATTTTCATTTTTAATTCAAATTGTGGAATATCCAGCCAATGGCTTGAGAGTATCAAATGACTCTAGAAAATACTTCGGTACTTTTGAATGTTTAATAGTGTCAAAAATGTATTGTAGTAAACATACGATTACATTGAATTAAAATATGACAAAATGAAATCAAAATATATTACAATGATATTACAATAGGATTTAATTAAATTACTATATGATAAAAGCTATAGGAGGCTTTATGATAAAATTAGTTTATAATAAAGTCAAGTCATTAAATGATAAAAACATGTTGAAATCGGAAGAAATATTATAAAAAAAAAGATTAATATTATTAAATCAATACCCACCATCAACTTTTTCAAATTTTACGTTATATGGGAGGGGACGGTAAAGTGGGCAGTAAAGTGGGCGGACCACGGCCATTTTTTGTTTCCGAGTTCACATTGGTCTTTGAACTATTTGAACACAATTTCGTCGATTTTCACCTTATATGGGAGGTGGGCGGTAAAGTGGGCGGACCACGCCCATTTTTGGTTTCCAAGTTTATATCGATCCCTGAACTATACGTACAAAATTTCGTTGTCGTACATGTTTTTGCTGAAGAAATATCAGCAGAAAAGTATAAAACGGACACCCATAACTTTTTTGTTTATAAACCGATTTTGTCCATTTTCAATCCCAAACAAACTTTATATAAGACAAACATTTGTGCCAAATTTCGTCCCCTAAGTTTTCCCGTTCGAGCTCTATCCTGCTTTCAACAGACGGACAGACGGACGGACATAGCTAGATCGACTCATAATCTAACCAGGACCCAGAAAATATATACTTTGTGGGGTCTTAGTTTATGGTCACCAGGACCATATTTCTTCTCTGCATGTGGGTGACAATTGAAATATATAATGCAATTTCTGTGACAAATATAATTTTGTTCTACCTTCAACTCCTCACTTAATTTTATATAAGATGAATGTTTGTATAATTTTTAATATTTTTATTTGTGGATATCTGCTGATATATCCAGAAGAAGAGAAATATTGTGTCGGACGTATGGAAGGATATATTTATATTATTCTGAATGTTAATAATGCTTTAGAAAATATATATGATTCATTATTATGATCGTCAAAACTCAATTTCATGATAGTTATTTCATCGATTTCAGAGTGAAAGAAAAAAAAAATAAAAAAAAAAAATTAATAAAAATGTGTTACTTAGCAGAATATATTTTCTCACATCTTAAAAATCGATTAAGTTATCACTACTAAAATGTTTGAAAGACTGAAGAATACAGTACTAAATAACATATCATTTACTATGGGTCATAATAAAATTAAATAATGATGTTTTATGTCCGTCCGGATATCTTACCAAAAAAACAACTTTTAACCCCTGCTTCTATAGGGTTCATTGATTAAAAAACTATTTTAGTATCGTTCAAATGATTGGATATTGGCTAGCTAACACTTCCACAAAAACTAGTTATGAGAGTTATAATTGGAACAAAAATCATGGGTCATAATGCATTTTCATTAATTCTGGAATTGGTTGTAGAACTAGTTCTAGAACTATTACATTTTTACCTGGGAGTATAATATAAAGATTTAGTTTTTCATTAAGATTTTGAAAGTAATTTTATTTAAAACTTTCTGAATTTATACTACATTCTATACAAATGTTAAATTTAACCAGTTTGTTTAACAAATTTCAAGCTATTTTTGACAAACAAATATTCGAAAGCTCTTGTGCGTTTTAAATTATTTGATAGAGTTTAATAAAGCCTAGGAAAAGGCGGACTTTAACCCTAGGATTACTGTCTTGGTCTGGCCAGATCAAATTTTACTTTGGAGTTCAATATCTTTTATTTTAAGTAACTAAAAAGTGAGAGGATGAATAGGGAATAATATCTTGTCTTTGAAATCGATATAATAAACAACTGTCATTTCCATACAGTGATGATGTGAGTGATGAAACCTTAAGTTCAAGAAACAGTAGTGTAAATATGGCCAACATTTTACCTATAACCGTTTTGTGGTCTGGCCAGACCAAAAGGATAACTTAGTGCTCATAACATTACCAGTCATCCAAGGGTTAATGGAAAAACAAACAAAAAAATATTTTCTGTAGTTAATTTCTTAAAAAAAAATGTTTTCGAATAATTAAGTTTGAACTTATAATATAGGTACACACTCATACTTACATTTTGTTAATATTTTAACTATGTGTCAGGTACAGTATCGATTTAACTATGTCCGTCCATCCGTCTGCCTGACCTGACCTTAAGCACAAATTGCGCTGCACTTTTAAAGATAATTTATTGAAACTTGGTACATTTGATTATATTAGCATAACTATGAAGCCCATTAAAATAGATTATGATCGTTTTATTATTTCATATGTACCAATACAATTGTCCTCCCGGAATACTATAAATAGAGTTCAAAAAATTTCTAAAAATAAATTCCTTTATATTTGTTATTTACTCACTAATATATGTATGTATGCTCTAAAATAAACTATTAATACCTTAGATAACATTTTCCTTTTTAGTAAAATATAAAAATAAAATATTTAAAAAATCCCTTTTGGTTTTCTTTAAAACAGCCTAAAACATTTTAGCAATCAAACCAAATAACATGACAATTTATATTTTGCCTTATTTAACATTTTTTTTTTCCTGAAGTTGTTGATGTTTAAATAAAGATAAAACAATTTACTGTTAGGACACAAAAAAAAAATATATATATAAAATAAAAATAAAACAAAAACCAAAAAAAAAAAAAATTAACAACAAAACAAAATTCCGATTAGTCAAAGAAAAATACTTGTGTTAAAATAAAAAAGTCCCTTCCGTTTTACGTTTAGACAACATTTCAAAAAAAGACTACGTGCTTAAAAGAAAAAATAGAAAAAAAACACCCTCCTTTTTTAAAGATGTGTAAAATTTAACGATAAATTTCCATTTAAAATATATTGAAGTTAAAAATTTTGGCACAGTTTTTACTTAATAAGGAAGGGATCATTTATCTAAATACAAACATTTTATAACCGGAAGTATCAAAAGCAATAAAAATTGTTGGTGTTAATACACACACACACACTCATATATTTAGTAGAGTATTTTGTATATAACTAAATTTAGTTATGTATAAGAAATAACATGTAAAATTTTGAAATCCTTAAGGGATTTGTTAAGTCTTACAGCAGCCAGCCAGCCAGTCAGCTACCTTCTGATATTGTAATTTCTTTAGGTTTATTTTCTTCCTTTTTTTACATTTTGAACTTGATTTTTAGTGTTTTTTTCTCTAACATTTTATTTTGTTGTGTTTATTTTTTGTTTTATATTCAAATTGAATTTATTTTCTAAACATGTTTAAACATGCTTATGGGCTACTAAAGATGTCATCAATAGCTTCATTAGTTTAAAGTAAAGAAAAAAAGTATATATTGGCTTAAATGAAAATTGGACCATTATTTATGGCCTAAAAGCCATAAACAGTTTTTTTGTTGTTTTTCCAACTTTGAAGGGCAATACTCGTAAAATTGTATAGAAACTTTAGTATTTTTATTAGTGCAAATATCTATAAATCTTTAAAGTTTTTTTAAACAAATGTTGTTACTGTTAACTTATGGCATAAATCAATGAAATTTATTTTTTTTATTTATTTTGTTTTATTTATAATAAAAATATTAAATATTTAGCATAATTTAAATATCTTTGTCATCAGCATAAATTTTGGTTTATCTTCATTTATTCTCATTTTGCTATTTTGTTTTATTTATTTTATATTTTATGACTATTGAAAGAAATTTTATGCTATTGTCTTTGAAAAATAAAACAAAATGACCATAAATTTGATTTATATAACAATGGGAGAAAATCATCGTTTTAAATCTAGCTAAAGGACAAGGATATTGAAATGAAATATGTTCTATTGAAAAGAAAATTAAATTGACGATAACGGCTTAATTAAAGACAAACATTTTATTCGAGAAAAGAAAAACAATAACAATAATAACACAAAAAAAAAACGACCTATAGGTCACAACAAAATGTAAATCGCCTTCTAAATTCTGAGGGTAGATCCTGCACTAAAGATCTCGCAACTCCCTAAACCATAAACATGTTAAAACTAATTTAGAAAGCAAAATAATGTAGATTTTTATTTGCATTAAAATCTTTAAAAATCGTTATTCCAAATAAATATTAACTTATTGAACAATTTTAAATTTATTTTCTATTTCTTTTTGAAAATCTCCATTTTAATGCACATTTTTTAAATTTTTTTCTTTAAGACTAAACATATTTTTATATAAAGTTTTAAATACAATTTTGTTTAGAAAAAAAAACAAGATCAATTTTTAAAATCTGTTGAAAACTCAAAAAGTTATTAAGCATTTTCTAAAGTTATTCAATAAATTTGTTATGAGACAAAATATTTATTTGCTGTTGCATACTTTTGGGGACAAGAAATTAAAAAATGTACAAAAGGTACAAAATCAAATTTTGTTCAATCAAACCAAAGCAAAGTGGCACATTTTAGTAATATTATTATTATTAGTCTACAACTTTTTAATATTTTACTCAAATTAAAAAATTTTGCACCAATATTCTTGAGAATATTTTTCATAATATAAATTAATTAATATGAGCTAACTAAACTCTCTGAATTTTAAATTTATTATTATTAATTTACCAGAGTTTAAATCATTTTAAAAACTCATGAAATTCAGAGAAATGAGGATAAGAACAGCAAAGTCCTTTACTTAAAATACAAATATTTTAAATGATTTAAATCATGACAATTGAACACTACTTTTAGGGATAAAGAATAATTTTTTGGCAGGACAGCTGGACGGATAGAATATGTCTACTATATAGTTTCATAATGATCTGTGGTAAATGGTGTAATATTAAGTAGTATCCCCTCCAGCTCCATACTATTTTCCATTTCAATGGATTAATTAGATTTAGATATTTTAATAAAAATGTTGGGATAACAAATATATTTTAATTAAAACAATTTAGTACAAACCATTTTTTGTTAATAACTCCGAAAGCAGTTAAGTAACCACTGAATAACATATATATTTGCCATAAAATATAATATCATTTTAGTGGTATAATATTGTCCGTCCATACATCTGGAGCAGACACAATGTTTAGTTACCCCCAGCTACAATCGCAAATAAAATTCTAAAGAACTGGTCTAGAGTCAGGAATATAGTCTAGTCTACAGTGAAGACTAAAGTCTAATTAATAGATAGGACTACAATCTAGATAATGGCCAGTAATAAACTTTATAATCAAAACTATAGTAAGGACTAAAGTCTATGGTCAGGACTATACTCTAAAGTCAGGACTGCAGTCTATAGTCACGACTATAGTCTAGTTTATCGTCAGAACTATAGTCCAGTCTATAGTCAGGATTTTAGTCCAGTCTAAAGTCAGGGCTATAGTCCAGTCTATAATCCAGCCTATATTCAGGACTATAGTCTGTAGTTACGATTATAGTCCAGTTTATAGTTAAGACTATAGTCTATAGTCACGACTATAGTCCAGTATATAGTCAGGACTACAGTCTATAGTCACAACTATAATACAGTTTTTTGTCAGAACTGTAGCCCAGTCTATAGTCAGAATTATAGTCTACAGTCAGGACTAAGTCTAAGTTTAGTCTATAGTCAGGACCAAAGTCTAGACTAAAATCTGGACCAAAGTCTAGTTTAAAATCAGGACTAGTCCAAGTCCAAGTCTAGTCTATCGTCAGAACTATAGTCTAGTCAATTGTCAGAACAATAGTCTAGTCTATCGTCAGAACTATAGTCTAGTCAATTGTCAGAACAATAGTCCAGTCTTTAATCAGAACTATGGTCTAGTCCATAGTTAGGACTAAGTCTAGTCTATAGCTAGGACTATAGGCTACTCTGTTGTCAGAACTAAAGTCCAGTCTGTAGTCAGGACTATTGTCTATTCTATAGTCGTGACTAAATGAATATTTTAGAACAGTTATATTGGTTGGAATTTTGTCATATTTTCACACAATAGTTCATGATATGTAAGTTTAATTGTAAATTAAAAATCGTATAAAATTTCCAAAATTTTTAAAACTGTATTTATGATTAGCTAGTGCAAAGTAGTGTTTTAGTATAAATCAATATTTTGAGTTTGTATGGAACATTTTAAAAACTGATTTTTAATATTCTCAAAAAGGCTTGTAATGTACACTACAACACTTTTCTAGTGATTATTCACTGTTGCATTATAAACTTACCTTTTTCTTAATAAATTATAGTAATGGAAATCCAATTTAAAACTGTTCATTTTTGCAAAAAATCTCTAGTTTTTTTCTTTATTTTTCAATATTTGATTTTTTTTCTTTTCAATATGTAATATTTATTGTTAATTTTTTATTATTAATATTTACTCTTGTTTATAAGACTTAATTATTTTATTTTATTTATTAACTTTATTGTTATTTTTTAATTTTTTTCTTTAATTTACTCATATTTATTTAAACTTATTTCAATACAGTTATTATGACATTTTTTATTTTTAACAAGTTTTTATAAAACTTTTTACATTTTTACTACTTATGTATATGTATGTGTTGTATGTTGTGGTTGTAATTTTTTTTTTTAATTACTATTTGTTGATTTTTTTTTTTTTTTTTTTTTTTGGAGTTTTGCTCTTGTTGTTTTTTATGTTATAAATTAATTATTTGTTTGTTTTTTTTATCATTGTTAATATTTTCATTCGGTTACATTTATTTATAGAAATTTATATTTTTTTGTTTCATTATTTTAATTACTAAGGATTTTGTTACATTTGTTTATATTTTTATTAATATTTTTTTCTCATTTCTTTTTAGCATATTTTTTTAGTTTAGGATTTTTTTTTTATAATTATTAACATTATGAGCATATTTTTTTATACAGTATTGCAAAAATAAAATTAAATAAATTATAAATGGTAATGTTTGATAGATTTTTTTTATAAAAAATTGCTAATTGGAAACAAGTGTCATAGGAAACAAAATCAAAAAGAGCAAATTAAAATAATTATTAACAATTATTAAATAACATCCTTTGCAGGGTTTAAATAAAACAAATTTCTATAACAATAATATTGATTGAAATAAAAAATTATATTTTAGAATTTTTCAACAGTTTTCAATAAATTTTTTTTTTTTTATTATAAATTAAAAAAAAAAAAAATATTAATTATTTTTGTATTATTATTACATTTTTTAAATATTTGGTTTAATTTCGATTCTATAAAAAATACACCACTGCATACATTTTGATTTTATTAAAAAATTAATGAAGATACTTATTTACAAATTACATAGAAATTTAAAAAAAATATATTTTGTAGCTCGTAGGGGCTTGGAACAAGGTAAGTCTTTTGTGGAGACATCTGTTAGAATTCCACTTGTGTAATACTTTAGGGCCATAAGGGAGTGTACTCTGGACAACACGAATCAAGACTGGAGGGATAAAATGGACTGCAGGGTATCTAGAGCACTATGGTCTAGTCTGGCAGATTCCCAACACCTTCTGGGTATGAGTCGTAGCAGTTTGAGAATCTTAGTGGTCATGATTACTGGTCACTCTCAATAGAGAATATGATGAGTAAGTGGGACATTGGCACGTCAGACTTTTGTAGGGCGTGCGATGATGTAGAGGAGCTACAGACAGTGGAGCATATACTGAAGTGATTTTGGAACCACACACTGCATGAGCTAGATGAGGTGACAAGCAAAGGGGCTATCAATCTCACAGGGTTTGTTATGGGAATAAAATGGCTTAAGAGCAATCATAACTGATTGATAGGTTATAGGTTCCATTTTTTCTTTTTCTTAACTATTTTATTATTCTCTTTTGTCTATCTTAAAGGGATCACAATGGGCCGTTTAGTCTTTAGGTGGAAGCGTTAATATGTCAACCTTTTCTAACCTAACATAACTCCATTAATTTATGAATAAAATCAAAATGTATACATTGATTTAAATGAACTATGTCTTGTTTTATTTGCAACAAATTTGTCTTTATTAATTAGGAATAAAAATTTTAATTTTTAAAATAAACGAATTTTTATGATTTTTTTTAAACAATTTTTTGGGAAATTTTATAGGAAATTTAAGCATCTTTTTAGAAAATAGGTTTAATATCTCCATAACTGTTAACCGTGGTATAATGTAATGTAATAATTACTTAAAGACAATTTTAATTAGAATTTTTTGATATTTTCTTGAACCAAATCAGACAAGTCGTTTTCGAGATATGCTTCAATATATTGTGTAACCTCGTTAAATCACGTTATCCTTTTGGTAAATACTTTTTTTACTAATAATTTTCATTTAAATTTTTAAATTAAGATGTATGTTAAAATTTGTTAATTGAAAGTTTCTAGTGGAAATGGTTAACCAAAAGATTTTTTTTATATTTAATATACATTTTTTTAATACACTTTTGTTAACAATTTGCTGTTGATTAACATTTTCATTGAAAATGTTTTAACAAAACTGTTTGTTAATAATTTGTTATTACAAGTATTTAATTAGAAACATTTTATTGAACTTTTGGTTTGATTTTTTTAAATATTTAACGCTTTAATGTCGAAAAAATTTTTATAAAAATAATTGTATGATTTTTCCTTACAATTTATCAAGGAAATATTTTGTTGAATTCTGATAAAATTTTTTGTTAAAAAATATTTTTAAATAATTTTTGATTCAAATTGTTGTTGAAAATTTACTGATAAATTTTATTGCAAATCAAAATTATTGTTAAAAATTGTTTAATTTAAATTTTTTGTTGAGAATGTTTTGATGATTTTTTTTTTTTTTTTTTGGAAACTCGATTAAAGGGGAAAATTGTTTTGAAATCCTATTCGATTGAAATGGCTGTTAAAACATGTTACAATGAATTATTATATTAAATATTTTTTATGAAAATTTGGATTGAAATTTTTTTTTGATAAAAAATCTTTTAATATTTTTTTGAAGAAATATTTTCTTGAAATTTCTTAAAATATTTTTAATGAAACATTTCATTGAAATATTATTTATTTATTTTTTTTTTATGAAAATTGTTGTTTAGCGATTATTATTATTATTTTTTTTTTTTTTTTTTGCTTCTCATTACAGCAATAAAACAGTGGAGTGGTAGCAAAGAAATTGTTAGTATTTCTATCGAAAGAGGCTAATCCATCAAATTGTCCGGAACTCCGTGTAATTGAAAGATATTGGGCTCTAGTAAAAAAATAATTTAAAAAACATTAAAAGATCAGCATAAAATGGGACGGAGTTTAAAAATAAGTGGACTTATTGGAGGAAAAAAGTGACTGAAACACAATAAAGCTTTTAATTGGAATAATTCTGAAAAAGATCAGATATTTCTTTAAAAACCAACAGGAAATACTTTATTCTTTTATGTTTGGAACTTGAACATAACAGTCATTAATAAAAATATAATTTTAAAAAAATTTGCCCATTATTTTAGTTTCTATAAACAGATTTGTATGCACGGATTTTTACGTGCGCAGTCCTAAATTGAAATTTTGTTAATGAAAAATTTATTTTTTATATGAATATTTGAGTTCAGTGAATATTTTTTTAAAGAAATTTTTGATGAAAAATCTTATAGAAGTTTTTTTTTAATGAAATTTGAACTTTTTGATAAAAAATTCGTTTTAAAAATTTTTTGAAAAGAAATTAAAAATAAATTTCCCTAAAAAAAAAAAAAAAAAATTCTACAACATTTTTCACTTTAAAAAATCACTTAAATTTTTACCAACAAAATTTAAATATTTATGTTTGCAAAAAATCGAATTTAAAAAATTTTAACTGAAATTAATTTTTTTTTTTTTAATTTTAACCAAAAATATTATTTTTTTTAACTTAAAAGTTAATTTCCTTAAAAAAAAAAATAATAAAATAATTTTTTAAGGATATTAACTTTTAATCTTAATTTTTCCTATCGTCTTTATACATTTAATTTCCTGATTAACTTATAGCCTCTA
Organism: Protophormia terraenovae; assembly: GCA_951394005.1. NCBI lineage: Eukaryota > Metazoa > Arthropoda > Insecta > Diptera > Calliphoridae > Protophormia > Protophormia terraenovae. The sequence continues at coordinate 130,611,424 of OX596077.1, forward strand.
ACTTTCTAACTGCTTAATTTATATATCGATATTATTTATTTATTATTTTAAATATTTACACAAAACTTATATTATTTTTACAACATCATTCTTTGGCCAATTTCAGTCTCACAGCCAATCGTTTACACTTCCATATCAGCTGTGTTTCCAAAATACTAAACGACATAGCAACCAATACCAGACCCAACAGTAAATAAGCACAACAGGCAAACAGTTGAATTTCAGGTCCCTGAAATGTTTTCAGGGGCACAAAATCACCATAACCTATTGTTGTTAGAGTAACAAAACAAAAATAAGCGCCATCGATAAGAGACCAATTTTCCCACAAAGCAAAAATGACAGTGCCCAGGCAGACATAGAATATTAGAATAAACAAAACCACTATAATGGGAACCTGAGGTATTTGTGAGTTTACTGAGTCGCTGAGCGAAACCAAAGAATGATTATCACAAAAGTCTTCTTGGCTGTGAAGTTTATCAGTCACAGGGTGTGAGGGATGTAAATGTTTAAGTTTGTAGATGTTAGAGCCCTCCAAACCACCCAAATCATCATCGGAGGTATCTTCATAATGGTCACCATAACATATAGAGGCGGCTGAGGAATTACGACGTTTGGGTATGTGTAAATTGCATTCTCCTTTGCGATTGATTATGACGGATTTACGTTGATGGGCCATAGAATTGTTGGAACGGTGAAAAGTATTAAGGGTATGGCGATGAAAAGAGGCGGCTGTGGCATTAAGAAAACTGCGTGTATGAGATTTGTCTTCTGCGGTAGTGGAAGAACTGGTGAGAAGAGGTACACGAGAAGGTGTGCCATGGGGACAATTACTGGAATTAGAAAGAAAACAAAATTTTAGTAAAGTAATTAAGCAGATTCAATTTCTTCTATCTTCTAAAAAATATTTTATTTTAATTTTTATTATAAAAAATAAAATATATTTTAATTGAAAATTTTGCTACCACTATTATATGCCTTCTTAATATTTTTATTTCCGGCCTGACTCATTCACTTCCTTATTTATTTTTATTCACTTTAAGTGGCATTTTCAGACAATAAACATAAAATTGTGTTAAAAAACTGCTGCATCAGCAATTAAATTTGCTAAAGAATTATTGAAAATGAGGTAAAATTATAAAAATAAAATGTCTAGTGAAAAAAAAAATAAAATTAATTGACCTGATTCAAGCTCAAGTTACAATTAATTACAAATACTTAAACAGCATACAACACATATTTATATTTATACACATACATTCACATACAAGCACTTACAAACCACTCTTCTATATAACACAATGGCAGTAATAAATGGCATTAAATTAAAAGAGTAAGAGAGGCTGAGAGTGATAAAAATAAAAACAACACCCACCCATCATTATGTATTAAAAGTGTAAAAGTATTGGTTTCTTATACATAAAAAAAATAATGTGTGGCAAAATTGTGTTGAAAGGCAACACTTTAACTGAATATACATACATATCTATGTATGTGTTAAAGTGTATTTGTGTCTTTCTTTAATATAAAACATGAAGAATATTATAAAAATGTATCACTTCATTTCGTATACACTTTATATTGAAGAAAAAAGAAGAAGAAAAAAAATCCAAAAGTGTAATATATTACACAAAGAAAATTGTCAATAGAATGATTAAATCATGATTGTAATTTATGAGACAATGTGCTAAAGGATATAACAAAGGTTTGAGCATATTTTTTAATGTTGGAGAGATGAATGACTTTAAAAGTAGATTAATTGTAATTTTATAAAGATGCATGGAGGAAATTTATAAGGATATTTGTTAAAGTTTTACTAGAGTAAATTAATTTAACGTAATCAGAAAATCTGTGAAGCTCATATATACAATAATTTTAATTATTTTAAATACTTGGGTTTCTTAAAAAATTATTTCTTATAAAATGTATGACTTTAAAGTCCTAATTTAAACGAATTAAGTTGCAGATATTTGTTTGTGAAAAAAAATCAAATTAAAAAAACTTTTCATTTTACAATATAAGGCTTTTATACCTTCAACTTAAGTGGAAAACACTGATAAAACTTATTTTGGTTCTTATGAGAGACAAACATTTTTAATTTTTATCGTTTCGATTTTATTTTTAATTTTTGATGTACAAATACAAAAATTTATAATTAATAAAAGACATTTTCATGGAGTCTATTATAAATGGAAAGCTACAAAGAAAAATTATGTAATATTCACTTTAACAATCGGTTTAGAATCGATTTAATGATGTCTGTCCGTCCATCTGACTGTCCATGTAAACTTTGTACACAAAGCACATGACTCAATTTTCACAATAAATGACATTTTTTTATTCTATAAAAGTCTTTCTGGAAGATGGTTTTCCCTGTCTACAATTGACCATTACTTCCATAAAAGAACCATACCCAAAAATAGTAAAAAATTTTAAAATTTAAAAATTTGGAACAAAAGATTATTATGTGTTAAAAATTATTTTTGCAATTTTGTATATTTTTTTCTGAAAATGAGCTTAATAACTCCATAACTGTTATGTAAAAGTATCTTGAAGACATTTTTAATTAGAAATGAATAAAAAAAATTGATTAGATGCTAAGTACTTATTAATAGTGTATATCCGAAATGACTGAGGAACCCCGAGTGGCAGACATTTTTTTTTTTCCGTTTTGAAACTCTGTGCAATTTGTTTAAAATTTCGTTGATGTATATGCCAGCCGAAGAGTATAAGCTAAAGTTATGACGAACACTCTGTCTTCATCAATCCTGCTTTCAGCAGAAAGCAAGCAGACGCATGGACATCGTAAGATATACCTCCATCACACAGTGGCGCCATAGGGTTATGGGTTTTCCTCCAAAGTTAACCATCTCGGGTATGTAATTTTTTTTGGAAAATTTGAAAAATAATTTTAATATTTAAATGGAAACAGAATTTCAACGAACAATGATATCCTATTGAAATTTTGACACCAATTAGATAAAATTGTCCTAAAATCAAAAGATCAAAAGAAAATTCCCACTTTTTTTTAACCAAAATACCCAAAATCTCTATCCGAGAAAAACATTTTTCAAAAATTGTCTTCTTTCCTTGAAATCGTCACTCTGTCATTATAAGAGGTGACTGGCAGAAAATACTTTACAGGTGTTTTTACCTAACATATAAAGGTTTTCAATTCAATTAATTTTGTTTTGATCCCAGCTCTGCAATAATAGAATTTAATAAAACAATTTTAAAAATGTTAAAAATTGACAATGTTTGGATAGGATTTGTGGGTAGAACTTTGCCCCAAACTCCTACCAATTTACTTTGTACAAATTTACAGTAAGATTTCTTTTAAAAACATTAAAAAAATGATAAAACACAGAATAAAAAAAAAATTTGTCACTGAATAAATATTGCCACCTTTTTGGATAAAAAATACTCCAAAAATATGAATTTTTTTTAAAGTTCTGACTTCAGATTAATATTACTTTTTAACGGATTCATATATTTGCTTGATTCTTGCAGCAATATGATTAAGAATTTTATAAGGAATCTAACGAATATTTAGAGGAAATATTAAGTCAATTAAAAAAAAAAAAAACTAACAAAACGACGTAACAATTTATTACAACCTGAATACCTCTTAAACTAAAAAAGATAACCTACATATGTAGAGATTTACAAGGACTATCTAAATTTTTTTTTCTATCATATCATATATGATTTTTTTTTTTGCGATTTTTCAAAAAAATTACATACCAAGGAGGCCCATCTACTACTCCCCTGACCCGTTGTACTCCAACGATTCAAAAGTTACAGAATAATTAAAAAAAAAAGTTTTGGAACCCATGTGCATCATTTCTTGATGGTGGTTATAAAAATGGTAAAACTTGGAACAAATAAGTTGAACCATAATAATAATTTTCTATTATTAGTAATTTTGTCTTGAATCTAGCAGATATTTTAAAAAAATTTTGAATCAAAATTGAACCCACCAAAATTAAAAAAAAACAAGCGCGAATGTTATGTTACCCACCATAAACTTTTTAAAATTTCTCCTTATATGGAAGATGGGCGGTAAAGTTTATATCGATCACCGAACTATCTGTACAAAACTTCGTTGTCGTACATGCTTTTGTTTAAGAGATATCAGCAGAAAAGTATGAAATGAAGCTACAACAGACACCCTGTGTTTTTAGTTTGAAGCCCATAACTTTTTTGTTGATTAACCGATTTTTCCCACTTTCAATACCAAACAAACCTTGTATAAGATAAATATTTGAGCGAAATTTCGTCATTCTATGTTGTCCCGTTCGAGCCCTATCCTGCTTTCAACAGACAGACAGACGGATGGACATAGCTAGATCGACACAGAATCGAACCAGGATCCAGAATATATATACTTTATGGAAAGATTTTCGTATAAAATGATAACTTTACATATACATACCCATCATTAAATGTGAAAATTATTTAGCATTTTGTCTGCAATCAAAGGGATATTTTAAAAATGCAGCAAATTCACTGTAGACACTGAATGGTATCGTTTCATTCTGACACTCTATAAATTTGCAGTCTTTCAAATCAACCCAAATATGTTTCTACAAATGCATAAATTGTATCAAGGATATACCCCTGATTTATAATAAATTTTTATAAATATAAGAATTCTAAAATCTTTTCATTTTAATTTTTAAAATAACTTTTAAATTTGTTTTGCTTGTTTCATAAAAATAAGGACTTATTTTATAAAATCTCTTCCTCAAAGATGTATAACTTCTAGATTACAAAATATGTAGTTAAAAGACATTTTAAAATTTGTCTTTATTTCCATTTAATTTTTCATTCTAAAATATATTTATGTTTGTCTTCTTTCACATGTTAAAACAAATCCTTTCAATTATTCTACTCATTCTTTAGTTGTGCTATCTAACCTTTTACTTTTATATTATTTGCTCGATATTTTCTCATACTAAAACTCCATTAGACCTTTTAACTCATGTGACAAGATAATAAATCAAGCATGTCTCTAAACATGCCATTGAACAAGTTCTATATGTATCAGCAACAAATCAAGTAACTACAACAATAAGATAAACATACAGACAAACAGACATACTCAGGTATAGTTGAACAAGGTTGTTGAAGCCAAAGCAATAAACAAGAAGTGAAAGAAAACACCTAAAGGTTTTTTTACAGCCTGAACAGGTGTATCAAAAAATAAAAATGGCTAGAAGTTTCAATTTGTTGCCCAAATGAACTTTGTATGGAATTTTTTGTTATGTACTTTTTTTTTAACTCCTAACAAGTCTTTGGCAATTGTTTTATAATGTCTGCTTCTTTCTCCCTCTTTTATCCTTTCTCTACTTTCCATGGTCAGAGAAGTGAATGGTCATTTAAAGTAATTTATTTTAAGAATTATTTATTTTTTTATTTTTTTTTATTTTTCCCTTTTGCTTCTTATTTTCTATTGTTTTCATTTTTCTTTTTCAACAACTTACCCCAAACGTTGCTGCTCTTGCTCTTCTTCATCTTCCATTATATCTACTGTGGCTGCTGCTAAACCTCCTGCTGAGGTTAAACCTCCTCCTCCTGCTGCTGCTGCTCCTGATGTCAGCGCCATACTTATTTGGCTGTTAACAACATGTGTTGGTTGTTGTTGCTGTGTGAGTGTTGCTGTTGATTCATGATTTTCATAAATAGTTGTTGTGTTATTTGTTAATGTTGCTGTTGAAGATGAGGAAGCCGTGGTAGTAGATGTTTGACTGCCAACATAAAAATTGTTGCCAACTGCCGTTGTTGATGATGACATACATGTTTCTGTTTCTATAACCGGTTCGCTGGAGAGTATGACAGAATGTTGTGATGATGGTGCTGTTGATGTTGATGTTGGAGAGTAAACAGTTGAAGAATGTTGTGGCTGTTGCTGCTGCTGTTCAACGTTTAAGTTTTGTGATAAATCATGCCTGCAGGAAATATCACTTTCATGCATTAAAGTATTGATTTCTTGTGGTAAAGGTTTTGTTAAGAATTTCGCCCGTCTTATACCTGAAAACAAAAGGAAAGAGAAAAACCAAAATTATTTCTTAATATTTTCTTAATGCTCATAGAAATAATCAATCATTTGTTTGTTAATAAATTAAAAAATAAATCGAAAAGAAAAAAAAATTGTTATGGCAACATAATGGTTTAACCGATTTTCAATTTTTTGCTCTCTTGTGAAAGAAAAACGACAACGAAAATCATAAAACTTTTTCAATCATTTCAGTTTTATACAAATTTTATGCTTTTAAACACTTTTTCTACCAAACATACACTCTCAATCAGAAAAGAAAAGATGCTCTTGTCAAAGCTGTCATCATCATTATTATAATCAATAAAAAAAAATGTGTCACAGATGTACAAGTAAATGGAAATTATTAAGGGTGTTCAGATAATATGAATTTAAAAAATTTCTTCGCAAAATAACATTTTTTAAAGCAAACTTTTATTACAATAACTTTAGTTATTCATAATATTTTAATAAATATTTTTTTATAATATCTTTTTTATTTTTTCAATGGTCCCCCTTATTATTATCTCAAAATTGATTTCCCTAACTTATTGTAAAACATCTTTAAGATTCTACTTAATTTTCTCAATTTAATGCTCAACTTCAGCTACATTCAAGACAAGTCGCAATGAGTGGGTGAATAAAACGATAACTTGCGGTTTTGTAATGAAGATGAGGCAATTTTATCAATCAAGCACGTACTTCAATCGTTATTGATGCGGCTGTAGCCAGCAATTTTCCTTTAAGGCTTGAGCATTGAAATACCAAAAAAAAATGAAAAACTGATTTTAAGTGCACAAGTTATAAGTGAAAATTAAATGTTGTGATTGATTATCAATCTTAAGGGTGATGAGAAGTAGCAAATAAAAGTTTTCTTGTAAAAAATGCTAAAAAAAAAGTGAAAATATTATGAGACAGAATAAAAGAAATCTATAAAAGAAATATATGTTTAAGGAATTCTTACACAGATGTATAACAAGAATTTTCACTAAAGTTAAGAAAAGTTTAATGTTCTACAAAAGATAAATAGATAAATGTTCATATTTCTCTAAAAATAAGGGAATATTGACAATAGTCTAATAAATAGTCCAGTCAATATTTTAGTCAATAGTCTAATCAATAGTTCAGTCAATAGTCTAGCTAATAGTCTAGTCAATGGTCCAGACAATAGTTTAGTCAATAATCTAGTCAATAGTGTAATCAATAGTCTAGTAAATAGTCTGGTCAGTGATCTATTCAATAGTCTGATCAGTAGTCTAGTCAATAGTCCAATCAATATTTTAGTCAATAGTCTAATCAATAGTTTTGTCAATAGTCTAGTCAATGGTCTAGTCAATAGTCTAGTCAATAAGTCCAGTCAGTAGTCCAGTCAATAGTTTAGTTAATAGTCTTATCAATACTCTAGTCAATAATCTAGTCAATAGTGTAATCAATAGTCTAGTCAGTAGTTTTCTACATAGTCTAGTCAATAGTTCAGTCAATAGTTTAGTCAATGGTCTAGTCAATTGTTTTGACAATAGTCTAGTCAATGGTCTAGTCAATAGTCTAGTCAATGGTCTAGTCAATAGTCTAGTCAATAGTATTGTCAATAGACTAGTCAATAGTCAAGTCAATAGTCTTATTGATAGTCTAGTCAATAGTCAAGTCAATAGTCTTATCGATAGTCTAGTCAATAGTCTAGTCCATAGTATAGTCAATAGTCCAGTTAATTGTCTTATTAATAGTCTAGTCAATGGTCTAGCCAATAGTCTAGTCAGTAGTCCAGTCAATAGTCTAGTCAATAGTTTAGTCAATAGTCTAGTCAATAGTCTAGTCAATAGTCTAGTCAATAGTCTAGTCAATAGTCTAGTCAATAGTCTAGTCAATAGTCTAGTCAATAGTATTGTCAATAGACTAGTCAATAGTCAAGTCAATAGTCTTATCGATAGTCTAGTCAATAGATTAGTCAATAGTCTAGTCCATAGTGTAGTCAATAGTCCAGTTAATTGTCTTATTAGTAGTCTAGTCAATAGTCCAGCCAATAGTCCAGCCAATAGTCTAGTCAATAATCTAGTCAATAGTTTAAGTTAATAGTTTAGTCAATAATCTAGTCAATAGTCTAGTCAATAGTTTAGTCAATAATCTAGTCAATAGTCTAGTCAATAGTTTAGTCAATAATCTAGTCAATAGTCTAGTCAATAGTCCAGTCAAAAGTCTAGTCAATATTGCAGTGAATAATCCAGTCAATAGTTTAGTCAATAGTCTAGTTAATAGTTTAGTCAATAGTATAGTCAATATTGCAGTCAATAGTTCAGTCAATAGTCTAGTCAATAGCCTAGCCAATATTATAGATAATAGTTTGGTCAATAGTTTGATCTTGTCAATATTCTAGCCTATAGTTTAGCATTTAGTTTAGGAAATATTTCGTGGCAAATATTTTACTCCAATCCCTATTTTTGATATTTCATATACAAATATTCAAGCGTTCTCTTTAGTATAAATTAAATTTAAAACAAAATAATTTAAAAATGTCCTTATGATTATATATTTCAACTAAACAAAACTTAAATTCAACAAAATGACAAACTATATCCACTATTAACTATAGCCCAGGGATGGGATTAAAACGAGAAAAAAAAAAAACATTATTTTTCTAACAACATTTACCACAGTTTGGTGCCACAGTTTTGTAGCGGGTCTTAGTTTTAAATATTCTCTACGAAAACATTTACAACTAGCTACAATTTTGTAGCTGCTGGTTAAAAAACAGGGAGAAAGAAACAAAAACAACAACAACAACACAGTAATAAATGTAATTAAAACAAACGTATAAACTATACAAAATCATTACTTTAGTCAGGCGAAATAGCAGAAGAAAGAGGGAAAGAGAGCAAAAAAATATAACCGCAGGTTTGCAACAACTACAGCAATATTACAAATTTACTTGCTCTAGCATCAAATGACATTTAACATTTATTTTATTTTTTCTCTTGTTTTTTTATTATTTAGTTTCCATAAACTACAAGTATTTTGTTTTGTCGTTTATTTTGCGGAGGATGTTGTTCATGCTTTTGTTTTGCTATAGAAAAAGGGCAGCAAAAATTAAAAAAAAAAAAAAAAAATTAAACAAAAAACCCCCGAATGAACGTTAACTTAATAGAAAAAAAAAAAACTAAATTAAAATTAAACTATCCAAAGGAGGCTAAGTTGTAGAGATTTTAATGGCAGAGGGAAATGAAGAGTTAAAGAGTAATACACACGAGTGGTTTTTCGAGTGGCTAAGAAGTGTTTAACGACTTTAAATTGTGCAGTGATGATGATGACGTGACAATCATGTTGTTGTATTTTAAAATGGCTTGAAAAACAAAACAAACTTTAGAAAACTGTAGAAAACTTATTCCGGCAACACAACAAAATATGCAACAACAGGGCCAATAACACTTAAGTTAAAAGTAAAGAACTGAAAAAATTAAAAAGCAAATAGAAAAATATAGTTTTTGTTGTTTTAATAGAATTTTTAGAAGGATTTGAAGCAAAAGTAATTATGAAGGTTTTAATATTTTTTTTTTTTTTAGAATGCGGTGATGATTAAAATTTTAAAACTAGTTTGAAATTTTGGAAATAAAAATACAAAATTTTATTAACAAGGAATTAAATATTCTAGTTCAAGCCATATTTGAAATGTCATGTATATAGGGTTATAGAATACCCTGTCTATGGACAAAACTATAGTCTTGATTTTTTCAGTTTATAGTCTATTTTATAATATAGTTTTTAGTCTAAAATTATAATATATTTTATAGTCCAGTTTGGTTTATAGTGTAGACTATATTGTAGTCGATAATCTAGGCTACAGTCTAGCCTATAGTCTAAATTATAGCATACTTTATTGTCTAGACTACAATTTATTTTATAGTCTAAACTACAGTCTAATCTATAGTTTAGGCTATAGTTTAGTCTAGTCTATAATTTAGTCTATAGTCGAGACTATAGTTTAGACTATAGTTTAGTCCGTAGTCTAGACTATAGTTTAGACTATAGTTTAGTCTGTAGTCTAGACTATAGTTTAGTCTATAGTCTATACTACAGTTTATTCTATAGTCTAGACAATAGTTTAGTCTACAGTCTAGACTATAGTTTAGTCTATAGTCTAGACTATAGTTTAGTCTATAATCTAGACTATAGTTTAGTCTATAATCCAGACTATAGTTTAGTCTATAGTCCAGACTATAGTTTAGTCTATAGTCCAGACTATAGTTTAGTATATAGTATAGACTACGGTTTAGTCCATTGTTTAGCCTATAGTTCTGTCCATAGTCTAGACTATAGTTTAGTCTATACTCTATACTACAGTTTATTCTATAGTCTAGACAATAGTTTAGTCTACAGTCTAGACTATAGTTTAGTCTATAGTCTAGACTATAGTTTAGTCCATAATCTAGACTATAGTTTAGTCTATAGTCTAGACTATAGTTTAATCTATAGTCCAGACTATAGTTTAGTCTATAGTCCAGACTATAGTTTAGTCTATAGTCCAGACTATAGTTTAGTCTATAATCTAGACTATAGTTTAGTCTATAATCCAGACTATAGTTTAGTCTATAGTCCAGACTATAGTTTAGTCTATAGTCCAGACTATAGTTTAGTATATAGTATAGACTACGGTTTAGTCCATTGTTTAGCCTATAGTTCTGTCCATAGTCTAGACTATAGTTTAGTCTATACTCTATACTACAGTTTATTCTATAGTCTAGACAATAGTTTAGTCTACAGTCTAGACTATAGTTTAGTCTACAGTCTAGACTATAGTTTAGTCTATAGTCTAGACTATAGTTTAGTCTATAGTCTAGACTATAGTTTAATCTATAGTCCAGACTATAGTTTAGTCTATAGTCCAGACTATAGTTTAGTCTATAGTCCAGACTATAGTTTAGTCTATAGTCCAGACTATAGTTTAGTCTATAGTCTAGACTAAAGTTTAGACTATAGTCTAGACTATAGTTGTGTCTATAGTCTAGACTATAGTTTGGTCTATAGTTTAGACTATAATTTAGTCTACAGTCTAGACTATAGTTTAGTCGATAGTCTAGGCTATAATTTAGTCGATAGTCTAGGCTATAATTTAGTAATGGGTATACTCTATACTAAAGTTTCGTCTATAGTTTAGACTATAGTTTAGTCTGTAGTTTAGTCCGTTATCAAGACTATATTTTAGTCCATAATCTAGACTATAGACTAAACTATAGTCTAGACTATACACTAAACTATAGGTTTAACTATAGTCTAGACTATATACTAAAGATTAAACTATAGTCTGGACTATAGTTTAATCTGTAGTATAGACTATAGTTTAGTTTATAGTCTAGACTATAATTTAGTCTGTAATCTAGACTATGGTTTAATTTATAGTCTAGCCTATAGTTTAATCTATAGTCTAGACAATAATTTTGGGTATAGTCTAGACTAAAGTTTCGCCTATAATTTAGACTATAGTTTAGTCTTTAGTCCAGACTATAATTTAGTCTATTGTCTAGACTGTAGTTTAGTCTATAGTTTAGACTATAGTTTAGTCTATAGTTTAAACTATAGTTTAGTTTATAGTTTATGATCTAGTCGTATCGTAGTATAGACTGCAGTTTAGTCTATGATCTATTCTACTATTTAGTTTGTTTTCTAAACTACAGTTTAGTTTGGCTACAATTTTGTCTACATTTTAGACTATAGTTTAGTCCATAGTGTAGACTACAGTTTAATTTTGACTGCAGTTTTGTCTAAATTCTGAACTACAGTATAGCTTACGATGAAGACTACTGTTTAGTTTGTTATCTAGACCACAGTGTGGTCTATAGTTTAAACTACAGCTTTGTCTATAGTCTAGTCCAAAAGATATATTTTATAATCCATTTGATAATCTAGTGAAATGCAATTTTTAGCAAAACTTTCTTTAGCAGACATTTACTTTTAAAATGTTCTTTTTGCTTTCACTTTTCATGAAAAAAAGAGCAATGAAAACTTTTTGGAAATATTTTGTAAATTGCTACTGACAGACTGAACTTTGATTTAGTCTTTCTTAAAAAGCACACACACAGACACATACATGCACACAAGGTTACCAAAAAAAATTCCAAAGAACATAATATGAAAGCAACAACTTACCATGAACCGTTGCAGTTTGATAGGCAGGAGGCGGAGGAGGTGGAAATAGAGTAGCATCAATCTCATGATTATCTTCTAAATCCGTTTGTTGCATTAACGATAGCGTATGATGTCTCTTATGAGGCATTTGTATGGTATGATATTTAACTAAATGCTGTGAAACCGGACCCAATGAAGAGCTCTGAGAGTTAACGGCTGGTGTAACTATGGGAAAATAAACAGTAGCCGAACCTGATACGGGTAAGGCCAATGGATTTATATTAATATTTGAAGTTGTATTAATACCACACTGTTGTTGTTGTTGCTGATGTTGCTGTTGTTGTATTGATGTTTGTGGTGATGTTTGATGAAAACGTAGCATACTTGAGGGTACAGCCATAAAATGTTGAGTAACTGGTGCACTAGCTGAAGATGAAGCAGGAGGCATTTGTGGCACTATATAATGCCTTATAGATTGATGATGAGTGGGTGATGAATTTGCCGAAGCTGAAGAAACAATATGATATGTTGTCAAAGGAGCTGGTGTGTTGTTGCTGTAAAAACGTGTTTGAGTTTGCGAGGGTGGTAAGATCATACGACAAGCTGTAGCCATTGTTGGTACTGCTGCTGTTATTGTTGGCTGCTGTTGTTGTTGTTGTTGTGAAGACAATTTGTGGCCAGTTGTCATTAGCATGACATCTGGTCTTTGTTGATAGTATTGTTGTTGTATTGGTGTTGTATTTGTAGTAGTGGTTTCCGTACCACCACTCATTGTAGGCGACATTTTCAATTGCATACAAGAGGACAAATGTTGTGTGATTTTTCCCGGAGAATTTTGCAAGAGTTGACAGCAATCTGTTGTAAATGAAATAAATATATAAAAAAAATTTATGTATGTTTGTATGTAGCTTGTTTAAGTTATAAGAAAAACATATTGAATTGAAATAAATTATAAATTGATTTATATTGTTTTCATTTATACGTTTTTGTGTGGGACTATATAAAATGGAAATTTTTCAATTCAATTCAATTAATTTTGTTTTGTATTGCTTTACTGGTTTTGAAAAGTTTTAATATAAAATAAAGGCGCCAGAGTGAATATATAGCAAACAAAAAGTGTCAGAGATCTTAACTATTATGCCAATTAAAAATTGTAGGCATTATAGAAATTTAAATGAAATTTTAACCCTTTAAGAGAAATATAAAAAATTAAGGAATAAATTTATACGGTGAATTAAAAGAAAAATACTAAATTACTCTTGTTTTTCCCTAAATCTTTTATTTCATAATTCCTAGTTTCTTTTTTCTTCTTATTCTACCCTTGTCAAAAAAGGGTTAAAATTAATATCATTTTATTTTCATAATTTTTTTTTTTTTTTTTTTTTTTTAATATCTGTTTCACACTTACCTTCTTTATGACCAAGTTTCATTGTTGTCATAGCCGATGTTGTTGTTACTCCTCCTGCTGCTGCTGATGTTGTTGATGATAATGTTGTCGCTGTTGTTGTTGTGGCATCATTACACAGTTTATAGTCATAACCATCATGGTTTGTATTCGATTCTCCAATTATGGCATCATATTTACAATTTTTACAATTTATCTAAATGAAAAAAAAAAGCAAAAACAAGAAACAAGAGATATTAAAAGAATGAAATGCAATTTAAAATTGTATTGTATTGCTGCTACTGCTGCTGCTGTTGATATTCTAGAAAATCTAGTTAAAAGACCAGAGCTTTATTTTTCATTACAATATAAAACCATTTTGTGTTTTTTTTTTCCCCCATTTTATATATTAAACTAACTAGGTTTTAGTTTTGTCTTCTTTTTTGTTGCTTTTGTTCGATGGAGATTTAATTTTTATTTTTCAACGCCACAACGCTGCTTCATAGAAAATCTGTTGTACTATTGTTTAGTGGGATTTTACAGGCAATTAGTTGGTAGATTTACAATTTTTTCCTACTTTTTTTCGTTTGTTCTAAATACAATAATAAGCACTTTACAACAGTGAGTGAAAAAACAAAGCAGATGAAAAAGAAAGAAGATTTTGAAGCAGGCTTGGAGATTTTAATTAATTCTTGAAGATTTATATTAACAATAAGAATTTTAACAAATTAAAAATTCATGGAAAAAAAAAACAGGTGGGGCCTATCGGAAAAATTTTATTAATAAATCTGTATCTCCTAAACTACTTATCATATCGTATGAAAAAGTTATAAAGGAAGACCAATGTTTTCAGAAAAATTATCTCTTAGTCACCTTGTGACAATACGAGATAAATTACGGGGTATCAAAATTGATCACCTCGGGTATTGAAAAGTTGACTATTTTCATAAAATCTGCACTGCAGCATTCGTTTTTGGCCATGCAGGAAGCAATCTAGTGCCAAATTGCTCTAATTTGAATTTATAATTAAACAGCATCAATAAATTTAAAAAAGCTAGAATTACATCTTTGAGAGCGGACTAGAATTGTAGAAGCGACTTTTTTTGTCAAGTTTGACACGCTATAGCTTGTCTCTTGTTTTCACAGGGAGACTGCAAGATGATTTTTCTGAATGCTTACAAATCTACAAATCTTTCATATATTTCAATTCGGTTCGACCAGTAGTTTTGGAGATACAGATTTATTACCAAAAATATTGCGATTGGCCTTACTTTATATGGGAGGTGGGCAGTAAACTGAGGTGGTCAACTTTGACACCCTGTATCTGTATCTCATATTATTATAAGGTGACTAAGAGATGATTTTTCTAAAAGCATAGGTTCTCCTCTATAACTTTCTTAGACATTTCTATTCTGTCCGACCAGTAGTTTAGAAGATACATATTTATTATCAAAAATATTGCGATTGGCCCCACTTTATATGCGAGGTGGGCATTATTCACTTATTTTTTTTTTTTAAATTTATACCCTCGACTATCTGAACAAAATTTCGTTATCGTACATACTTTTGTTTAAGAGATACAGCAGAAAAGAATGAACTGAAGTTACAACGGTCACCTTGGGTTTATAGTATTTGGCCCATAACTTTTTTGTTTATTAAACAATTTTACCCATTTTTAATAGCAAACACAACTTTAATAAGGTAAATATTGGAGGTAAATTTTGTCCGCCTTGGTGGTTCGCTCCGAGCCCAATCCTGATTTCAACAGACAGAAACTACATCTGTTCTAGTCAGACAGTGTAAAGAGGAACTGTTAGGACTAAGTCGTCTATATGACATTGCTATAGTTTGTGTTCCTATTTTGGATACCTCCTTAGCGGTCTCTGTCGCAATTCCGCTAGGATCAGTCAAAAGCAGAATGCAGTAACACTATCTCGATAGGGCGAAAATTTTATGGCGAAATCTGGACAAATGTACAGTGGCGAAGGCAATCGCGAGAAGGAGGAGACAATACATTATCTTATATGCAAATACCCAGCCTTGAACATAATCAAACATAAATTTCTGTTAAGGTACCAGTTAGGCAACCTCTATGAGACATTATTAAAAATTCTACTGGCTGGATCTAATTAATTTATGTTCTCATTTCTCTTCCTTACACTTTTATCTCATTACAGACTCAATCCAACTCATCCACCTGGCGAGTAGTGTGGTCTCATCAAAACGGAATCTAATGAATCTAATTGATTGCTTGTAAGTACGGGCTACCACGTGAACAAACCAACCAACCAAGCTTTCAACAAACAGACGGACGGACATAGCTCGATCGACTCAGAATCTTACCAGAACCAAGAGGTTTTTACAATATGTTACACACGGAATGACAAACGCAATATAATACCCATCTTTTTGATGGTGGAGATTAAACAAAAATTTAAAAAAATTAAAAATTAGAGAAAAAAACAAGTTAGAAGAAACTAGTTGGTCAAACCCTATCATAAACTACCCAACACCATTGAGTATATGTATCAAAATTCAGGGAAGGTTGTTCTGTGATACCTGTGGCCAATTGTATACCAAGACAGATAGATGGACATTTTTAAATCTGAAATTGATTCTAAGCCGACTGGTAAACATTAAGCTGAGTCATAGACCAATATTTTTGAGTGTTACAAACATCAGAACAAACACATAATATCCTCTCCAAATATGGTGGTATAAGGTATAACAAAATAATAAAAAATTATAAAAACCATTTTAGTTTATATTCATTAGTATTAGTATTTATATTCATTAGTCACTGTTTCTATTAATATTTTTAGTTATTGATAATATAGTGGCCACAATTTTAAGAGGCTTAAGGGATTTTATTTTATACTTCTAAAAAACAAAACATATAACTAAAACTTTATGTATTTACTTTTAATATTTAAAGTCATATTAAATATTATTCTCTATAAATTAAACTATTAAATGCTATAACTTTTATATAACAAAATTCCCTTAAATTACAAAATTTATTACTACCTATAATTTCTTAACCATTAAGTGCCATAAGTCTCTATAATTATTCCATTAATAAATATTTAATATTAAATACTTTAACTATAAAGCTTTATTATTATATTTTATATCTTCAATCTAAAATTAAAATCAAACATATTCTAATTAACAAAACATCATCAAAATCTTGCTCATGCTTATCATCTTCATTTTCCACATTTTCCATATAAGAAATCCATTTAGAAATTTGGTTAAAATTTGACATGTTCTTCGTAACCATAACCCTAACGTATGCATGTACATGTCAAATTTTGTCTAAACTAAATATAGTTATAATGAATACAAATTATTATCTAATTTCTAAGTTTTTGATTTAAAACATTTTCTTCCGATAAAAGCGGCTGTAGTTTGAAGTAAAAATCTAATTTGTTAAGGAAATGAAAGGGGAAGGATAAAAGAAACATTTGATGAGATATATGAAAACCACACGCACTTGAAATTAAATGAGAAAAAATTAAGACTTGACTTGAGTAGAAAAACAAAGCAACAAATATATGAAGAATATATTCATGTGAATGTATACCCTGTAGTTCGGAAATATGGGAATAATTTAGACAATTAAATAGCGAAAAGAAAAATATTTTGATTTCATTAATTTTCAAATTTTTAGACCTTAATAAAAAGCTGTAACATAAGAATAATAATTTTTATAAAACTTATAAGAAGTAATTTTTTATAAAATATATATCTCAATATCAGTGAGGTACACAGAAAAAAATATTTCAAATAATTTTTTAAAAAAATTATTAATTAACTTTATATTGGAATTTAATTATATGATATATTAATATAATTAATTTTCTAATTGGTTTACAGTTTTGTTTTTTAATAAATTGACAGCTGTTAATAAAATATAAAGAAAAATTAAATATTTATCTATAAAAGTACAGAAATAAAATAAATTTAAGTAAATTTTCAAAAATTTTCAGCTCAATGCATCTATTTAAGTAAAAGAAGTAATAATAATATCAATTATTCTAGTTATTAATATTATCATTTTGATGATTGGAGCAAAATCAATTAAAAATTAATGAATATTACAAATTTCGTAATTGAAGTCCATTTTTACTTTTTTCTGTGTAATTTAAGGTCCTTCTTTTGATAGCTTCCACTCGTTAAAGAAACGAAGTGCAAAACATTTTATTACTGAAGGACTGACAATTTTAATTCTACCCTTTAATAGTTTTATTGCCTAAATATTTTGTGTAAAATATTGTAAAGAGAAAAAGTACTGCAGGGTTTTGTATATCAAAAGTATCTAAGAAACTTTTTCATGATTGTATCTGCCTAAATATATTGTGGCTTAAATGTCATGTATAGATTACTTATTATATTCTAGTGTATTTTCAAAGAAAAACTAAATTCTTATTTAAAGCAAAAAATATTTAAATAAAAACGATTTACTAAATAATTTAGAATATTTGTTTAATTTTAATGAAATATATTATTAAAAATTTAAATATAGTTTGTTTAATTAAAGAGTTCAATTTGAATAAAATTAATTTAAAATATTATTAAATGATGACAAGAAAATAATCAAATTTAAATTTGGATAAAATCTCTTAAGGTGCTCTGAAACACATATATTAATAAATATTACAATAATTCTAAATACCCACAATATCTATGAATAATAATTTAATATAAATAAGATGGAAAATGGACCGACAGTAGCCAATTTCAATAGGTTTCGTCTTTGGGCCATAAAGACAGGGAAAATTTCTTCAATTATTTTCAAAATTGTGATTTGTTGCTTAATTACACGGTTTACATGAATGCACTTCGGTGTAAAAGGCGTAAAAAATGGAGCTTAATTTAGGTAAAGGTAATATCAATTATTTTATTCTTATATTTTGTTTTCATATTGATCCATAAGTTTGAAAGGAATCTGACATTCGCCTTTTCGTCTATCTGTTTTTCAATTTAGCAAATTTTTCAATATTTCAAAGTTGATTTTTGGATTCCGTAGATATATCGACAATTTCTTTTATTCGATTGATCATTTAGTTTTTTAGCTAATTAAACAAATTTAATAATACCAGTTGAAAATGTTGGACTATAAATGGTAAAAACTTTACCGAGATTTTATAAAATTGAGACTGAAAATTTAAATTGCATTGAAATTAAAATGCTTATTACTCGAGAACTATAAGATATAAACACCATATGCAAATATGTTTTTGAAAAACCTTAACAAGAGCTTTAAAGTGATGAGATTAGGTAAGGAAATTATAAGTAGGAACTGTTACAGATTAAACATTTTCTATGTCAGAGGTACGCTACTTTGGGTCTCCATAGTTCCTCTCCTATGATGTATGTGGGGTCGTACTTCCAGGCTTAAAATTATACTTTCCTCTGCTATGCCTGTGTGAAATTTAATGTAAATCAAATGAGCCGATTACGAGTTACAGATTTATTAAAAAAACGAGAGAAGAAGACATAGTCGGTCAAGCCCGACTATATGATACCCTACACCATTTCGATCCATATAATTTTGTTTTTACTTATATACAACTTACCTGTGCTAAATATTAACATAATACTAACATTTGTATGGGATTTATGCACGTTAATGATTTTCGGGAGATGAATTTATATGGGAGCTATGGTCAGTTATGGACCGATCTTCATGAAATTTGGCAGACAGATTTTTGTTGATATAAAACTTATTTGTACCAAACTGCAATATTCCTATTTTTAAGGCATCTATAAGAGTTAAAACTCTATTCCGGGAGGACGTTTGTATGGGGGCTAGGTGAAATAATGAGCCGATCATAACCAAATTAAATAGGCTTCGTCCTTGTGTTGAAAAAATCATGAAGATAATTTCAAAATTGCAACCTGTACTTTGTGCACAAGCTTTACATGGACAGCCAGCCAGCCAGCTGACCAGACGGACGGACGGACGGAGATCGTTAAATCGACCCAGAAAGTGATTCTCATTCGAACGGTATACTTTAAGGTGGGGGTGCGAAATTTTTTTCTCTGCGTTACAACTTCTGAACAAACACATAATACCCCAACCACCTTTGGTGGTGTAGGGTATAAATATTCGAATATGCCCACTGGACACTGGAATTAAAAAAAAAGCTAATCTCTAATCGGGCTATACATGAATACGATTTTTTTTATTTTAATATTGAAAAGAAAATATGTTCTATTTTGCAGAAAAATATGAAAACAAACAACCTGCTATATTCTAAGTTCCACTACAGCAAACTTCAAAGTTTTAGGAAAATTTAAAAAAAAAATAACAAAATTATTTGGAAAACACTGGACATTTAAATACTTGAGTTAAAAACACACTTAAGTATTAGAAATTGATGGTTCCATTTTAAAATTTTGCTTTAAGAAACCTTTCATTTAAAAAAAGTGCACAAAAATTTTATGAAATTTTATTTTATTTATTTATTTTTCTTTTTTTAAACATTTTAAAAGAAATTTAAATTTTAACTGCTCAGTACAAAAAACAACGCTTCTTAGACCAATAATTTTTATTGTTGTTGATACATAATTCAGTCTATTTTTATTCGTAACCCATTTATTTTATTTTTTTATTTTTTTTTCAAAAAATAATATTTTTTGATATATTTTACCTCAAAGTGGGACGGAAGGACAGATGGACAGACATTGTTAAATCAACTTATATAGTGACTTAGATTAAGATTTTTGCGTGTAATGATATATGGTGGTATAGAGCAGCGATAACCAAAAAGAGAGGCACTACAATAAGTAAGTGTTAGTGTCTTGTACTCTTGTACTTATTTTAAAAAACAATGCGACATAGACCTACTTTGTTGGAAGCTAGCATGCTACTAAATGATTTTTTTCTTTGTTTTGCTCTCAAAGCTGAGTGTTTCGTTGACGTTCGTGTTATGTCTGTATAAATAGCTGATTATATTCGGGCCCTGGGGCTAAGTTGGCGATTGTTGGTATAGAGTATAAATATAATTTTCCGAAAGGCATAAATTTCGCATAAAGGAAATCAAAAAATTTACAATAAAAAATCTATGAAGAAGACTTAAGTTTTTGCAATTGTCGACAAACCAATACAGGTTATGAAATCATATCTTTGAATATGTAAACATCGTTAAATACTCGCTTCGATCAGGCTTTAGCAACTTCAATCTCTTTCATTTAATAACTCCTTACAAATTCCAAAGCTTTTTAGCAAATCAAATTCATCATGAGTGATTTTACACATTTTCATATGATCGCATATATCTTAATAGGTCTAAAATCACTTTTAATCGATTTGTTTTGACCAGGGTAACCATAAATATGCTCTAAAAAATAAGCATAAAAAATGCTTTTAATATTGAAATATATGTAATTAAAATTAAAAAATATTCTCTTAAAATAATTGAGTACAATATAAGCAAAATGTACCTGTTAAGTGTAAATTATGCTTTTTAGTGTAGTATATGCAAATTTGTGCTCTTATATACAAAATATGCAATCTAATTCTATACTCTAAAATAAGAAATTTTCATGAAATATGACAAAATAAGCTGTAAGACCAAAAAAATGTAAAAATATGCTGTAATAAATCGTAATCAAATTCTTAAAATTATTTGAAACAAATAAATAACAATTATTTTGGTTCATTTGAAGTCCCAAAAAAAAAAATATGATTTTGCATATTCTTGTTTTAAAGTTACACCAAAATAATATTGAAAAAAAAAAAATATTCTTAATAAGACTTTCTTTTCGGGAGATGAATCTAATTTTCGGTAAAAAATTCGACATAGACAGATTCAGCCGATTTTAATAGTATTTATACTTGGATCATAAAAGGCCTGTGAGATAAATTTTACTGAATTATTTGCAATATTTCAACCTGAAGTTTGATTACAAACTTTACGTAGACGGACAGATGGACAGGTGCGTCTTAAACTAGTTCTTCTTACTGTAATTAGAATAAATGCAAAATACTGCCCACTATGAGGGCATGGGGTATTAAAGTCATTAAAATACGAAATAATCATCATAGTCACCACAATTCAAAAGAATTGATCAAACTTCGATGAAATTACCACCACCACCAAAAAAAATCGCGAAAATTAAAAAAATGTCCAAAATTAAAATGAAAAATCTTCTAAATATAAAAAAAAAAAATGGAAAAAAATATTTTGTTTCTTTTTTGTATTAAAAAACAGAGAAAAAAAATTATTGCCAAAAAAAAAAAAACGTTTTTTGGATAGTTCTTGCCCATAAAAAACTTGTAGCTCTCTAAGTTTTAAGTTAATTTAAGATTTTTAAATTGATTTAGAAATCTGAAGAATGTAGCTTTCTAAGTATAATGTAGTAAGTATATATATTACATTATGTAATTTTCATACCAACTCTTTTTAAATTCACTTATTTACCTCAAATTTCCTTCTTTTTCAATTTACTTTTATTTCAATTAAATTTTCTTGTATTTAAACAAGATTTTCTTATTTATAAAGGTGGTAATGCTGCTGTTGCAAGTTTTTTAAGAAATGAAATTAAGCTGTCAACTAGTCTTTTTCATTGTGTTTCCACGTAGTTTGCGCTAGTTAATGAAATTGTTACAGTGCAACAACTCAAAACCATTTTAAAGAAAGTAGCAACAAGAAATAACAGAAAAAAGACAAAAACGACTTAAAAATACCCTTAATATTCTTAAGATATTAAATCTACTATAACTTTAAACTAAAATTTAAAATAAAACTTTTAAAAATTGTTAATTTTATGGAAATTAATGATTAAATAGTCTGTTTTGTAGGAATTTATAGCCACTTGTTTGATTTATTTAATTTATGTCCTCTTAAATGCTTTTGTTTTAAAATAGTGCAAATAAATTCAGCGTTAAATGCTGGAATAAAATAATAGCTGGCAATTGTTCTTTATTTTAAATACATTTCCTTTTTTTTTTTGTATTTTCTCAACGGCCACTTAACCCTATTTTTCATTATTTATATTTAATTTTATTTTTTAAGCAGTCACTCAGTCCATTCATTCATTTATTTAGTTGTAAGTGAGCGAATGAGTGAGTGAATGAATGAGTGCGTTAAGTTAACTTAACATTTTAATTTTAACAATTTTTCTAGTTGTTGGCCAAAAAAAAGTTCAACAGGAGCACAACAAAATGAACTCAAATACTCTTGGCATAGTAAACTCTATTGTATTTATTTAAGTTGTTCACTTTTTTTCTAGTTTTTTGTTTTTTTTTTTTTTTTTCCTTGTTTTCCCGCATTCCTAACTAAAAGTGGCGTAAATTGTTAAGAATGTGGTAGAAAATTTACAACAAATTTTTTTTAGATTTTTTTCTCTCTCTCTATTTTCTGTGCCAAGTTTAACAACAAAAATATAAAAAATAAAAAAAGTTGCCTGCCAACACTAGTTGTGTGAATATTGTTTTTTTATTTTTTATTTGAAGGCAGGGGTTAGGGTAGGAATAAAAAAGTGTTTAAATTGTAAAAGGATTCAAAACTTTAATGCCATCGGGGATTTACACATAAATTTTATGGGAAAACATAACAACAAAAAATCCAACAAATTTATAGAAATATAACGGGGAAATTGTTTACGAATGAGAAAAATCAAGTACAATATAACTTTAAAAGTAAATATGGATTATAGAAAAAAATAATTGCTTTATTTTACATTTGTGATAAATTTTAAAGTCACTAAGAATGAAAGGAATTTTTTAAAATATTAA
This sequence comes from Protophormia terraenovae, assembly GCA_951394005.1. NCBI lineage: Eukaryota > Metazoa > Arthropoda > Insecta > Diptera > Calliphoridae > Protophormia > Protophormia terraenovae. The sequence continues at coordinate 130,634,704 of OX596077.1, forward strand.
AATTAAATGCATATAATAAGGAAAGACAACTAGAAAGGGAAAAGAAAAATAACACAAATAAAAAAAAAAAATAATAAAAAAATATATTTTATCTTTCAATGCATTTTTTTAATTCTAAATTATACTTAAACGTTCAAAACTAGTCACGTGACAGGTTGTCGGGGCTAGTGACCGGTCCCAGTTATATGAGGTTAACCTGTCACTTTTACATGAGGTTGTCATTGGAGGTGGCTAATTAGACCCTTGGGACAGGTCGCAGGATAGGTCACAGGACTGGTCCAACAAGACAGGTTCAGTAACGATTAATGTGATAAAAATTTTATAAAAAATCGATACTTTTTTCTTTTTAAACATTTTTTTATTATTATTTTTATTAAATTAAGTTTATTAATATTTTATAATTTTTCTTTCATGTCGATGGCGGTACCCCGAATCGAACCCATGTTGATTTAATATATGTTTTATAGTCTTCAACGCTAACCACTCAGCCACTGATTATTATTGCGCACGAGTTGCTAATTGCGCACTTAACATTATAATTTGAATCTCAACAGTTAAATAGTAAATCTGTTTGTGTCAACTGGTTTCCAAATGGAACTTTGGTGACAAGTTAGATGTCAATTGGTACTCAACTGGTACTGAGGGACTGGTCCATTACTGCAATTGCCACAAATTTCCCGCAGGGATATAACGATTTAAATTGAAATTCTTAAACCACGTGGGACATTTTTAATTAACAACATTAACAACAATAAACTTTTTAAATACAAAAATTTAAAAAAAAAAAAAAATGTTCACGTTTTTGAGCTTTCATGTTTGGTTCACGTTTTAGAATAGTCTGTGTAAAAAAATTTGTTCACATTTCTAAGTCGTTCACGTTTTCGAGTGATCAATTTTCGCGAGTGCACTGTATTTTACTTAAAAAAAGTACCAAAAATTACTATAAAAAATAGGATTTTTGAAAGGTACAAAAGGCATGTTTGATATATTTCTGATAAAAAAGATAATATTTTAATTAATTCTACAAATAATTGGCCAAAGAATTAAATGTCTACTATCAAACTGTTTCCAAGGCTATTAACAGTATCAGGAGAATTCGACCATTGATATGAAATATAGTTCGGGAGAAAAAAGTCCACTAGATATTGGAAAGGGCAAGTAAATTTAAAGCAAACATATCTGGTAGAAAAGCAGCTCGGTTAGCTCAGTGCTCAGACTATTTGGTGCGAAAAGTTAAAGCTAATGCGTAGTTGAAAACATATAAAGTCCAAAAAGTTCCAGACTAAAATGCTGCAAAAAAATTTAGAAGCCAAGAATAAGGCCCGAAAATTAAAATCAAAAATCAAAACGACGGAACGTATGTACTGGCAGATATTTCGCAGCATCCGGGTTAAAATTTGTTAATGCTGGAGGATATGTTGAGGATAAGATTAGGACAGATAAGCTGATTAAATTTCCTAAAAAAGTTTTGGTTTGCAAAGATTTATGCAGTTGCGTCAAAGGAAGCAAGTCATTTGTTACTATGGACTCTATAAATACCGAAAAAAACATCAAAGAATGTTTGCAAAAAAACTTATTTCTTTCATAAGGGAGCACAATATGTATTTTTGGACCCATTTGGCATCATGTCACTATGTAAGAAAGATCTGGAGTGGTACCAAAACAATAACATAGTTATTATATCAAGAGAGGTCAATACTCTAAATTGTCTGGAGCTAAGGCCAGTGAAGAGATATTGGGCTTTTGAGAAAAGAAAGTCGAAGAGGACAAAAGAGTTATCCCAAAATATCAAAGATTTTAAAAGCGAATTAAAAAAGTAACTGAAACAACCATTAGATCTCTAATGGAAGCCTTACCAAATAAGGTCTACTAGTTCGTTAGTAGTGGTTAGAAGTAATAACAATTAAATAAAAAAAAGTTTGCTAAAAATTATAGGTGATCACAGACTGAGGTCCTTCGCCAATTGGAGGCTTATTTAAGAAACTAAAGCCAATTTTAGTTTTCATAGTTTTTTATATGAAAAATCGAATTTTGATAAAAATTATAGGTGATCAAAGGTTGAGGTCCTTTTGCCAGTTGAAGGCTTATTTAAGAAACTTGAGACAATTTTAGTTTTCATATAATTTTGTATGAAAAATCGAATTTTGATAAAAATTATAGGTGATCACAGATTGGGGTCATTTTGCCAATTGGAGGCTTATTTAAGAAACTACAGACAATTTTAGTTTTCATATCGAATTTTGATAAAAAATTATAGGTGATCACGGATTGAGGTCCTTTTACCAATTGGAGGCTTATTTAAGAAACTACAGCCAATTTTAGTTTTCATATCGAATTTTGATAAAAATTATAAGTGATCACAGATTGAAGTTCTAATTTCTAAAAAGTACCAAACTTATATTTGTCATGTTTTGATAAATTATGAATTCCATGTAAATTTTATCTATATGTTGGTTGGTTTTGAAGTTACGTATGGTGCCAAAAAAGTACCAAAATATAGTTTTTTACCCGTTTTCTCCCTAAAAGGGCTATTTTTTAAAAAAAGTAACAGACACCTCTCCGATTATTCTACAACAATTATTCAACTTTTTTGTATTCTAGTTTAGTTTGGGAGATACAAGGTTACCGATTTGACCAGTTTTTACCCTTTTTTTTACCATCTAAGCATTCGAATTTCTTAGTGGATCTATTTGGAGGTAGACCAACCTACATTCTAAATTTCATCTCTCTAGCTTCAGGCGTTTGGGCTGTGGGATTATAAATCAGTCAATCAGTAACTTTATTTTTTTATACGTTCTACATATTTTTGTGATTCATTTTTGTATATCGAGCGCACTGTTCCCGAGTTATAGTTAAACATACTCGAGTAATCGGCTTATTTAGGGCGAAATATTAGTCTCGCCCTTAAAAAATCTCGACCTGATGGGAATAAATAGAAAGCATATTCGAGTTCAGCATATTTAATTTCATCTAGACCATGAAAAATAATTAAAGGCCGATAAAATGTTTTATTTTTAGTAAAAAAAATTGAAAACTTAAATCTTCAATTTAATAATTAATACAATTAAAAAAGTAATTGGTATAGTTTTTATTTTTAGTAAATCGTTTAATAAACCATATTTTTCGATTTATAAATGTAATTTTTTTAAAAATTTATTATTTTTTTTTTATAATTTTTATAAACCGCAATTTTTTTCATTACATTCTTTGTCATTTATGAAAATATGTCCTTTTTCTTGTCTTCTTTCCAAAATAAAATTATTACCATCACTTTCTATAATGACTTAACCTTATGGTTTTTATTTGTCTCTTTAAATATTATTTCCTCTATTTATTTTCTTTTACCTTAATGAATATTATTCTAAGCAGACTTTTCTTATAACGCTGGTCTTATAAACTAAAATGTTCTTTTATTTTATTATTTTTTATTTTTTTATTTTTATTTAATGGGAGGTTTTTTCTATTTTATGTCTTAATATTATTCTTAACATATTTTTATGTAATTTTACCAATTTTTGTTTTTCGTATTTTTTTTTTTTTTTTTTTTTTTATAGTGTAGGATGAATGTTTGTTTGGTTGCTGGGTCCATTATATTAAAGTAACATTAAACGTAAATAGACAAACAAACAAACAACGAATTGAAATGACAGACATACTAACTGTAATATAGAGATAGATAGACAAATGGTTACCATTAGATGAAATTGTGTAACCTGAGACAGCCAGCAGGTTAGGCAGTCAGTCATTTAGTGAGTGAGTGAATAGGACGAAAAGGTGAAATAAGAAAAATGTGAGCTATAGAAAAACTTTAACCTTATTTAAGTATTTTTTTTTTTTTTTTTTTTTTGTAGAGCATCTAAGTAGAAGTGCTAGTAAGAAAAATTCCCTAAAAGTCAAGTTTCAATTTGTTGTTTTTCTCTTGTTTCTTCTTTGGCTTTTTCTAACATTAATGGAATTTTTCTAAATATTTGTGTTTTTATTTTTAGTTTTTTCTTGGCCAAAACACATAAACTCGTCACATTACTTACTTGAAAGATTTTTCTGCAAGAAGCAGGAAACAAAAATTCATAGAAAAAAATTAAAATAAAAAAACTTTATGTCCACCTAAGTGTTATTAGTTGCAAGAATTATGGAGGAAGGGAAATGATTTTTAGGACAGAAAGTTTAAGGAAGCAACAACTTTGTTTTACTTTGGTTTTATTTTTAAAGTCAATTGCATATATTTTCTTATACCAGCAAGTTTGTTGTATTTTTATTTTTATCCAACAAGCTGCCCTTAAGTTTATACTGGCAACCAAAGTTATGACAATTAAAGCTATCGTTCGTTCGTTTTTTTTTTCTCGTTTCCAAGTTTCTCAGCATCATTCACCAAAGTTAAAGTTTATGAATTGTCCAGCATAGACTTGAGTCTTAACTTTTATGTGGCTTTTAGTTCGTTTATGTTTTTGTTGCAAAGTTTTCAATTAATTGAAAAATAACATTTAGTTCATTTTTGTTGTATTTTTGTAATTCATCCATGGCCAATAAACATGTGTTCGAATTTTTGATATTTCCTTACGTTCTTTTTATTAAGATTTTGGAGGGTTCTTGTAATTTTAATTGATTTTTCTTACATTCAATTTGTAATGAAGTTAAGTTTTACATTAAAGTGAAGCCATTCAATGAAAATGTTATAAACGTCAATAAAATATTTTTTTTTTTTTTTTTTTTTTTTTTTTTTTTTTGAAAGAGGGGTGGAGAGTATTTAAGAGCAAATGCTAATTAAATATTTAAGTTATTAAAGTGAAGCCTTGTTTTTAGAAGTTTTCTTATTTTTTAATTAATCAGCTAAATATTTAGTAACTTAATCTGATTGATTCTGTTTCTATAGTATTTCTTTTTTTTTACCTTATTTTTATTTAAAATATTATTTGGTACTTAAAGGAGCCACATCTATTAAGTTTTTATGTCTCCAAAATCTAAATGTAAACTCACCAACACTCCTGCTTTAATAATGTAAAATTTTGCTAAAATCCCTTCATTAGTTTACAAATAATTTTATTTTCGTGCCCCTTCAAAAACAAATATGTGAACTAGATATAATTCCGCATGCTAAGTCGGAGTTCACACACATCAATTTTTCTTGCCGCAATTCTGACTTCGTAGGTGGGAGAGGCAAAGATAATGTAAATCTTTAGTATTCCCTTTTCTTCTCTCTCCTATAAACTCAGAATTGCGACAAGAAAAATTGCTGTGTGTGAACCCCAACTAAGCTCGAATCTGCTTTCAGTTTTTTACATCAAGTCGATATTTTTTTTTTTATGGGCGTGTCTAATATTGGGTCCTAAATAAGCCGATTACTCGAGTATATCACTATAGCGTGACTACTATGACCCCGCTTTTAGGCAGTCACACTTGTATAACTCGAGAACGGTTTGCCCTATTAAGATAAATTAAACTCCTATATATAGCGACTTAAATTGTCTTTGAGGTGAATTTACATAATTCTTTGTTCAGTTAATATTTCCGTAGTTAGTAGCAAATTTTTTTTTTTTGAAAAAAAAATGGTGAAAATTTTGATCCATAACTCTAAAATTCTTGAGCGAATAAAAAATATTATTGACGCATCTTGAAGACAATTTTCGCATGCATCTTTTGGTGTATCATTTATTAAAGGAGTCCTGAGTTATAGTCTAAATTTGGCAAACCATTCTCGAATTTTATAGTGTGACCGCTAAATAAGGTGATGATATTAGTCATGCATATAAAAAAATCAGTACGTGATAGAAAAAAAGTGTATGCAGATTCTTGTTTAACTCGTCAAAATCCACTTAGTCCACTTATTTTTGTTTCAAGAAAAAATAAAAGAATACATTTTTTACCCACCACTGTATTTCTACTCAATTATATACATGGGTATTTTTACATAACTGTGAATAAAATCAAGATTTATTAATCAATTTGGAAGACACATGCCTTATTTTGTTCGCAGAATTACCAGCTTTAGGATAAAGATGATAAACTGAAACATTTTTGATGTTTTCATTTATTAAATGAAATTTTAGTAACAAAAAAATTTAAAATTTTACATAAAAGGTTTGAAGATATATTTAGTCCGCATCTTTTGGTGTATCACTTATGTCAATCGTACATACCGTTCTTGAGTTATAAGGAAATATACTAGAGTAATGGCGAAATATTTGACACGCCTATAAAAAAAATACAGACATGATGGAAAAACACTGAAAGCATGTTCGTGTTTAGGACATCAAAATACATCACGTCCAACTATTCGTCTATCGTGGAGGATTTTTTTGTCGACCAGTGTTATTAATAATTAATTGAATATTAATCATAGGTAACATATGCCAGTGATGTTAATAGCAAGCAATGTTTAATAAATATAAGTATCAAACTACTGAAACATTTAAAAGATAATTACTACGAGTATAATAGATGAAGAATCAAGCTTTTTAAAAATATAATCAACAATATTTCCTTTTCAAAATTAATGGAAATACAGTCTGCCAAAATTGACCTTACTTTTGCAGAGAAACTTTCTATTATATTTTATTCTATTCTTTTTATAACTTAATCTGGTCACCTTAATTCTGCCTTATTTTTTACAAACTAATGAAAATATCATGATGAAATATTAATATAAAGGGAAAAAAATTCTTATCAAAATACTAATTTAAATCCTATTGCAACAAATATGAAACAATTATAACATCATTCAAACTAAAAATAAATAAAAAAATTTAAATTTCTTTACACAACATGAAATGGGTGTTAAATATGAAGGTTATGTCGAATTATTTCTGCACGAATGCATAAGCAGTTAACTAGAAAAAAACGTAACATTTTAACTAATTTACGTTAAAATAAGTTGAAACATTTTGAGGTCTAAAATAACAACATGACATGACATCATTATAACTGAAAATTTAAATTACTAGTTTATAAAAAATTATTCAAAAGTAAAGCAAGTGTCAACGAGTCAAAAATTTTTGATTAATTTGTTATTTAGTTTTTTAAATTTATGTTTCCCTTAAAATTAAAATACATCTTGTTTTAACAGATTTTTTTTTTTTTTAATATTTTCTTCCATTTCTTTTTCCTTTTTTATTTTGTAAAATGAAAAGAAATTAAGTAGCAAGTTGTTGGTTAAAAGCATTTTATGTATTACTTTTCCCCTTATTTATTTATTTTTTTTAATGAATTGTAACTGAAAATGAGTCTGAGGATGTTGAATGTAAAAGTGCACTTAACATGCTGCTTTAAGCATAAATAATAAAAAAAGTAACAGAAATCATTTTTTACTAGGAAAGAAAACGTTGTGCAAGTTTTCAAAGAAATATTGACAAGTAGTTGAATATGATACTTGAAAAGTGTTACTCTTTTTAAGTACTAAAACACAAAGAGATAATAAAAATGAATTGGAAAGCAGAAATACTTATAAAGTAATTATGAAATTATGTTTCTATAAAAAAATATTTTATAAGTTTACTCTAGCAAAGTACGGTTATAGAGAAAATATATCAATATAAATAATGAGCGTTTGGTAAGTTAAATTTTAATTAATTTTGAAAATTTGTCATTTATTCATCTTAATTAAAAAAATAAATATTTTTAAAAATTTTGCAAAAATTAGTTTTGTTTTAAGGACTCGAAGTGAATTAAAGTTAGTTGGCTATTTTTTTCTTTTTGCTCATAATATTAAGGTTATTATTAATATCAATAAAGTTAGAATATTGATATTTAGTATTGTATTGTAATGCAAATTAAACAAATCGCCAAAACAAACAAAAGTTAGCAAAACGAAAAAAACAAGCGCGAAAGTTAGATAGATTCGGCTCGGCCGAAATATATATATATATATATATATATATATATATGTTTTAAGGGAAAACATCAAAAATGTTTATCATCCTTATCTCAAAGCTGGCAAAACTACGAGTAAATAAAGACACGTATTATAAAAATTGATGCACAAATCATAATTACATTCACAGTTAAGGTAGGATACCCATACATACCTATAGTTAAATGGAGATATATTAGTGGGCAAAAAAAAATTTTTTTTCGTCTTAAATAGAAAAAAAAAAATAAGTGGATTAGGTGGAATTTAACGTTCTAAATAAGAATCAGCTTTTACTCTTTTTCTATCACGTATCGATTTTGTTTTTATGGGCATGACTACTATGACCCCGCCTTTAGGCAGTCACACTTGTATAACTCGAGAACGGTTTGTTGTATTACGATAAATTAAACGCTAGTATATAGCGGCTTAAATTGTCTTTAAGCTGAATTTACATAGTTATTTGGTAACTAGTAGCAAAAAAAAAATTAAACAAATATTTGAAAAATCGTGAAAATGTTGATCCCTAACTCTGAAATTGTTGACATAACTTGAAGACAATTTTTGCATGCGTCTTTTGGTGTATCATTTATCAAAAACGTGTAAACGGTTCTTGAGTTATAGTCCAAATTTGACAAACCGTTCTCGAATTTTATAGTGTGACTGCTGAATAAGGTGATGATATTAGTCGTGCCCATAAAAAGATATCAGTACGTGATAGAAAAAAAGTGAATGCAGATCCTTGTTTAACTCGTCAAAATCCATTTAGTTCACTTATTTTTATAAAAAAAAAAAAAAATTAAAAAAAAAAATAATTTTTTTGCCCATCACTGTATGTCTATCCAATTGTATGTAACATGCGTATTTTTACTTAATTATGAATAAAATCAAGATTTATGCATCAATTTTAAAGATACATGCCTTAATTGATTCGCAACATTACCAGATTTAAGACAAAGATGATAAACTGTAATATTTAAAATGTTTTCATTTATTAAAACAAATTTTAGTAACAAATAAATCTAAAATTTTGCATGAAAATTATTATTATTTTTTTATATATATATATAACTTCGAAACTATTGACCACATAAAAAATTTAAGTTTGGATGATTTGAAGACATTTTTAGTCCTCATCTTTTGGTGTATCACTTTGGTCAATCGTACACACCGTTCTAGAGTTATGAGGAAATAAACTAGAGTAATGGCCTTACGAAATATTTGACACGCCCATAAAAAAACCCAGACCTGATGGAAAAAAAACTGAAAGCAGATTTGTGTTTAGCACATCAAAATACAACAAGTCCAACTATTCGCCTATGGGGGAGGATTTTTTTGTCTACCAGTGTAGTTAATATGAAAAGATCCCTAAACGGAACAAAGTTCTTCTTGCAGTTAATGTTTTAAATTGCTTAAGCTCACAAGCGTTTTATTTTTATATTTAACCGTGAATTCTAAGTTAAATATTTTATTTTTCAGATTTTTTTTAGAAAATTCAAGATCAATAACATTTTTAGAATTGCTAACAAATAGTTCAAACAAATAGTTCAAATTTACTTTTTAGAGATTATAGTTTCAGTATTTGATTAATATAAACAATCGTTAAACTATTCTACTGATACTTTTTTTATTAGATTGCTAATAAGCGGATTGTATTTTATAAATAATAATATTTTATCAAATGTAAGATTTATTTACAATAAAAATGTTTGTTTTTTTCAATGCGAAAGAATTTTATAAAGTTATTATAAGCTCTGATCTTAAGCATTTAAATACCTATTAAATTATCTAAAATTATTTCCTTTTTTACATTCAAACTAGCTTTAATCGTGGTACTTTATATGATTAAATTTTGCCTTTGATTTATGCACCTAAAATTCTAATTTTTCTTTCTATTCCTTCTTCATTTTAAAATTCTTCTCATTAAATTATTCCTATTAACAGCTTTATCTGTTTATCAAAAACTATTAAATTGTTTGTCAGCAAATAACCCTGATATTTTCATAGTCTTTAGTTAGAAAAATCAATATTTCGTAAGTAGTAAAACATATTATAAAGAATAACCATGAATATTTATTACTTATCAACAACATTGTAGCTAAAATACCCTTACGTAGCACACAAAGTAAGTAAAAGTAAATATTCAAATAAGTATAAATAAAAAAAATGAATTACTTAGCTAAAGTAACCCCTAAAAGTAGGCAACAAGAAAAAAGACTTACGAGACTTGAACTAAGCAGTTTCCCCTTATAAAAGCTTGAGGCATATTAAGCAAATATTCAAATGAAATGGGAAAACATATTTTAATTAGCAGAAAAAATTTAAATAATAAAAACGAACTTTGATAACTAAAAGGTACAATGAAAGCCTTAAGGAATTACATATTTATTAAATATTGCATTCTTATTTTGTGTCAGCAAATATTTGCTTAATATGACTTTAACTAATGTTATACGACATTACTAAAAATATTGAAAAAGTAGAAAAGTTTGCAAAAGTAACCAGCCCCCAGGGGTTTTATAAACTCACAAAGTATTTCCTTAAACATTTTCAATAAAACATTTCCTTAGCAAATTTTTTTTATGTTTTTTAATCTTTAATCTTATTTTTAGAGTAAATAAGAAGAAAACAACCACTACTTACTTGATTTTTATGTTCTTGAATATCACATGAATGTTGTAAACGTTGTTTCACCTCGTGATGATGACCGTGTTTTTCAACATTTATTTCCGTTTTAAGATGATGTTTAATATGTTCAGAATGTGTTGGCAAGTGTTTATGTTTCGAGTGTTTTATATCATCCTCCAAATCATCACCTACACCTCCACCACCACCACCATCATCTTGTATATAGTGAGGCCAACGGCGACAACATAAACGCGCATAGGTACATTGCAAAGCCTCGGCTAGAAGGGCACCTAAACTGGAGAGACACATCAACATCAATGGTACCCCAATTAAGGCATAAAAAATAGTTGCTATTTTACCACCAGCTGTACGCGGTGTTAAACTTCCATGACCTGTTTTTAGCAAGAAAAAGAAAACAGTTTTTTTTTTTTTTTTTTTTTAAAGTTTTTTTCTTTTTTTAGTTAATAAATTTTTATGTTTGCAGTTTCTTAGCGCGAGAAAATTTTAAATTTGTTAGATGTTGGTAAAACTTCAGTTAAAAAGTAGAATTATAATGTTAATTTGAAAAAACAGGAAATAATTTAAAATGAAATTTCTTAAAGAAGATTAAGCCTAAAGCAAAGTAACTAATAGAATATAAATATGCTTATTTAGAATCATAAGGAAAATATTAAATATAAAACTTTAGAGGAATATAAATACATTTATATTTTATTTAGTAATTTATTTAAAATAGCAGAAGTAGGAAGTGAAATAAAATTTTTAGATTGACAGTTTGTAAATTATCCCAAATAAGTCATTGTCATAAGGGCTTATAGGCTTCAATCGCAGTTCTTTATAAAGCGAAATCTAGGCTTCGGTAGCAAATGTTTTAATAGAACTATTATTATACTTAAATGTCCCAATTTTTGCAGTAAATTTTCGTCTGCAAAAATAGTTTTCTGCAGATTATATTTTTGTTTTGATTGAAGGCCTGTTTATAGGCAGCCCTAGTCTTTAAAGAGAGGTATATTGGAGGTCAAATTTTGGCTCTAATATTTTAACACTGTCAGTTTTTGTCTGAACAGTAAGTCTTTCTGTAGTACACTTTTGGATTAAACTATACGTTTTTGTATAATCTATTCATAACCTCAATCCTTTTATAGTATATCTTAGGCTTCAGTCATCCGTATTTTTATAGCCTAAACAGGTTGTTATAGAGATAATTTTTTTTAATCATATTTTGGTTTCATTTGTAAGTCTTTCTATAGTAAACCTCAGCATCAATAATAGTTCTTGTTGCAGTGAACTATTATTTTTAAATGTAGGACTTGACCTCAGTCATATATCTTATTAATTGTAAGTTTATTTATGGTAAGTTCTTGGCATTCATCTTTGGTATATTGAGTTTGTCATTCCATGTATTTCAAAAATATTATCTAAGATCCCATAACGTATATATATTCTAGGTCCTTGTTAAAATCCAAGACGAACTAATGATGTCCGTCCATCTGTCTGTCTGTTGAAATCAGGATAGCGGTCAGGGCCAACATCCTAGGGACACGAAATTTGTCTCAAATATTTATCCAACATAAGATTTATTTGGTATTGAAAATAAGCAAAATCAGTTCATAAACCAAGTTATGGACCAAACACTAGAAAAGCAGGATGTACTTCCGATATCTTTTTCACAAAAACATGTAAATTTTACACAAATAGTTCAATGACCAATATAAGCTCAGAAACAAAAAGTGGGTGGTCTGTGGCCCGCCTACTTTACCAAATACTTTCCCTAAAAGATGAAGTTTTAAAAAGTTGCAGATAGTGGTTATATAGATTTGGCCAAGCCGATTAAAAAATTCTCTCTTGTTATTGTCTCCTTTAAGCATCAACACTCTTCCTTTATAGAGTTCATTCTAGGTTTTAGATGCAGGTCTTTACGTAGAATATTATTGTATTTAGATGCAGGTCTTTACATAGAACATTCTTGGATTTAGAGGTAGATATTTATAACTTATTCTTGACTTCAATCGCAAGTTCTATGCTCATCATTCTTAGCTTTATCCGCAATTCTTTAGTATATTTTTGTATTTAATATTTAACATTTTGTAGTATTCTATTCTATTCTATTCTATTCTATTCTATTCTATTCTATTCTATTCTATTCTATTCTATTCTATTCTATTCTATTCTATTCTATTCTATTCTAATCTACTCTACTCTACTCTACTCTACTCTATTCTATTCTATTCTATTTTATTCTATTTTATTCTATTCTCTTCTACTCTATTCTATTTTATTCTATTCTGTTCTAATCAATTGGAATATAGGTCTTTACTGGCTTCAATACTTCCGCTCTCTATATCACATTTTCAATTTAATTAATATTAGTCGTTGGTTTCTTCTGACTTAATTTAATTTCTTAACTTCAATGCCTGTCCTTTACATGGTCCATTTTTAGCTCTAGACATTGGTTTTTATTTGCTTCAATTTTATTTAAAATTTTTTAGAGTCTTAAATGAATTTTAATTCTTGGCCTTTATGCTGTCTATTCCTGTAATGAATTACAGGTCCTTTATACGGTAAATATTTTGCCTCAGTCCTAGGTCACTATATAATCATTTTTCTGCTTCAGTCTTTTCTATATACAATTCTGTTCCAGGCTTTGATTTTAGTTCTTTAAATAATTTCATTTGAGCTTTAGTCCTCTGTTTTTTATTAACCCTATATTGGCTTGTATACTAGGTTTACCTAAAATTTTATTTTTATTTTCAACAAAAAACTTTTAAATATTTTACTTTACCAGACAAGTTTAAAGTATTTTGCTTTAAACTCATTTACTATAACCAAGTTGTTTGCGGTTAAATAAAAACTTGAAACCTTTTAACATTTATTTTCCTCTTGTCAGCCAATAAATTGTTTTAAATTTTCTGTCTGCAAAAATTTATTTTGTCTTTTACCCTTACTCTCTTGTGTATTAAATCACTAAATTTTAATTAGTTAAAAAAAAAATATATAACCATGTCCCCGTATAATAAGTCTGTGAGCCACCAATTTAGTGGCCTGTCGCACAAAATAGTAAGCAAAAATATTTTTGTTCTTTTTCAACTTTTTTTTTTTTTGTAATAAATTTCGTTACGCACCAATTGTTGTTATCACAGTTACTGAATAGAGTAGAGCCTCACTAAAAGACCATCTTGTTGCGGTTAAATCACTATATTCCAGCAAATTATTATTACTGCCCGCACCACCACCGACACCATAACGGCCCAATGCTGTTGTTGTTGTCTCGGTAGCCATGCCTCCACCATAACCTCCTGCTGTGCCACCTGATGCACCATTTGTGGATGCACCAGACGCCATATTGCGTGTTGCCGCCACAATAGTGCCCTCGAAACGTCTCAATTGTTCATGCACCAACATTGTCCAGTTGCGTTCATAAAGGACATTCAATTTTTCTTTTAAAATATAGTAGAGCAGGAGGAAAATATGAAAATAAGAGAGAGAAAATCATTATAATTTCATTAATGTTTGGTTATGTATGTTTGTAACTTAAATGTGTCTGTGTGTTTCGGGTTTTTGCTGTTTCCATTTAATTTTCATGTTTCTCGTTTTTAACAAAATAAAATTGTGGCAAAAGAGTAACATTTCTTTTCATTTAATTAGCTGACAAATATAATGAATATTTTAAGTAGCAAAACAGCAAAATTTTCATTGTATTTTTATTATATTTTTTCATAATTTCAAAAAAAAAAAAAAAAAAAACTAGGAAAAAGGAGAAAAAGGAAAGCAGAATACTATTATTAAAAAAGGTCTTTAATTAACTTAAACGCATCTATTCAACCCTTCACATTTATCTAAAATAAAAGAAACCTATACAAAAAATTTTGGAAATATGTACCACAAAGAACTAATTTTCTCAATCATTTGTATGTAGGGTACAATAAACAAAGTCTGATATAGAAAAAAAAAACAAAAAAAACTGCCATTAAAAATAATTTGTTAGAATATTTAATATGCGGTCAGAGAAGGAATGCAAGCCCAGGAACCACATATACATACATATGTATATTAAAATGTAATTTGTAAATTGGAATTTGAATTTCCAATGAACAGGATAATGACTCTAAAGAAAAAGAAAATATTAATATCAATTAAAAATTGTTTCATTAACAAGAAAAGAAAATTAAAAAAGAAATTGCATTAAAATAAATTAATTTTTTCAATAAATTAATTGGCAATTCTCTTTCTTGTTGCTTACTAAAACTTAACACAATCCTCTATTTCATTTCACCATCTAAGCAAAATTTTAGTCATAATATTTCAATTAAATTTTAAAACATTTTCCCACACACACATACATAGAAATATAATTGTATAAAATTCTTTTAAATCTTTGCAAATTCTTTAACAAAACAAAAAACACAAAACTGACAAATTTCCTACAATTTCTATTTCTAACCAACCAAAAGTCTCTTGGTAATTGTCTACAATTTTATTCAAGAGGGAAAATTAAAGAAAAAGCACAACATAGAAGAATAGAAACAAAGTCTACTTAAAATTAAAATGAAAATTGCATAATTATTCAAGCACTTTAATGCTACAAAAATGAACAAAAACTCACACACACACACAAAAATGCTGAATTAATGCTACTCCTAACCACCCTCCCTAGTGCAATATGTATGCAGAGCTCAAGTTAGACAAGACAAAAAAAAGACAGCCAGGTAGTCAGTTAGGCAGCCTTTAGCAGTTTATTTGTTTTATTTTTACTAGAAATAGCAACAACGCATTACATTTGTAAAATGCTGTTAAGACATGAGCTGAAAGAGGAAGCACTTGTGCAAAAAGGAACAAACTGACATTTTAATACTCAATGCTGTTGTTTTTGTTGTTGTAGTGTGGTAGATGTTACGAGTAAGGTAAGCAACAGAAAAAGGTGCGGTAGATGAAAGATTTTATTTGAGTTAAAGGAAGAAAAGTTAGCAATTTTTAAACTTAACCTTTAGAACGAAATCTTGATTTTTTATATAAATATAAAGTACTTAGTCAAAAGCCTATAGTTTAGACTATAGTGTAAAAATTCTAGCCTATAGGGTAAACTACAGTCTGACCATAGCGTAAACTATAGTCTAGTCTATAGTGAAAGCTATAGTCGTGTCTATAGTGTAAACTATTGTCTTTTCTATGGTGTAAACTATATTCTAGCCTATAGTGTAAACTATAGTCTAGTCTACAGTGTAAAATATAGTCTACAGTGTAAATTATAGTGTATAGTGTAAATTATAGTCTATGGTGTAAACAATAGTCTATATTGTAGTGTAAACTATCTTCTAGTAAACCATATTCTATAGTGTAAAATATAGTCTATAGTGTAAACTATAGTATATAGTGTAAAATATAGTTTATAGTGTAAAATATAATCTATAGTGTAAAATATAGTCCATGGTGAAACAATAGTCTATAGTGTAAAATATAGTATATGGTGAAACTATAGTCCATAGTGTAAATTATATTCTAGTCTATAGTCTATAGTGTAAAATATGGTCTGTCGTTTAAACTATAGTCTATAGTTTAAACTCTTGTCTATAGTGTAAACTGTAGTATATAGTGTAAACTATAGTCTATAGTACAACTATAGTCTATAGTACAAAACTATAGCCTATAGTGTATACTATAGTCCATAGCGTATACTATAGACTATATTCTAAACTAGAGTCTATAGTGTAAACTATACTCTATAGTGTAAACTATATTCTAGTCTATAGTGTAAACTATGGTCTATAGTGTAAACTGTAGTTTATAGTGTAAACTAATAGTTTATAGTGTAAAATACGGTCTATCGTTTAAACTATTATCTATAGTGTAAACTATAGACAATAGTTTAAACTATAGTCTATAGTTTAAACTATACACTATAGTTTACACTATAGAATAAACTATATTCTATAGTGTAAACTATAGTCTAGTCTATATTGTAAACTATACTCTATAGTGTAAACTATAATTTGTAGTCTGTAATGTAAACTATATTCTAGTCTATAGCGTAAACTATAGTCTAATCTTTAGTGTAAACTATAGTCTAGTCTATTGTGTAAACAATAGTCTAGTTTACAGTGTAAACTATAGTTTACAGTGTAAACTATAGTCTATAATGTAAACTATAGTCTATAGTGTAAACTATAGTCTTTAGTGTAAACTGTAGTCTTTAGTGTAAACTATAGTCTTTAGTGTAAGCTATAGTGTAAACTATATTCTATAGTGTAAACTATAGCATATAGTGAAAACTATAGTCTAGTCTATAGTGTAAACTATAGTCTATAGTGAAAACTATAGTCTAGTCTATAGTGTAAACTATAGTCTAGTCTATAGTGTAAACTATAGTCTTTAGTGTAAACTGTAGTCTTTAGTGTAAACTATAGTCTTTAGTGTAAGCTATAGTGTAAACTATATTCTATAGTGTAAACTATAGTATATAGTGAAAACTATAGTCTAGTCTATAGTGTAAACTATAGTCTATAGTGAAAACTATAGTCTAGTCTATAGTGTAAACTATATTCTATAGTGTAAACTATAGTCTAGTCTATATTGTAAACGATACTCTATAGTGTAAACTATAATCTGTAGTCTGTAATGTAAACTATATTCTAGTCTATAGCGTAAACTATAGTCTAATCTTTAGTGTAAACTATAGTCTAGTCTATTGTGTAAACAATAGTCTGGTTTACAGTGTAAACTACAGTTTGTTGTTGCTGACATGTTAAAAATTATGCGCTTTTTATGGAAAATGTATGCTGTGACTATATTTATCTGTCTGTGTGCCTTTCCTCCTATGAATTTTCAACACATCATGACATGTTATAGTTTTTGTGAAATATATGCTAAACTTCGATTCATATAACAAAATGTACCTTATTATAAGAAGTTGTAAAGAAATTGATTTAAAAATATATTTAAAACAATTTTGTTTAAGAATATTTCTAAACTTTATCCCATAAAAATTTATTTCACTTTTTCAGTACTTCAGACTTAATTATTTTCTATTAATTAGTTCAGAATTTAATGGATCTTTATAAGTAATTTTATTATTATTGTTTGTAGTGCATTTTTATAGTCAACTTGCCTTTTCTTTTCAAGGCTAATGTCTGGCATATGATTTATAATTTCTAGTGCAAAAAAAAAAAAAAAAAATTAAAATGTTGAATGTTGAATAACAATGATTTGTTTATGAATTTTTTAAAACGTGTTATACATTTTAAATTAACACTAACATTTCTATGTAAATTTATATCCTGTTCAACATCAACATAATTTTAATTTACTCATGCAATATTTCAATTGAATTAATAATTAGAATAATAAAAAATTCATTTGGCTGGCATTTATTATACAAAAAAAAAGAAATAGTTGGTTTAAGCAGAAAAACTAAATAATATTTTCAGAGTATTAAACAAATGTTATTTAAAATAAAGAGGTGAAATTTTGCTTTATTTTTATATTTTTGCTTTGTGTTTCTATTAGTAGAATTACATTGCCAACTTAGAGAAATGGGCAATAGCAATAAAATAATTAACTTTTTCACCTTCTAGATAATAAAAAAAGAATAGAACAACAAAAACACACTCAGACACAATAGCAGACAATTATCAGTTAATAAAAAAAGAAACATAATAAAAAGAATAGTCCCCTTTTATGGGCCACCACAAACTTACCTGTTATTATCCACAACTCCTTTAAACATTCCTCTCTTGATTTGGCAATGAGTGCGGATTTGCTAATATCCTGCGGTGCTTCAAGCAAAGGAAATATAAAAGCGCCCATTATAGTATAAACAACAACCATAACGACCAGACCAGGTGTAGAAAATATTAACTTAAATAGGCGGCTTAAACAAGTATGCTGCTGCTGGTGTAGTTGTTGAAAGTTAGAGTGATGATGTTTGTGGGAGTGTTGGTGTTCAGACTCGTTGTTTTGATATTGTTGATGTTGTTGTTGTTGTTGCTGTTGATGTTTTTGTAATAATTGTTTGTTATTTCCGGTTTCGTTTTGTAAATTATAGTTGTTAGCTATTATTTTGTTTAGAGGTGTTGATTGCTGTTGTTGATGTTGTTGATATTGCTGCGGGTTATGTTGCTGTTGTGGTTGATTTTGTAATAGTTCTTCATCCTCTACTAAGCCGGATATCGCCTTTTCAACGTCCGACATTTTAAATGGCCAGTTAACATTAATAGTTGTAACATTGATGTAATATTTTCTATTTCATCAACAGACATTTAGCTTAAATTTTTCTTTTTGTTGTTGTTGTGGACTTATTTTAAAAATTTTTGTAAATTAAATTAAATTAAAAATTTATTTTGGCTTGTTTTTTTATATTCTTTATTGAAGATGAGTTTTTAACTTAAATTCTCATTGTCTTTTTAACAAATATTTGTAGTATAAGCTGTTGAAATTGTTTTTGTGTGTGTGTGACAAACAGGAGTCTATGTAGGTGTAACTCTGTAATTATGTTGTTTTAATTATTTGTTGTTTAAAATCTCCTTGTTATTGTTGCTGTTTCATTTACTGTTTACAACACTTATTTACACAAATCACTTGTTTGTAATTTTTTTTTCTCTAGCAACGCCTGTTGTGTCAAGTTCCTTGTTAAGCTTGATGTTGCTTTCAACAAAAAAAAATCTTTTATTTTATTTATTTCACATTTCACTTAAATGTTTAAATATGTCTGTAGGTTGGTTGCATTTCAACATGTAGTTGTTGTTAACATCATTCTTGTTGTTTTCTTGTTTTTCATTTTGTTGTTTTCATTCCTGCTACTACTTGTACTACTGCTGCTGTTGCTGTTGCACATTCATTGTTGTCATTAAATTTAGTTTATGTTGATAGGCAGAGCTAGTCCTCCTCCTACAATTGAAGTGTTACAACAAATAAATTAAAAAATAATTTTTAAAAAATGTTAAGAATAAAATTAGGTTAAATTTATTTAAATGTTCTGGCACTACAAAACAACACAAAAACAATAAGAACAAATTAAATATAAATGAAAGTTAATTTTAACACAAAAAAATAAAATAAAATAAAATAAAATAAAAAACACACTTGCAACAAGTCGAAAAATGAGAGCAAGATTTAATTTGAATAAATTTCTAGCACAAAAACTTTAATAAAATTTTATTTTGTCAAAATTTTTTTGACTTCGTAGGAAAGATAGGTAAAGAGAATATAAAATCTTAGTATTCCTTTCTCCTACGAATTCAGAATTGCAGCAAGAAAAATTACTGTATGTAAACTCCTACCATAAAATTTACCAATTTGAAATAAATTTAAACATATTTCACATTTTGTTTGAAGACTGAAAATTTCAATTTATAAATTTTCGAAAATTCAAAAGAGTCATAATAATTTGAATCTAATATTTTCCAATAAATTTTTAATGTTTTTTTTTTTTTTTTAATTAACTTCAATCTCCTTATCTTACCATTGTGTGGTTTTAATTTTCCCAGCAATTTAACTTTATTATTCAACCACATCTTAAAGATTTTATTTGTCTGCTTGAACCACAAAATTTCTCATATATATCTTATACTATAGCACTAATGCAATTATCCTTAGAAATTTATGCTTTTCGCCTTTCCATCTACAAGTATTTATGTTAATATTTGTTATTGTATTCAAGTGGTTTTTAGTGTTCAATAACAACAACAATAATAATGTAGATGATGAAGATTTTAGTGTTGATGTTCTTAATATGAGCAACGATTAATTGCTTCTATTTCATATAATTCTCAAATACATTTGCATGTGTGTGTGTAGTTTAGAAATCCAATAAATTCTCAAGTTCTTTTGTTTTCACTGATAATGTGTATATGGTGTTGCGGGTTAAGTTAGAGTTTGAATTAATGTGCGCTGTTTTTGTATTGTTTCAGTACATAAGGAATGTTCTTGGAGACTTGAAAATAACATAAGTAATCAGGCTATTGGCTATTTAAAATATTTAATGTTATATGATGTTCTTGAATATTAAGAGAATGTATGTATGTATTAACCATATACCCTTAAGGACACAGGACCACTAACTTTATTAGTTAAATTAAATGAAAAGATTTTGGAGGTTTAAAGTAAAATTTAATATACTACATACTTATATTAATAATATTAATTCTATAAAATTGTTAATTTCAAATCTAAATAATATTTTGCTATTGTTTTTGTTTTTTTATAAAAAAAAAAACACATCAACGCGTGTAGAAATTCTTTTCAAATTAATTCAAAATATTTTTTTAGGAAAAGCTGAATTTTATAAAGAGTTCCCGGAATACCAACTCAGACTTAACGGTTTGTAGCACAGAATACTTCCTCCAGACAATTCAATCTCACAATTTTTCAATAGAAAAATATTTATATATTACAACAAGTGAAATATAAAAACATAATCAAGTATCGTTTTCAAATCAAATCGGTTTGAAAAGTTGTGATGAATTTCGAACGATTTCAAAAATCATTTTTCAACAATGATCAATTTTTCATTAAGAATATACAGCTCATGTGAAAAATAAAAAATAATTTTAGAGAAATATAAAAAATTATGTAATAAAATCTAATAAAAAGGGATTTAAATATAATTTTTACCGATAACAAAAACGAAAATATAAGTACATCACACATTTTTTCGATTTAAAATCGATTCGTTTTCGAAAT
Organism: Protophormia terraenovae; assembly: GCA_951394005.1. Classification (NCBI taxonomy): domain Eukaryota; kingdom Metazoa; phylum Arthropoda; class Insecta; order Diptera; family Calliphoridae; genus Protophormia; species Protophormia terraenovae. The sequence continues at coordinate 130,655,846 of OX596077.1, forward strand.
CGTTTTCCATCACATACCTGAATATTCAATTTTGGCAAATAAAATTAAAACTCCAACATTTTTAAACGGATTTTGCTGAATTTCAATAGCAATATTTTCCCAAAAAAATCGCAGAAACGAAAAAAAAAAAAACAAAATGGAAAAAGCATTACAACGAAAACGTCAATTAGAAAAAAAATCGGAAAAATAAAAAAGTCGCATAATCGAAAAAAATCGCCAAATCCTAAAGAAAAAAAGAACGTTGGAATAAAAAAGTCGCTAAAACATAATTTAATAAGAAAGTACAAGAAACTTTGCCAAAACGAAGAAATAACCCTAAAATAAATAATCTCCAAAATCAAAGGCAGCAAAAAAAAAAGCCAAAACGAAAAAAAAAAATGGAAAAAACACTCCAACGAAAAAGCGAACAGATGCCAAAACGAAAAAAAAATCGCGGAAACGAAAAAACCAAAATGGACAAAAACACTACAACGAAAAAGCGACAAATTTAAAAAACGCTAAAACGACAGAATAGCTTAGGTAAACGTCAACTAAAAAAAAAATCGGCATAATAAAAAAAATCACCAAAACAAAAAAAAAATGCTAAAATAAAAAAGTCGCTAATACAAAAAACATGACAAAATAAGAAAGCACAAGAATCACTAACAAAACGAAAAAATAACGCTAAAATAATCCCAAAATTAAAGGCACAAAAAAAAAACGCCAAAATTAAAAAATTCTCTGAAACGAAAAAAAAAACGTGAAAATAAAAAACTCACTACAACAAAAAAGCGACAAAATTAAAAATCGCTATAATGACAAAAAAAACAACAAACTCAGCAACATAAAAAAAATCGTCTATCGAAAAAATCGCCAAAATAAAAAGTAGCTAAAAACGAAAAATGCCAAGTCAAAAAAACTTCATTAAACAATCGTTAAACTGGAAAATATAATTAATATGAATAATACCCAAAAAAGATTTTTAAGATTTTTTCTAATCCTCTTTGAAGGATTTTAGGAGAGAGTTTTGTTTGTGTACTTAAGGTCCAACCAGTGAACAAAAAATCATTTGTGCAAATGTGTGTAAGTAGTTATTGACACAAAAATTATAGGTAGAGTACTGTACAAATCTATTGAAAATAGATTTTTACGTAGCTGTGTAACTTTTTGACAACTCTGTCTTTTATTTTCTTTGCAAAATAAACAAAGAACAGGGTTATTTACACAAGGAATGTTCAAAAATACCTTTACATTTGTTGACTGTTTGTACAAAATGTTTCATATTTTATTTCTTATTTTATTTTTGACAAATTTCCGCATTTTTTTTTTTTTATATACAAATCAGGATCTAAAGCATTTTAAAATTGATAAAAACAAAAAAAAAAAAAAGCATATTTGAAAGTACTTATTTATTTTGTAGATAAAATTTTATATATTTCGTTAGTTATAATCATTAAGAATTCCTACCGAAATTTTTTTATTCGATTTTCTGAGACATTTTATACTAAAAATTAATTTAAAATTATTTATTTCAATACTATAGAGATAACGGAGCACCCCAGGAATAATCTAATATAAATAAATATATAATTTCTTAAAAGGATTGTTTTCTCAAAAGAAAATATTTTTTGTTTAAATCATTGATTATAAAAGAACTTGTTAATTTTTAAAAGTTTTCGATACATTTGTTACTAATATTCTAACTTGCTCCTTTTCATTTTTGCTCTTTATTAAATTTATGATAAATTTTCTCTCCACTTTCCAAAGTTCTATATACTCAATTTTTGCTTTTTAATGCTCAATGAAATCCTTTACGCAAAATACTTATAATTAATTCAAATTAATTACCATTTTTGTGTGGATTACCTACCAAAAATTCGCTTCTTTATCCCTCTCACACTTGCTCTTCTTTATAGACTCTTTATCATAATAAAAAAACAGTTCTCATTAAAGGGAGAACAATGTTGTTCCTTCCTTTAGTTAGTATGTTATAATTACACATATAACAACAATAAAGATGCTTGTTAGTTGATAACTAATACCCAAATATGTTTTAATACCGTTAAAAATATGTTTTACACACTTTTACATATACACTTAAATACTTTCTCTTGTATTTAAGCCATGCTCTTAAATAAAATAAAAAAAAACTTGTTTTATTTACACACTTTTATCACACGATGTCTATACAGTGGTGGCCACGAATTTAAGACACGACATGTAACGAACTAAGTTGTGATAATTATTACAACCCTGCAATATAAAATTAGATTTTGTTAATTTTTCAGTGTACCCTGTAATGTTAAGATCAATTACCGTTATTTGGTTTTGTTTGTGTATACATTTTGTTGCTGTTTTTATTATATTTTCGTAAAAACGTGCTTTTGAAGCTGGTCACGAATTTAAAACATATAAGAAATATTTGGTTTTTAAGTGATTTTTTGGTGTTTTTTGAAGCTAAAAGGTAAGTAATGAATGTTTTATTCCATTTAATGTTAGAATACATCAAAATATTTAGTTAGAAATGGCCAGAGGTACTTGGAGTTCGGATGCCGAGCGAAAATTGATCCAACAAATGAATACTGATGGAAAAACAGTAATGGAAATTTCCAAGCTACTAAAATGTTCCAGATCCAAGATTTACAATGCACTGGAACACATCAAGCAACATGGCACTACCAAAAATGTCAAACAGCACCCTAGAGCCGGAAAAACTACACCCAGGGAGGATAGCTTAATTTATAAATCAGCTGCTAAAGATCCTTTCAAGAGCTCAAGTAAAATTAAAAATGAGATTTCATCGGATTTTGGTATTAATATATCGTCCAGGACAATAAGAAGACGTCTGAATGAGAAGAACTTACGTGGGTGTATTGCACAACGTAAACCACTTGTGTCAAAAAAAAAATATTAAATCCCGACTAGCGTTTTCAAGAGAAAATCTCAATAAGCCGATGACATTTTGGAAAAATATACTTTGGAGCGACGAGTCGAAGTTTTGTCGCTTTGGTTCTGATGGAAAACAGTACGTATGGCGTCCTCCAAACCTGGAGCATCACCCAAAGTACACCCTTAAAACGGTTAAGCATGGTGGTGGAAATGTCATGGTGTGGGCAGCATTTTCCTGGCATGGTGTAGGTCCCATTCAGAAGATTATCAATAAAATGGACCAGCATATTTACAAAAACATACTGACAAGCATCATGATACCATTCGCTGAAGACAACATGCCTCTAATGTGGAAATTTATGCATGATAATGACCCTAAGCACACTTCACGCCTAGTGAAGAGTTGCTTAGAGGAAAATAATATCACAGTTCTGAAATGGCCAGCTCAATCCCCGGATCTCAATCCAATTGAGAACTTGTGGAATGATGTTGAGGAGCATGTACGAGCAGTAAAGCCAAAAAATTTGACTGATTTATGGGAAGAAATTCAGAAAGCTTGGTATGCCATTCCAAAGGAGCGCTGTATGGCCTTAGTTGAAAGTTTACCCAGGAGATGCGCTGCTGTGATTCAAAATAAAGGATTTCCCACCAAATACTAATATTGTTTTATGAAGCTGAGCTTTACTTTTGTGAATTAACTTTTATTTTGCCTATGTCCTAAATTCATGACCAGGCTTAAACTTGTATTAATCTGTATAATATGTAAATAAAAATTGGAAACTAAATATAGGTAACAAACTATTGTTGATTTTTTTTCATAACATTACTAGGATCTTTAAAAAATAACATGGATCTAAAATTTGTTCGATAAGATGTAAAAATTATCAGAAATATATAAGTGAAATGTCGTGTCTTAAATTCGTGGCCACCACTGTATGTGTGTATTCTACGTGGGAGTATGTTTGAGGGGTAAATTATAACAGTGTTTTATTACAATGAATTTTGTAAATGAGTTAATGTTTGTTTTTGTTTCATTTCTGTTTTTTTTTTTTTTAACTGTATAAGTGTGGGTATAAGTACTGGTATGCGTGTAATTATTTTGTGTCTGCTTGTATGCGTGGTTTTGTTTTATTAGATGTAAAAACATTGTTGTAAAAAAATGTAAATATTCATGCTGAAAGTTGAAAGATAATTAACATTTTGAACATATGTTTTAGACAGTTGATTACTTAAATATGAATATGGAAAATTTTCACTCTTTTTTTAGTAAGATAGAAAATTTTTTTATAAACTTTGCATGTATGTGTTTGTTTTAGTTAAACAAGGAAGTAAAAAAAGAAAAACTTTTACAGGCAACAGTTGTTTAAAGAAATTTAAAAAAAGTTATATGAGAAACAGAAAAGTTCAAAGGTTATTAAAAGAACAATGTCATAGTTTTCTTGTAAGTTTAATGTGTTATAGATACAAAAAAAAATAAATTCTTCAAGAGTTTTACATAATTTTTAGAATTTTTTCTAATCTTTTTTTTAATAAATTTCTTATTTAAAAATAATGCAACATGACAATTATTTCTGAGGCAATGGAAATTATTTCTGAGGCAAAGAAAATATTTGAACAATATAAGCAATTTTTTTAACATTATATATACTTATTGTGGTTTTTGTTGCTATCACTTTAAACATTTTTGAATTAAAAAAAAAAAAATTTTTTGTCAATTTTATGAATATAACCAACAATATCCATTCAATTCAACTAATGAGCTACCTCGATTAACCCGCTCTTTCAATTTACAAAAGCAGACAAATAACTTTAACAAAAGCTTTCTAATACAACAATACAAAAATTGTAAAAATTACCCTCTTTCACCAGGAAAATAAAGCTAAAGTTAAATAAAACGGAAGTTAAGATAAAAATATCTTAACACCTTATAAAAAGCAACTAAATAAAAAAAAAAAAACACTCAATTATGTAAAAAACTAAAAACCCTTAAACAGCCACATAACAATAGAAGTTATAAAACCAAATATAAAGTGGCTTAACAACTTGATCAAGAGTTTTCTTATACTTTTTTACATTTTATTAAATAAGAAATGAACAGGTTTTAAATAGAAATACAAACAAAAGCACATATAACACTCACACATACACACATGTTGTTGTAAGTAAATTTTTGCATAAATGAAAGAAGACATTGTTAGCAAAACGGAAATGAAGGAAATCCGTTTACACATTTAGTTGGTAAACTATAAGCAAAAAAAAAACAATTTATAGATAGAGAGAGAATTGGAAAGTGAAGGGAAGGTAAGAAGCAAAAGTGAAGCAAAACTCTAGACAACCTGCTGTTAGGCAAATATATTTTACATAAATACAAATTCTTAGCAAAATACTTATACCAGAGAAAAAAAAGAGTTAAACAATTTAAAAAGAAAGAAAAAACCAAATAAATGTTTAGACATGGTATTTTTTTGTGGCTGCGTTTGCTTTCATGCTGGCTTTGTTAACTTGTAGACCATAAAAATGTGGTAGTTTAACAAACCCCAATAACTTTCTTAACATAAACTATAAAAAAACCCAACAAAACACAAAAGCCAGAACAAAAAAAATAGCAGCCTAATGCCAACAGAATTGTCTGCCATCAACACCAGCAACACAATATAACAATAAATACACAACAACAAAAACCAAAGAGCAACCCTGCAAGTGCAATAATAATATTTACTTGTCAACACAATAGAAACCATCGAAATAAATACTACAAAGCAAACAGTTAACAACAAAAACAATTTAAATTTTATTTTTTCTTAACAAATTTTGTTTCCTTTTCTTTCGATTTTATGGAAATTTTTATACAATTTTCTTTTTTTATATTATACATTTATTTTCTTTTTTCTCTTGTCTTTCTTTCTTCATATTTTTCAGTTTACAAATAGTTTTGCAGAAAATTTTTTGTTCCTGTTCCATTTTTTTGTATACTTTAGTATTAAGAGTTAAGTTGTTGTGTTTTTTATTTACGGAGTGTGAAAATATGCAAACATTTTAATGTCTGTGTGTGTACTTTTCAAGAATTTGTCTTTTGTTATTTGCTTATTGTTAAGTATTTTGTCAACAATATGTTGTAGTAATGTCAACATAAGTACTTCAATGCTTAAGATTAAAACAGCAAGTGATTTGTAATTTTCTAAAAAACAAAATACATCAAAAAAAAAAAAATATTGATGATGCTAAACTTAAATATAAACTTTCTTCCTTCTTTTGGTAAATTAAGATGATTTAGAATATTTTGTTTGCTTATTTAGAAAATCGTATATTTTAAGCTTCATTAAGAACTTAAGTAAGTAAATGTGTAAAGAGTTTTAAATGCTGGCAAATATTTACAATGAGCATACTTATAAAGGAGTAATCAAGTGTAATGATAAGAAAATGGTTACGCACATAATTTACGTAGCAGACAACACTACAAACTACACTGAAGTCAAAACTATAGACTAAAATATAGTCACAACTATAGAATAATAAACTCCAGTCAAGACTACCTATAGACTAAACTATAGTCAAGACTATAGACTAAACTATAGTTAAGACTATAGACTAAACTGTAGTCAAGACTATAGACTAAACTATAGTCAAAACTATAAACTAAACTATAGTCAGGACTATAGACTAAACTGTAGTCAGGACTATATACTAAACTATAGTCAAGCTTATAGACTAAACTATACTCCACACTATAGACTAAATTGTAGTCAGGAATGTAGACTAAGCCATGGTCAGGATTATAGACTAAACTATAGTCAAGACTATAAATTAAACTACAGTCATGACTATAAACTAAACTATCACCACTACTTTAATCAAGACTATAAACTAAACTATAGTCATGACTATAGACTAAACTGTAGTCATGACTATAGACTATATACTGAACTATAGACTAAACTATACTTAAGACTACGTATAGACTAAAGTATAGTCAATACTATAGAATAAACTATAGTCAAGACTACAAACTAAACTATAGTCAAGCTTACAAAACTATATTCACAACTATAAACTAAACTATAATAAAGATTATAAATTAAACTATAGTCAAGACTATAAACCAAACTATAGTTAAGACTACGTATAGACTAAACTATAGTCAAGACTATGGACTAAACTATGTATAGTCACGATTATAGACTAAACTATTGTCACGGTTATAGACTAAACTATATTCACGATTATAGACTAAACTATATTCACGATTATAGACTAAACTATAGTCAAGGCTATAAACTAAAATAAAGTCACGACAATAGACTAAACTATAGTCAATACTATAGACTAAACTATAATCGAAACTATAAGCTAAACTTTTGTCACGACTACAGACTAAACTTTAGTCAAGGTTGTAGGCTAACCTATAGTCAAATCTATAAGTATAGTAAAAACTATAAGCTAAACTATAGTCAAGACTTAATGTAGACTAATTTATAGTCACGACTATAGACTAAACTATAGTCATGACTATGGACTAAACTATAGTCATAACTATAGACTAAACTACAGTCATAACTATAGACTAAACTATAGTCATGGCTATGGACTAAAGTATAGTCATAATTATGAACTAAACTATAGTCATGTTTATGGACTAAACAGTAATTTAAAATACTTATATTTATGACTATAGACTAAACAGTAGTCATGACTAGAGACTATACTATGGATTAAACTATAGTCATGACTATATACTAAATTACTGTCACTGTCACAGACTAAACAAGACTACAAACTAAACTGTATTAAATTTTAAACTTTAGATATAAGAAGAAAATAACCTTTGGAAAATACTATTCTGCCGAAAGCAACGCTTTATTGTTTTATTTTATTATTCATCGATTTTATATTGAAATATTGTAACATTTCTTATTGAATCTTTAATTTTCCGCAAATAACATTTTAAAAAGATAATCTTTTATATTTTTTCATATAAAAACAAAACTTTGCGTTTCTTTTTCTAAGTAAAACTTTTAACAATTGTTTACACTTTGAAACAAAACTTTTTTTTTATAAAAAGGAAATTCTTTGTCATTACACTTTCTTTCCTTAACCTCAAATCTTAGTTGGGAAAACAAACGGATATGAGTGAAAAAGCTGCATTGATTTTCTTTAAATATGCTACGGTTTCCATGAAAAACATTTGCAATAAAAATAAAATTTTATAGACAAATTTGTAAGAGAAAAAGAAAAAAAATGGAAAAAGAAATTAAATCAATGCAAAATATATTTGTTCTAGAAATTCTTTTTTGGTAGAAAGAAAAACCTTTTACTTGAAAATGTTTGTTTTCAAATAATAATCATTTATTTAAGCACCTTTATATATACATACGTACACTTACATATACTTATATGTTTCCTTTTAAATAAATGCTGGCACGCATACATTTACATTATTATTTACCTTTTAATAATGCACTAGTGCTAGATACCTGTAAATGGAGATAGAGAATGTTTTTAAGTGTGTATGCGTGCATATGAGTGCATTTTTATTTGTTTTTTTTTTTTTTTCGTTAGTTCCCTTTCCGTTTTTATATTTGAAATTAAGGGAAATTGAAATGTTCACACGTTTCACACATTTCATACAAATTAACATAATATAGTTTTTATATGTTTTGTACTTGAAATATAATAGAGTTTTTAGAAAATTTTCTATATGTTTGGTTTTTTTGTTAATGCTGTTGTTGTTGTTGTTTTTATAACTATTGATATCTGTGAGCTTTATAACAATGTGTTTTAAAACTTCTTTTTTCATGTGAATGAAATTTTTATGTTTTTATATAGACAATTATCCTACTTGGAAAACAATCATCAATTTTTGTGTTAGTGTTTTTTTTTTTTTTGTATGCGCACTCATACATATGGGCTTGTGTTTAAAAGTACTTATAAATGTTTTTGTAAAACAAAGTTTAAATGTGTGCTTTTGTGTGTTTTTAACAGCGAAATTCATATGCCATTTTATAGGCGAAAGTTAGAGTATAAATCTTTATGTCTATGTAGAAATGTGTGTGTATTTTGAAAGCAAAAAAAAAACATTGTTTATCAAATGGTAAAAAATATTATTTTTAAGAGGGAATTTAAAAGGCAAAAACTTGTGGTATTTAGCAGTTCAATGTAATGGGAAAAATGGAAAATGTAGGAAAATGGTTTTGGCGTTTTTAGTAAAAAGTTTTTGTTTTATTTTATAAAAAGAATTTTGATATATTTAATTAACAAAAGACTGTTAAATTTTTCAAAAGCAGATATAGTTATACAGAATATTTTTTTAATGAAAACTAACAAAAGTTGTTCTTTTTAAAGCTTAAGACTAAATTACTTAAACTTCTAGCTTCAAATTTTAAATTCTTTAAACTGATTATAAAGTTTGAATATTAAAAATATATAAAAATCTATTTTCACTAAATATTTAAGTGTTAAAAATTAACCCTAAATTTTTTAATACAATTCATTTCTTTATAAATATAATAAAGACTTTTAATATTTATTTAATATTTAGTCTTTATCGTATTAAATTTCAATTTCCATTTAGTTATATTCTAACTACAAAAAAAAACATTTATAAAACTGTCATGATTATTTTGATATGGTTGGTAAGTTTAATCAACATACTTATATTTATACATTCTTACAAACATATACTTATACAGTATGGTATTAAATACTATAATAATAAAACTTTTACTCATTTACCCCTATAATAATACAGCCAACATATTTGTATTTGTATATGTATTTCTTTGATAGTATTGTCAAAATTAATGATATCCTTTTCTTTGTTTAGTCTCTTACATTAAAAGCAACAAAAATAAATGGTATAGAATTAAATCGTTTTTACCAAAGAAAAGAAAACAACAACATTTTCAGATGAAATATTTTCTTTCTATACAAATGGACATGAAAGCCAACATAATAATAGATAAAAAAAATATAAAAAAAAGACAGACGACATATGAACCAAAACTTAAGAATGACACATGTTAAATGTTTTCAAAACACTGGAGATTTGATTGACGGCTTGTATTTGGGGTTATTAAAGAGTTGTAATAAAATTTTGAAGGTCACCACAAAGTAGTTAGATTGACAGATAAGTCTACCAAGAAAAAAGAAATTAAGGAATCGATAGGAATTTTAATAAGATTTTAATTACAGGAAATGAAGATATGGACAGACATACGGACAGACAGACAGGCAAACATAGCAAAACGTAACTTTGAGTTATCCAAATATATTGGTTTAAGATAACCTAATTGACAAACTGACAGTTAGACGGAGAGACAGATAGACTGACAGATAGATCAACAAATGATTCTATGTGAACCAGTTATATTGATTGAGGAAAACTTGACTAACGAATTATAGCAACGATTTTTATAAAAATCGTATTTCAATAATACTTTTTTATGTCCTAACAACTACATAAGACATTTCATTAATTTATTATATATTTCCCTTCCTTTTAATCCTCCCTTTTTTCCCAGCGTTATTTGTGGTTTAGATGTTCTTCTACTTTCATTGGAAAAGAAATAAAAGCATCTTAAGACATAAAATGATTTAATCAATAGTCATAAAGTAAATGATAAAAGTTTTCTGTGCGTGTAACTGACTGACTGTTATTTAGCAGAAATTATTGAAATTGATTTTTAATCTTTATATAGAGGACAACGACAACGATGATATCCCAATAAACAATATGAATAGGAAAACAAGTAAGGAAAAATTTACACAAAAAAATTTAAATTGGATCTACTTTGATATTTAGTACTTATTTTTTTATTAAATTGAAAAATTAGTACTTTTTCTGTCGATACATTTTCATAATTATTATCATCATTTAAAATAATATTTTCTTAAAAGATCGAAATTATTTTATTTTTTATAATAAATTTTTGGAGAAATGGTACTTACATTTTTAAATCGTCCTTTTTTTATTTTAATGTTTTAGAAAATTTTTATTTTTCGGAATTGGTACTTTTCTAAAATTTAGAACTTATGAGAATTGGTACTTTTTTAAAATTGGTACCATAGAGAAAATATATAAATATGGTCAATAATTATATAAATTCTTACCTCTTCTTAAAAATTTTAATATTTTTGTTAATTTTTATTTTTTGTTTTTTGAAATTGGTACTTTTTGAATATGAAGTAGGGTAGACGAGGGAACATTCGCCACTTTTTTTCTTCAAAATACTGTATTCTCAAAACGTATCACGATATCAATAAAATTTATTATTTTACCTTGATCCTGACTATCTTCATGTTAAGTTAATTTCTATTATGAGCTTGTGAAATAAAAACCTCGAAACTACTCCACCCATGGGGTAAATTCACCTAGTGATGGGGGCAGAATCGTTTTCCTATATATGATGAATTTTGAAAATATCAAAATTTGATAGATGAAAGATTTATGATTTTTGTTTTCAAGATAGTTGGCAAAAACGCATGTGCCCCTTCTACTTTTTATACCCTACACCACCATAGGTGGTTGGGGTATAATGCGTTTGTGGTGATGTTTGTAAAGCACAGAAAAATTACCCCACCTTAAAGTATACCGTTCGACTCAGAATCACTTTCTGAGTCGATTTAACGATGTCCATCCGTCCGTCCGTCTGGCTGTCTGTCCATGTAAACTTTGTGAACAAAGTACAGGTCGCAATTTCAAAGATATCTTGATGAAATTTGGCACATATAATTATTTTGACACAAGGACGAAGCCTTTTGAAATTGGTTATGATCGGTTCATTATTTCACCTAGCCCCCATACAAATGTCCTCCCGGAATAGGGTTTAACGATAAAATGCCTTAAATATAGTAATATTTCAATGAAACTAGGTACAAAGGAGTTTTGTATAAGTGTAAATTTTTGTGCCATCAAGATCAGTCTATTATTGACCATAGCGCCTATATAAATCCCCTCTTCCGAAAACCACTTAAACGTGCATAAATCCTATACAAATGCTAGTATCAAGTTAATATTCGACACAAATAAGTTTTATATAAGTGGAAACAACATTGCAAAAATTTATGAGACACGGCCCATAATTTACCATAGCTCCCATATAAAGCCACTTACGGGAATCTCCCTAAAGGGCATAAAATCATATAGTTGTTAGTATCAATGCATTGTTCTGTATTTGTGTAATTTATTTTATATTGAGTAAAAGTGTTGGTCTACTATATAAGTACCTTTTTCGAAAATTGGTAGTGATTTTTAAATCAGAAATTTATTTAAGAATTAAAATATTTTTTATTATAATTTTTCTATAATTAAGTACTTTTTTGCTGAAAAAAGTAATAACCCCTTTTGTGGATTTAAACTTTTATTACATAATAGAATAATTTTTAAAATTATACATTTTGGAGCAATTCTAATGATTTAGTAATACCTTGCGGGAAATTTATTGGAATTGGTGCAATAGTACAGATCTCTCAATACCAGTTGAGTACCAATTGACACCTAACAGTCACTTCTAGTTCTAGTTGAGAACCAAGTGAACCAGTGAGAGCTAATTTCACTCAAACGCAATATATGTTTGAGTGCTAAGTGTGTAAGATTATGAAACATAAGTTAAGTAAAAGTAACCTGGATTTCGATTCGGGGAGCCGTCATCGACATTAATAAAAAATTGTTAAATTAAATTAATTTGAAAATATAAAAACAATAAAAACAATTTCCGATTTATTTTTTTTTTTTATAGTAATTAATACTGAATATGCCCTCCTGGGTTGGTTCTGTGAGCTGTCCTAAAACTAGATAAAAAGGGTGAATTTCTCCCTCCTAAGCCAACGCCATTTTAAAGTGACAAGTCCAGCTCATATAGAGTGTTAGAAATAGACCCTTTCACTTTGAACCAATCCACTAAAATGTTTTGTGTTAGTTCTTTTCCCTCTAGGGAAAATAATAAATAAATCTTTTTTTTTTTTTTTTTTGAGTAACGACCTCGTTATTGAAATATTTTTTTCTGGAAATCCATAATTTTTGGTGAAAATATTGTACTAATTTGGATTTATTTATTTATTATTTTTTTAACACTCAGTTGGCATAAACCTCTTTTAAACCCGAGTTTTTTTTTTTTTTATTATGAAACCAAATCTTTAAATTGTCAAATTTTGAATCTTTTCTAAATTATCTGAAGACTTTGAAAATGTTATTTTAACCAACATTTATATTGTACTATATAGATGTTTATAAATGTAAAAAATATTCCAAATTTTACATTAAATATAAAATATGATGTTTAATTATTAGTCGCAAATATTATAATATTCTTGATATACGGGTCAAAGGTTAAATTAAAATAATTTGTTTCTATTAAGTATGTTAAAGATCAGGGGTCAGCAAACCTATATAAAATTAAAGCCAATAAATAAAATATAATTTTCTCCTAAGAATTCATAGTTTAACTAAAATTTAACATCTATTGACACGATATTAATGTTCAAAGGTCACTTGTATTAAAAAAATTTGAAAATAAAATTATTGTATATAGATTTGAAGGAAAATAATTTTCATTTAATTTCCCTTAACAAACAATCTCTCATCCTTAGATTCCTCCAACAAATGTTTACTATGCTACCAACTTTTTTCTCTTCAGCTCCTTAACATTGAAAATAAATAATAAAATCTCTCTTAAGTACTATTAACAGCTTATAATCATAAGAAATAATGAAAAAATAATAATCTTAATAATAAATAAAATATTCAAGTCAATGTTAAAAAATAAATAATAAGTAATAATGATAAATAGTAGAAGATTATGGTAAAATAATGATAATAATAATGATTATTTGTTAGATTTATTAACAGGCTCTATTCATTCTAAACAAGAGCCAACCAATTGTAAACAATAGCGACATAAGTAAGAATTAGATTTTGGTGGAAAATCATAAATAATTTTTACACTTCACTAAATTTGCAAGAAGTTTTTGGTTTTTGAATTCAAATACTCATAATTGAATAAAATTGACTGAATGTTAAACAATGAACTTGGAATAAATACATTGGTGAACATAAATAATGAGTGCATAAGTGAATGAATAAATAAATTATTGACTTGTAATGATTGTTTTAATTTTATTTATAGATTTCAAATTTAATTGTGTGTGTATGTTTCCAAGTAAAAGCATTTGAATGAAAATGTTAGTGAAGTTTAATTTAAATAAAAGCTAAATATAATAAACTTTTTTGTTTAAAAATAAACTTTAAAACTTTATTTATCCTTTATCATTGTTTTGTATATTATATTAACATTCCTTTTACACAGAAAATTATCTGGTATCAATTTTATTTTGTATATAATTTTAGGGCGTATAAATAATTTAATAAAAGTTTAATAATTAAATATCAATCATACTCCCTTCAAACATTGACCTTAAAGTTTTACATACACACACGTCTTAGTAATCGATAATTTAGCAGTAATCACATTACTCACACCACGTCATATATACCAATACATATATCAATGATAAGAAGACCAACTAAAAAGAAAAAAATACACATACGGGCACGCATATTTTATGCCTCATACATGTTAAATAAAAGACGATTTTTTTCTTATTTTCATATGAGTTTTTTGCCTTTTTATATTTCATTCATTTTAACCCTAAAAAAAAACAAGAAAACTAATAATGAATACAAATGTTTCAATAAATTATATACAACATTTTTATCGATTTACTATGTAACACTTTATTATTTCCTTTCAAAAAAAAAAAAAAAAAAAAAAAAAAAAAACTTTTATTGCTTGCTGTTTGACACTATATGAGCCCACTGTCATTATTTATGGCCCAAGGAAACATTAATGGCATACGATTAAGTTAATTAAATCCATAGACAGTTATAGAAAGATAACGGGTGGCAGAGAGAGAAAGGGAGGGACAGAAGACAAATAACGATACAATTTTGGTATTTTTATCACCACGAAATCCTAAAGCAAACAATTAAGTGAAATTGTATGTTAGACCACTAAAATATACAACCCATCAAATATTTGTAGGTTAATATCGTTGTCCCTGGTCAAGGAAAATGTAATTTCACATCTAAGCGAAAAAAAAAAATTATGAATTATGAAATCTGTTTTCCAATTTCTTTATGAAGAAATTTCATTAAACAAAAAACAAACCTTAACATTTTTCATTGCATGAGATAAAATTAAAAAAATATATATATATAGCATTTTCATTCAACATTTTTGTTATTTAAAAATATTTTCAATGAAATTTTTTTATGGCATGAGATATTTTTTTTATTTCTCTTATCGCATGAGACAGATTTTTTTTAAAAATTGTTAATCGCATGATAAAGAACTCTATAGAAAATATTTTATTGCATGATAAAGAAATTTCCATAGACAATTATTTATTGATACAAATTTTTGGTATAGAAATTTTTGCAGCATGAGAAAGAAATTTCAATAGAAAATATATTAACCAACGATAAAGAGTTTTTAATAACAAAATTTCAATTCGCATGAGACAAAATATTAATTTAAAATTGTTTTTTTTTCGCACATGGTAATGAATTTTTTATAGAAAACTTTTAAAGCTAATTTAATAGGTAATTTGAAAAATTTTTATTGTTTTAAAGAAAATTTTGTATCGCATGATTAACAAATTTCATATGAAAATTTTTTTATCGCATTATAAGCAATTTTGATACAAAAATTTGTTTAATTTCAATAGAAAATAATTTTCTTTTTTTTTCTCGCATGAAAGAAGATATTTCATTTAAAGTTTTTTCTCTTTTAATAGATAAAATGAATTTTCAACAGAAAAATTATACATTATAAAGAATTTTTTAAAAATTCTAGAAATTTTGTACTAAAATTTCTTTAAAGAAAATTTGTTGTCGCATAATAAACAATTTTCATATAAAAAATATTTATCGCATGAGAAAGAAAACATTAAAAAAAATAATTATCAAATGTAAAAGAATTTTCTCCAAAAAAAAAAAAAAAAAAAAATATCGCATGAGAAGAGAGAATTTTTTACAGAAAATATTATATCGCATGAGATAGAATTTTTGACAAAAATTTTTTATCGCATTGGAGGGATTATTTACAGAAAATATTTTATTGCATGAGAAAGAATTTTCAACATAAAATTTTTTTATTGCATGAGAATTTTTTTTTTTTTAATTTTTTGTCGCATGAGAAAGACTTTTTAATTTTTTATTTCGTAAGAGAATCTTTTTTAAATTTTTTTTTCGAATGCTAAAGGACTTTTTACAGACAAATTTTAACCGCATATACAATTTTCAATAGAAATTTTTTATCGCATGGTTAAAAATTTTAAAAAGATTTTTTTTTTTTTGTTTTTTGACACATGAAAAACAATTTTGCAAAATATGCAAAATTTTTTATCACAGATTATACAATTTTCTAAAGAATAACTTTTATCGCATGAGAAAAATTTTCGTACTGAAAGTTTGTATCATATGAGAGGGCATTTTTTTACAGAAAACATTTTGATCACATGAGAAAGATTTTTCAACATAAAATTTGTATTCCTTGAGAATTACTTTTTTATATTTTTTATCTCATAAGAAAATTTTTTAATTGTCTTCACATGCTAAAGAATTTTTTATAAAAACATTTTTATTGCACAAACAATTTTAAATAGACTTTTATTATTGCATGATAAAGAAATAGAAATATAAACTTTTTTTGTCGCAAGGAAGAAACTTTCTATAGAAAAATGTTAAAAAAAATTATAAATTTTTTATCGCACGTTAAAGAATTTTCAGGAGAATAATTTTTAACGCATGTGAAAGAATTTTCTACAAACATTTTTTCATTGCATGAAAAGAATTTTCAACAAAAACTATTTATCACATGAAAAATTTTTTGGAAATTTTTTATAGCACGAGAATTTTTTTTTTATTTTTGTACTTTTATTTCATGAGAGAATTTAAAAAATTTTTTTTGGTTGTTAAAAAGATTTTTATAGATAAATTTTTATTGCCTAAACAATTTTCAATAGATATTTTTTTTTTATCACATGAAAAAGAGTTTCCAAAGAAATTTAATTTTTACGAAAATTAATTTTCTATAGAAAATTTATTATCGGATATTAAGGAATTTTCTAGACCATCATTTTTATTGCATGAGAAGAAATTTTCTACAAAAAATGTATGTATATCGCATGAGATTGAATTTTCTACAGAATATTTTTATCGCATGAGAAAAAAAATCAAATTTTTTATTGCATGAGAAATTTAATTTTTATTATTTTTTTTTATTTTTTTCATAACATGAAATATTTTTTAATTTTTTTCTTGTGATATTTTTTTCGTATAATAAACAATTTCCTAAAAAACAATAATCAAAATTTCTATCATGCAATATTTTGAATCGCATGGCAGAAATTTTCAATTTACAGAGAAAAAAAATTTAAATAAAGATGTTTCCCCTATGATAAGAATATTAGAAAAAAAATTATTCTATAGAATATTATAAAAATGTTTGCTGGTCATAAATATTTATTTGTTTCTAAGTGTCCAAAAATGATATCAACGATTAAGCCATTTGTTTGAACTATCACGTTACAAGTAACAATTTTTATAGACATCCATGATATTTAGATTCCCCTTAAGACTAAAAAAAAACCCACACAAAACCAAAAAAAAAAAAAAAATCCTTTAGCTTTATTGTTTTCTTGTAATAATCTCCAAGGACACTTAAAATAAAATTACTTTTTTTTTTTTTTTTTTTTTCTTTGTTGACCAAGAGGCTGAGTATTTGTTTTATTTTTATAAGTCTATTTGAGGTTTTCTTTAAATAACTTTAACCTAAATTTTTAGCCTTAAAATATTAAACTGGTGCTTAATAAAAAAAAAATCCTCTTACTTAACTTGCTGCTGTAAATTTTTTCTTTGGTTTTTTTGTTTTAGGTCTTCTTCAAACTTAATTATGTATCAAAATGACTTCATTAAGTATTAAACAAAAGAAAGGAAAAATTTAAAGAAACTTTTTTTGCTATTTTTATTTTAATATATATTTTTTTATTTTGTTCTTTATATATAAGCTTTTCTTATTAAAAACATACTTTTTTAAGCCTTTTGTGAGAACATTATTTTTATTATTATTTCAAAGAACAGAAAAGAAAAGTTATAAAATGCAGTTTGCTTTTATTTTCTATTATGTCTTAAGGGGATTTTGGTCTTTTCTGTTCATATTTTTTTCCTGTAGATATGTATTTGTGAAAAACTTTTATTTTTATTATAATTTTTAAAGGTTAAATAAAGTCTTGGCAGCTGCAGTAGAGATAACTTCAAAACGGATTTTTTTTTTTTTTAATTTAAGTTAATTTATAAAAAATATATAAAATATTGTCTCAAAAGCAATTTGGTTTTACAATTTGTGACATTAGTTGGGCGTATGATTAATAAATAATAATTAATATTAATCATACCCATCGACTTACAAAGGATTTTTTGTAAAACAAAATTTTAGCAAATATCAGCATATCTTCTAAACAACTTCTCTGATTGATAAGTATTGTATAGGAAATTTATAGACAAGGTCCTAAGCTTTTAAAAAATATATTTAGTGGTTCAACTTTGTAAACCTCTCGGCAGTTAGAGCTTAACAAAGTTCATCGCCTAGAATTTAAATTTTTGCTAAAAAATAATAATTCTTAAAATAATATAAAGTAAGTATTTTTACTTTATAATTAAATTTACAGTTAAAAAACAGTTCATGATTTGTCAAATATCGTATTCAAATTTTTAAAATACTAATTTTATAGAAATTTTCATTAAAATTTAAATAAAATTTAATATAGTATCTGCTATTCTCATCTAATCACCTTTCTCTTGCTTAAAATAACATTTTCTTTTTCTTTTAAGGATTATTTAAGCTTTTGGAAAAAAATACTTATAATTTTAATAACATTAAATTTTCTTATCTTTCTTTTTATCTCTAATTTGCAGCAAAATAATGAATTTTTTTCTTTTTATAAAAAAAAATGCAAATATTATAATTTTTTCTCCTGCATTTTATCTTTAGCCTCATACTCTTTTTTTTGATATTAAGCTTTATAAGTCATTTATTATTTGTTTTCTTAGTTCTTTTCATGCGGGTGATAATGTCTTTATAAAGTTTAATGAAAACAAATTAAAAAGTTTGATTAAATGTGAAACTACTACTCAACTTTAGCTAGAGCTAGAAGATAAATATAAAAAATAATGCATTTTTTAGCTGCTACAGTTTTTCATAAGGCAAAGGACTTAGTCCAGGAAATTTAAATAACCTAAGAAAAATTGCATTAAATAGCATTTAATAATGTATAGACAAGACAAGAGTCAAGTTAATGAGAAAAGTAGCAGAAAATCTAAGAGTTAAATGCATTAAGTTTACTTAAAGCTATAATAGCAGCAAAAACAAACAAAAATAATAATTGATGAGGAAAAATATGAAAATTTTCCTACTTTAAATAAATATTAAGAAAATAAAACTATGACACAGAATATATTAAAAATAAAGCAAAATTAAAGATTTTAATTATTATTATTTTTATTATTATTATTATTTTTAAATTTGAAAAACAAATTATAGAACTTTTTTCTATTTTATTTTTAATACTTTTTTTTTAATCTCAAAAAAATGTTTTTTTTTAAATGATTTAAAAAAAAAAAAAGAATTTTAATGTTAAAAAAAGACAAAAATTTCTTTAAACATTAAAATTCCTTTTCTTATATGTTTATTTAATTTTTATTTCCTCATATTTAAATATTTTATTTTATAGGCCTAATAAAATTCCTTGGCATTGTTTACATTTTATTTTGTATTTTGTGCAAATATTTGTTTCATGTTTTGAAAAAAATTTTTTTTTCTTATTTAAAATTCAACACAAAATATGTAAATTCCACACATTCAGACCGTAAAAAAGTTTATTTTAAAGGAGTGAGAAAAAAAGTGTTAAAAAACACAACATATATTCATACACATTCATACATTTAAGCAGACAGACACTACATGACATTTTCACGCTTATATAAACACACGCACAAAATAACTGTATTTTTGTGACATCATTGAATTAAATACTTTAAAGTTTATTTGAATAAGGTAAGCAAATGTAACAAAAAAATATTTAATGAAAATTTAAAATTTAATTTTTAACAGCAAACAAAATAAGTACAATTTTCTAAGGCTAGATTTAGCTCACAAGTTCACAAACACTTAAAAAAAATCTTGTTTTCTTTTACTGAACTTTTGCATACATTTGTCTAGGCGGAAATATTGAATTTTTCTTCTACACTTGGCATTTATAGAAATTTAATATGGGCAAAGATTTTGGGTGAAAGATTTTTGAGTATCCCCTGGAAAATCTTTTATAACTTGGGCATTCCTAAAATGATTTTGTTCAATTGTAATACCAAGATTTTAGATACTATATACAGCATATGTATTAAGATATAAATATATTTAATGGTCAATAAGCTTGAAAAAATATATTTCAACACTCAGGCGGACAGACAATAATTTTCCAAAAATTATTTTTAATGTAGACAATAGCGATTATTTTTTATTTTATTTCACTGTGTCATAGTCACTTTCACACATGTATGAAACTAGAGACCCTACGTAGTAAAACTTCCTTATATATTTTTCTCCAGAACGATCTCAAAGTTTTTCAATCTCTTACTAAACCAGGAAACCAAATATTAGACTAGGCAAAAATCACACAATTATCGTACTGATACAAAATTAACCTAATGTAACTGAATATATAAAAATTTCAACAAATGACTTTCTACAGAAGTAATAAATTAGATTCGTACTATAGTATTAATGGGAATACGTGGGAAAAAAATTAAAACTTTCTAGACCTGGACATTCTTCCTGACTATATAATAAATTTTTATAACCACATTTCACTGGCAGTAAATAAAGCAATGATCCAAGAAATATTCAGATCCCTATATTATGAAACAGTTAAATGTTTAATTAGTTCAACCAATTCTAGAATACGTATCAATCATATGGGATCCTTCCTATACTACATATATAAACCCCATTTAAATAGTGCAAAAACTATTTTTAATATTTAGCTTACGCGGCCTCGAATAGAACTCACACCATTCTATGAAAGTAGACTTGGTCTTATAAAATTTCCAACTCTAAAAAGCCGCTTTTAATGCCAAACATTCCTTTTATACTGAGCCTAATACATGGTGATGTCAAATCAGAGTACATGCTAATTAAAATTACTTTTAACGTTCCAACAAGACCTTCTAGAAACTTCCAATTCATTAATTTAAAATATTTCCGGTCTTTTAGTTCCTTATGAGAAAAACTTCAATAAATATTACCATATTGTATCAATTTATCAGAATCAAAAGAACATATAAAAAGAAAAACAATTTTATATTTAAATATTTAAGATAAAGCTTTGCTTTATATACCATTAGTCTGTAAGAATTTTTAAATCTATAAATCAAATAAAGAGAAAAAAGGACTTTAACGATTTGAAGGAACACATCTCTGAAAAAAATTATAAAATATTTATGCATATTATATCAACCCAATGTAGATGTCAAATAAAAGCTGAAAATCCCTGCAATATTATAATATTTTTTAACTAAATATTGCAGCGCAATAACTTAAGAAAATATGTTATTGAAAATCCTCCTTTTTACTATATATTTCCAAATATTTAACAGCTT
Organism: Protophormia terraenovae; assembly: GCA_951394005.1. Lineage (NCBI taxonomy): Eukaryota > Metazoa > Arthropoda > Insecta > Diptera > Calliphoridae > Protophormia > Protophormia terraenovae. Next base: position 130,677,423 of record OX596077.1, read on the forward strand.
GCTAAAATCAGTCTCACATGTCAAAAAATTGTTATATAGATAGAACTAGAGACAATCTTATGAACCAACTATTTCTTCAACATGTCAAATTTTCTCAAAAACGGGCTTCATAATTTTAAGAATAATATAAGATATTTATTAAGACTATATTAAGCCAATATGGATGTCAACTTAAAGCTATGACTACAACCATAGATTATAACATAGATATGAAGTTCAGTTTTCAAAAACCTAAGTTGGTTGTCAAAAAAACCTAAGTCTAAGAATGGGTTAGTAAAATTGTTCATTAAAAACAAAAACAATTGTAGTACGTGTGCCTTTTTGAGTAATATTTTTCAATTGAGTTTTTTTTTGAGCTTCATATCTATGTTATAATCTATGACTACAACATTTTATTTAAATGTTGCAGTGCATAAAGTTAAGAAAATTATTTTTTAAAAATTTAACCCTTAGATATCATATTTACTATTTAATTATAGCCCTTAACATTTTGTGCTGTATCATTCAAATAAAAAATTTTGTTATACCGTTTGTGCTGATGTTTGTAGCGCACAGAAAAATTATTGGACTTCCACATTAAAGTATACCGTTCGACTCAGAATCACTTTCTGAGTCGATTTAACGATTTCCGTCTGTCTGGCTGGCTGTCTTTCTGTCTATGTAAACTTTATCAACAAAGTACAGGTCGCAATTTTAAAGATATATCTATGAAGTTTGGCACAAATAATTATTTTGACACAAGGACGTAACCTACTGAAATTGGTTATGATCTGTTCATTATTTCACCTAGCCTCTATAAAAATGGCCTCAATATTTGTACCAAATTTCATTAAAATCGATCTATAATTGATCATCGCTCCCATATAAATCCACCTTCTGAAAATCACTTTAACGTACATTAATCCCACACGAATGATAATATCACCCTTCATGGTCCTAAAAATTCTTGCTTTTGCGACATCTAAAAAAGTAGCTGAACCATACTTCTTTAACTGAAAAGATTTTCGTATCTCTCCTGATAGAAGATTCACCTGTGATATAAGGAGTGAGATCGAAAAAATCTTAACACACATTTTGCCTCATAACTTTTTTCGGAATCAATATTCAAAATTTTTTATGATCTAGTTATCATGGAAAAATACTTCAGTTATTATTTTTAATAACAACCATGTTAATTTGTCCTTATTTTCATCAAAATAAGTGACGAAAAAGATTTACGTCCTACAACTTATTAAAAAATTTCAAAAAATCCAAATAGATCTTACAAATAATTGGCCACAGAATTAAATGTCGTCCTTAAAACCGTTTCTAATGTTATTAAACAGTATCAGGAGAATTTGACTATTGATGTGAAACCTAGTTCGGTAAGAAAAAAGAACCACATGGTATTGGGAAGGCCAGAAAATTGAAGGCATATTGAAAGGAACTCCAAACACATCTGGTAGAAAATCAGCTCAGTTTTCTCAGTGCTTCGACTATTTGGTGCGAAAATTTAAAGCTAATGGGAAAGTTGATAACATATAAAGTTCAAAAAATTCCAAACTGGAATTCTGCAAAAAAAAAAAAAAAATTACAAGCCAAAAATAGGACTCGGAATTTAAAACCAAATTTCATACAAAAATACTCAAGCTGTATAATTGACGAAGAAACGTAGGTGCTGGCAGAATCTTCGCAGCTTGTGTCTCAAAAATTTTTATTGCTAATGCTCGAAGCAATGTTGGAGATAAGTTTAAGACCCAAAAGCAGCAAAAATTTCTTACAAAATTCATGGTATGAAAAGCTTTTTGCAGTTGCGGCAAAACAGGAAAGTCATTTGATACATTCGGATCTATAAATACAAAAATATGCATAAAGGAATATTTGCAAAAAAGATTTCTTCTTTTCTTAAGAAAGCACAACGTGTCCACATATTTTTAGATCCATTTGGTATCATGTCACTACGGTAAGAAAGCTCTGGAGTGGTACCAAATCAATAACATAGTTTTAGTACCAAGAGAGGTCAATTTTCAAAATTGTCCATAGCTTAGACCAGTGGAGAGATATTGAGCTCTTGTGAAAAGTGAATTCAAGAGCACAAAAAAGGTGTCCCAAAATACCGAAGATTTTAACAGAAGATGTGCACACTGTTCCAAAAAAGTGACTGAAGCAACTATCAAATCTCCAAAGAAGGGGTTTTCAAAAATGGTCCACAATTTTATAATTAGTAGTTAGAACCATAAAAATTATATATTTCTGTCATCTGTGTAAATTATCAAATGACTAAAAAAATAATGAAAACTCTAAGATCAACCGTTTCCGAGTTATTGAATATTATGTATGTTAAGAATTTTTCGATCTCACTCCTTAGTTCCATGTTTTTCACAGAAACCAAACTAGTGAACTGGGATTATATTTCTATCGTTCAATAACAGCATAATTTTCTTTTGGAATACTTTCTCGAAAAGCTTCGTCAAACAAGAAATAGGTCTATAATAGGTCTATAAAGAGACAGTATAGTCAAATCTTTTCCGTCTTTGATATCATTTTAATCTGAGAAGTTTTCCAAATTTTTTGGAAAGACTCCTAGTTTTAACAACGCATTAAACATAATAGACAGCAAAATTATTGCTACATTCGGTAGGTTTTAATAATGGATGGTGTTATCGAATCATATCCAGGTGATCTTCATACATTTATACTCTCCTTGATGATTGTATTAATATCCTCTGGGCTAACAACAATTATGTCCTCATTGTTTTGTGTAGTGTCAGTTATCTCTCTTAATACAAAATCATTTGTTTGGGGATGTTTGATTGAAAGAATGACCTCAAAAAACATGCAAATCAATTGGCCTTATCTTCTGCACTACGGGCCCAGATACCGTCAGCTTACTTTAAAGGACTTAATGCCTCTACCGGTAGCTTAATATATTTCGCTGCCCTCTATAGGGAAAAATTATTTAGTTTATTGTTAAGCTTTTAATGTAATTTTTATTTTGGCGATCCTTGTATCTAAGTATATATAAATATAAATAAATATATAAAGTAACTGTAGTGCGACAAAAAAAAATAATTCGAAATAGAGGAAATAAATATAGAGCAATATGGAGGTTCTACAATTAAATGCAATAAAAATTTATATCGATTTTTATAAAAATTACAAACTAAATACACATTTTTAAAAATGTCTCTAATCAATTAATTTTCAGTGTTTGTAGAAAAAGCTTTAAATAAAAACATTTTCATATTTTTTTCACAAAAAAAAAAAAAAAAAAAATTTAACAATAGAATTTTATGCCCAGCTAAAGAACAAAAACAAGATTTAAATTTCTTTTCATGCATGTGTGATTTAATCTAAAATACATACATAAGTGTATAAACGATTGTTTTTGTTCACACCAAGAGCTGAGTTTAAAAACTTGTTTTGCTCTTTGTTTCTAAACAAAAAGAGTTGATAGGAAAATCCTAGCAAATACACACACACTTAAGTTAATACTGCTAAAAGAGTATTTGTATTTGTTTCTATTCTAATGATGATTGTATTGTAGTTGTTGTTGTTTTTATATGTATGTGAAATTGTGTGAGTAGCATAACAATTACGCGTGGCTTTTGTTTTTTTGCTACAATTTTTTTTTTTTTTTTTTTCTCTTGTGTAATTTAACATTTGTGTGGCAACAATTTTACATACATGAAATATACTTTATTCATTGATACATATGCATATGTATGTATATGCTCTATAAAAATTATTTAGGCTTAAGCTATAGGAAAAAAAATAAACGTTTTCCCCTTCTTTAAAGGAAACAGTTTATAAATGTGCCTAAACTTTTTGTTTCCTTTTTTTTTTTTTTTTATTTTGCCTTTTTCTATGCAACATGTAGAAAATAGAAAATTTTTTGTTGTTGCTTTATTTCTTGTCGTATAAAGTTTTTGCTGGAAATTTTTCTGCAAAAAAAGAATGTCTGTATATGAGCGAGTATTGAATACAGCTGAGCATATGAATAGACAATTTTTTTCTTTTTTGATTTTCTATATATATGTGAGTAGATATGTATGGATATGTTTATATACATGACTCTATTTGTTTAAATCTGTATGGGTAACTAAGTGTATGTTTTTTTTATTTATTTTTCCTAAAAGTTGAAAGTGTTTTTTAGTGATGAAAACATGTCACAACATCATCAACACACAAGCAAATAATGAACGAAAAAAAATCACAAAACGTGACATGATTTTTTTTCACAAAAAAACTATGACTTAGATAAGGGTGCATATGTGTATTAGAAAAAAAAAAAGAACATCCTTTTCCAAAAACTAAATTTAAATTTCAACAGAAATTTTATTTCTAGAACTAACTACGAATTTTAATAAATTTAACAAAAAAAAAAAGTTTTTGATCTAAAGAAGTTTCTTTAATATTTTTAACTCTTAAAAAAATAATATTTCGAAAATATTTGTTATGAATCCTGGTTTATTTTTATTTTTTTTTTTTTTTTTTTTTATTTCCTTTTCAACACTCTGTCTATTTTAAACTAAAATTTTTATTATTTTTTCTTAACAACCAAAATATTTACTAAATAAATAAAAATTTCATTTCATTTAATTCATGTTGGTGGTTAAATCTAAATTAATTTAAATGTTATACACTACTTTTCATTTGCCTTCTACTGATTGTTTTTAATTAAACTAAATGAAAAAGTATTTACCAAAAAAGGCAAAACAAAATGTCATCAGACTTCAGAGAAAAACAAATACACAAATATGTTAAAATGTTTTGAAAAAGAATTTTAAATGAAATTTTAAATGGAAAAATAATATTAAAATAACTAAATAAAACCTAAAACTATAGACAAATATTTAAATACTTGACAACATTAAAATAATTGTTACCTCTAACAACTACAACAATAATAATAATTCAAACCATACAGACAGATATCAATAAATATAACAAATAAAACATCAAAACATATTGAAAAACAACAAAAATTTTAAATCAACAACAAATAGCAGCAATAACAACAAGAACAATTGCTAAACAATACATCAAATTATTGTAGTGAAAATATTTCTATTTCTAATATCCTTTTGTTGCCAGAGACTGACTAACTGCAATAATGTTTGGTTTAGTCTTTATAGAAAATTGAGAATATTACAAAAAATACAAATATATGTAAGTGTATGTAAATGTATTTGTTTTTACCAAAAAAAACACATTAAATACAATCGCACAAATAAATCATCTAGCCAAACACACACTTCTATTTCATCCTTTTCATTTGCAGTTGCATGAAATAATAATACATCATTAACATTATTATGTTAATTTCAAATGCATTTTCCAATATCGATCACAAAAAGAATACATACATACAAATACATGTAAAATCTTTCAAAAATATACACACACATATATGTATTTACATACATACAAACAGACATTAAAATATTTATTTTAAGCACATATTTTCTCATAGCAGATATTTGGGTTACTGAAAAAACATTTGAAGAGACTAGATGTTAAAAAGCGAAATGAAAAGTTCTTTTAAAAAACAGAAATATAAATTTAAACAATAGGAATTTTGAATGAAGCAAATTAAATTTAAATAATTTAATAATAAAAAATATACTTAATATTAAAAACGCTATTCTAATATTCTTATTCAAAATTGCTCTATTTTTATAACTTTCTTTAAAGGTTTTCATTTTTCTAAATAATTAACTTAAGCCTTTTACAGGCAGATTATTTGATTTTATAATGTCCGTCCATCCGTCTATCATCTAATTTAAAAACTTTTTTTCTTAACTAAATCGCGTTTTATTTACACCACGAAAGAAGATATGATGAAGGAGTGAAATAAAAAAACACAATAGAAATTTTAATATTAAAAAATAATTTTTACTTTACTTTTACTTTTAAGTTTGAAAAAACAATTCCAACAACCTTGTAAAAAATTGCTTTGTTTTAAAAATTTTCTCTAAAAATTAACATATCCCAGTTGGCCATGTCTTCAAGACAACATCTACTACGCGTACAAGACCCATAGTAAATTCTTGGCGACATGTTGACGACAGCCCATACAATTCGTTAACGACTTTTTCAAACAAATGTCCGCTAAATCGTTAACGACATTATAAACAACAATGTCTTACAAATTGTCGTCGACGATTTTATGGAGGACAATAAACGACCCTTTTAAATCTCAGATGATCATAATAACAACAATAAATTATATAGAATAAAACAAGCTGTGTGTGGGAAATTATAAAAATGATTTACTTTTATTTATTACCATAAAAGTCATAATGTAAGAAATATAATTTTTTCTATATTTTTGTGTTATTTCGCATGGTGGGATATATGTGGAATATCAGTGTAGCTACTGCACACCTCCATCTGAATATATACGGCGTCTTATGTTGATTTTGCAGAATTTTTTTAGTAACATCTTTCGCCATACTGTTGGAACCAATATCGGCCAAATATCTTTAAAGCTGTACGCACAAATGATGCCGCCGACCAGAAATCAACGCAAAATTCGCGCAATAACAATCTTCATTTATTTTTATTTTGTCAATTTCAACACGTGCTAAATAATTAGTTATATTTTTAGTTTTTTTTTTTTGGAAAATAAAAGTTAATATTTTTTTCAGAAAAAAAAATTATTGTTTGACAATTGAAATAAAGTTTAAATATTACGAATTAAGGATATTGTCGCTCATATAGTCGTCAATTGGACTGAAAGCACGACAATATGCATGCAATTGTTACTTAATTTGTCCTGAATAAAATTTTATAAACGACAAAATATATAATTTCCTGCAGACAACGTCATCGACAATATCGTCTATGATCATTTAGCCAACTGGAATGTATATCAGTGGATTTTAATATATTTGTACATGTGTGAGTAATTTGAACTTTTAAATGCAGAACCTTTGATTTGCCAATATACGTCCGTCCATCTGTCTTTCTATCTGTTTATTGAAAACGACTTTTTCATGTATAATAAAAAAAAATATATTAAAAATTGTTCGTAAATTTTTTTATTTAAAAATATATCAATATATTTATAAAAAACATTGATTTTTCTCTTTTATATCATTTACTATGCCGACTAAAATATCGTCTTTATTCGGTCATTTACGCTCTATTCTATTTTATTCTATTCTATTCAAGCGATAATGTTATATTCGGCTGGGCCGAATCAGCTTAGAATTGGGTGGTAAAATAGGCGGACCATTCCCATTTTTGGTTTCCAACTATGGAACTATCTGTGCAAGATTTCGGACATGGTTTTATTTAAGAGATATCAGCAGAAAAGTATGAAATGAAACTTCAACGGACACCCTATGTTTCCAGTATTTTGTCCATATTTTTTTTTTTTTTGTTTATTAAGCGATGCTCATTTTCAATACCAAACAAACCTTATATGAGATAAATATTTGAGCCAAATTGCAACCCCCTAGGTTGTACAATTCGAGCCCTATTCAGCTTTTAATAGACAGACATACGGACTGACATGGCTAGATCGATTCAGAATCTTACCAAGACCCAGAAAATATATACTATATGGGGTCTTAAATGATTCCTTCGACATATTACATACGGAATGACAAAATCAATATACCCCCCATATTTTTGATGGTGGGTATTAAAAGGGGCACCATCTTATGGAGAAGAGCATAATCTTAAAAAAAAATTAATATTTTCTTACATTCTTCTTAGGAAAGTTATACATTTTCATACTAAATTTGATGATTTAGTGTCTATGATCATTAATGACTTAAAAGTTGTATTTATTGTATTTTTTACTTTTGTTGTAGTTATATAAGTTTCTCTTAATTTCTACAGGGGTACATGTGCCATTTTTTTTTTTTTTTTTTTTCGTGAGGCACTTTAATACACATATGTCTGGATGTTTGTCCTTCTGTATGTTGAAATGGAATTTAATGAAGCCCATAGTCAAATGAATACATTTCTTTTTCATCACATATATGCCATAAAGTTTCGAAAAATTTGATATTGAAATTCAGCGAAATCCGTTTACGAATGGCGGAGTTATAAATGATTTTCTAGATCAGCCTCTAAAATGTTTCTAATTTTTTTTACCTAAATTTAATAATATTTTTTATTTCATATAAGCACAATAATGTTTAAAAATTTTCCTATTCGAAAGTTGTGAGATTGAATAATCTAGAGGAAGTGTTCTAGACTATCAACTGCTAATCTTGAGTTTCTATCTCCAGGACTTCTTTCATTATTAAAAAAAAAAATTATCTGACAAAATTTTCTTGGCTTCGTTTTGATATGTTTTTTATTAGTGATTGTATAGTACGATTTTTTTAAATTACACTATGCAACAGTATTTTGGGGGGGGCGGAATCATTACGTTTGCAATTGATAGCTCTTAATATGTGCAATAAACCCTCCAAAGGATTTTTCGCTGGTAGGCAAAATTTTTGTTTTACGACCACTTAACATTTCTATTTTTGCACCAAGGTAGTTAAAAATAAATCGAAAAAAATAATATCAATATAGTACGAAGCTAAAATAATTTTGCACAAATGTTTAGAGCATTTAAAGAGGAATATTTTATTAGAACTTTAAATTAATTTATCGTACCTTATAAGGGGTAATTTTTAGTCCGTTTTAAGGAAATGACATGAAAGTCGATTTAAACTTGAGTTTAATGGGTTAAAATGTTCCAGAGATATTTTCTTCTTCAAATTTTACTAGGGGTCTCCAAAGATAAAAAAAAACTCATCCGACTTATCATATGTTGCTAAAAAAGAAAATTATGAAATTTTCCAACATTTCTTATATAAAATCCTTAAACTAGGCAATGAAATATAAAATAAAATTAAAATTTTTGTACAAATCGTAACAAAATTAATAATAATTTCATCAATTTCATTTCTTTGGATAAACGCTTCACCGTGTGAAATTTGGACCTTCGGTGACCCCTAGCGAAATTCGACGTAGAAAATTTCTGTAGAACATTTAACCCATTAAACTCAAGTTTTAATAGACTTTTATTTAATTTTGTTTAAACTTACTAGAAATGACCCCATATAATCAGAGATAGATGAATAGAAGGTTCTAATGAATTATTGCCATTTAAATGTTCTAAACATTTATGTTTAAATATTTAAGCTTCAAACTATGTTTATATTATTTTTTTCTCTTTATCTGAAACTGCTTTGGTGCAAAAATAGAAAAGTTTCAGTGGTCATAAAACAAAAGTTTTGCCTACCAGCGAAAAGTCCTTTGAAGGGTTTATTACACATATCACTAGCTATCAATTACAATCGGAATGATTTCGCCCCCACGCGATGATCGTAAATTTGTGGCATAGTGTTATTCCAATTTATATATTTTTAATAAAATATATATATATATATTTTTTTTTAACTTAATAATGCACTTTGTGATATTTTGGAAATTTGATGGTTATACGACAAAATTAAATTTTCTGCCCTACTAAATTTCCCAATCTATAAATCTTTTCTTTATAGACTCTATTTCTGTCTACAAAAAAATTCTCAATTTCCCAATCTATAAATCTATTTTTTATAGACTCTATTTTTGTTTATTTATCATAAAGGTTTATATGTTACAGTTATTGCACATTTTGTTTAAATATGAGTCGATTTTATTCAAAATTATTTAATTAAATGGTAAACATTTCAATTTTTTAATCTAAAATAAAAAAAAAAAAAAATAAAAAATAAAAAAATATTATTGTCATATAATCTACTTTTTATGAAATTAGCGATTATTTATGAAATTTCCATACAAAATAATTAAGATTTGTACAAATCGTAATTATGTTTTAAAATTTTAAAATAAATTTCTAAATTTTCCTCGTAATATATTTTTTTACGTATTCTTAAATGTGTGTTAAGTCCATATATGTATGTATATTTGTGTGTATATGTATGTTTCTTACATACATATATATGAGTATTGGTATGTAAAGATGAGATTTATAATAAACTGCAGACTGACCTCAATGTAAATGCAACTACTGGTATGTCAATATAAATTGTTTATATTGTTGTATGTGTAATCACTTACACCAACAAAAAAAAAGGTTATTTTATACTAAAACACATACATAATTATACACACATAAACATACATATATACAAAGGTATTCATTAATATTATTTGAGGGTTTAGGTAGTCTATGTATATTTTTTTGGAAAGAGCTTATAAAAGCTCATAGGTGAGTGTCTGTATATGTAAGTATATATAACTATAACCAAACACTGTATGTTTGATTATCTACTTACTTATTTGTTTGTGAGCTGAAACATACATGTATATGTATGTATAGTTGTGTGTGTTAAAATACCATTTTAGAGATGTAATATAAAAGATATAAATGCAGTCAGTTGCTTTAAGTATGTCATGGACAGCATTCTTTGTCACTCATATACATATATGTATAAACATACATATCCAAATACATAGACAAGCAAATATTTTATGTTGGTATTGTAAAACATAATATGTCATCATACACACAACACAATTTACTTGTAATTCAGAAAAAAAGTGCACAAAAGGTTTTATAGAAAAAAAAAAAAAAACGAAAAGTATAGTAAGATAAATCAAACGCCTGTACATAAAAGATGTATGCGAAATATAGATTGTTAGAATATTTATTTGAAATATTTTGTTGTAGATATAATATAATCTTTTAATGAACATTTTAATATTGTTTTAGAGATAATTGATAATTGATAGGAAATTCAGGAAATAAGGATTTATTATTTTTGTTTCACTAATGTATGCTAAAATGTTATTGCATTTAAATTAAATTGTTGTTTAGAAGCAAAATTTTAATACATATATAGAATAAAATATAAGATTTTATGAAGACGTAGGATTGAATATTGTTTTAAAGCATAATAGGAATCTATTAGAGCGTTAAACAGTTTGCAGTTGAAGCTTATATTTATAAACATTATTTTAGAAGCGTTCTTCAGCTTTATAAAAACTGAATAAAGACCATTTTGGACTTTAGTCTGTCTAATATTAAAGTTCATTTAGAGCTTTTTTTGAAACTTCGTTTGAAGTTAATTTTGGACTTTTAAAATATTTCATATTCACACTGATTCCAAAATTTTAAAAAATATTAAAGTTGTAACTTATTTTAATATTATTTTGTACCTAAAAATGCCTCAAATTATGGTCTGTTTTAGACTTTAGAAAGATCTGCATTAGCAACTTATTTTAAATTCTATAAGGAGCTTTAAATGAAACCTATTTCAGTCTTTTATTAGTATGTACTTTAGGCCAATATTTATTTTATCTGCTATAAAAATGTATTAAAATTATTTATAGCCTCAAATTTAAGCTTATTTTTTATTTGAAATATACGTTTGATTAAAACTAAATTTAAAGTTTAGATAAGATATATGATTAAAGCTTATTTTGAAGTATCTTTAGACCTATGATTAGAGCTTTTACAATCGAAGCTTGATTGTAAAGACCTACAACTAAAGTTTATTTTAACTTTAAAATGACCTATGCCATTAGCTTATTTTTGAGATTAAAAAGTCCTATGATTAACACTTACTTTGAACTTTATATATAAATTTTTTATTAATTTTTTTATGGATTATTTAAAAACTTATGATTAGAAAGACTTATGATTGCAGCTTATATTAGATTTCGTAGAGATCATTGATTCTTACGATTCTGGTCATTTTTGTCTTTAAGCTTAATTTGGTTTATGACTGAAGCTTATTTTGAATTTAATATAGACCTATTTTAAAAGCTTATTTTGGACTTTATGAAAACATACATTTGAAGTTATTTTTGAACGTTGTAGAGAAGTATAACTAAAACTTATTTTAGTATTTTTAGAGACCTATGACAGAAGCCTGTTTATGATTTTATAGAGACCTATGATTAACGTTTATTTAAAGCTTATTTTTTACTATGAAAAGATGTATGATTTAATTTAAGAGTGTCGTAGTTGAAGTTTATTTTTTAAGATTATAAAGAATTGAAAATAAATATTTTTTGGCACATTTTTTTGGTTTAATATAGAACTACACTAAAATTTATAAGACTTGCAATTAAAGCTAACTTTGAATTCAATAGATATCTACAATTAAAGCTTATTTCGAGCTTTATAAAGTTGCATGTTTAAAGCTATCTTTGAGCTTTATAGACACCTATATTCAAGTTTTATTTTGGGCTTATAAATATTTATAATTTAAGATTATTTACAACTACATTAAGACCTCCAATTGAAGCTTAGTTTCAACTTCACAAAAGCCTTTAAATAAAGCTTATTTTATTTATGTGTTTAAAGCCCTTTTTGGCTTTTTTATAAAGACTTGAGAAATTAGTTTATACGAATGTAGTATTTTTTATTATTGAAGAAAAAATTACTTCTCAAATATTTTGGACTTTATGAACTTTGTACATTTTTACAAATGAAGCTCATTTCGATTTTTATGAAAATATTTTTAGGACTTCGTAGAAACTTCTGATTGAAACCTTATTTGGCTATAATAAAGGTCTATAACTTAACTTTCTTAAGCTTATTTAAGATTTCAAGCAACTTATTTTCAATTTTAAAAAGTTCTACTATTTAAGCTCATTTTGTATTTCATGGAAAAATATTTTTAATGTTTATTTTGGAATTCATAAATACTTAAGATTGAAGCGTTATTTTGAGTATAATAAAGGTCTATGATGCATATTTATTAATACTTACAATAAGAGCTTGTTTTAGGCCCTCAAGAGACTTTTTTGTACTTTATAAAGTTCTACTATTAAAGCACATTTTGTAGTTCATTTAACATAGAGTTTTTGAGCTCTATTTTATAATTCATATAGACTTAAGTTTGAAGCCTAATTTAACTATAATGAAAATCTACGATTTTATTTTCTTAAGGGCTACCATTGAAACTTATTTTTAACTTTCTTTATACTAATTTTGAACTTTATAAAGTTTTACGATTATATAAATGTGGGATTGGAACCTGGTCGCGTCATCAGATCTGGCAGGCGTTGGTAACCAAGGGGTTAATATTACTAACGGACAGAATATTCTAGAATAAGATAGTAACTAGTCACGTAGGATACCGACAAATTATGGACGAGACATCTTATAACGAAAGACGAACATTCTGGATGGGAACTTGCATTTTGATAAACGGACTTTTAATGGACGAAACAAGGATAGTTATATGGTTAACTCGCTGGGAACTTTCTGGTACTTTGAAATGTAGCGAGTAGTGTAGGAGAATTATATAAAAGGTAGTGTTGAAAGATTGAGAGCAGAGTGTTTGAGTTAAATTCAAGTTGTGAAAGTTGAAAAGTTGAGAAGTTAAAATTATCAGTTGAAAAGTTGTCTAAAACGTTGTGCAAAGAAGTTATGAATAAATAATTAAAGTTGACCAGCGACATCCACTATATTAAAGTGTAAAATAATCTTAAGTTTTTAATTAATAAAATATACACAACTTATTATTAAGAAACAATATAATTTGTGTTTAAATTAAAAGCCGTCAAGCTTTAATAATATAAAAATCCCACATAAATATAATTTTAATGTTTATTTTGGAGTTCATAAAGACTTGAAGAGAGAGATTGAAGCCTTATTTTGAATTTGAATTTATTAAGTTCAAAAAAATGGAGCTTATGTTAAATTTTAAAGAGACTTATTTAGAACTTTATTTGAATTTCCTGAAATTATATTTTTAATGTTTATATCTTCATAAGACTTGTGTTTGAAACGGTATTTTGAATAAAATAAAGCTCTACAATTTGACTTTAATTAAAGCTTATATTAAACTTTAAAGAGACTTATTTTGATTTTTGTAAAGCTCTACAATTAAAACTCATTTTGGAGTTCAACGATATATATTTTAAATTGTCACATAAAACTTTATAGAACAATAGAATAAAATCTAAAATTAGTTTTATAATGGACCATTATTGGCTCTTATTTTAGCTTTATGAAGTCTTAAGATTGAGGCTTATTTTAAACTTTTAAAAGTTCTATGATTGAAACGTATTTAGGATTTCATAAAAATTTATTTTTAATATTTATTTAGGACTTCACAAAGACATATTTTATTATAGATAAAGTTACATGATGGGATCTTATTTTACATTTATTAAATCTGCCATTTAAAGTTTATTTCAAACTCTGAAGAAACGTTAATTGTATTTCTTTATATAATCCCAAAATTGAAACCTATTTCAGACTTTATAGGAATATGTTTTTAATATTTATTTTGATATTATAAACAAAATTCTGATTAAAAATTAACATGGGTTATATAACAATATTTAATTAAATCTTATTTCAATTTTATTACATTCAATGTTTCAATTTATTTTGGTCTTAAAAGAAACCAGCAATTAAACATTATTTTATACCTTATTTTTAACTCTATAAAAATAGAATTCTTTCACCTTCTAAGGAGTAACATTCCCTGCTTCTAAAACTAATACGACAACAACCTTTTTTTTTTGCCACAAAGACCTTTTGAATGATACATGATGCACATGTTAAATAATGTTTGTAATGCTAAACGCATTCTTAGATATGTATGTGTCAGCTAAAGCATATACTAACATACATATATATAGACACTCATACATCATAGAGATTACGACATGCATTTATAAAATGTCTTACGGTCGATACTCATACACAGTCAAGTGTACAAATGTCTCTCCTCTTACATATAAATTTTCTATATAATTTTTTTTTTTTATTTTTTTTATTTTTTTCTAAAAATAAGAAATTCTTATTATAGTTTAGGAAAATATACGGGATTATAATGATGGGGTTTGTTAGTATATATAATTATGAGATAAAATATATATCAGTAAACGTAAATAAAATAAAGGAAAATAAAATAGACTCACGTTTTTTTGTGAAATTTCTTGAAGGAAACATTAATATATATGAAATAGAAAATATTATTAAATTTGAGTAAAGGGAATTTTTTAAAACTGTACAAGAAAATTTTTTATAACTTCAACATTCCCAAACGGATTTTGTTGAATTTTAATACCAATATTTTCGCGACTATATGCCATATATGTGTTAAAAGAGAAAGGTATTTATTGGACTATGGACTTTAAAAAAATCCATTTCAACATACAAATAGACGGACATCCAGACGGTTAGACAGACATATATTCTCAAAAGTTATTTTTAGTTGTAACAGTCACAAAAATATTTTAGTTTGAGGCCCTGCTTTTATTTTTAAAGACTTTCCTTTAAAATTAAAAACTTTATTTTATGTGCAGGGTATAAAAAAGAAATTATGATTGAAATTGAAAATTAAATATTTTTAAAAAATTAAAGATTTTTTTTTTTAACTTTTTGAAGTTTTTTTTTAAACTCATTGAAAGCTTTTAAATAATTTTAACTTTATTATAAACTCTAAAATTTCTATAATAAAACTTTATTGCTAAAATGTATCTAAATATTTTAATTTTATAACTATTTCCCAGTATTATAGTCATTATATATAAAAAGCATAAGAAGAAATTGTTAGTTACTTGCAGTTACTGTAAACTTTGATAATCATTTAAACCATTAAAAGCAAGAGACAAACTTTTTTTTTCTCCTATACCGCCTGGTTATCTACCTAAATTGCAATTGTCCATTCCTATATGAATAAAATAATAAAATAACGTAAATAGCAAACATTAAGACTAAAACTAAAAAAATAGCAAACAAAAAAAGAAATTACCTACAATAATATAGCCAACAACTTTAGCCAAGATGCACACGATAACAAAATGAGAAATTTACTTAGAAAAATCTTTTTCTTTTAAACTAAAACAACATTTAACGGGAAAAAAAAAGAAACTACAAAAAACTGTAAAAGAAAAAAATATAATTTAAATATGAAAAAAAAAATATTTATACTTTTTCCGTTAAGTAAAACAAAAAGTTAAATAAACATAAAGTCAACAAAGTGGAAAGAAAAGATGTGGAATTAAAACAAATAAATTATATTTTATTTTATTTTAGCTATTTTGTAAATTGTTGTATGTTGTTGTTGCTTTCATTTCTATTTTTAAAAAGGGAATTATTAGACAGAAAAAGGAAATAAATAAAAAAGTATAAAGCTCATTAAGGTAAAATATACAAAAGAACAGGTTACAAGATACCGGAAGACGACCAGGAATTATTAGAACTTTTCCTTTACCATAGATAGAGAATGGTTAAGGAATCATTAGCATAAAATAAATTATGTTTTAAAAGCAAACCAAATAATTTCTTTTGGCTTCTAAAGTTATTTGTAAGGAAGACAAAAAAAAAGAGTTTCATATTCCAAATAAAGGAAGCAAAAGAAAAAATGTTTGGGAATTAAAGAAAAATTATCAATAAATTATTTGAGTATTTAAAGGTAATGAATTGGAAGTAAATACTAAACTGCAAAATGATTTAAAAGCTAAGAAAAACTGTAATTCATCTTAATAGTATTTCTTAAAAGGAAAAAGAAAATATTCCTTTTAAGAAAACATTTTGTTAAAAAAAGTGACTAATATTTTGTTAAAGCCTGCAAAACTAACTTTGAACTTTATAGACAGCTACGCCTTAACATTAGTTTGGATATTTAAAAGAACTAAAATCAAAACTTATTTCAAACTTAAACGAGAAAGATATATTCCCTACACCATTGTGTACATCAAAATTCGGGAAGGGGTCTTTTATTAAACTTGAGGCCAATTGTGGACCGCTACTCATATTTAGTGTAAAATAAAATATATGAATATAGAATATTACGTCGATACTAACATTTATATGAATATATTCACTTTTTAATGATTCCTGAAAGTGGGCTTTATATGGGAGCTGCAGTGATCCGATCTTCGTAAAATTTGGCACTATCATTTGCATTAATATACAACTTATTTGTGTCGAATATCAACTTAATACTGGCATTTTATAGGGATTTATGCCCCTTAAAGTCATTTTTCTAAAAGCAGTTTTATATGGGACTTATATGTGCCAAATTTCATTAAAATATTGCTATAATTAAGCGATTTTTGATCGCTAAAACGAAAACCAATTTCAATAGGGTTAGTCCCTGGACTATACAAAATCTTAGTGCCAAATTTATTTAATTTATGTTCAAAATTGCAAACTGTAGCTTGACTACAAAATTTACATGGACAGACAGACGGACGGACGGATATCGTTAAATCGACTCAGAAATTTATTCTAAGCCGATTGGTATAATTTAAGATGGATCTTAGACAAATATTTTAAGGCATTATAAACATCATTACAAATGATTATATCCTCCCCATCTATGGTGGTATAAAAATATTTATTTTAGTCTTTAAAAATTCCTTTAATTTAAAGCTTAATTTCGATATTTATACTTAAAATTATTTAGGACTTCTAGAAACTTTTGTTTGAACTTTATTATGTTTTACTATTGAAGCTCATTTTAAGCCTTAAAGAACCCTTTTCAAACTTAATAAAGTTTAACAATTAAAGCTTATTTAGAATTTTAGGGAAATATGTTTTTAATATTTATTAAATTTCAGTTTAACTTTATTGAGTTCTAAATTTGAAGCCTTTTTTAGACCTAAAAGAAACTTTTTCAAATTTTATTAATTTCTAAAATTGAAGCTTATTTAGGACTTCGATGAAAATAAATTTTTAATATTTATAAAAGACATGAGATTAAAACCTAATTTTGTTTCAAAAAAGCTCTTCAAGTTGAGTTTATTGATTCCTAATATTGAAGCTTATTTTAAATTATAAAAAAAGACTTTTTCAAATTTACTAAAGTTCTGAAATTAAAGCTTATTTTGGACTTTATAGAAATATATTTTTAATATTTATGTAAGACGTCATCAAGACTCCTAAACAAAGCCTAATTATGTTATTAAAAAATCTGAAATTTAACTTTGTTGAATCCTATTATTGAAGCTTTTTTTTAAGCTTTAAAGAGATTTATTTTGAACCTGATAAATTTTTACAAATTAATCTCATTTTGGATTAAATGGAAATACCTTTCTAATATTTATTTGGGACTTCATCGAGACATCTCATTGCAGCTTAATTTTGTTATAAAAAAAATCCGAAGTTTGACTTTATTGAATCCTAATATTAAAACTGTTTTTTAAGCTTTAAAGATATTTTGAACCTTGTAAATTTCTACAAATGATGTTCGTTTTAGATGCAAAGTAAATACATTTTTAATATTTATTTGGGACTTCATCGAGATATCTGATTGAAGTCTAATATAGTTATAAAAGAAATCTGTCTTTATTGAGTCTTAAGATTAAAGCTTGTTTTAAACTTTATAAATTTCTGCAAATAAAGCTCTTTTTAAACTTCATGGAAATATGCTGTTAATTTTTATTTTCTACTTTACAGAGGCTTATGTTTTAAGCCTAATTTGGTTATAATATAAATCTACGATAAAATTTTATAAAGCTCTAAGATTTATAAATTTATAAAAAAAATCATATCTTAAATCTTAAAGAGACGTTTCTGAAACTTTATAAAGTTTTACAATTGGAGCTTATTTACTATGGAAATACTCTATGGATATTTATTTAGGATTTTGATGAAATCTCACTTTGAATCATAATTTTGGTTATAATAATTAATTTTTAATTTAACTTTGTTGAGTACTAAACTTATTTTAAGCTTACTTTGAAATTTATAAATTTCAACAAATAAAACGCATTTTCGACATGTAATCATAGTATTATTTTAGTATAATAAAGGTTAATATTTTAACTTTATTAAGTCCTACTACTTAAGCTTATTTCATTAAGTTTTTGAGCTTAAAAAAGTTATACAAATGTATCACATTTCGGATTTTATGGAAATAGCTTTTTAATATCTATTTAAGTCTTTAATAGAAACATCTGATTGAAGCCCAATTTAAATTTTATAAAGGTCAATCATTGGATTTTATTTGGCTTTATTAAGTCCTATGATTGATGCTTATTTTAAGTTAAAAGAAAGACTTATTTAAAATTTATAAAGTGCTATGGTTAAAACATGGAATTCATAGACGTCTATTTTTAGTAGTTATTTAATATGATCTATAATTAAAGCCTAATTTCGGTTAATTAAAGACCTATTAGCCAAGGTTCACACACTGCAATTTTTCTTGCTGCAATTCTGATTTTGTAGGCAGTAGAGGTAAAGAGAATGTAAAACCTTAGTATTCCCTTCTCAACTTTCTTCTAAAAACTCAGAATTGCGGCAAGAAAAATTGCTGTGTATGAACCCGGACTTACTTAAACTTATTTTCATCTTTAAAAATATTTATTTTGAACTGTATAAAGTTTTACAATTGGAACTCATGCTGAAGGTCATATAAATATATTTTTAGTGTTTAATCTGGAGTTTATAAAGACTTGTAGTTAATCCTAATTTAGGTATAACAATGACCTACAATTTAGCTTTATTTCATCCTAAGTATTAAGCCTATTTCAATTATATTTTCAACTTTATAAAGCTTTAAAACTAAATCTCATTTTGGAGTTCATAGAAACTCTATAGAAACAAAAGATTGAGGGCTAAAATGGATTTTATAAAAACCAATGATTGAAGCTTATTTTCGTTTTATTAAATCCTAAGATTAAAGCTTATATGAAAGTTTAAAAAGTCTTATGATTAAAGGATATTTAAAATATCAAGGAAATGTATATGTAATATCTATTAAGGACTTCAGAGAGAACTATTATTAAAGCCTAATTTGGATTACATTAATATATACAATAGAAACTTATTTTAGCTTTATTAAATCCTGCTTTTGAAGTATATTTTAAACTTTGACCAATTTCGAGCTTTATATAGACCTATTTTTAATAGTTATTTTGTTTCTAATAGAGACTTATAATAAAAGCTTCTGATCAAAGCACACTTTGAGAATTATAGGGACTCACAATTAAAACTAATTTTGAACTTTATAAAAGCTATCACTTTGAGAACAATTTAAAGTTTATACAACTTTATAAATTAACCTTATTTTAATCTTATTCAAAGCTTTTTTACTTTTACAACGACTATATAAGAGCGTTTCGAGAGAGATTTTTTTTAAATATATAGAGTTAGGGAATTTGGCCTCCAAAAAAATAGTTAGCTTGAAATAGTTATTTATCAGCAACTTATATAAATCTAAAAACGACTTGGGCTGGTTAAAGTTTCTTTCAACGTTATGGAGATCAATAACCCAAAAAGCTTAATTTGCACTACTTAAGCCACAATTTATAAGTCATAAGATAAAACTCATTTAAAGACCAAAAACAACTTTAGAGAAACTGGAAACAAATAAAAAACATTAATTATGTTTTCTTTTCTGTTTTAAAATTTCTTTAAGATAGCAAAATATGAAAACAACCAAAATTTATTATTGTTTTTTGTTTTGCAGAGAAAAAGGTTTTTCAGTAGTTTTAGAGTAGAATAAAATAGCATTAAGATTAAGTATAATTGCAATTTGGGTTTTTTTGTGCAGTTAGATTTTGTTTAAAGAAATTTTAATGATTTTTAAAATATTTGTGTAGGCAAAAGGAAGAAATTTAAATGAAGTTAAATAAGGTAAATATTAAAATGAAAGTAATTTGCGGGGTTTTTTTTTAATATTTACAATTTAAAGGGAAGAAAATATACTTCAAGGCTAACAAAAAATAGAAGAATTTTAAATTAGACCCAGAAATAGAAAAAAAAGTATGATTTAAAGCAGAACCTTTTCTTATCAAATATTTTCTTATTTTTCAGTAGTATTTTACCAAAATTAAACAAATTTAAGTTTTAAATTTGGAATTAAATTTTTTTAAATGTTAATCATTTATGTATTTAAATCTTTTCTAATTTGAGTTCTTCTTGGGTTTGTTTACAAACGTTTCAAAAGTTTTCTTTATATCTTTTACAAACCAAAAACTTAACTATTTAAATGAAATTCTCTAAAGGCCAGTATTTGAGTTACTCTAATTTAGTTTTATTTTATGCTTTATCAACCATTAAAATTTTCTATTTGTTTTCACCTAAAGTTTAGTATTTGTAATTGGTTTTATTTTTATTTTATATTTTCCCTTGCATAATTGTTAAATCAAGTAATCCTTTACTAAAAAAAGTAGTTGTAATGAGTTATAAGTATCTTATTGAAACCAAAAAGTTTATTGTAAATAAAACCTATTTTTATTATACAATATTTTTCAGAAAATCCAACCCGCTTGTAAGCAATCCAAAAACAAAAAATCAATAGCAACGTTTAATGATTACAACTAATCAAATACTCAACATTTTGTATTCTCTAAGGTAAATCAAACCTTTTATTTTCAAATATTTTTTTTTAATTTAATAATGTTATAAACGGATTTCTAGAAATAAAAAATAACGGTCAAAATACTTGTCAATTAAAACAATTCTACCTCCTTTTTCTATCTCCTAAAATTCCCTAAAGCAAAGAGGGCGAATGAAATGATTAACGTCATTTTCTCTTATTTACGATTTTTTCCCTGTTTTGGTATTTTATTTTTTTTTTTTTTGGCGATTTTAACATATTAAATTTTTTGGAACTTCTTTATTTTGGTGATTTTGTTTGTATTTTTGATTTTTCTTTCTTGCGATTTTATATTTTGGTTTTTTTCCATTTCGGCGATTTTTTGTTCTGACGTTTTTTTTTAT
This sequence comes from Protophormia terraenovae, assembly GCA_951394005.1. NCBI lineage: Eukaryota > Metazoa > Arthropoda > Insecta > Diptera > Calliphoridae > Protophormia > Protophormia terraenovae. The sequence continues at coordinate 130,699,069 of OX596077.1, forward strand.
TTTTGCGTTTTTTCTTCTGTTTAGCCGATTTTTTCAGATTCGAAAATTTCTATTTTGGCGTTTTCTTTCATTCCTTTCGTTTATGTGTTTCTAAGTGGCAATTTTTTTTATTCTGTTGATTTTTGTTAATTTTTGAACTTTTTCGTTTTGGCAATTTTTTTTTTTTTTATTTTGGCGATTTTTGTATTTAGACGTTTTTTCCATTTCTGATTTTTTATATTTATCGTTTTATTAATTTTTTGTTACAACAGTTTTTTACTTTGATTTTTTTTTTTTTTTTTCATTTTGGTGATTTTTTGAATTTTAATGTTTTGGAAATTTTATTCTTTTGTATTATTAGTATTAATTTTCTAATTTTTCCTTTTCTTATTTGATGATTTTCTTTTTATTATGATGTTTTTTAATTTTGTATTTTTTTTTTTTTTTTTAATTTTTTCCAATTTGGAAATTTTTTTGTTTGATTTTCTGTATCAGCAATTTTTAATTTTTTCCCCCTTTATAATTTTTTAATTTTCCATTTTGGTGCTTTTTAATTTTTTATATCTTTTTCTTTTTGTGATTTCTACTTGATTTTCTGAATTTGTCTTTTTTGCATTTTTTCGTTTTGTCAATTTTTAATATTTTTTTTTTTTTTTTTCGTTTTGATGATTTTTTGTTTGATTTTATGTTTCGTAAATTTTTTATTTTTTGTTGAGTGAATTTGTAGTTACAGCAATTTCTTTCATTTTAGTGACTTTTTTTTTTCGTTTTGGCGATTTTTGTTTATTTTCGGCCTTTTTAGTTGTGAAAATTTTTTTATTTTAAAATCACCGTGATTTTGTGTTTTGAAATGTGTTTATAAAATTTTCATTTTATCATTTTTTAATTTTAATAATTCTTTTAATTTTGTCGATTTTTTTAATTTTGGCGATTTTTTTGTATTCTGTAAATTTTTTTTTTCTATTTTTGTATTTTTTCTGTTTTATTAATGTTTTTTTTTTATTTATTTATTTGGGCTTTTTTTATGTTGGCGATTTTTCATTTTAGTCATCTCTTTACATTTCTTTAAATTATTCAAAAATTTAACAAAAATATTTCAACAAAGAAAAAATTTAATTTCCAAACTATAAATTTAACAGTCTTTTAAATTTTTTTTTTTTTTTTTCAGTTAAATCTGTTTTTAGTTAAAAAAAAAAATAAAATAAAATAAGCTTAATGCTCCTTTTTGCACTTTAATTTTTATGGATTTGTTAAAACACCAACAACAAAATCCAATGTTATTTTATTTTATTTACTTTTAAACCACAAAAGCATTAATTATTATTTGCCTTTTGGTGGTTGTAACAGTAAAACCGCCAACAAACACCAATACTATAAAACACAACTACACACATATTTATACAAAATATAGCAAATACACAGACATGTACATTTTCCCCAAAGCTTTCGCACAAAAAAAATGTTCACTTTAATCCTCTTCATTCATTTATTTTGCTGCATATAAATGGAAAATGTTAAAAATACTTTTTTGAAATACAACGTGATAATTTCTAACGAAATAAAATGTTAAAAATAAAAATTAAAAAAAAAACAACGTAAAATTAACAAAGAGGGACCACAGACAGAATACAGTGGGACTGGTAATTATTGATAATAAATATAAACTACATTACGATCTAAAGTTTTAAAACTTTCTCATACTGATGATCAACTTTGACGCCTTGTATCTTATCTTCCATTGGAATTGAGTGTCTTTCGTCCTGCTCTATAACTTTCCTAAACATTTCTATTCGATCCGTATAATAGTTTAAGAGATACAAATTTATTTTTCATTTTATTTTAATTGCTGTGAGCCCCACTGCCCAAAGTCAGTCAGTCATCAATTGAAGTAGATTTAGTACATGAATTGAAATGTTGCGAGTTTAAAAGATGTTCTTTTGTTTTTATTATTTTTGCTGAGAAGGTGGTTTCAAACAAAAACTGCTTTTTTTACGCTGTTCTTGTCTTTAACGGTATGTTTATTTTTGAAAGGGAACATCAATTTTTCATGGCATTTGTACAACAAATAATAAATCAAATCAAATATTCGTACTTTTGGGGTTTTATACACAAAACATTCACAAAAAGAATATATAAAATTTCACTTAAACAAATACACAAGGTGTTTAAATCAGAATAAACAATCAAACAAACACTCATACACTCAAATCTTTCAGCTAAAAAGTCAGCTGCCTAAAAGTAGACTAGAAATTTCTGTTAAATAATGGAAGACTTTAAAACAAATAGGGAAAGATGTTATACTCTTAAAGATTTAAAAGTCTTTAAAAAAGCTAGACTGAAATTTAACTATATATCTATGTATATGTAGTAAATGTGTATGTATATATAGTAAATATCTATTAGTGTGTGTGTATATATGTTAGTATTAAAAGTTATTATATAATGTTTATCCTAAGTGGCTTTTAGTTGTATTTTGTTATTTTGTCTTAAAACTTATTTTGTTTAAATATTTATTTTCTATTTAATATATGTGTACGTGTGTATGTGTGTGTGTATTTATGTAATAGTATAGATATTTAGTTTTGTTTATGTTTAAGTGTTGGTGGCTTTCCTCAGGTATTTTGTTACAAAACATGAAACAATTTAATGGTTTATTTTGCAAAAACATCTGTTACTGTTCTAAAGGTATTTTAATTTTGATAAATGATCTTTGAAAGGGTTACAAAATTTGATACTATTGTTTTTGTGAGAGATACACTATATTGAAGATGAAAATATATTGGTTTGCTTATAGCATTTGCAATTATTATAAAAATTTTAAATTAAAATTTTAATAACAAACACTAATAAAATACTTTTATAAATAAATATTTGGGAGCTTTTCAAAAGATTTGATTTCTATAGACAGAAAGAAGGCAGACGGACGTACATTGCTATTTCGACCACTTGCACTACAAGGACCAAAAATATTTATTTATGCTGTAAATTTAAACATTACTAGAAAGATAAAACTATTAAAAATGAACTAAAATAGATTATAAAATATTTTTTTATAGGAGAATAACGACATATGTCTATTCTACATGTGTATGTTGATACATTTGATACATGAAAATATCGACAATACTTTCGAAAATATTGTATCAAAATCGGTTTATAAATGCCTGAAAAATTAAGCTAAAAATTTATATTTGTTCATATTTTTGAACTGTTTGATTTGTAAAAGAACTCATAACCATAAAAAACAATAAAATTAAAAAAAAAATCAAAAAAAAATATCGTCAAATCAAAGTGCCAAAGTGCCAATGATCACTAAAAACAAACAAATTAAACCAAATCAAAAACAAATAAAACTAAACGGAAAAAACAAATCTCCGAAAAATTTTACCAAAACAAGAAAAATATGGCAAAATATAGATCACAAAAAAAAATTTCAAAAATACCAATAAAAATCACAAAAACTAATTTATGAATTAAAGAAATTTCGAACATGCTAAAAATCCGCCAAAAAAAATCGCTAAAATCCAAAAAAAAAATATCACCGAAGCTGAAAAGAAAAGCAAAGATATATTAACAAACGAAAAAAATCGCCAAAAATATCGCATAAATTAAATAAAACAAAATGGAAGAACCAAATTTTACAAATTATTTTAACAAAACGGAAAAATATGACAAAATTTAAAAAAAATCAAAATTACCAAAAAAACCTCATGTTATACAATAAAAAATATAGCCAAACACTCAAAAAAAAAATTAAAACACAACATCAACAAAAGCAAAATATAAAACAGAGTAACCAGCATTTAAAAGATACCCAAACCACAAACAAATCTCTTAAACGCAAAATTACCAAATCACCAAAAATAAAAACACAAGTGCAAAACAAATCGTATAATACCAAAACAAAAAAAAAATAAATCCATTCAAAAAACGCTAAAATTCAAAAAATCACCAAATAAAAAAAATATATATAAAGAAAATATCAAACAAAGCGTAAAAACGTAATTGTAATTATACGAAAATTTTCACCAACACATACAGATCATCAAAAAAATCGCCAAAAATACAAAAATTCAAAAAAAAATCGCAAAAAATTTTGAAATTTTAAAAAAATCTCCAAAATTAAAAAAAAAAAAAAAAAAAAGACAAACGAAATAAACAACAGAAATATTTTTAAAATTAAGTATAAATTCCAAAAAATTAAAAATCGTTAAAATTACAAAAAAAAATCGGCAAAAATGCAAAAAATCGCGAAAATTAAAAAGTGCTAAAAGAAAAGAAAATGCAAAATAAAATCACTAAAAATTAAATCATAAGAAGAAAAATTTTCCATTTAAAAGAAGAAAATTTATTATGCCTTATACCTGCATTAAACTTAAAACATGTGACTACAGATGAAGGGTATTTAAGATTCGTCTTAGCCATCACATATTATTTTAATTTCCCCAATTCTTATTTGTTTATTAAATATTTAAAGGATTTCCTGTATAAAGGATTATTTGATTTAACAATTAAGCAAAAAAGGAAAAAACAAAACCAATTTACGTTTAAGTTTTAGGTGAAAAACAAATAAAACATTTTAATGGATGATAAGGCATAAAAGAAAACTAAATTAGAATAAATTGAATAGAGGTCTTCAAAGAATTTCTTAAGTAAAGGGTATGATATGTAACTCAAATAAAAAATATTTACTAAATGCTTTAAAACTTTAAACAAAATGTTTAAGAAAATTTAAAAAAATCTAAAATGAACTAAATGTTTCATGGCAGCTTTTAAATGTTTAAATATTTTTAATATTCATTTTAAAAAATAAAAATAAAATAAAAATTCTAAACAAATTTATGTAAATTACTCTTTACATTTCTGTTATTGTAATATTTATTTATACATATTTTTTTTTTAATATAAAACTCACTTTGTTTGTTTGTAACCTTCATTTACTCCTACGACCATTCATATCAATACATTTTCAATCTGAAATCATATACAGAAAAATAAAATAGCTTATTAAATTATGTGGGTAAAATCCAATTAAAAATTATAAATTAATTAAATTTACAGATTTTTCATCACACACTCAGACATAAAATAGCAAAATACAAATTACAAAAATCATTTCATTTCCATACAAAAAACGCAGCACATTTACAATAAAATAAAATGTTTATTATATATTTAAATACCTTAAATATGTATAGGACTGTTAATCCCTATATTCGTGTCTGTCCTTTAAATAATTAAAATTTTATTAAAATACTTTTAAACAACATCACATTTTATATTTTTTGAAAACATTTAAAATTACTAAAAGGAGTAAGTAATATCCATTAATTTGGTTTATATTTTATTTATACCAATAGATTGTTATAATTTTATTTTGTTCTTTTTTTCATTTAAATGGTTTTTATTTTAAATATAAGTAAAAATCTGGTTTTAAATTTGTATTTGTTAAGTGGTATTTATTTATATACTGCGACCAAATTCAAAAAATTCAAAAAAAAATGCTAAAACCAAAAAGGGAAACATGAAATAAATATAAAAATAAGTTTGGTTTAAATGGTAATTTTAAAAATATTTTGTTTGTAAAGATTTTTTTGTGTTTCACAAATTTTAACACATTTTTTGAGGTCTCTGATGTTAAGGTGTAAGGGAAAAAGTATTTTACTAAAGATTTTTATAATAAGAGAAATATTGTAAAACCAAAATAAAGCATCAAATAAGAAACATAAAAAATATCATTAATGTGAGAGAGGTATGGATTTAAGACTAAAGAACGCATAACTAATTCCTTATTTAAAAAATAATAATAATAATAATAATAATAATAATAATAATAATAAAAATTAGTTAAGAAATTAATAATAATTCCGTACTTTTAGTCACCCTGTTATAATAAGTATTAAGCTAAAAGGTAACCAAAATTACAATCTCCAAGAAACCTCAAATCATTAAATTGGTAATAAATCTGTAACTTCTAAGCTTTTGGTTGAATCTAATTGAAATGTTCAGGAAAGTTGTAGAACGGGACCTGAACTTTCAAAATAAATATTTTTCGTTAACCTGTTATAATAGCGGATGATATAAAGTCTAACAAATTGCACCATCTCAAGCAAGCAAAAGTTTCAAGAACTCTCAACTTCTTTAAAATGTTGAAATAGTGTTTGATAAAATTTAATAATTAAAAAAAAAAAAAAAAATTTCGATTGAATTTTATATTTAAATTTTTTTCCTTGACTTTCTTTTTTATTAAATTTTTATTTATTTTGTTTATACCCTTCACCACAGGTGTAAAGGGTATATATAAGTTTGTCATTCCGTTTGTAATTTCCACAATTTTCGTCGGAGAGCAAAAAAGTTTATATTTTCGGGATCCTTGTAAGAAGCGATAGGACTATGTCCGTCCGTCCATCCGTGTGTCGGTTGAAATGGCGTTTATGAAGCCCACCAATAACTGGCATATATAATATATATATCAAACGATCGGAAATCCTTTCGAAAATTTTGCTATTAAAATTCAGCAAGATCGGTTCATACATTGCGGAGATATGCTTAAAAATCCAGTTTTTAGGACCGGTTTTACAGTTTCAGAAGCCCCTGTATATACTAGGGACTTCGTTTTTGCAAAGAAGACTCGGACATTTTTTTCTGTATTTTTTTTTTTTTTTTTTTTTGCTAAAAATAATGAAATAAATCGGTTCATAATAACTGAGATATCAGACAAAACGCATTTTTGATTTTTTGAAGCCCTTGTTTAAGCTATAGATTTTTATTTTTATATTTTTATAAAATTTCGGTTTTTTTAATAAACCAAATCCGTTCATAATCAACAGAGTTATGAACCAAAAACTAAAACAAATCTGTTAAGAATATAAATACACACACAAACATGTATATTAAGCATTGTAATGACTATTAGTGACGTTTTTGCCTATAATGCAAGTAGTTTAGCTAGAAACAGCAGTTTTTTTTACAGATTCCAAAAGATAAGACTGTAGAAATATATAAAAAAAAAATTTAGCCATAATTTAGTCATGCACTCTATGTCCAGCATTGGTCGAAAAGAATGAAATTATTAGTAAAATTTCGAATTCATCGAGCTAAAAATAGCAAGTCATGAGAGATTTTTTAAATGTAGATAATAGTTTCAGTAACCACATATATATAGTCTGATTTAACCCTCAATTGCTTCCCTTCCACTTTTAAATATGCACAGGAGAGCAAATTTTATGAAAATAGTGAAATTTACAGAATCATATTTTTTAAAGTTTAAAAAACTTATTGACACTTATTTTTTCCACTTTATTCTTTATGTAATTTACTTACAAGATTACAAATTTGTTATGTATCAAAACTAATTTTGATATCATAAGCAAGTAATTTTTAGTAGATTTTTAAATCTTTAAAAAGAAAAGTAAAAATCTTAAATTTTGATAATTTTAAGTTTTTCAGCCAAATTATTTCGATTTTAGGTGAGAGATTTATAACCATTTCCTTTTATTCATTAGAACCCACTGTGCACCATTTTTAATTTTTTTAATCATTTTAATTTTTATCAGAAATATAAAAAATCTGTCAAACAAAATTAAATTCTTACAAAATTAAAAAAAAAAATATTAAAAAAATCGTGAAAAGTCTGAAATGAACAAAAATGCTTTTTTGTTTCCTTTATTACAAGGCTGGATATGCTGCAAATATATGTGGGAACTGGAGTAAAAGAGAAGAGATGATCGCCGAGGTTTTGCTGGATGGAGACATTTATTTATATTTTAAGGGTTGGGCTAAAACAGGACGGGATAAGACGGAATGGAAACGTAGGTATATAAGACCTACAGTTTGGACAAAAGGGAAAGAGTTACTCAATGTGAGTTGAGCTGAGGTAAAGTAGCTTAACACAAAAGGAGTTTGTGTTAATGCTAAGTTATGTTTAAGTGTTGTAAATATTGTAAATAAAAAAATTTTAATATAAAGTTGAAGAGCTGTGTATATAATTTAAAACAGAGAATAGAGTGTGAGGGAGGGAAGTTACAAAACCACAAAGTGTTCTGTAAAACTCTTTTGAAATCTATATATCGAGGGCTTATATTCAAAACGAGCCACATGCAAAGCTCCAATTATTCTGAAGAAAAACAGTTTATATTTCACTAATTTTTCAACATTTTGCAATCCGTTCTTCTACGAGTTATTGATATTATGTCTACTAAATCTCACACTGAAAAATATTTTTTTTAATCCCATGAACCCCATTTCATTCTCTTTTATCAAATGGATGAATATGTTGTAAATTTTTATACCCACCATCAAAAAGAAGGGGGGTATATTGATTTTGCAATTCCATGTGCAACATGTCGAAGGAATCATTTAAGAATCCACAAAGTATATATTTTCTGGGTCCTGGTTAGATTCTGAGTAGATCTAGCTATGTCCGTCTGTCCGTCTTTTTAAAGCAGGATAGGGCTCGAACGGGACAACGCAGGGAGACGAAATTTGGCACAAATATTTATCTTATACAAGATTTGGTATTGAAAATGGGAAAACTCGGTTAATAAATAAAAAAGTTAACACAGATGTCCATTTCATACTTTTCTGCTGATATTTCTTAAACAACGAAATTTTGTACAAATAGTTTGAGAATCGGTGTAAACTTGGTCGTTTTATATTTGTTTTATTTTTTGAAAATAAACAACTTTTTAATTTTATCATAAATTTAAAATCTTTTCCATACATTTCTTTTAATATCTCCAAAACTATTGAGCTAATTGAAATATACTATACCCACAATTTAAAGACAATTTTAATTAAATTTTTGTGATGTTTCATTTAATCAAATCAGATAATTTGTTCTCGAAATATGTTGTAAAATATTATGCCACCTCATTATTTTTCTATATAATGATTTATGTCGAAAACTATAAACAATTAAAAAAATCTAATTTATAGGGTTAAAAGTAACTGAGAAATCTCATTTTGCATAATCAGTGTTGTCCTGGGTAATTATTATTTCCATCAAAATCGTATTACAATAGAAAAATGTTGAATTTTTTTTGGAATTTCTCCTTAATAACTTTTTCTCTTTCTTAATATTTGCTGATGTGTGAATAATTTCTACATGTGTTTTTATGATATTTTATTAATTGTTTATTTATTTTCACTCCTGAATAACGAGACATTTTTGACATTACACGTGTAGTTTATTGAAAACATATTTTTTCGCTTTTTTTTCTACAATATTTTTTTGGTGATAAACAACATACGATTTTCAACTTCCGCTTAAATGATTAACATTTCAATTTAACACAAGTACTGAAACATTTTATTCCTGATTTTTAACACACATTCATAAACACCTACGTACATACACACGCGTTTATAGTTCATGTGGTGTTTTTATATAAAATATATTTTTCTTTTAACCACATTTATGTTCAAATACATGAAAGAGTAAATAACTACCTACGTAGAAATGTTGTTTTTATATTATATATATTTTTCTCTGGGTTTTAACCAGATTATGAGGTTAATTAATTATAAAACATTTCAACAAAGTTTTGTTGTAGAATAAATAAGATTAACAAACAAAGCTAAAACAAAAGGAACAACAAGAAAATATGATTTATTGATTTTGTTTAAATCTCTGGATAATTTTAACATGAACAATTTTTCTGTTTTATGATTTTTTTCATTTTTTGTCACTATACAAGCTCAATTACCTGTTTTTGTTTTTGTTGTTATGCACGTTTTTGTTTTGAAATATCTGGGAATCACTTCACTTTGATAACAACAACATCTTATTCCCTATACAGTTATAATATCCACTTTTGCATTTAAGCCACCTTTCCACCCTCAATACCATGATGATGATGACTTCGTGAACACAAAACCTATTACAATGACATTTTAAGCAGTTGAAGAACTTTAGCAGGAAAAACAATGAAAAATCGAATTCCCAGCTTGAAATATTTTTTTTCGTCATCTTCATCATCATCTTCCTTTAATGTCTCTTGAATATGTATAGAGAGGATATCCGTTTACAAACAATGTAGCAGAGTATTTTTATTTTTATACCAACAATTTCTAAAAGAATTTTTTTTTTTTTTTTTTTTTTTTCTCCAACACCATAAACACACCTGTCAGGTGTTGTCACTTTTAGGCTGCTTTTAACGTTTTTGTTTTGTATTTTTTCCTCCTCCAAACACTTTAACAAAAAAAAAGAAAAAACTTTACTTCAAAAATTATTGCTGTTGTTTTGTATGTCATAAGGTTGGATATATTGTTATCATTCTTTTCAGATCACTTTCAATATTATAATATTACCTAACATCACAATATTAAGAGGAATTTATCTTTTGTTTTATTATGATTTTAAGCAGAAGTTATGTTTAGTGACACTGAAAAAAAAAAGACAATTTGACAATTGACACAATTTATTGAAAATTTTGTAAAAAGAGACAATTTCCTGTTAAATAGTTTGTTTAGTTTATTTACTGATGTATTTTAAGTGAGAATTACAAACAGAAAACAATCATAAGAAAAGTTTGACAGTTTTGTAAAAATATACATGACGTATGATTAATATTAATTGTTTTGATAACAAGTATATGAACGTTTAGGTGTAATGTTATATGAAATTCTTAATAAAGCAAATCAAGTTAAAGAATTTTGAAAGATTTTTTAACTTAAAAAGACAAGAAAAATATATTTAAACAAATTTCATTATAAGAAAAAATTTTTTGAATAAATATTTTAATAAATGTCACTAAATGAGTCGTCAGTATATATTCCCTTTTTAATTTTTATTCGCTTTAGACCTGAAAAAGAACACCAAAAAAACGATGTTTGTCCCTCAATGGTTCCAAAATGCTTTTTTTCTAGGAATCACTTCACTACATTTACAAATGTATGAAAAATAACTTAATTTGGCTATAGGAGACCAAGTTTATATAAGGTTTTAAGCAAAACTGTAAACTTTTTATACAAGTATTTGGTATCTAAGAAAATACTAAAATTGATAAAAAAAGTCATCACAAAATTTCTCTAAGAACTTAAAATTTATTATTATTTTTTTTTAAATAAAGTCAATATTTAAACTTTAATCAAATTTAAACGAATGAAGATATTTTACAAAAATTTCAGTATAATATGTATAAGATTATTTTAAAATCAGATAATTAAAAAACTCCCACTTCTTCAAATGAGAATACCCAAAATCTTAATCTGTATAAAACATGTTTAAAAAATTGACTTTTTTCATTGAAATGCTCACCCTGTCGTTATAAGGCGTGCCCCTCAGATAATACTTTTTGAATATTTACCTTACATATGGTTATATATAATGAAAATAATTTTAAGTCTATCCTAGCTTTGGAATTTAAGAACTTAACAAAAGAATTTAAACAAAATTTTCAAAATTTCCAAAGTTTTGATAGAGCTTGTGGGCAGACCTTTGCCCCAAGCTGCATCGGATTTACTTAACAAGCATTTGTATTAAGATTTCTTTTGATAACATTATAAAAATGGTAAGGCCCAGAACAAAAAACAAAAATTTATCAGAGAATTAATATTGCCACCTTTTTGGAAAAAAACACCAAAAATGAAAAATTTTTTTAAAGTTCCAAATTCAGTTTAATATAACTTTTTAACGGATTCATATATTCATATGATGCTTGTAACAATATTATTTAGAATTTTGTAAGGAATTTGGCGATTATTTAAAAAGAATTTTAGGGGCAATATTAAGTCCGCCAAGTTAAAAAAAAAAAAAAAACACAAAAAAAAAGATGAGGCTAAAAATGAACTAACAATTTATTTCTACCTCAATAGAGATAACCTACGCATGGAAGCGTATTTGTGGAAGAAATTAGAAGGACTATCTATATATAAAATTTATTTTCTGTCATATGATAAATGAATTTTTGGTGATTTAAAAAAAAAAAAAAAAATACATACCCGAGATGGTCTACTTTAGCAGCCACAAAAATAACTTTTTCTATTTTTTTTATATTATATGAGCTTTATTATTACATTTCTAAAACCTTATATTTCAACTGAATTTGATAGATGTTTTTATTTTGATTTTTGTCTATGGAAAGCACTGTGCAGCGGTCCCAATTTTTTTTTTAAATAATTCTGTAACTTGTGAAGCGTTGAAAATATTCAAACAAAATATTACGTGCTTAGAGCCGTGGTATCCTTGAGTTGATTTCAAGGAGTCCAGGCTCCCAGCTAGTCATGGAGGTAGAGAGTAGACCTCCAAAGTTGGTGACTTCTGATATGCATTTTTTAAATTCGCCAAAAATTAATTTATAACGCGAATAAAAAATTTGTTTATATATATAATCCTTCTAAATCTCTTCAAAATCATGCTTACATGTGTAGATTACCTCTCTTAGTTTAAAAAGTACTTAGGTTGAAGCAAATTATACCCTAATTTTTGGCCTGGTTTTTTTAATTTTTTACACTTGGTGGCCCTTAATTGGGCTTTGAAATTTCTTGAATGTAACTGCAAAATTTTCTACAAAATTCGAAATAATATTGCTGCAGAAATCATATAAATATACCTATTCGATAAAAATTATATTAATCTGAAGTTGAAACTTAAAAAAAATGTAGGGAGTTATTTTCCAGTATGATGGCAATATTATTTCACTTCCAAATAATTATTCTTTTGCTTTAGGACGACAAAATTTTTGCAATGATTTCAAAAGAAATTTTAACGCAAATGCGTGTAAAGTAAAATTATAGACACTTTGGAAAATGTTTTGCCTCCAAAGCCCTATCAATTTTTAAAAAGTTTCCATTTTTATTATATTTTTTATTTTATTCTATTTTATTTTAATTTATTTTTTTTATTTTATTTTTTATTTATTTATTTTTTTTTTTTTTTTTTTTTTTTTTTGAAAACTCAAAAATGACAATCCCGAGATTAACAAAAAGTATATATTGGATGTATACCCCGCTACAGTAATTAAACACACAAAAAATATTTTCTGAGTCTCGCCTTTTGCAATGGCTGTGTGATAATTTTAATGATAAAAGTAAATTTTTGAAACAAGTTTTCCCCGTACTGGGATTTCGGGTATTTTGGTACAAAAATGTGGGAGCTTTTTTAATTTTTAAATCTATATTATGCCAAAAATTCATTTTAATAGCTCTACTTGTTTCAATTTTATTTAGGTCCAAACATTAACATTATTTCTCAAAAATATACTTAAAATCTAAATTTTAAATTTTTCTGGACATGATTACAAACTACACAGGAAAATACTGATTCAGTCGATTCAGGTACACGGTTGTAATAAGTACTAAGTCTCTAATTCACTTTTTTGAATTAACTCCAGTTCTCGCGATAAACCCCTTTTGTAAAACTAATATATTGAAGCATATCTCAAAAACGGCTTTTATTATACAAAATTATTAAAAAAAAATATATAATTAAAATAGTCTACAAGATTTTCTTAAATTAAGTTTTAATACAGTCAACAGCAATGGAGACATTAAGCCCATTTTCTGAAAAAAATTAATTTTATACTAAATTTCAAAAAAAAAAAAAAATAATAATAAAAGTTTTTCAAAAAATCGTAAAAATTCGAAAATGACAAAAATTCAAAATGTTTATTCCTTAGTAGTAAACATAAATTTTTTAAAAATAAAATAAGACATATTTCATTAAAATCAACGCATAAGTTTTGATTTTATTCACAAATTCTTGAAAATACTCATTAACAAGTCACATAGAAAAATTAAAAAAAAAAAAAAATTAAATAAAAAAATTAGTTCGTGATTTCCTTTAATTTCAGGCCTTAATATCTTTTAAACTCTAACAGATAACATAGTTAAGTAAGCGTTTATTTCCTTATCTTGTCCAACACTTTACATAAATATAAAAATCGTTTAAATATTGTTTTATAGAAGTTGAAATTCGGGTTGAAACTGTTACATACTTGAGGTAGTCAAATTTGACACCCTCGTTTTATAACAGAGTAACTACAATATGATTTTTCTAGAAGCTTAGGTCCTCCTCTGCAACTCTTCTATACATTTCAATTCGTTCTAAAAAATAGTTTAGAAGATACAAATTTAAAAAAAAAATTTTGGTTTTGGCAACATTATGCGGGGATACGAAGTCAGGCCTGACGGTTTGTAATCTAGAATACTTCTTCTAGAGTCTAGACTATTCAATCTCACATTTTCCAATAGAAAAACATGTATATACTATTGTATGTAAAATAGAAAATATTATTCTAAAAAAAAAAAAATGTGAGGTTGTTTTAGAAAATTGTTTATAATTCCCCTATTTTTAAATGAATTTCGCTGAATTTCAATACCAAGATTTTCAAGGCTATATGCTCCATATATATTGAAAGAGAAATGTATTTATTGCACTATGGGCTTCAAAAAATCCATTTCCACATACATATAAATGGACATTCAGATGGGCAGACAGACGGACGGACAGGCATAAAGTCTCAAAAAATATTTTTAAACATAACAATCATTAATGTTTTTCAATCTGAGAGCCAGGGTATATATTAAAAGACTTATTATATACACCTTTCATTTTATATATGTAAGTAAAAGGGTATAAATAATTTTTTCCAAAAATACATTTTTCAAAAAAGTAATATTCTTAAATGATTTTCGCTCCTAATAGTATATGTTAAAGTCAAAAAAGCTTTAATTACTTTAACTTTTATTTATAAACTCTTAACTACTTACAATTCTCTTTAAAGAATTCTCTCACAATAAATTTAATATTTAACATTAACCTCTTCAAATATAAGCCAAAAACATTAAAATTATCCTTTGTCTGACCCTTGTGAATAAAAATAAAAAATAAAAAAATGTATAAAATTTCATTAACAATATTAATTAATTTTGCTCATAAAAAAGCTATAACTATTATTTTATACAAAAAACAACATACATTTTTATTTATAGTATCAAATTTAAATATTTTACATTAAAAATGTTAATAAATCAATAAAAACTTGAAGTATTTTAAAATATTTTACGTGAAATTTAATTCACGCAACAAAAAAAATAATAAAAAAATATATATAACTGAAAAACATTAAACTTTTATATACAGCCAATGAAATTGTTATTAAAATTAAACTTAAAAATATGAGTAATTTGCTGTTAAAACCTCATTATTAAATCACTTTTATAGCACTCAAAGAGACACAAATTAAAACACATTCAAGCATGCATGAATCAATAAATAGCAACAACAGCCGCAACTGAGTGAATATATGAATCAATGAATGAAAAAGTGAATTGGCAAATGAATGCATTAAAAAGCCTGGAAAATAAATAAAAATGTTTTTCTTTTCATAAAAGTATTTATTATTAAAAATTATAAAAAAATATATAAAAAATAAAGTAGACCACTATATAACAGCTATAAAAGTTAATAAAAATTAACTTAAATCAATTTCCTTATTTTTTTAAAAAGCACAATAAATAAAAATTTAAAACTACTTAATATTATTTTTATTTTCAAGCAATTTAAAATAAATTTTATTTTTATTTCAAACACCTTCAAATTATATTATTCCAAAAAAAATCTAGCCTTATATTTCTAATAATAATAAAAGAAAATGATAATAAAAAATAAAAAAAGTAAAACATAAAAATCAGTTTATAAAAAAATAGCAAAGAAAACTTTTTTAAAGCTTCAAAAGAAAAAAAGAAAATGTAAAGATAAAAAAAGCCAGGTGTTTATCATAAAAAAATGTCTTAACCTCAGAAAATAAATTTGATTCAAGTTGGTTTTTTTGCTGTCTTAACAAAATAAAAATCACCAAAGATTTCTTATTTTTATTTTCCATTTCGTAGCTCTTAAATAATGATTTTTTTGTGATTTTCTTGTGTTTTATTTTACTTCCTTTATTACTTTCAATGACCACATAAATGGTGTCATTAATGGTGGCTCATTTTTTCTCCTCTTGTTACTTTTTTTAGTATTCTTTTCAAAAAAAGATGGTTTTTTATTTCCACTGAAATTAATGATAGAGCAATAAGTATAAAAATAATACAATAAATACTCGTAAAAGTAAAACTTTAATATTTTGCTGAGTTGAAGTTTTGGTTATAGGAAAAAATTTTGTAAAAATGAAAACCAAATAAGATTTTATTTTATTTACAGGAACATAAGTAGAGGGCGTTTTCTAAATATAAGAATTATAAGTGGAAAAAATGTCAGAAAACCATGATTTTCAATTGCCGATATAAAACTGAAGACAAATTCAAAGAACTATTTTTAAAATACTCTTAAAAAATAGTATTTATTAGTAACATATGTCCGTCTTACCGTCCATCTTTTTGTAACAATAAACAACTGTCTTATAGCCGCCGTAAAGAAAGTGTTTAGGTTTCAACGAAACCGAAGTGGATAAGACACCACGAATGCTAAAGAAGTGTGTAGCGGCACAGAAAATACGTAGTCCACAAACTCTGCTTTGAAACCGCCAAACAGAGACAACAAGGCAATTTACGAT
Organism: Protophormia terraenovae; assembly: GCA_951394005.1. Classification (NCBI taxonomy): domain Eukaryota; kingdom Metazoa; phylum Arthropoda; class Insecta; order Diptera; family Calliphoridae; genus Protophormia; species Protophormia terraenovae. The sequence goes on from OX596077.1 coordinate 130,715,544, forward strand.
TGCAAACTTGTTTATGGTCCTTCGAGCCGGAAAAAGCGTTTACGACGCTAGGTTCAACCTCTTTTTTACTTGCCCAAACGCCTGGCGCTGCTAACTGAATCCCTCAAAATTGCACCCAGTGCAAGGCGGGCGACATGTTTAGGTTTCAACGAAACCGAAATGGATAAGACACCACGAATGCTGATGAAGTGTGTAGCGGCACAGAAAATACGTATTCCATTCTGCTGGTGTCTAATTATAGTCTACAAACTCTGCTTTGGTACCGCCAAACAGAGACAACAAGACAATTTACGATTGCAAACTTGTTTAGAAAGATTATGTTTAAAATTTAAATAAGAGACGGAAAATCATTTAAAATGAACCACTAATGGACCGACTTTTTGCATTTTACATACATATTTTTTATGGTTCTACGTCAAATACTTAAATCAGAAACAACAGAGATGTGGACGAAAAGACATTGAAACATTTTGATAACACTAATCTGTTTTTATTATTTTTAAAAATAAATTTTAAATACAAATAAATATTTTGTAAAAATAAAATTAACATTTTGTTTTTAAATTCTTTTGAATCCCATTGGTAGTTTATAGTTTCTATCACCCTTGACCACGAAAATTTAAATATTTTCATTAAAAATATTTTCCCTACTCCTTATTACCCCTGCTTTAAAATGTCCCTGTTTATTTTCTTCATGACTTTTAGTCTTTCGATTTGTTTTTATTTATATCGTTGAGTGCTGATGTCACTGTTTATTTTTTGCTTTTCCCTAAACACTCTGTTTAAGATTTTGAATGATGATGATGATGTTGTAAGTCCAAACAACAACTTTCAGCCAAAAATGATATTAAAGGACAGCAAGACAAAATAAATAGACTCTGCAACAAATTTGTGTGGCTGTTTAAAACTAAACATATTTTAAAGGTTTATTAGGTTAATGATAATGATGATTTTTCCTAGAGAAAAAAAATTTTTGAGTGATTTTTTTGCAGACTGTTTTTACTTTATACTTAGTTTTAAAAAATAACAGCTTATCATCCCTAAAAAAGAAAAACAAAAATCTGAAATTTAATGATAAATTACAGGAAATGTTGACAATATAACCTAAAAGACAAAGTATTATAATAGTAAGTGCTTACAATTTGTTTCGTTACATGTTTTAAGCTTGAGGAAAAAAGATAAAGGAATTTAAATAAAGAATTTTTGTTATTAAAGGATTTTATATTTTTCTCCTCCTATTACTTAGCAATTTTTTAGAAAACAGTAACATAAAATTATAAATGTTAATTTATTCATCTGCTGGCTTAAAGAAAATAAAAAAAAAAATTTTTTCTTAATAAAAAAAATTTATGGTTTTAACAGACTGTTTGCATTTTATTAATAAATTTTAGAAAACTTTTATCTATAAATATATTTTATCTAAATGTTTTGCCAATTTTACTACCTTTTCTTAGCCAACAGCTGTTTTAGTTTCTTCGATTTAATAAAGAAAACTACTAAAAGCATAAAAAATTGTTACTCAATTTCTTTTTTCATTAAATTTTATTTTTACATATTTTTATATTCGTTTTACTACTTACTCTTCAAACCAAAAGAAAATAGTAGTATTTGCTTATTTTTGAAAACTAATAAATCAAAATGTCATGACAACAATATTTGACATTTTGCACAGTGAGGCAGATTGCTTAAATTTTGGTAATAAATTTATATATGCTTAACTATTGATCGGATCGAATAGAAATCTGCAAGAGAGTTGTAGAGGAATTACACTATGTAATAGTTAAAGTCATAACAGACTTCCTCCTAGGACAAGCTTATGTTAAAGTGACTAGTCACGTAGCTAATAAAGTGACCAGTGTTACCCTAATAAAGTCGATTAGGTAACTTGCATGGAACAGCCAACATAGACTACAGGGTATCCATAAATGTATATATATATGCGTTTACATATACAAAAAAATAATAAATTTTTATTAATTTTGTTCAAGATATCTGTATTGAAATCGTGATAATTGCTTCATTTGAAAAGGTTTAAAGAAAATGTGTATATCAATGGATAGGTAAATATATTTATTTTTATATTATGTTTATTTCTTTTACATACTTAACAGTTTGAAAGAAGTTTTGCTTTAAGAATTGTAAATTTTAGTATTTATAATTTAATTTTTTTTCAGATTTGAAAAATTATTAAAAATTAACCGTTAAAGTTATCAAAATGAAGTTTCAAATACAAAAAGATCATTATCTTTAAATTTAAATACATTAAAAATTAATTCAAAAAAAATATCTTAAATATAATTTGTATGCATTTAAAAATATTATTTCTAAAAATTTAACTATTTTCATAAAATGTAGTCTCATGTGCACAATTTTGAGCGAAAGGGATAAAATTTTAGGTGAATTTAATCCATATAGATGTAATTTTTAAAACTATTTTTTAGATTTAAAAAATTTTTTACAACTTTTTTTCTCTAACCCGATTAACTTAAAATTTTGTTAAAAATTTCACCATTTTCGCCAAATTCTTTTAAAAATGTGAACAAAAATATTTGTTCATTAAATAAGTTTTGAGAAAAAATTTAATGATTCACCCCTTTTTTTTTTGGTCAAAGAAAAAAAACAGCAAGTTTTTGTATTACATATAAAGTTTTGATTTTGAAAATGTTTCATGTTTAGACGAATTGAGATAATTAAACAAATTTTCAAAACATTATTTTTGAATATATTAGAATATTAAAAAAAAATGTCTCTACTTTATTAAGGAAGTTTTGTGAAAAAGTCTAGGCAAAAGAAATAAATTTCCAAATTCAAGCGCAAGTATCTTCTAACCATAATAGATATAATTCATAAGTATAGGCATTTCATCAATCTCTTTACAAATGTTTTCAAATTTTTAAAATCGAACTTATTTTATAAAAATTACGATTTTGTAGCTTATCTCGTATTATTACAGGGTGACTAGGTTAGGTTTGAAGCGAGTGCACTCGGAGACCATAAGACCCATTGTGATACCCTAAGAAATGAGAAATGATATATTGTATCATAATACCCCTCCTAAACATCAACGATATACTATTCGTTTGGATCCTATTGAAACCAGCCCGTACTTCTATAAAACTTAATCAGGTTTGTTAATGGTATGTCTTTAAGTCAGTCCAGATTGCTACAGAGTTGTTGACCGAGAAATCTCAGTCTACGCACTTGTAGTGCAGGACATTCACATAACAGATGGTGTACGGATTTTTCCTTCTCTTCATCCAGGCAGCTTCTGCAATAGCTATTGCCTGGGTGGCCCATGTGTTCCGACATACGTCCAATCATACAGTGCCCTGTGATTATGCCTACAAGAAGCCTTATCAAAGTTCTATCAAAGGATAATAGTACCCTAGTCCTATTTCGTGGCCATTGAGGCCATAATATCTTTGATTCTCTACAGTTGGTGATTGAAGACCACCTGTGTGTCATTTCACCAATTGACCATTCATCGAGAGTATTAGATGAGAAGACAATAGGGGTGAGAATGTCATCGCAAGCTGCGCTGACACCCAAGGACGACGAATTTAGTGCATATTCGTCGGCCCCTTCATTGCCCTGAATACTCTCATGGCCCGGAACCCACACCAGCTCTTCTTGGTAATGACTGAGCAGAGCTAAAGAGCGTATGCAATCATTTATGCATTTGGACTTTATCGTATGGGAGTTAAGAGCAGCAAGATTGTACACTTACGTATATGCCAATGCTCGATGCACAGAAATGAAATTCTCTAATCTATCTAGGTGCCGCATTAATGGCGTATATTTCTGCTTGGACAACTGAACACGAGTTTGGTAATCTGAGAGACAGTGAAATGTCCAGATCATCAGAATAGATACCCGATCCAGTGTCATTTTCTGTTTTCTATCCATTAGTGAAAATTTAGATAGGATTCTTATATTAAAGGTCCTATCAAAGTTCATCTTTGGTACTAGATAATCGGTTTTCCGTTACAGCGTTGATATGCCTATTTTCCTTAAAATAATGCCGTGACCAAGCCAATCTCTGTGATCTATTCAGAATAGAGATGTACTACCTTTCACCACACCGTAGGTATGGATTGGTCTAATAACCGCGGTGTACATCCAATGTACAATATACGATTTCAGACCCCATCTTTTCCCGAAAGTTTTCTTGCATACGTAGAAGGCACATAGTGCTTTCTGCATCCGACTCTCGGCATTTCGTTTCCACGATAGCTTTGAGTCAAGGATTACGCCAAGATACTTAGCTTCTTTCGAAAATTCCAGGGTAATACCGTCAAGACGAGGTAACTAAAATACTTGAACTTTATATCATCTAGTAAATAGTACTAATTCGGTCGTTGTGTTTTCCCTGGCCTATATTAGTAGGTTTTTTAAAGCTGATTTCATGAGCACTTATCGTGGAGAGAAATTTTCCACAGTGTAACTAAAAAATTATCTTTCTGAAATCTTACATCCTTCTGAACAACTTTTTAATACATTTTAATTCGATTTAACCAGTAATTTAGGAGCTACAGATTTATTACCAACATGTTTGATGTTGGGCCCCACTGTGCTTTAGCGTGTGAGTGAATGAATGAATGTTTTCGTAAAGTTAATATTAGAAATATTAATCATACATCAACCAACTAACCAACGCATCAACCACAATGTCAAATTATTAACAAATATTGTATTATTTGTTTGGTGGTTAACTTTTTAAATTAAGTTTTCTTAAAAGTATTATAATGATGAAAATATTTTTAAATATTTAAAAAATTGTTTAATTTCAGTTACTTATGTTCCAAAGCAAAATATAAGGATTGATTGACACAAAAACCGTTTTAAATTTTTTTTTTTTTTTTGGAAAAAATAATTTTTTTACAGCTTTTTATATCCTTCACATAAAATGAAGTAAATGAATAGTAAGAGTTTGTCATTTTATATGAAATATATACATCAATAACCTCAAATTGAAAAATATCGTAATTATTATGATTAAAAATAATTTGTGAGAATATATGTGTGTCTGTCTGTATGTTGAAATGGATTTTTTGAAGCCCATGGTTCAATAAATATATTTTTCTTTCAACGCATATGTGGTATGTAGTATCGAAAATCTTGGTATTGAAATTGAGCAAAATCCTTTTATAAATGGCGTAGTTATAAGCGATTTTCTAGAACAGCCTCAAAAATTTTTAACATTTTCTTTGCCCAAATTTAATAATATTTCTTATTTCACATATAAGAAGATTTTGGGGACTATTTATGTTACAAATTTCCAATGTCATAGTTAACACCAGTTTACAAATGTTAAGTATATATTTCCTGATTAAAGCTAACATTTTGATAAGTGATATTTCGAATATACAAATCTATATTTTTGTTTTTTTTTTTTTTTTTTTTTTTTTTCATTAACAGATTATAATAAAATTTTAGATATTTTTCTATCAATTTCAAAATCTTTTCCATTAAACATTTTTATTTTTCCCTAAAATTACTAAAAATTATTATTTTTTCCCCCATTTCCGGTTAAATTTATCAATAATCATCTATAAAAACTAACAAAATAAACCTACACCCAGCTCTCTTAGAAGGTTGAATATGTATAAAAGAGTATTGGAGTACAACTTACAGTAAGTAAATATGGTGTATTACAAATCTCACTCCCTTTTAAATCATGAAATTATTGTATGTGCGTGTGAATTTGGTGTGTTAATGTGTGGTTGGTTGTGTTTTGTTTTGTTTACAGTGGTTTGCCCAAAATTTGTGGTTTTTATGCCTTTATGTTAATTTAAACAAAATTCTTTATATATGGTAACTTATTGTGTATGTTGCTCTTGTCATTGTTGTTGTCGTTGCTGTTTACTAACGATATTTATTGTTGTTGTTATTGTCAATCATGTCGTTAACCTAATACTCCTGCTAACATGTATTATTATTATTACTTTTTTTTATAAAAAAAAAAATGATTTTTTTTTTTTTTTTTCTCCACATTTTGTCATTGTTATTAGGTTTTACCGTTTTGGTTTTATTATAAAGCCACAACAATAATAATAACAACAACTACACTTAAACTAATAATATTTTACATACTAATACCAAAACATACTTATACACACAAAACACACTTTAAACTTTTTTTTTGAGGTATGAATAGGAAGTGCTCAGTTTCATATGTATGAGAGCTAAAAGATATGAGCCAAAGTGAGTAACTAACTAACTGTTTGTGTGTGTGTCTGTCTGTCTGTATGTCTGTTAAAGAGTGTATTTTATTATTGACAAGAGTAGATATGTAGTAGTTTGAAGTATCATAAATAGAAATTGAATTTGTTATAAATTATCCAACCAACAAATAACAAACCTACATACGAACAAATAAGTCCTTTTACATAATTGTAACAGACAGCTACAACACATTTAGGTAAAGTGGAGTTTTTAAAGGGAAATTTTATTTAATTTAATTTCTTTAAAGGTTTTTAAAGCATTATTAAAATTTAAAGAGTTTAAATAAATTTAGGAACTTTATTAAAGAAAATTATTTAATTTCCATTAAAAAAAAAAAGAACTTAATGTTAATTATTACAGAAATCTTATTTCCTTTTAAACAAAACTCAAATTAATGTTTATTATTATTTAACAAATTGAGTTATTAAATCATATTCTTGGTCATATGTCAAGACATATTATGAAATTAATTTTCAATATAAGTGAACCTTATTTTATTATTAAAAATGCTTAAGGCTATTTATAGCTAAAGAAATTTAAAGCAAGTTTACAAAATTGTTATTAATAAATTTTTAAAATTTAGAATTTAAGTTTATAATTTGGGCAATACTTTTAGCAAATGGTTTAGGTGTGGAGTTTTGGAGTATTTAAATTTAAATGAAAAAAACTTAAATCATTATTTTTTTTTTTTGTTCGCGTGAAAAAAATAGTTTTTATTAAATGGAAAAAAGTTTTGTAGTAAAGACCTGATTTATAATTAAAAAGGACAGTTTTCCAGATATAAATTTGACGTTAGTAGTGAGAATTTGAAAAATTAATTTTGTGGTAAAAATTCAGTTTGAGGTGAAAATTTGATTTTGTAATGAAAAATGTATTTTATGGTGAAATTCTCATTTTGATTTTATTAAAAAAAAAAAAAAATATATTTTTAGTGAAAATTGCTTTTGTGGTGTAAAATAGTTTTTTGGTGAACAAAAAAATAGTTATAAGGTGAAAAAATTTATTTTGTAGTGAATATTTTATTTTATGATAAAAGGCTATTTAAAAAAATATGCTTTTCTTAGTGATTTTGTGGTAAAAAAAAAAAAAAAAAAAAAACATTTTTTTATGTTGAACTTAGTTTTCTTGGTGAAAAGAAATTATGTGGTGAGAAACTTTATTTGTGGTAAATACAAATAATTTGGTGGTGAATTAATTTTAAGGGGAAAAAAAATTTGATGAATAGAAAAAAGGTTTTTTTTAAGTGAAAAAAAAAATTTATTTTGTCGTGAATGTTTAATTTGTGGTTTTTAGACAAAAATTTTTCGAACAATTTTGATTTTGGTTTTTTTATGCTAAATTTACTTAATTTTCTTGGAGAAAAATTTATTTTGTGGTGGAAAACTTATTTTGTAATGAATAAGAATAATTTGGCGCTGAAAAATGTATTTGAAGGCGAAAAAATTATTTTGTTATTTTTCTGATGAAAATTTATTTTGTGGTGAAAACTTGATTTCGTGGTGAAAAGATTAATTTTTGGTGAAAAATTGATTTAATGGTGATAAAATTAATTTTTTAATGAAACATTGATTTTTTGGTGAAAAACTGCTTATGCTGAAGAAAATAAATTTTGAAGTGAAAAACTTATTTTGCTGAAACTAATATTGATTTTGTGTAAAAAAAAAAAAAAATCGTTTTGAAAACTTGTTTTGTGGTGAAAAAAAGTTGTTTTGCGGAAAAAAAATCATCTTGTGGTGAAAAATTGATTTCGTGGTGAAAAATTAATTTTGTGGTAATTAGTTAATTTTGAGGTGAAACTACTTTTAGTTTTGTGGAGAAATTTTAATGTTGTATTGATAAATTAATTTCGTGGTGAAAATTTGATTTTGTGGTGAAAAAATTAAATTTCTGGTGAAAAATGGATTCTGTGGTAAAAAAAATAACAAATAATTTTATGGTGAAAAATTAAATTTGTGGTAAAAAAATTATTTTGTGGTAACAATTAAATTTCGTGTTGATAAATTTATTTTGTGGTGAATAAAAATATTTCCGTTTAGAAAAATTAATTTCGTGTTGAAAAATTGATTTTGTGAAGAAAAATTGATTTCATGGTGAAGGAATTTATTTCCTGGCGAAAAATTGATTTTGTAGTAAAAAAAAAAACATTATTTTGTGTTAATAAGTTAATTTTCTAATTAAATAATTATTTTGTGGTAAAAATTATATTTCGTATTGAAAAATTTATTTTGTGGTGAATAAAAGTAGTTTTATGGAGAAAAGTTAATTTTGTGTTGATAAATTAAATTCGTGGTGATAATTTGATTTTGTGGTGAAAAATTAATTTTGTGATGAAAATTAAATTTTGTGTTGAAAAATTTATTTTGTGGTAAAAAATTTACTTTGTAAAGAAAAAAATTAACTTGTGGTGAAAAATTTAATTTATGATGAATAAAAATATTGACCTTTTGTTGAAAAAACTATTTTTTAAAGAAACAGGTATTTTGTCATAAAAACGAGGTTTTTGAGTTGTACATTAATTTTTGGGTAATAAAAATTTTATTTTGAGTTTAAAAATTATTTTTTCTGTGAAAAACCACCTTTAAATGTTTATTTTGATAAAACAAATCTGGTGAACAATTTATACGATTATGGAAAAACATTTTCTTAGTGGTCAAAATTTCCTTCTGTGGTTAAAAAAAAATAGTTTTTATAAAGAAATTTTTTTTCTGCATTAATATCATGAAATATTATGAAATAAATTTTTAATAAATACATTTTACTACAACAACTTAACAATGACCCCAAGTGACTCTTATTTTAATATTAAAATTGCCTACGACTATTTATAGCTTAACATATTTCAAAAAATAGAAGGCAGTTACAACATTTGACTTCTATTTATTTATTCGTTGTTTTTAGTTTCTCTCTGTTTATAACATTTTTACATTTATTATGTATATTGTCTGCTTAAGGATTATTGTTTAACAAGCAACCAAAGAAATTTATGAAAAACATATGTTACATGTCATTGTAAAAACCATTACTATTGACTCCATTACTACTACTACTAGCACTGCTGCTGTTTCTACTGTTATTGCTATTGACAGTAAAATATATGTTTGATAACAAAATTGAGGAAAAATAATACAAATATATTATTGCCTTTGGCTTGCAAAATACTTCCTCCTAGACTCCTTTCATTTTTTTGCAAATAAACAAAATGTTAAAAATAAAAAAATTATAAAGAAATAAAAGGAAAAGAAAACATATGAAATTGAAATAAATGCAATCAGGACAATATAAAAATAAACTTAAAAAAACTACAACAAATAAAAATAATAAATAATATATAAAAAAAAGAAGAAAATATAAAATAAGACAACATTCATTGTTATAACAACTATTGTGTTCATATTTATTTAGTTACCGAGTGAATGAAAAAAAAATATATATTTATTTGGAAAAAATATATTGTAAACAGTTTCCTTTCTGTTTTTATTTTTTTGTGTGTTGAGCCACCAATTTAAAACCCTGTCAAAAAAAAGGAAAGAGTTAAAAAATATAAAAAGACACAAATACGATTTGCTTACCAAGGCAACCAACCACTCAAACCAATAGACAAAATATGGCAAAAAAATAAATAAGGAGGAAAAATAAATAATTTAACAAAAAAGAAAACTTTATATTGAAAATAAGTCAACATAGGAAATATAAGATCCCAAAAGTATGCTATATAATAAATAATTAAACTTACAGAGAAAGAGATGCAACTTTTAAATAAGAGTTAATATCTCTAGAATGAACTAAGAGCTTAAGCTAAAAAAAATAAATCTCTTTATTTTAAAGATAAAGAAATATTTTGCTTTAAATAACTGATTTATTTTAATTTAATCATAAAAATCACAATTTTTAAAAACAAATCTTTTAAATATATTTAAACAAATAATAATTTTTAATCTTAAAAGTATTAAGTAGATTTAAATTTAAACCTCAACCTTTTTATTTAAACCTTAAACCTAGATACCAATTTTTAATTAACAAAAACTTCCTAGAGTATTAAAATATCTCCCCAATAACCTTTGTCGCTAGATACAGCATACAGTGGGACCAATTGCAAAAATTTTGGTAATAAACCTGTAACTACTAAATTTCTGGTCAGAATGAATTCAAATGTATGAGAGTTTTAGAGGAGGACTCAAAGTATTCGAAACATCATCATATGGTCACCCTGTAATAATATGAGATAAGCTACAGGGTGTCAAAATTGACTACTTTCAATAAGAATAAGTTTAAAAAAATCATTTTTGAAATATTTAAAAAAGAAATATTTTTTATTAAAAAAACTGAGAAAAAAAAGTGAAAGAAATTTTTGTTAAAAAAATAAATAAATAAATTTTTCATACTAAGGACTGCACACGAAAAAATCCGTGCATACAAATCTGCTTACAGGAACCAATAAAGTTGGATAGCGAATAAAAATAGACAAAATTATGTATCATTATCAATTAAAATCTTTAAGCTAGATAGTGTTGCTTTCTTATAAGGAGCTGTCAAAGTTAAACATTTTTTAACATTTTTGAAAAAAGAGTAAAAAATTAAATTTTCATAAATTTTCAGTGCATTTATTTTAAATAAAAAGTGTTTTAAAGTAAAAATTGAAAATAGAACCATCAATTTCAGGTATTTAAGTGTACTTTTCTTCAAGCATTTGCAAATTTTATTTTTTCCTAATATTTTTGTTATTTTTTTGAAAATTGTCCTAAAATACATTAATTTTCAAATTTCATGGCATGCAACTTAAAATGTTACAGTATGTTTGTTCTGAAAATTTTGTGCAAAATAGTACATATTGTCTACTTTAATATTATTAAAAAAATTGTGCGCATATATAGCCCGATTTGAGAAATAATTTTTTTTTGAGAAAAGTCTAGTAGATTTCATACAAAAAACAGCTTAAGTGCAGACATTTTCTTTGCTTTATCAAACATTAAACAGTGTGGCAGAATCGAAATAAATCTGTAACTTCTAATCGACTAAATGGATTTACATGAAATTTCACACAGGTATAGTAGAGAACAATAACATTTTGAGTTTAGAAGCAGGTTCCCATATACGCTTCAGGAGCGGAACTATGGGGGTTCAAAATAAGATACAAATGTCATAAACGATTTTTAACCACTAGCGAATTTTTGTTCCTTACCCGATTTCCAAGATTTCTATATCACCTTATAGTCCTTGATAAATTTTTTAGAAAACATGTTTACATGTACTATGTCACCTATATATGATTCGAGATATATTCATTTGAAATTTAAACAATCTCAACTTTACAAGATGTTGGTCAAGTCTTATCCATATATAGCCCAACATTTTCAACTGATTTTGTCATATTTTTTGTAATTTATTAAAGAACAAAATTGTCTATCGAATAAATAGTATTTTAAGTCTTTATTGAGTAAAAAAATAAACGATTTTGAATTGGCAAGTTTGCAAAAATTAATAAACAGACGGACGGAAGGACAGACATTAGAACTCTTTAAAAACAGTTTTAAAATTCCAAAGATATATTATTTTTTTTACTTCTTGATCAATATAAAAACTAAATCTAAATATTAAAGTATTGATATCACCTTTCCCTGAATTAAGTGCGAATTTTCGACCCATTTAACCCAAATGTATAGACGGACGGACGGACATTGCCATTCTGCTAAAGAAATATTTTAGAATTCTAAAAATAGATTTTTTTACTAACTAATAAATAGAAAAAATAGAACGTGATCATCGAAATTCGGATATCACTTTTTCCTGAATTAAGCGCCATTTTCGACCCATTTAACCCAAAAATATAGACGAACGAACGGACATTACCATTCAGCCAAAAGACAACACATAATTCTGAAAATACATTTTTTTGACTTACTTATAAATAGGAAAATTAAACGTGATTATTAAAGTGTTGATATCTCCATTCCCTGAATTATGCATAATTTTCGAACCATTTAACTTTAATGTATAGACGGAAGGACGGATATAGCCATTCTGCCAAAAAAAAAAACCTTAAAATTCTAAAATTGACTTTTTAACCTAATATTCAGTAAAAAAAAAATAAAACGGGATCGTTAAAATTTTCACCTTTCCCAATCGCCATTTTCGACCCCTTTTATCCCAATGTGCAATGGGCGAATTTTTCCAAACAATTTAATGTATTAGCCTCTTTTAATACAAACACATTATAATTTCTCTAACGTCACTAAATTGCCTTGTTGCTGTAATGAGAATTAACGAGATCTGTCCAGAAAAATGCGGATACACTGTATTTTCTTAGGAAAGGGTGAAGTGTTTTCACTTATATTTCTGTGTTAATGGCACCAGTTTCATCGTCTTTTATGCAGCAATAAAATTTCTGGAAAAAAATCGTCTAAAGTGCTTTCACGCTGTTTTTTACCTCCAAATTCTTGTTAGCGTTTCTATTAGGAACTTTTTATATTTTTTAAGTCTTAAGGCTACATTTCCTTTCAACTTTTCTAGCAAAGCTACAGTGCATTGAACTTTTTGTAACACTTTCTTTACTTCCAGAGATGAGAAGATTTTTCTCAAAATCCTTTCTATTTTCTCCTGAGTCTGATAGTCTGAAGAAACCATTTTTTTTTTTTTTTTTTCAATCAGCAGTTTTTATTTCAGTGGTCATGACTTCATTGTATAATATTATGACCCGAGAAACTGTATTGTGTGACACACCTGACTTCCTAGTAACTACTTTATATGACCGATATGAGTTTTCATTAAAAATTTCCATTTTTAGAAAAACTAGTTTTGCTCAGAGGTACAAGTCGATCTGCTCCATGCCGACTTTGTGCCACCATTGACTACCTATTATGAACAAGAGCTGTCGGCAAATCTTTCAACTTATTTCGGATAAAATTTCTAGTTTTATCTTGCCAAGCACTTTACAAAAACATAAAAATCTTTTAAATCAGACTTCATTTGTAGAAGTTAGGATTTTTTGAAACTTCAACATACAGATAGTCAACTTTGGAACCCTGTAGCATATTTATTATTATTACAGGGTGATTACAAGATTATTTTTCTGAAAGCTTAAGTCCTCTTCTATATTTTTTGCATACATTTGATTTAGTTCTAATGAATAGTTTAAGAGATACAGATTCATTACCAAAAATTTTTGAAATCGAACTTGATTTTAAATTTTAATACCCGAGGTAGTATGACTTTGACACCATGTATTATTAAAGGATGACTGCAAAATAATTTTTCTTAAAGCTTCTCTACAACTTTTCCATACATTTAAATTAAATCCAATGAGTAGTTTAGGAGACACAAAGTTGTTAACAAAAATTTTTTAAATCGAACTTGATTTGAAATTTTCATACTGGAGTTAGTAAATTTTGACACCCTGTAGCTTATCTCGTATTATTACAAGATGACTAAAAGATAATTTTTTTGAAAGCTTAGGTACCTCTCTAAAACTTTCCCATACATTTGAATTAGATCCGAGAATTAGTTTAGGAGATACATTTTTATTATTAAAAAATTTGCGTTTGGACCCACCGTGCAGCAGTAAATAGACATTTGGACTTATTATTTTCTTTTTAGAAATTATAAAGACTTTTCTTTTTGTAACAAATACATTATCAAACCTAAATTCTATCTAAATCTCCTAATAATAATGAAAAAAGTATTAAAATGACTTTTGGAGTAAAAAAGAAATAAGACATTGTTATGGAAATAATTCAATATTTAATAACACATAAAGTAAATAAAATAAATAAGAATAAAATGAAGCTAAAATACCCTAAATAGAAAAAATATTTAAAGAGATTTAAAAAGCTGGAACTAATAGCTTTTTAAAACATTTTTTATAACACCCATAGTGTAGGGCATCAAATCATAACCCAAAACTTCTACAGCAGCAACATCAATACCAAAAAAAAAAGAAACACCTTATTACAAACTCCTGCCAAAAAAAAAAAATATATATGAATTTCAAACCAACAAATTTGAACTCTTAGCAAACAAAAGCATATAAAAAGGGATAAAACCAAAGGGAGTCACAAAAAAACTTCCAAAAAAACTAAAACCAAAAACAGCAGCAGGGTTAAAAAACTATAAGTAATAAAAATAAAAAAACATGACTTAAGCATTGATATCCTTTTATGGTTATGAACATGAAATTATTGGAAAATTTGTTACTACAACAACAACTACAACTACCTCATAAACACCAAGAAATTGACTTATTTATAGATTTTAACAAAAAAAAAAAAAAACTATAGCTAAAATAGAAGAAGTAAGGATTATTTTTGCTAAAAATTTTACCAGTCATTGATTTTTGTATAAACAAAAACTGACGACACAACAAACTTCCAGCAAAAATTTATTAAATAATTCTTATGTTAAAACTCTTAAAAGAGGGTTTAAAGTATTTAGCATTGAAAAAAGGTCATTTTGTTTAATAATAAAGTTTAAGCCCCCCAAAAATTATTTATTATTTTTTTTTTTTTTTTTTTTTTTTTTTTCTTTTTCAAAAGTATTTATGAAATTTTTCTTGTTAAAAATTCATAATAATGTTTCTTAACAACCCTCTACTTATTTTATTTATTTTCATTTCAAGGAAATTTTCAATATTTATTAGTAAATAAGAAAGAAAAGTATTGATATATTGAGTTGTTAAGGATTAAATTGATTCTTTAAGTATTTAAAATTGGTAAATGGATGAAAACATATATATGTATATTGACATTTTTTTTAAATAACGATTAATAAAAGGTTTTCTAGGGAATTTTTTTTTTTTTAATAAAAAATTGTTTATTCAATATTTATAGATCTTGACAAATTGTCCACGTGTACTGGAGAAAAATATTTAAATTTAAAGAAAAAATTAAAAAAAAAATAAATAAATAAATAAATAAATCATTTAAAAAATAAAAATAAAAACAGTTTGATTCCAAAAACGGGGTCTTATTGATGGGATGAAGATTTTTTAGTGAAAAACAAATTAAAAAACAGTCTTAGGCGATAAAATGGTTTTCCTGGAAAAAACTGTATGACAAAATAAAATAATGCAGTGCTAAAACAGATAAAAAAATGTAAAAAAAAATCATTAAAATAATGAAAGAAGTAGAAACTATAGTTGGTCAAGACCGACCATATAATACCCTACACCATTGTGTATGAGCCTAAAAATTCGTGATAGGGACTTACATTAGACCTATGGACAATTGTAGATCAACATTTTTACTAAATGTAAAATAAAAAATACAAATACAGAAAAATGCGTTGATGCTAACATCTATATAATTTTATGCCATTTAGGGCGATTCCCGAAAGTGGCTTTATATGGGAGCTATGGTAAATTATGGACCGATTCTCATAAAATTTGTCAATGTTGTTTTTATTTATATAAAACTTATTTGTGTCAAATATTAACTTGATACTAACATTCGAATGGGATTTATGCACGTTAATGTAATTTCCGGAAGAAAGGTTTATATGGAGCTATGATCAATTATAGACCGATCTTCGTGAAATTTGGCACAAAGATTAACACTTAAAAAACTTCTTTGTACCGAATTTCATTAAAATATTTCCATATGTAAGGAATTTTTGACCACTAAGCCCCCATTCTGGGAGGACATTTGTATAGGGGCAAGGTGAAATAATGGACCGATCATAAACAATTTCAATAGGCTTCGTTCTTCTGACAAAATAATTATTCGTGCCAAATTTCATCTAGATATCTTTAAAATTGCGATCTGTACTTTATTCACAAGGTTTACATGGACAGACAGCCAGACGGACGGACGGATATCGTTAAATCGACTCAATCCAACAAATATTTCCACATTTCAAATGTAAACGGAACATATTTAAATTTTTGCATGTATATTTTTGTTTTAAATTTTTCAATTATTTGACTTTACATGACTTGAAAATGTCAACTCTCTCTAATAATTCTACCTTGTTATTTATTGTATCATGATTATTAAAATTTTGTTTTAGTTTTTGGCCCATAACTCGGTTTTTTATGAACGAATTTGGTTGATTCAAAAAACCGAAATTTTATAAAAATATTTATGTTTAATAGCAAAACCCGTAGCTTATATAGGAACTTCAGTTTTGGCCGATATCTCGGATACCAATGGACCGATTTTTTTTTTTTTTTTTTTTTTCAGAAAAAAAAATTTGAAGAAAGATTTTGAATTTTTCGTGCAAAAACAAAGTCTCTAGCTTGTATAGGAGCCTAGAAAAGTCGACAACAAATACAACTTTTGGGAGTATCTTTTCATTAGCATTTTTCTAAGGAATATTCCCTACAATTTGATGTATAAAACATATATATCCGATAGCTTGGGCGTTCTAAAAAGTGATTTCAACAGACAGATGGACAGACGGACATCTAAACATTTAAATATCAATAAGGATCCACAATATATATACTTTTTGGGGTCTTAGGTGAATATTGTAGAAATTGCAAACGGAATGACAAACATACATATATACTCTTTACACCTGTGGTGAAGGGTATAAAAACGATTTTGTGGTAAAAATTTTAATTAAGTGGGGAAAATTTTATTTTGTGGTGGAAATTCAATTTTGTGGTGAAAATTTTATTTAGTGGTGAACATTTTATTTTGTGGTGAAAATTTTATTTAGTGGTGAAAATTCAAATTTGAAAATTAAAATTCGTGTTGAAAAATTCAATTTCGTGGTGAAAATTTTATTTAGTGGTAAAAATTTTATTTAGTGGTGAAAATTTTATTTAGTGGTTAAAAATTTATTTTGTGTTAAAAATAAAATTTTGTGGTGTAAATTTTGTTTAGTGGTAAAAATTTTATTTCGTGGTGAACATTTTATTTAATGGTGAAAATTTAATTTTGTGGTGAAAATTTGAAATTGTGGTGAAAATTAAATTTTGTGGTAAAAATTTAAATTTGTGGTGAAAATTTTAATTTGTGGTGAAAATTTTATTTTGTGGTAAAAAATTTAATTTTGTAGTGAAAATTTTATTTTGTGGTAAAAAATTTAATTTTGTGATAAAAATTTGATTCTCGTGGTGAAAATTTAATTTTGTGTTAAAAATCTTGTTTTAGTGGTGAAAACTTTATTTTATAATAAAAATTTTACTTCGTGACGAAAATTTGATTTCGAGGTGAAAATATTATTTCAAGTAGAAAATCTGGTTTTCGTGATGAAAATATAATTTAGTAATGCAAATAAAGTTTTTATGGTGAGAATTTGATTAAGTGGTGAAAATTTAATTTCGTGGTGAAAATTTAATTTTGTGTTAAAAATCTAGTTTAGTGGTGAAAATTTACTTTTATGATAAAAATTTGATTTCGTGAAGAAAAATTAATTTCATGTTGAAAATTTGATTTCGCAGTAAAAATTTGATTTTGTGTTTAAAATTTGAATTAAAATTAAAAGTAAGTTTCGTGGTGAAAATTTAATTTTGTATTGAAAATGTTGTTTTAGTCGTTACAATTTGATTTTGTGGTAAAAATTTGGTTTTGAGATGAAAATTTTATTTCGTCATGAAAATGTTGGTTCTCGTGGTGAAAATTAAATTTTGTATTAAAAATTTTGTTTTAGTGGTGAAAACTTTAGTTGGTAATGATAACTTGACTTGGTGACAAAAATTTGATTTCAATGTGGACATTTTATTTGAAGTAGAAAATATAGTTTTCGTGGTAAGAATTTCATTTAGAGGTGAAAATATAATTTGGTGGTGAAAATTTGAAGTCGTGTTGAAAACATGACTAAAAAACCTTGATTTCACACAGAAAACTAGTTTTATATTGAAGAAACTGTTTTGAGGTGAATTTCTGGCATTGTGGTAAAAATCTAGCTCTGTTGTAAGTAGGCGTTTTATTGTATAAATTATTTTGTGGTGAAAATTAAAAAAAAAAAAACATTTCTATAGGGAGAACATGGTTTAAGGGCGAAAAAAAAATTTTGTGGTGGTGAAGATCTGATATTGAAGAGAAAACATTATTTTGTGGTAAAAAAAAAATATGTTATGGTAAAAAACTGGTATTGTGAGGAAATTCTGGTGTTATGCCGTAAAACCTATTTTGGAAGTAGATTTTATAGTAAAAATGTGATGATAAGTTAATTAAAAAAATAATTGTTTAGTGGTGAAATTTATTTTAGTTCTGAACAATCATGGTGAAAATACAATTTTTACCATAAATTTGCACTTCTAATACAAAAATATAGCTTCATTAAAAAAAGTATTTTTAAAAAATTAAAAAAGCTAATTTAAGCTATTTATTTTTCTAATATAGTCCACTTAAAACTTCCATTTAATATTTTAATTATCTAAAACTTATTTATGTAACATGTGTTTTTCTTTCTCCTCTTATTATAAACTCATTTTAAAACAACTTTTAAAAATTATTCTAAACATATTTATTAAATCTACTTTTAATATTCTTCCCCCTTAAAACAAAACATAAAATATTATCTAAACTTTTTTGCTTTAAAATTTTATGCAAATAATTGCACAAACATAATAAATATAATAAAATAATAATTTGTTTAACCATCAAATCAGTATAAGCGAATGTATGTGTATGTAAAAATGATGGCCAAAATTTTGTTTATAACAAAAAAAGTTTTGAAATTTTTGCTGAGAGCAGTTGTTTTATAATTACATTAAACAAATATCTCTAGGTATGCAAAAAAAAATTCGCTTGTTTATTCACATTATTTTAATAAACATCGACAAAATTTTACATACACACATATAATTTTACCAAATAAATTATAATTTGAGTATTTTTTTTTTTTTTTAATTTCAATAAACTTCTTTTTCCAGCGAATAAACCAAATATATAAAATATTACACGTGGATGCATAAATAATTTTGAACAAAATATGCATAGATAAATAATTATACATTTGAAATGATTTTTACTCAAGCGGGAGGAAAATAAAATTATATAAAATTTTGCTAAACGTTTGAGTTTATATTAAATATGTAATTAGTCTTGAGGCGTATGAGTAATATAAAATAAATATTTTATTTTCTCTAACAAAACAAAGAGACAATTTGAAAATTGTTTAATGTAAAAGTTTATTTTTCATTTAAAAGTTTATTTTCATAACATTTTTCTTATTTTAACTTAACTTTTCTGTGAAAAAAGAAACAAAAAAACATCAGTTACGTTTCAAATTTTACCACAAATTGAACTTGTTAAATGCAGAGTTAGAGAGACTTATTTGTCTCTTTTTTTGTGGGCACATTAATGTCAATTTCACAAAATGCAATACGTTGTTAACATGTCACTACTTTACTACTACATATGTACGTACATATGTACATTCATATATATGTATGTAAGTCTGCATGTGATATATACAAGCTTTGACAATAAGTTCAAAAGCTAAAAACTTTCTCTGCTAATAAGGTGTATGTATGTGTTTTTGTCTATGTATTCTTATGTGAGTCTTTGTTGCATAAAAGTTTTGCAACACAATAATTTCAGCACACACTAATATCTGTTTCCCCCTCCCAAATATTTAAGCATAAAAGTCAAACAACGTGACTTTTAATTTTGTTAAGAGTGAAAATATTTTTGCCAAAAACCATAAATAGAAATCGATAAATTACTTATAAGTTTGTAGAGGGGAAAACTTTATATTTTTGAGTTTTTTTTTTAGTTTTTGTTTAAAATAAAATGTATTTTAGTATAATATTATGCTGAGAGATAAATTTTAAGTTTTAAGGGTTTTTAATGAAAAAATATTGTGGCGAACACTTAAGTTTTATTTCTTTTTTTAACATATAATACGAAGTTTTAGCCCACTGTAGCCCACTGTGTTTGTATACAAGTTTAGATTTTTGTAAAAAAATTTAAAGGCTTTAGTTCTCCTCTTTAGACCTTTCATAATTTATTTAGGTTTTTTTTTTAATTTTTTTATTAAAAAAAAAAAAAATAATAAATATTTTTGGTAGATTTTGTTTTATAACTTTATTTTTATTAAACGTATTAAGCTGACTTTAAATAGCATATTACTTAGTAAAACCACCAACAATTTGGGTGAATTTCATTTAATTAGGGTTAATAGTTTGCATGTAAAAATGTTTTCCACAGAAAGAAAAAAAAGGAGCCAATTACAAAAAAAAAAAATAAAAAAAATTATATCTCTTAAACTATAACTGGCATTAAATTGAAATGTATAACAAATTTATATAAAAGGACATACGATTTAAAGCAAATGATCTAGTAGTTACCCTGTGAAATACAATATAAGCAACAGGGTGTCAAAGCTGTTCACCTCGAGTATGAACAATTTAAAATATTCATAACTTCTACAAATCAAATCCGATTTCAAAGATTCCAAAAGCTTTATAAAGATTTTGATGAGATAAAGCACAAAAATATACCTACTTACTCATGTGGTTAAAAAGATATCTGCCCTAAAATTTTTTTTTTTTTTTTTTTTTTTTTCTCAAAAAATTTCGTGGAAATTTTTCTAAAAATATCTTAAAATTTTCAATACTTTCCAAAATAATGTGTTGAAAATGTTTGGAATTAACTCAATTCTACAAGCCATGAAAATATCAAAGTCAAGACTTTAAAATGAGAACAAAATTATGGTATTTTTGTTTATAAAAAAGAGTTTTTTTTTACTTTTTTCTCAAAAAATTTATAAAAAAAATATATTTTCTTCATACCCCTGTCAAATAATTATATGTGCAAGATTTGTTTTCTGGTTTTTATATATTTCAAGAGTGATAAAATTTTCTTTGATTTAAAATTTTTTTTCATTTTTAACTACTGCCCCTTTCTGCAAAATTGTAGGTTCCTCTTGGTATTGTATACCGTTATAATAAACAAATCATTAGACTGACATAAAGTACACAGTTCGAACCGTTTAACCAATTGAAGATAAATTTAAAGCTATTTGGGGAATATTTAAGACTATTGGACCTAAAAAACAAAAAAAAATGTTTTGTAGTTAAATTTATAACCAAAATATATCACCAGGTCGTAAAATCTCAGTTGAAGTACTGAAATCATTAAAGTAAAGCCAGTATTTATGTAAATGTTCGCAAAATAGTATATACAGAATTTGAGCGAAAGTATTTAACAATGAGGAATTGATAGTAATGCAAGATGCGATGAGGAGTATTTACATTGATTTTTTCCTAAGAGAAATTCTGAGTATAAGTTGCCATTTATAAGGTTGAGAAGAAATGTTACTTTCAGCATATTTCTACGACTTTGAAGCGTTGGAACCTTTATAAGAGCCAGACGACTCTTACAATATGGTAAATGAAGGTTAATAAAAATTGTTTTTGAACCGATGAGATTTTATAGGAGTGGACACTGTAGAAAGGATCCCATATGATAGAACCATATTCAAGAATAGGTCTAACTAGAGAAGTGTATAGCAGGTTAGTTGTACATGGATCGGAAAACTCCTTAGCTCAACGCTTGATGAACCCCAGCATACCAGTTGCTTTATTAATAGTTCTGTATATATGAACACGGATCTAATCTTCTATCCAATAGCACACCAAGATCATTAAATGTTTGAACTAATTCTAATCGCTTATCATTCATTGTGTAATTGCCATTCATTACCAACTATCTAGTAATTACCATATATTGGCATTTCTTGACATTTATGTTTATTAAATTCGTCGTGCACCATCTTGTAAAGCTATCAATATTCATTTGGAGTAGTTTTTGATCAAATTTGTGATTCACTCTATCGAACGCCTTGCTGAAATCTGTGTATATTGCGTCGGTTTTTTTCTTATAAGTGAAGCCTTCATTAATAAAAGTTGTAAGTTCAAGTAAATTTTGTAATTGTTGAGCAAGATTTCCGAAAACCGTGTTGTTGTGAACAAAGAATAGAAAATCATCAGAGAAACGATAACATCTCTATAATTTGAAATCGTTGATTTACTGCCAGATTTAAATAATTGTATTATAAAGGAATCTTTCCAAACATCAGGAGAATATGAATATATATATAAGAAATTTGCACAACGCCTTAAAATTTAATTCGGAATTCCATTCGGGCCAGCCACATGAGAAATTTTAAGTTTCAATAAATTGGCCAAAACTGTTTCCTCCTTTATATATGGGATATTAACGTTTGCTTCAGAAATATGATAAGAATATTATATGTTGGTGTTGAAAACTGATGATGAGTAAGTTGAAGAGAAAAAATTTGCAAACAAATTGCTTATCGATGCAAAATCGGATACTTCGTTGGTATTAAATGTCATTTTGTTAGGAAAGTCAACGGATCACCTTTTTAAATTGACAAATTTATAAAATGACTTAGGATCATTTTTAAAATTATTCTTTATTTTACACAAGTACGTTTGATAAGACTTTCGATTTAACTTATTACATTCACATCTCACTAAAGTATAATTCATATAATAAACAGCTGTTCCATTTTTTTAATAAATCTTTAACATTTTGTTTTTCTTATTTCTAAAGCGTGTAATTTGCTTGGAATTCTAGGAAGGGCCATTGTTTTTAAATCGATCGATTTTTAAGTCACAAAATATTATATTTCTGCAGCGATCAGTAATGATCCTCAGAGCTTTATGACATAAGGATTTCCAATGAATACTGCCTGCTGAGATATATTTAGATTCAGAGGTGTATGACAATATTAAATGTTTAAAATGGATTTTGTATAAATATACTACAGTTTTGACCTCTAAATCTAAAGAAAAAATGTCGAAACGGTACCTCGAGGGATGCATCTGGTAACATTACATTATGAAAACACAATTCCTTAACAACTATCATAAATATTGAAAATTAACGTTATTTAAATGAAGGATTTGTATAAAATTCTTGTCGTACATATATATTTATTTTCTATGAAAAATTTTAAAATCAATTAAATTTTGCCACAAAATACACATAAGAAATAAATTTTTCATTTAAGTTATAAAGCTCTAATAACATAAGAAATATCAACAGGATATAAAAGTAGACCCAATTACCTAAACAATAATATATAAAATGTTTATATAGCTTGTTAAATATAAAAAATATAGTGACCTACTATGAGATAACTCAGGGAAAATTGCAAAAATTATTCACATGTGAACACTTATTTTGGCGGAAAAAATCCTATAGCATAAGTTTTTCTTTAAAGATATTTCTTATGCTGTACTTTTTTTTTAAAGAATTTTGTATAAAAGAAAAAAAATTAAAATTTTTGTTAGATTAGTCCACATTTTACTTCATAACTTTTTTTTATAAATAGATTTAGCTGATTTTCAATAGCAAATTTCTTAGGAAAATAACAAATAAACTGAAAGCATTACATTTAATTTGGATCAATAATTTGGAACAGAAAATGTTTTCCACAGACTTAAATATTCTTATTTTTTATTTTTTTATTTAAAAAAGATTTTGTTTATTATCCGCCCTTTCAAAATAAAATAAAAATTTATTTTGAATTTTTCTTAAATAAAAAATTTCTTAAAAATAAATCCAACTAATTATTTCATTGTCCTTTATGTTAATATTACTTTTTAAAAGCAATTAAATTTTATTAGCCTTAAAAAGAGATAAAAAAGAATGTAATTAAGATTAAAAGAAAATTCAATTAAATTTTAAAAATTTATGCTTAAAACTAAAACACTTTAAATCTCTAGGCAATTAAAAAAATTAAATTGTATTTATTCTTATACATAATACATTCAAACATTATTTAAAATATAAATAAATAAACAACAACTACAACAAAAAGAACATTGATTATTTATGGTCCCTAAGCAATTTATTATAAATCTTATTTTACAAATTTATTTACATACAAATACATATACAATAAAATATATGTATTTTATTGTTTTTTTAAAACAAACATTTTATTTAAGAACTTAAAAAATTTACTTTTTTACTATTAAATTATTTGTTCTAAAATAAAAATATTATAAAAAAAATAAAAATAAAAGGAAAATAATGTCTTTTTAAAAATTATATTGTTGTGCTTTTTTATTATTATTATTTTATTTAAATTTTTTTTTAAACCTTGTTTATTTGTTTTATTATTTTTTTGTACAAATTTTTTAAAAATTTCCTTATCATTATTATTTTATGTTTGATTTTCAATAGCTTTTTTTTTTTGTCTTTTTTGAACATTTGTGGTTATTGTCATTATTCATATTTAAAACAAATAAATTTTGAAACTCATAACAGAGACTCTTATTTGCAGGAAACATATTTTTTCTTTTTTTATTTATTTATAATTTGTATTTATATACAATTTTTTTCTAATAAATTTTATTATATTTACATGACTATATAATGACATATAAACATACATATGTTTTTGAGTTGAAACAACAACAAAATATATACATAAATAACACTTATATATGCATACATATATTCTCAATTACATACATCAAGCTTATGTTAATGTAATTGTCATCAAATGTTTGCTTAAAGGTCTCCTCTTTTTATTATTCACCATATTTATACTCTTCTACAAGAAGGCAACATATGAATACCAAGAGAAAAGTAGTAAGAGTGAGCAGTTAGTAAAGTAAAGAGTATTTAAATGAGGATATTTATGCCTATCACCCCACTGTGGGTCTAATGCAAACATTTTGGTAATAGATTTGTGTATCCTAAACTACTAGACATATTGATATGAAATATATGGGAGAGTTAAAGAGGAGAACATAAGCTTTCAAAATAAGTATCTTGTAGTCATCCTGTTATAATAGGACATACGTTATAGGTTGTCAAAGTTGACCACCTCGAGTGTGAAAAAGTTTCAAAATCATGAAATCTCTTACCAGATATCTGGTCCAAACTGTACACAGCACACGCATACATGCTTAATTATTTGTGATGTAAATCCTTGAAAATAGTTAATTTATTTAGTAATTTTGGCCATGATATTTGAATTGATATCGTTATATGTTCATCATTTGAAAACTTATAAAAGTAAATATAACTATTTATACCCTACACCACCATATGTGGGGAATTATGTGTTTGTGCAGAAATCATAACGCAGAGAAAAAACTTCAGACCCCCACTTAAAGTATACCGTTCGACTCAGAATCACTTTCCGAGTCGATTTGTTTGTTTGTTTGTTTGGGCGAAACGAAACGAAACGACTGGACTGAATTTCTTTACATTTTCACAGTATCATTTTGTGATACCCGAAAGAAAAATAAATTACTTTATTTTTCAAAAGGAGCAGGGGGAATGGTAGCCCCCATACAAAGTAAATATTTATTATCACATATCCCTGAACAATTACAGATAAAATCATGAGATTTTGTAGAAATAATTTTATTACCAATTTACATAATTGAGATTAAAATAGAGCGGGTAGGTTTAGTGATAGCCCCAATAAAAAGAATATTAATTATCAGATAACTTAAATATTGTTAAAGCAAAAGTCTTAAAATTTTGCAGGAATATCTTAAACTTAAAATGAAAATGGAATGGATAGGACCATATCTTGACAACTATTACAACAAACCTGCATATTTGAGATGAAAACGAGACGGATAGGACCTGGGGGAATGGTACCGCCTTATAAAGGAACTATTATTAATAGTATATTAAAAGAACTATTAAGGTAAGAGCCCCAAATTTTGTAAGAACTATTTTCTTAACATATTGAATTTATAACATAAAAACAGGACGAATATAGCAGGGGAAAGAGTATCCCCTATAAAAAGGAAGTATTAATTTTCGTATATCTAAAGTATTCATTTAGTGAAAGTTTCAAAAACTATTATAGAAACTAATGTGTGTTTAAAATTTTAAAGGCGATAGGTCGAGGGGGAATAGTATCACCATATTAAGTTAATATCTAATAGGGCATAAGAAGGGATAGCAAAGCGCACCAAGTTAAGCTTTTTTATATATATATATTTTAAAATGGGAAGAAGTTTTGTTTAAAAAATTTTAAATTTTAATTTATAAAATTTTTAAGATAATTTTTCTTTTTTTATTTTGAAAATTTATAAAAAATTAAGCGGCAAAGCTAACAAAATGATTTTTAAAACACAAAAGAATCATTGTCTTTCTAATACAGTAAAGTAAAAATAAATTTTAAAAATTTAACTTTAATGTGATTTTTCTGCATTTGAAAAAATATGTTTCAAAAAATTTTACTATTTTCATAAAATATGCTCTCCTGTCTACATTTTTGAGCGGGCGGAAACTAGTTTAGTGTCAAATCAATTTATATATATGTAGTTATTGAAACTAGTTTTTAGATTTGAAAAATCTTGATTGAGTATTTTTTTCTAACCCAATGAACTTGAAATTTTGTTTACAAAATCATCATTTTCAACCAATGCTGGACTTAGGGTGCAATTCTCAATCAAATAAAAATTTCTTTACTATACATTCTTAAAGTCTTTTATTTTGAAATATTTGGAAAAAATATTTTT
The DNA here is from genome assembly GCA_951394005.1 of Protophormia terraenovae. NCBI lineage: Eukaryota > Metazoa > Arthropoda > Insecta > Diptera > Calliphoridae > Protophormia > Protophormia terraenovae. Next base: position 130,742,182 of record OX596077.1, read on the forward strand.
TTATTAAATATATATTGAGAAAAAAGTAAAAGAAGCAGACCATATTTTTGTAAAAATAAGCTATTTTTCGTACTCAATTTAAAGTTTTTACTTTGAAAATTTTTCACGCCTAAATTAATTGAGATAATTCAAAAACATATTAAGCACATTATTTTGAAGGTTTATTGGGTATCCTAGGATATTTTTAAAAAATTTTTCACTCCTTTATTAGGAAAATTATTTGGGGACAAGAAAAAAAAAGCCAAAACAAAGAAACAAAATTTCTAAAGCGCAAATATATTTGTTTTTAACCTTAATAGATATCATAATCTTTTTGAAATCTTTTTTTTCATTTAGTTTTTAAATTAAGGTTTTTAAATCTCTGAAATGGGTATTGATATGTAGAAGTTAAAATTTCTTTCAACTTTTTCATATTCAAGGTGGTTAATTTTGACACCTTGTAGTTAACTCCGTATTATTACAGGGTCAATTCTATCTGTCCACTAATTTAAAAGATACAGATTTATTACCAAATTTATGCGATAGGACCCACTGTGCCCCCATATGTGTATAATGTGTAATAATGTTTGGTATTATTTTAATATTTATGAATGTTTTTTTGTTACTGTTATAAAAAAACAATAGACACTAACACATAAATAAAGGCAGGACTTTATTTGTTGTACGAGAGTTTAAGAATCGATGAGTAGGGGAATTTTTAAAATTATAGAGAAAATCATAAAGACAAATATCTCTTAGTTTAATATAGATTTTATATAGTTTCCTTTTAAAATATATAAAAAAGTTTTATTGCTTTAATTAGACTAAAGTGCTTACAAAAAATTATTGCCAAACAAATTGCTTCAAATATAAAAATAAAACACTTCAATTTTTTTTTAATTTAAAGCAAATAAATTTTCTTATTTAAAATTTTAAAATTCAGCAAAAATGTTCACTCCTTGGTTTTAAACAATTCAATGTTGTACTTTTCCATATTTCTGTTTTATATCTTGTTATATAAAGTAAAAAAGACTTAAATTAAATCATATTTATTATCAGAACAATTTTTTTTGCTGATGTGTTTTGTTTCAAACAGCACCCTAATCAAGATATAAAAAACCCCTAAACTAACGCCTGCTGTTGAAAATAAAGATAGCGTTGCTAACATTTGTTAGAAAATTAAAAGCTAAAGGAAAAGGATACTCAAATTTATGGCAATAATCCTTTTTTTTCCTCAAACCAAACTAAACAGATAAAAAGACATGAATAAAAAATAAAATAAAAAAACTTTTTTGTTCCAAAAAAAATGAAACAAAACATCTTGAAAAATGCTCACTATAACATTGAGGAAAAGAGGCTTAAATTAATATTTAAAATAAAAAATCATAAAACCTTAAATATTAAAAGAAAAACCAAAAGATAACAAAAAACAACAACGAAAAGAAAAACAGTACAGCAAAAGTAAAATAAAATAATGATGATTTAATTTAGATTTTTTACATACAACTGTTAAATGTTACATTAAAAAAAACTACAAAATATTTAATTTTTCTTCCCTCCCAACAAAAAATTCTGTGGTGTTTGTTCATTCTTAAATTTTTTAAGCAAACAATTTTTTTTTTCTCTATGACTTTCAGTTACAAACCTAAATTTTCCCTCAATTTTTTTTTTTTTTGAGTTTTAAATCCTTTAAGTTCCTTTAAGCCTTATTGTAAAATTAATAAAGTAGAATGTTAATTTATTAATACTCAACATAAGGAGCTATCTCAGAATTCGTAGTCCCATGCTTTTTTTTAAATTGAATAACATTTTAAGGCTTTAATTTTATTTTCCACTTGCTGTAATTAAATTGACAAAAATATTCTTTATTGACTAAACAAGTGAATGAAGAGCGAAAGAAGTTGCAAATATAATTAAGTGTTTAGAAGTGAATAAAAAAGGCTTAAATGGAAATTAAAGAGCTTAATTTAAATAACAATAACAAGTTTTATAATTGATTTTCAAGGCAAAAAAATAAGAAAAAAATTGGGTGCTAATTGACTTTTAATAAATAATTTTTGAAAATTTAAATTTCACACTTCAGAAGAAAATTTTATTTTAAAGAATTTATTTAATTCTTAAAATGAACTTTTTCCAAAATGTACTTTTTAAAAGGTATTCTTCGCAAATTAACTTTTTTTCAGTTTTTGAAAGGAAAAAAATGTAATTTAACTTTGACAATTTACGTTATCAACATTTAAGTCATAATTTCATACTGAACCGTAGTCAACTTGATGACAATTGGTATCAATTTTCGTTAGAAATTTTTGTACATGCAACTTTGAATTTGAACCAGAGACTGTAAATAACAGTTATTTTTAAATTTTTAAACAAAAAAAGCAGTTATAACGAAATATCGTTTATATGCACCATTGTGATCGTTATGTGCTCGATTTTCTTACAGTACTACGTTTTTTAAATTTTTGATTTTTATTTTTACGAGTAAAAATTAAAGTTATTTTTTGATTTTTATTTTTTTCGAGCCGAAATAAAATTTATTTTGTATTTTTTATCATCTTTAAAACTAATTATTTAAAAACGCCAAAAATATTCATCACCCCACAAACTGAACGCCTAAAGCTAGAGCGACGAAATATAGAACTTAGGTTGGTCTTCCTCCATATAAATCGGGATTTTTGGAAATTTGATTGTTTAGGGGGTAAAACGGTAACCTTTATGTGCTAAACTAATATAGAAACCAAAAAAAGTTGAATAGCTATTGTAATTAATTTAAAAAATAATCTGACAGGTGTCTGGTACTTTTTAGAAAATCGACCTTTTTTTTGAGAATGCGGGTAAAAACTGTATTTTGGTACTTTTTTGACACCATATATGGATAATAATTCACAAGTAGAATTTGTGGTACTTAAAAATACATGGATACAATAATTCATGTAGATGGACTTTGAGGTACTTTTTTGTTTTTCTAATCAAATTAATTCTAAATTATTATTTTTTAAAAGCTCTGGACCCTGATCGGGCGACAGATCAGAATGAAGTGGTTCATAAAGGGTTAAATTTGTCAACGGGCAGAATATTCTAGAATAAGTTAGTGACGAGTCACTTAGACTAACGGACGAAATGTAACGAGAAGTAACTTTTAATTTTATAAATGGACTTTTAATAGACAGAAAAGGGACAACTATAGGATTTACTTGAGAAAAACATTCTAGTACTTTGAAAATTAGCGAGTAGAAGTTGACGAGAATATAAAAAAGGGTGTTAATAGACTTAGAGTCAGTTACAAAATTAAAAAGTAGTTGCAGAGAAAATAATTAAAATTGAAAAGTTGGAATCAAGTTTAAAATATTTAATATTTAAAATTGTAAAGGAAATTAAAAAAAATCACTTTATAGCAAATTCGGTACTCATTTACCTCCCTAATTCACTTAAAATCGTAAATATTTCCTATACTTTTTATCCGATTACAAAGATTAAGGTGTCAATTAAAAGCTCTTAAGGTTGCATTTACAAAAATAAAATAAAAATAATATAAAAGTTTCATAAACACAACTTTTGAAGTATTTTATAATTTCTTGTGGAAAAAAAAAAAAAAATTTTTTGTGGAAATAATTTTTCTTAATAGCCGGCCTTCGGCCGAGCGGAAGGGTTTTTAACTTTGTGGTATGTCCAAAAGCGGCTTCGCTAACGAAATTCTTTCTTTTTACCCAACTTTTTTTATAACGAAAATTTTTTGATACGAGTTTCTTAGGAAAATTCGATTTTCAAAGCCCTATAACTTCCAAAATATTTATTTGCGGCCAAAAATGTTTACATCGTTATATTCACCGTTAAAAGTACTATTAAACAAATCAAATAAATCGGAGCTGAATTAGGGTGGTCTATTTATACCGCAAATTCTATTAAAATGTCTTTTTATAAAAAATGTTCTGTTTTTTTAAAAAATTTATTATTTATAGAATTTTAGTGTAATTTTTCAGATTTATATTTTATAAGAATTTTTTTTTATATCTACCTATTTTTAAAAAATACTTTTCTTTTATTTCTAAGTTCCTTTTATTACAAATTTTTTAAAAATGTTCTAAAATAATTTTAAGAATGTTGCTCCTGTAGGAAATTTTTTCATAATTTATTTTTTAATTTTTTATTTTTTTTTTTTTCAAACTAAATGTTGGAAGAAAATGTCCAAAAGCTTAATTCTTTAATTCACTTTTTAAAATCGAATTAAATTTATTATTCAAGCTTAAAAAGTATATTGAATCATTCAAATTTTCTTCAATTCAAATCTATTACAAATTAGCTTTAAAAAATATTTTTAAATTCATTTTTTAAAAGAATAAAACACAAAATATTACAAATTGAATGAAAGAAAAATATTTCCATTCGATTTGGAAAAGATTTGAATTAACAAAAATTTAATGAACTCTTTATGAATTAATTCAATAAAGAATTAATTCTATTCAAACAAAAGCCTTTTTGGGAATGGTATTATTGAATGAAAAACTATTATTTCTTAATTCAGAATTAAGATTTAGGGAATTAAGCTAAGATTTAATTAATTCTTTCGAAGCTCTGGTTGGAAAAAATATAAAACTTGCGTAAGTTTTTATAGGAATTTATTTCTTTTCTCTCTCCTTCCCCCTTTCTCTTCTTAGCCAACAATTTTTAATCTCCTTCTCAATGACCCCCTTAAGTATACTTTATTTTATTTTCTTTTTATTATTAAAACTAAAAATTTGTTTATGCTTATTTATAGTCTTCATATGGTTTTCCTTTGTTTAAATTCTTTCAAAAAAAATTGTTTGATGATTTATGTTTGACCTTTTTTTTTTGGAATTCTTTTTTCAAAGCTTTCAAACTATTGATAAGCAAAAATTTTGCATTTATAATTCAAAATAAATAAAATCAAAACGATTTTTATTTTGACATTTGCTAAATGAAAAAGAAGAGTATGTATATATAGAATTTATAACTGAGCAAGGCTCGTTTAACAAATAAAAATGTTAAGCTTCTTAAAGAAAAATAAAGGGAGGAGCAACCCTAGACGCACTACACTAAAAATTTTAATAATTTAAACATAACTTTTGTATAAAAAATAATATTTTCGCTAATTAAAATAAATTTATAAATAATAATTAATGATTATTAATGAATTTTGAATTTAAAATAAAATTTTATAATTTGACACCTCTGAATATTTTTTTTTTTTTTTTTAATCTTCAAAATATTCTCTGAATGGCCAGTTTTCTTTAAACAGACAAAAAATAAACCAAAATAGTATCTACCATAAAAAATGGACTTTAAAAGAAAAAAGGTCATAAATCTTATGATATGCAAATTTCCTTTTTTTTTTTTTTTAAAATCCCACACTAAGAATAAAAAACAAATCATGACCTTTAAATTTTCTTTATTCCTTCTTTCCACCTGCCTTTAAACTTATGATGAATGTTAGGGAAAACTCCCTAGAAATAATAATAGAAAAATGAAAATGGTTTTTATATCGCATAAATAAAAACCACACTTGACTTTAAATTTAAAGGTTATATTTTTAACACATATTGTTTAATGTTTTTAATATAAAAATATCTCATCTGAACACACTTAATCACACTGTAAAAAAAAATCTAAAAATTCTTTATTTTTCCTTCTAAAAGATATTTTTACAAATTTTATATTAAAGTTCCCTTTTAAAAGCCTGTCTACTTTACTTGTGTAAACTCAAACTCATGTTTGTATGTATTTTGTTTCAACAATTTTATTTTCTAGTGTTAAATAAATTTTGTTAACATTTATAATTGAATTTTGCTAAACACAATAGAAAATTATGTTTAACAATATTTTTATTAGACAAAAATGTAACAAGAAAATTTAAACTAAAAGAAAAGGTTTATAATAAAAATAACTAAATATAATTAAAAAAAAAATTAAAAACGAAAATGTTTAAGAACTATAAACTTCAAACTACCATTGAATAAAAGCATGTATGTTGAAATTGAAACTTCAAAGTTTCCTTACAACTTTGAGAAAAACTGGTTTCATTTCTTTATTCAATATTTAAGCGAAAAATTTGTAATAAAAAATCAACAAAATCGGTTCACAAATAACGGAGATATAGACCAAATTCATATTAAGAAATAATTTATAAGGAAAAAAAATAAAAATAATTTAAATTATTTACTAATCTAAGAACGTTTAAAAGTATTTTAAAATTAAAAATTATTGAATAATAATGCAATATTGGACTAACTTATGTATATATGCTTGTATTTCAAATATAAAATATTTCATTTAAACAGCAAACAACAACAATTTCATTTTTATTGTTCTTTATGTAAATTTCTATTTGGAACATTTATTTAATACTGAAATTTTCTGTTTTTAAATGTTGTTACATAAACATAACACTTTCTGTTTTATATAAACATAATACTCTTAAGCTTACAAATACTTATACTTACTTACATATACATACATATATATATATACAATGTATATGTTTACATGAAATAAAATTCTCTTAGAGCTACAATGTAGAAATAAAGTTCATGTAAAATTATTTATTTACATCAAAATGTAGTAGTTAAAGTATGTTCGCATATTGTAAATATGTATGTATGTTTGAGGACTGTATTAGAAAATTGTGTAAATATACATACGTAAACATTATAAGAAGGTTATCTGAAGAGTGAAACATAAATCTGTAAATGATATTGATATTGGTTTATATTTAAAACAAATAAAAATTTTAAGGTTTTTAAAAGTATATATTAAAATGAAATTTATTTAGATTGAATTGTACGGAAGAGTTGTAGGGGAGGACCTGAGCTTTTAAAAAAATTGTTTTATAGTCAGCTTGTAATAATATGAAATAAATTGCAGAGTGTCAAAATTTACCACCGAAAGTATGAAAATGTTTAAAAAAATCGTAACTTCTAAATCAGATCAAAATCAAGTCAAAATCGTAACATCTGTAAATTGAAATGTACAAGAGAGTTACAGAAGAGGACTTGAGCTTTAAGAAAAATCATGTTACAGTCACCCTGTGATAATATGAGATAAGTTACAGGGTGTCAAATTTGACCACCTCGAGTATGAAAAAAAGTTTAAAAAAATCGTAGCTTCTCTAAATGAAGTCCGATTTCAAAAATTTAAAAACGTTTATAAAGAACTTGATAAGGAAAAGAAAAATATCTTTACTCCGAGAGACCAGAAGGGTGAAAGAGGAATCTTGAGGTCGTTTCTGTGGAGAATACCACGGACACATCTAGGCTATGTAAGGTATTGTCCAAGGATCCTGGCACGCCCAGATTTCTCATGAACGGGAACGGCACCTTTACGGAAAATAGTAAGGAGACTCTGGAGTCACTAATGAGCACACACTTTCCGGGTTGCAGAAACGATGAAAATGAGGATTCCGAGTTAGGAAGCCTCCCAGCATCACCAATCCACATCAGTGGGATTGTAATTTCCATTGTGAATGAGGAGAAGATATCGTGGGTGGTATTATCTTTTAAACCCTATAAATCACCGGGGCCAGGTGGCATTTTCCCGGCGCTATTACAGGGGGCCTTATCAGCCATTATGCCATGGCTGATTCTGATCTTTAGAAGTAGTCTCGAATTAGGGTATATTCCTAGGGTGTGAAGGGAGGTGACGGCGGTATTTATACCTAAAGCGGGAAAAAAAAAAAACGACAGTACAATCCTTTCACCAAGTGATTTCTGCAGGGCACAATATGCCTATCTGAAGGGTAGATCGGTGGAAACGGCACTGCATGAAGTAGTCAGTACTATTAAGAATACACTAGACAGTAAGGAATATTTGTTAGCATCCTTTTTAGATATGAAAGACGCTTTCAACAATGTGAATATTTCGTCGATACTTGAGGCACTAGAGGATCTAAGGGTCGATAGGCGGATAATTAACTGGACAGGGAACATGCTGAAAAATAGAGAAAGGTAGTAGACACGAAAGCTCACATCTCTATTCTGAACAAAGTACAGAAATTGACTTTTCTGTCCATCACTGGTACGATGCGCTCCACTCCTCAAGCCAGTCTAGAGACAATGATAGATATTTTTCCCCTTGATTATCTGATACCAAGGATGAACTTTAAGAAGACCCTCAATATAAGAATTCCACCTAGGGAAGAATGGGCGACTAATTCCGTGTTTAAGGAATATGCCATTTCAATTTTCACTGATCTTTCACTGTCTTTCGGATTACCGAACCCTTGTACAGTTTTCCACGACATTAATGTGGCAGCTCGCAGATAAGACAATTTAATTTCTGTGCATCGAGCATTAGCATATATATGGACAGTCTTGCTGCAATCAAGGCTCTAAACTCCCATACGATAAAGTTCAAATGCACTAACGATTGCACACGCTCTTGAGCTCTGCTCAGTCATTACCAAGTCGAGCTGGTGTGGGTTCCGAGCCATGAGGGTATTCAGGGCAAGGAAAAGGGCCGGAGAATGTGCAGTAAATGCGTTTTTCTTGGCGCTAGCGCAGCTTTTCATCCTCTTCGTGTCCTTATCTAATACTAGATAAGACAACCCTGTAACGATCTGGACTGTCTTAACATTATGCCACTAACAAACCTGATTAAGTTTGTTAGAAGTACGGGTTGGTTTCAATATGATCCAATCGAATATAATATCGTTGATATTAGGGGTAATATAATAATCTATATCATTTCTCTTTCTAGGGTATTACAATGGGCCTTGGGTGAGTGCACTTGCTATGGCGAACCACCCTTTAAACCTAAACTTACTTGCGCTTGAATTAGAAAATTTTAATTTTTAGCTGTAACTTTTTTTCTCAAATAATTTTCGTGCTTGTAGAAATGAAAATTTCTCAGAAATTATCCTAAGATTCCCAATACATTCCAAGATAATGTAATGAAAACTGATTTGAATCATCTTAATTTATGTAACCGTTAAAAATTATTAAAATCAAGACTTTAAATTCAAATCGAAAAATTGCAGTTTTTTATAATAAATGGATCTGAATCACTTTTTTCTCAAAATTTATTTAATAAAAATAAATTTTTTACATATTTCAAAAGATCGGACTTTTAAAATGTATATTAAATAAATTTGTATTTGATTGAAAGTTGCACTCTATATCCAGCAGTAATCGAAAAGGGGGAAATTTTAAACAAAATTAATTGTTAATTGGGCCAGAAAAAAAGAAACAAAGAGAGATTTTTAAAATCCAATAATTATTTTTTAACAACTACATATATGTAGATTAATTTGATACTGAACTTATTTCCGCTGGCATAAAAACAAAAGGCAGAAGAGCATATTTTTTGAAAATAGTAAAATTTCTAGAATGATATTTATTAAACTCACAAAAAATATATTAAAAATAATTCTTTTAAATTTATTTTAAGCGTAATATATTAGAAAGAGAACGATCTTTTTGTATATTAAGAATTATTTCACTAACTTTAATGAGAAATTTTTAATAAATTTTCAAAATTAAAATAATTTTTCTTCTAAACTATAAAAACTAAAATTTAAAATTTTTTTATTTTTAATTATGTAAGAAATATTAACATAAAATAAAAATAGACATATTTACCTTTCCACTGATATACATATTGTCTTTATACCATTTCAAATGAAGCAAATATAATGAACTCAATACAGATATCTCGGCCAAAAGTAGCAGAAATGCACATTTTTCTTATATAAGCAAATCCATGAAAATAGTCAAGTTTTTAGCAACTATATGAACATTATCTACACCCATATAGGTAAATATATCTATTTTTCCAAATACTTAAAAATTAGAAGAACTTTTTCTTAAAAATTTTGTATTTATAATTATTAAAAAAAAATTTAGATTTGAAAATTTATAAAAAATTACTCTTAAGAAAACAAAATGATTTTTGCTTCTAAAAAAAAATTTTTATCTTTCTAATACATTACTCTTATCATAACCATCCCCTTCTCCAGCTAACAAATTTTATGAAAACATACATGTTTTTTAATTATTTTAATTTTAATGGAATTTTTTATTTATTCACCAAAAACAACAAGCTGCTAACAAAACCTTGATAAAGAATACTTTATTTTATATCTTTAACAACAATTTGATGGTTCATGTCTAAATAAATGTCTAGTATTACAAAATGTTGTTTAGCATAACAAAAAAAAAAAAAAACTAAAACTCTCTGAAAATAACCTAAAGCTATAATTCAACAAAACAAAGATATGAGAAAAGAAAAAAAGTGAAAGGAAAAAAAATTCATGCAATTTTCTTAGTAATTCTTTTCTTTTGTTTATATTCATTACATTTCTTTAGCAGCTCCTCTTCTATTTATTTATATTAAAAACCATAAAAATATGACCTCAAACTTTGTTTTTTTTTTTTTCTATTCATATACATATTTCTTAAACAAAATGCTTCAACTAAGACCAAATAATCACTGGAACTATAGTAAGAAAAAAAACTATATTAAACCAAAGGCAAAATAATAATAATAATAATATTTTTCTTTCTTTTATGGCTGTGTAACCCTTTTGTATTATATATACAAGCAATTACATATATATTTATATAACGAACATTTTTCTTTTGTAAATATTTGTATTTATTGTTTATAAAAGTTATGTTTTTTTTATTCATCATATTCATATAATGGAAAGATATTTACAAGAACATCTAAACTAAATAGAATGAGAAATTGTTAGACTTTTATGTCTACTAACAAAAAGGGAAAGATTTCTATGTCAGTATTTCAAGAAAAGGGAAATCTTTGTGTGTATTTGTTTTGTAAATAAGACAGCAATTTATAAAATGTTTAAACCTCTTTTTTAAATCACTTGAAATATGTGTCATTTATTTTGTAAATTTGAAATGAAATTGTGATTTTAAAGCTTGAAAAAAGAGATAGAGTTGTTTGTGTAAGTATTATAAGGTAAAAAGGAAGACGTATAATTAATATATTAATTAAAATTAAGTAAACGTAAATATCTAATTGTACTTATGTATTTATATACTTAATTAATAGGCAAATACATTTCCAGTCATTCCCTCTTCTGCTCACAATATATGTCCGGTTTAAATAAAAAAAATAGATATAGTTGTGTAGAAAATAATATATTTTTTTACTTCGTTCAGTACTTCAGAAGTTATAAGCGGTAAAATTTGCTAGTAACACATATAAAAAAGGTTCATATATGTGTATAAGCCTCAAAAAAGAGCGAGTCTAATTATTAAACTCTCCTCTATTTTAATATTTGTCATGCCTACAATACAACTTTTCTTGTAATGGTGTTATAACAGTGGATTAGAGCTATTTTTACACTTTTAATTGAGAGAGTTGTAAGAGAGGAATTTTTAACAACATTGAAAATGAATGCAATACTTTGAATGGTTTCGATTATTTTTTATTTGATAAAATATTCCAAAACAGAGAAAATCGCAAAAACGAAAAAACATCAAAAACAAAAAAATCGCTAAAATGAAAAATAACGCTATTATAAAAAATCTGAAAAAAAATCAAAACGAAATAAATGAGGAATGAACTTAAATACGAAAAACAACAAAATGAAAAAAATCAACAACTTACTGAAAAAAAACGATAATTTATCAAAACCAGAAAAAATGCCAAGAACTATCAAGTAAAAAAATTTCCCATGCAAAAAAAAAACAACAAAGAAGTCAAAATAGTCTCCAAAAAAGGAAAAAAAATTGCAAAATAAGAATAAACAACTAAACGGAAAAAACGCCAAATTGAAAAAATCGCTAAAGTGGAAAAAAATCCATAATAAAAAAAATCGGCAAAAAGTTAAACCGAAAAAATTGCATTAGTAAAGACGAACCCTAAATACAAAAACGCCAAAAAAATCGACTTTCTGAAAAAACCGCTAAAGTGAAATAATCCGCAAAACGAATAAATTCATCAAAATGAAGAAAGTCAAAATAAAAAAATCGCCTATATGAAGGAAAAGTCGCAAAAATTAATATGTGTATCGCCAAAACCAAAAATAAGTCGACTAAACGAAAAAAAAAAATTAAAATAAAAAATTCGCAAAATCAGAATAATGGACAAACCGCAAAAACCGTCCAAACAAAAATCGCCTAAATTGGAAAAATCCCAAAAATTACAAAAAACGGCAAAATAAAAAAATCACCAAAACGGAAAAGAACGTCAAAATAAAAAAGTATCTAAAGGGAGAAAAAACGCAAAAAATCAAAAAAAAAGACAAATTAAAAAATCGAGTAACCGAAAAAAAGCGCCAAAGTGAGAAAAATCGACAAAAAGAAAAACAATCATAAAAACGGAAAAGAACGCCAAAATAAAAAGAAATAAAATGAAATTGAAAAAAGATTCGGCTGTGCCGAATCTTTGATACCCTTCACCATATTACCATCTTACTATCTTATCGACATCTTATTACCATATTACCGACAAATAATAAAATTTTCGCCTTAACGTATGCTTTCATATTTTCACATATTTAAATCTAAATTTTTTTCAAACTACGAAAATTTTAATATGAAAAAAAAAAAACAATCATAGCAGGCTTTGCTTTTAAAAAATAAACAACAACAATTCCATATTTATTTTTTTATGTGTGACTGCATATACAAAGAACAACAATAACACTGTTATTCATTATATTACTTCTGTTTCTAACTAAACTACTTGTCTTATAGGCAAAAACGTCACTAATAGTCATTACAATGCTTAATATACATTTTTGTGTATGTATTTATGTATATTCTTAACAGATATGTTTTAGTTTTAAAAAATAAACAACAACAATTCCATATCTATTTATTTTTGTACAGACTGCATATACAAAGAACAACAACAACACTGTTATTCATTATATGACTGCTGTTTCTAACTAAACTACTTGTCTATACAAAAAACAAAAAACGTCACTAATAGTCATTACAATGCTTAATATACATGTTGTTGTGTGTATTTATATTCTTAACAGATTTGTTTTTGGTCCATAACTCTGTTGATTCTGAACGAATTTGGGTTTTAAAAAAAACGAAATTTTATAAAAACATTTATGACTGATCTATATAAAAATAAAAATCTGTAGCTTGAAAAAGGGCTTAAAAAATAAAAAAAATCGTTTTCCCCGATATCTCAGTTATTACTGAACCGATTTATTTCATTTTTTCAGAACAAAAATTCAGAAAATAATTTCCGAGCCCCCTTTAAAAATTCGAAGTCCCTGGTATATGCAGAGGCTTCAGAAACTAAAAAACCGGTTCCAAAAACCGGTTTTTAAAGCATATCTCCGCCATTTACAAACCGATCCCGCTGATTCAAAAAACCGAAATTTTAAATTTTAAAATATTTGTGATCGATCTGTATAAAAATAAAAATCTATAGCTTAAACCAGGGCTTCAAAAAATAAAAAATGCGTTTATTGAACCGATTTATTTAATTTTTTCAGAACAAAAATTCAGAAAAAAATGTCCGAGACTTTTTTGTAAAAACGAAGTCCCTAGTATATACAAAGGCTTCAGAAACTGGAAAACCGGTTCTAAAAACCGGTTTTTTTAACATATCTCCGCATTGTATGAACCGATCTTGCTGAATTCCAATAGCAAAATTCTCGAAAGCATTTCCGATCGTTTGATATATATATTATATATGTCAGTTATCGGTGGGCTTCATAAACGCCATTTCAACCGACACACGGACGGACGGACGGACGGACGGACGGACGGACATGGTCCTATCGTCATCATTTCTTACAAGGATCCCGAAAATGTAAACTTTTTTGCTCTCCGACGAAAATTGTGGGAATTACAAACGGAATGACAAACTTATATATACCCTTTACACCTTTGGTGAAGGGTATAAAAACGGCAAAGTAAAAGAAACGCCAAAACGAAAAAATTATCAAAACAGAAATAAACATCAAAAAAATCGGCTAAACGAAGAAAAAATACAAAACATTTAAAAATCGACTAATAAAAAAACTCTCAAAGTGGAAAAAATCGCCAAAACGAAAAATAATCATCAAAACGGAAAATAAAAGCAAAATAAAAAAACGTCTAAACGGAAAAAATCACAAAAATGAAAACATGTATCACTAAAATAAAAAAACGAATAAACGGAAAAAAATTACAAAATTGGAAAAAAAAAACTGTCAAAGTGAAAATAAGCGCTAAAACAGAAAATAAAGCCAAAATAATAAAAAAAAAAAAAAACATGTAATAGGAAAAAATATCAAAAATGAGAACATGTATCACCAAAATAAAACAACACCTAAACGGAAAATTTCAAAAAGCAAATGTGTATCGCTAAAACAAATAAAAAGTTAAAAGAACGCTAATATGCCAAAACTAAGAAATACATCAAAAATTCAAAATCACTGAAACGGAAAAAATCGCCTAAATAGAAAGAATAGCAAAAACAAAAAAATCAAAAAAAAAATCGAGTAATCGGGAACAATTTCCGAACCAAAAATAAAAAGAACGCTGAAATAAAAATGAAGCCTAAAAGGAAAAAAACGCAAAAATGAAACGAAGAAATAAATGGAATATAGAAAAGAATGCAAAAAAAAACAAAATAAAAAAAACTGTCAAATTAAAAAACGCCAAATTATAAAATCGTCTAAATGGAAAAATATAACACCAAAGTAAAAAAAAATAACAAAGCGAAAAAATCGCCAAAGTGAGGAAATAGCAGACAAGAAAAAATCATCAAAGCGGAAGAGAATTATAAAAATTTTATTCAACCTCTCTGTATTAAAGAATTTTAGAACAGAGAGAGAATAAGATTTGAATTGTTTAAATTCCCAGTGTTTCGTTTTTGTATTATTTTGCCATTATTTGTATGTTGATTATATCATTCTTCACGTATTTTGAAGATTTTTTTTTGTAAAAAACCATTTTAATTTGGTAAATTTTTCAAATACAAAATATTGCAATGGTATTTATATACTTTAAAAATTGCACTATGTTCAATATGTCTTAGTTACAATTTAAATATTTTTGTTGTTTTTTTTTTATATTCTATATTTTTTTAAATAAATTTTAATCCATAAGAGCAATTAATTAAAAATTTTTCTTATACATATTTTGTTATCATGTCTCATAAGTTCTTCTTCATTTTATGTATATAATGCAGTCACTGTCAGTTGTCATAAAAATATAAAAATATTTCTCAAATGACAACAAAAATTACAAAGTAAAAAATATAAAATAAAAAACTTTTTAAACTTTAACATCTTATTTCCTTCAAGTTATTAACCGACATAATATGTTGAGGTTTCTCTCTGAGGCAGCTTATCTTTTGTTTTAAAGAAAACAAATGTTTTAAGGATAATGAACAAATAAAATAAGAAAAAACAGCAAAGAATTTTAGTTAATTACTTAAAAAAACAACAACAAAAATAATTTAGATTAAGTAACAGGAAAAAGAGTTGTTGTGAAATATCATAGCATATGCCAAGGCATATAAAAAAATAAACAAAAAAAACCTGCAAACATTTGAAGGAAATTTTAATTTTATAAAAAAATAAAAATTTATTAAATTCCAAAATTATAACTGCTAAATTCTTTTAAAAAATTTTGTGTGTTTTCCTTAATAAAAAATTAATTCTTTAAAATTATAAGAAAATCACTTTCTTTTATAAAAATTCATTTCAAAATCAAGTCCCTTTTTTTAATCCTTAACTTTTAACAACAGTAGTTATTATTAATAATATTAACAGCTCCCTTTTGCGGTTTTTTCATTTTCTTCTTAAGCCTTGTTTTTTTTTGGTTTTATTCTTAATTCCTTTTTCATTACATTTTTTTTCTCCCCTCTTTTTCTTTATTACAAACTTTTTAATTCATTTAACGCCTTAAGCTGTTTGGTAAAAATATAAAAAATATATTAAATCATAGGAAAACGGAGTAGAGAGCGGAGAATGAGAAAAAGCAAAAAAGGGGGAAACAACAAACTTTTGTGATTCATTTCATTTTGATGGCAACACTTAGATTACAGACAAATGGTCTAGGAGTTTGTTTAGAGCTTCAAATAAAATTAAGATTTATGGTGACAATTTTACAGCATTAAATTAAGACAGTGTTTATCAAACAATCAGTTAAACCACTACACCATTTCCAGTTGTATTTCAGAAGTTTCTAATTATATTTCAGAAAATTCTATTTATATTTCAGAAAATTCCATTTATATTTTAGAAAATTCCATTTTTATTTTAGAAATTTCCATTTATATTTTCGAAATTTCTAATTATATTTCAGAATATTCTAATTATACTTCAGAAGTTTCTAATTATATTTCAGAAATTTCTATTTGTGTTTCGGAAGTTTCTAATTAGATTTTAGAAATTTCTATTTGTAGTTCAGAATTTTCTATTTGTAGTTCAGAAAATTCTAAATGTAATTAAGAAATTTCCATTTACATTTCAGAATTAAATAAATTCTACATATTTAAGAAATTTCCATTTGTATTTCAACATTTTCTAAATGTATTTCCGAAATTTCCATTTCTATTTCAGAAATTTCTAATTGTATTTAAGAACTTTTATACAGAAAGTATATGTTTAATTTTCTAAAATACAATTGGAAATTTCGGAAATACATTTAGAAAATGTTGAAATACAAATGGAAATTTCTTAAATAGAATTTGTTTAATTCTGAAATGTAAATAGAAATTTCTTAATTACATTTAGAATTTTCTGAACTACAAATAGAAAATTTCTAAAATACATTTAGAATTTTCTAAACTACAAATAGAAAATTCTGAACTACAAATAGAATTTCTGAAATGTAATTAGAAATTTCGGAAGTATAAATAGAAATTTCTGAAATATAATTAGAAACTTCTGAAGCATAATTAGAAAATTCTGAAATATAATTAGAAATTTCGAAAATATAAATGGAAATTTCTAAAATATAAATGGAATTTTCTGAAATATAAATAGAATTTTCTAAAATATAATTAGAAACTTCTTAAATACAACTGGAAATGGTGTAGTGCTTACAGAAGTTGAAGAGTTAATTTGTAAAGAGAAAATGAAGAGAACAAAAGTTTTTGTTAACTAACATTAAGGTTTTTTGATTAGAAATTAATTTGGGAAGCAAATAGGCTTTAATTTTAGGTCTTATGGCAAACCTTAGTAAGCTTTAATAAGAAGTATTTATTAATAACTTTGGAGGCCACAATCTCAAATGCTTTATATACTTTAATCAAAGCTACTTTGAAAACCTTTTGTAAGCTTTTATCTCAAAACTTCAGAAATTATTTTTTACAATTAAAACTTAGCTTTTTAAAAAGTTTAAAAAAAGTTAAACTAAATCACGATTGTAACGATTTTGAAATTTTTTAATATTTTGGCGAAAGTGACACAATTTTTTTCTGAGTGCAGAAGTAAATAATTCATATTTTTACATATAATATTGTTCCTCGTGGAGTTTTTAATACATTTAATTAATAAAAACACCTAAATATCCAAAACTAAATTTTATGCAATTTTTTGTTTCCACATCTGTTTTTATTACCTTAAATTTAAAAATAATTTAAAAATTCCTTGACTATTTTATATACACTAATTTCAAGATAAAAAAACAAACATATCTTGAATGCTGAAAGCCTTAGCTATTATTTGATGTAAATTTAGTTATTCAATTCTACTTTTTTATTTTTATCTACTAGACAGTTCATTGTGTATCAAGTCTTTATAAATTTCATTTCAAATTTCAATCTAAGGATTTTTTTATAATTTTTTATCATATTGATATTAAAAAAATGGTATAAATATAAAAATAACGATTAAATACAAAAACACCTTAAAGGTTAAAAAATTCAATTTTTTTTTTTTTCTCTTAAAATTGTATAAAGCAGAGAAGAAGGTGAATAAAATTCTAAATAACACCAATAATTCTCTTCCGTTTTGGCAAGTTTCTATGTTGGATATATTTTTTCCATTTTGCTATTTTTTCCGGTTAGTCGATTTTTTGATATTGTCATTGATTTTGTCATTCCGTGTGTAACATGTCGAAGGAATCATTTAAGACCTCACAAAGTATATATTTTCTGGGTCCTGGTTCGATTCTGAGTCGATCTAGCTATGTCCGTCCGTCTGTCCGTCTGTTGAAAGCAGGATAGGGCTCGAATGGGATAACGTAGGGGGACGAAATTTGACACAAATATTTGCTTAGATAAGGTTTGTTTGGGATTGAAAATGGGCAAAATCGGTTGACAAACAAAAAAGTTATGGTCAAAAAACTAGAAGCACAGGGTGTCCGTTTTAGAGTTTTCTGCTGATATTTCTTCAACAAAAGCATGTACGACAACGAAATTTTGTACGTATAGTTCGAGGATCAATATAAACTCGAAAACCAAAAATGGGCGTGGTACGCCCACTTTACCGCCCCCTCCCACATAAAGTAAAATTTGAAAAAGTTGATGGTGGGTATATAGATTCGGACGGGCCGAATATTTTTTCTTTATTTCTGGCTATTTTTTTTTTTAATTTTTGTGATTTTTTGTATAGCGAAATTTTTCATTTTGACAATTTTGTTCTTATTGGTGTCTTTTTTATTTCGAAAAATTTTCCCCGCTTATGCGAATTTGTTTCTTCTTAACGATTTTGTTTTTTTTTAATTTTTTCATTTTAACAGAATTTTTCGTTTAGGCAGTATTTCGTTTATTTTTATTATTGTATTTGGATTTTTTTTTTTTTTTTTTTTTTTGTTTTTGCTAATTTAATTTTTATATTTTTTAGAATTTTATTTTTGATTTTGCTCTTTTATTTTTGGCGCTTTTTTCATTTTTCGCGTTTTTTCTCGGTTAGTCTATTTTGTTTTAATTTAGCCTTCCTTTTCTTTGATGATTTTTCGTTTTGTTGAATTTTTATTTTGTTTTTTTCCATTTTGGAAAAATTTTCATTTTGGCAATATTTTGTTTAGGTGTGATTTTTTAATATTTACATTAAGACGATTTTTTTTGGCTTTTTTTCCTCAGTTTAGCAATTTTTTTTTTTTATTTTTGGTACATTTTTCATTTAGGCGATTTTTTTTTTTTTTTTGTTTTGGAAAATTTTTCATTTTGGCGATTTTTTGTTTAGGTGTGTTTTTTTTAATATTTTCCATTTAAGCGATTTTTTTATTTTTTGCTATCTTTTCCTCAGTTTTTAATTTTTTTCGTTTTTGGTATATTTTTCATTTATGCGATTTTTTTTCATTTTGCCATTTTTTATTCTTTTTATTAATTTATTTACTTTGGCGCTTATTCTGTCGTTCTTTTCTCGGTGAGTCGATTTTATTTTTCTTTTACCTTTTTTTCCGTTTAGGTGATTTATTTTTTATTTTGGCAATTTTTTCTGCTTTCTTCGTTCAAGGATTTTTCTTTCAATTGAGCAATTTTTTTGCTTTTAGCGATTTAATTTTAATGCTAACTTTTGTGTTTTATTTTTCGTGGTAAGTCTATTTGGTTATTATTTTTCCTTTTTCGTTAGGCAATTTTTTTCCATTTTGGAGATTTTTTTTTTTTCGTTTTTGCTATTTTTCTGTTTAGGCAATTTTTTTCTTTCTCCGTTATAGATAATTGCTATTGCTCTTTGGCGACTTTTCGTTTTGGTGTTTTTTTTTTTTTTTTCTTTTTTTTTTCCCTTTAGGTGAGTTTTTGATTTTGGCGATTTTTTTCGTTAGGCATTTTTTTTTTTTTTTTTTCGTTTTGACTTTTTTCCGTTAATGCCCTTTTTCGTTTTGGCAATTTTTTTTTTTTTTTTTCTTTTTTTCGCTTAGTAAATTTTTCAATTTTAGCGTTTTTTTTTTTTTTTTTTTTTGCCTTTTTTTAAGCGATTTTCTCTTTCTCTGTTTTAGATATAACTACTGTGATTTGGAGATTTTTTCGTTTCGAGTTTTTTTTAGAAAATTATTTTGCGTTTTTTTTTTAACCAATTTTTATTCAACCGATTTTAGCAATTTATGTATATTTCACTCTAAAGTCTTTATAAACCTTTTGTGAGTTTCAGCCTTAGACTATATATATAAATCTCCATAGAAACCTTAAGAAGCTCTAGAGATTCAAAATTAGGTTTTAAAAAACTCTTAAAAACTTTATACTTAGGACTTCTGTAGTTTAAAAACAACTTATGTTCTAGATCCATAGATTTACATAGGATATGAAACTTAAAAAAAATATATATATAGAAAAAACCGTCGTAGTAGATTTGCTTTTGTTTTCTATGAAATTTTCACTAACTCATTCTTAGTTTTAAATTTTTGACAACGAAGTTTCATACATATATTTTTATTTGTTTCAAAAGCTTTATAGTGTTTCCTATAAGCTACTATTTTCATAGCGTATGATTAATACTAAATATGAAATAGTTATTTAATATTAAACATACGTCCTGTTTGACATTTAAAATTTCTTTGAGTTCAAATCAAAAAATAGCAATTCTTACAACTAACATTCGTAAAATAAAATTTATATTTATAGCATATTTATTTAAATACAACTTCAAACGTTTTTCTTTTCTCTCTCTCTCTCCCCTTAAATAAATAAATGAGTATGTATTACATATTTCGAGAGAATTTTTTATCTAACATTAAAATAAAGATTATCATTAAATCAAAAAGTAATAAACTAGAATACAAGTACTCTATTATTATAGATATTATCATTATCATAAAACTTTTTTTGTTTAGCTTTTATGTTTAGGTTTTTTTTAAGAAATTTTTTTGTTATAAGTTATTTACTATGATATGGTTGTATATTTGTCACGCTTGGCAAATCATCTTTACGAGTGTATTTTATTTTATTTCTTTTGCTGTTTTTTTTTGCTGTTCTTTTGTAATCAACACAATCGTCATCTTTAGCACCAACATCAAGT
The DNA here is from genome assembly GCA_951394005.1 of Protophormia terraenovae. NCBI lineage: Eukaryota > Metazoa > Arthropoda > Insecta > Diptera > Calliphoridae > Protophormia > Protophormia terraenovae. The sequence goes on from OX596077.1 coordinate 130,763,006, forward strand.
GGTAACAAAAATAAATGAAACACAGCCTTAACTGAAATGTGGAAAACCCACATTTCCTTAGCAGTAAATTCTAAACGAAAGACAACAAACAAAAAACAGCAGAAGAAATAAAAAAAGAAGTATTTTTTTTATGTTTCAAAAAATAAAAATAAAGAAAGTAATATTTTTCCCTAAATATTTCCTAGGCGAGACAATCTTTTCATGCGTTTAAAAAAAGGAAGAGGAACAGCTGTTATAAACAAAGTAAAGAAAAAAACAAACTTTAATTTATTTTTTACTAACTCTTACTAACACTAAAATATAAATAAAATATCTACTATATGTATACATTTTTACATACATATTTTTATTTCTACAAAAACCACTGACTTTTTAACTTATTGTTTGAAGTAACCTCGAAAATAAAATGAAAATGAAGGAAAAAGAACATAAAAAATGTAGCTTGTTTTTTTTCTCTGCAGGCCTAAACATGTGCACAAATGTGTAACTAAACGACTATAATTTTCTAAGTATTTGTGTTTAATATAAAAAAAATAGTAGAAGTAAAAGTATATTATACATATTCCATTTTTTATCTCCCTGTTACTCTTACTCCTTATTAATGTTTACTTTTTTTGTTTTTCTACTTGTCATTCTTGTAAATAATTTGTATGTTATATTTTTTTATGTTTATTTTCTTATTATTATTGTTGTCAAAAGAAGCATGTTTCTATTCTTTTTTTACACTCATTCAAGCCTCCCTTTTTCCTGCCTTTTCTTATGTTTTAAATGTATGTCTGACTTACATTACGTTATTTTTTTATAATTAAAATAATACATGTATGTAGGTGTATGTATTTATAGTACTCTTTGTTTTTTCTACATGCTCTTAAAGCCTTTAAGCATTTTATTATTATAATTATTATTACAACAACATTCAATGTCATTTACATGCTCTTCTTCTTTAATTTAACTAAAGAAATTGTTACTTTCTTTCTTTCATAGATCTGGTTAAGAATACAAAACATATTTAAATTATCTTTTGTCTTTTTTGTTAATGAGAGAATTCTCTTTTATATTATTTATATAGTTTTTGAGTTGTTATGCATAAAAAGAAAAGAGAAAGAGTCTAATTAAAATTACTGTTATTATTATTGTTGTTGCTGCAGATATTGCCTCTTCATATTTTTAGTAACAATAATGATTATAGTTGAGGTTAAGGCTTTACATTTAGTTTATAAGAAACAAAAAAATAAAGCAGGCCTGGAAAATGCAAAATATTTTTAAATATTTTTAGTAATCTTTATATATAAAAGAGTAACGTTACTGAGTGATTGACTGAATGACTTACTTACTGATTCATCATCGCACATCCCAAACACTTAAAGCTAGAAAGATAAAATATGGACTATAGATTGGTCTCCTATGAAATTGATCTACTAAGACAGATAAAAAAAGGTAAAAACGGGTAAAACCTTATATCTTCTAATATAAAAAAAAAGTTGATAGTCATCGTCATTCATTTAAAAAATTATTGGACAGGTGTCTGGTACTTATGTGAAATTCGGTTCTTTTAAGGAGAAAACGGGTAAAAACTAAACTTTGGTACTTTTTTGGCACCCTATCTATCTTTCAATCTAGTATGAACAGAAATAAAATGTGCATCAAATTAGTATCTTATGGAAAATTAGCGAATACAAGTTTGGTACTTTTTGGAAATTCAAACGTTTAAGGGGTAAAAATTGTACTTGATTTTGGTACTTTTTTTACAAAATATTTTTTTCTTTTTTACTGACACATACATATGAATATTTAAACATTAGATACCAGTACAACTTAGAAATTCATTGAAATAAATTTTTGTTAATACAGGAGAATAAAAAGTACCAAAGTCGAGAAATTATATTGGATTGAAATTAAATAATGCATTTTTTATTATATTAAACCTAGAAACATGAACTTAAGTACATGTAGTCTTAAATGAGTGAGAATTCACGAGAACTGACTTTATGGTACTTTCTTGACTTTTAATGGTACTTTCTGAATTTTCTATAATATTAATCCTAGAAACATGAAATTAAAGATATATGATTATTTGTGGGTAAGAATTCACTAGAGGGGACTTTGTGGTAATTTTTTGTTGTTCTAATATAAATAATTTAAAGCTGGAAAAATTAAATTAAAGATATAAGAGTTTAAATTAATAAAAATACACAAGAGCGGACTTTTGTAGTACTTTTTCGTTCGTTTAATGGTACTTTCTGAATTTTCTATAATCATGAAATTAAAGATATATGGTACTGTGTTGAAAATCGACAAGCCCTATTAGTAACATTATTCTCTACTAAAATATTATAATAGTAATAATTTGGTACTTTTTGAACCTTCGAACGTTAAAGATGTAAGAAACTGGTAACTTAAATATTTAGAAAGTTTATTGCTCATAATGCCGACTATTACTTTAACTGGTTCCACGAGAATTATGAATCATAGTTTAATTTTACGAGTTTTATTCTTCTGGTATTTCATTTTGTTTTTTTTTTTTTTTTAATAAAAAGACTACGGATTAAGTGATATCTATATAAAAAAGTGAATCTGTGTTTGTTAGTCTGTCTGTTTAATTTTTAATTTTATTTGAATGCTTTTATTTTTTTACAATGGTATACCGAAGCGCTCTGGGTTATAAAATAGTTATAAAATTGTAACTTAATTAAAAACACAATTTGAATTTATGGTATGGTTTTTATTAAAAAATTTTCGCTTACGAAATAGCGGGTGTACTGCTTGTTAATTAATAAAATATTGGACAGTTCCTTAATATCAAATTTCAAAATTTAAATTTTAGTTTGAAGATAAATTATAAAACAGTTTTGCAGTCAAGACCTAAAGTCTTTTAGTCACAAACCCTAGCGGTAAGTATACCTCATCGATATGTTCTGTCTATATATATATAAAAATTAATTATGTTTGTTTGTACCTTATAGACAGCTAAACCGCTGAACTGATTTTCTTATCATTTTTACTATATTATTTTTCGATAGGGGCTGGGGGAGTTGTACCCTCCATTCCAAAAAAAATATGAATTATCTTATAACTTAAGAACTGTTTTCGTAAAAGTCTTAACATTTTAAGGAAAAAACTTCCTTAGTTAATAGTTGAAATGAAAAGGATAAGACCAGAGGAAATAGTATCCCCCATTAAAAATAAAAAAAAAAAATATTAAATGTGGGATAAATTGAACACTAATACAGCAAAGCTCTTAAAATTTTGCAGGCATAACTTTCTTAACATCATCCATAATTTAAAATGACGAGTAGGGCCAGGGAAAATGCTACCCCCGAAATAACTAAATTATTAAATATTGCTTAACTTAAAAACTTTTAAAGAAAATACATTAAAATTTGTCACAATTAACTTTCTCATAAACCTCCATAATTAAGGAGGAAAATGGAACCAATAAGTCCTAGGGGGGGGGGGGGGGGTTTTGTACCACTATACAAAGCAAATATTAATATTTTTAATCAAATATCTAAGGAACTCTTACAATCCCTCTCTTGAGTTCTTACCCACGTAGGACCATGTATCTTTAATTTCATATTTCTAGGTTCAATTTTGTAGAAAATCTAAAAAGTACCAATGGTAGAACTAAAAAGTACCAAAAAGATCCTCTCTTCAATGCTCACCACATAGGACCATGTATCAATTTCAAGTCAGTCAGTCAATCACTCATTTTATATTATAAGATTGAAAGTCGGTTTCATAAAGGTAAACGTAAAATGAGAATTGCCCGTATGTATTTTTTCTAGTTTCAATTTTGTAGAAAATTCAAAAAGTACCATTAGGAGATCAAAAAAGTACCACAAATTCAAGAGGGGAATTTGTGGTACTCACTTAGGACTACATGGTCTTAGATTCATATTTCTAGGTTTAATATAATAAAAAATGCATAATTTAATTTGAATAAAAATAAATTTAAAATTGTATCCCCTTTTTGGTACTTTTTATTCCCTTAAAATGTAACAAAGATTGTATTTCAATGAATTTCTAAATTGTACTGGGATCAAATGTTAAAATATTCATATGTATGTGTTAGTAAAAAGAAAAAATATTTTGTGAAAAAAGTACCAAAATCAGGTACGATTTTTACCTCTTAAACTTTCGTATTTCCAAAAAGTACCAAACTTGTATTCGACAATTTTCGATAAGGTACTAATTTGATGCGTATTTTATTTTTATACTTATTGGATTAAAATATAGATAGGGATCCACAAAAGTACCAAATTAAAGTTTTTACCCATTTTCTCCCTAAAGGAGCCGAATTTCAAAAAAGTACCAGACACCTATCCGATTATTTTTTAAATGAATAACGAAATCTTCACAACTTTTTGTGTATCTCTATTAGCTTAGGAGATATAAGGTTACCGAATTTTCCCGTTTTTACCCTTTTTTACCCCCTGAACATTCGAATTTCCAAAAAGCCCGTCTTAGTGGATCTATTCGGTAGGAAACCAATCTACAGTCTATATTTCATCGTTCTAACTTTAACTGGTTGCATAAAGGTTTGTTATCTGTAACCTTAATTGTCTATTAGTAACAAACTTATTTATTAAATCTATTAAAATTACTTTTAGAAAAAAAAAAAAATAATAAAAATTTTTGAATTGGAAAATGTTGGTTATGATACATTTTCCAATTCAAAAATTATTATTATTTTTTTATTATTTTTAATTAAAAAAAAAAAAAGACAAATTTTATACCTATTCATTATAACATTTCTAAAAATATTAAGTTACCTATACTTATGTATATATCCAAGTTATTTATATTACTTTCTTATACAATTATCGTTTTAATTCCTTAACTAATACATTAACCTATACATTTCCTATAAAACAAAAAAATAAAAATAAATTTAAAAAAGATAACATAAATTTTGATCTTTTAATTTAATTTGACACAGAAACATAAGCTGCAAATAATAATTTATATTAATAAATACAGCAAGTACACATATATACACCTACATACATTCATGAAACTCTAAACCGGAAATGTGGATTTTAACTAACTTATTAATAAAGACAGAGATAGGGAGGAGAGGCAAACTAACACATAAATACTCACTAGCTAAACAAACAAGTAAAAACACGTTCTATAGATCTTGGTTATTAAACATTAAACAACAGACAAAAACAAATACAAATACCAAAATAAATAAAGCAACAAACCCACTATAAAACAGGAAATAAATGTAAACAATTTATAAAGCTTGAGAGAGAGATACTATTGTTTGGTTTATTAAGGCGTATGATTAATAAATAAAAAAATAAATTAATATTAATCATAAGCACTGTAGTATCACAATATGTCAAAGAAAAAATCTGAACAATTTTAAAAATTCAAATATTAGAAAATTTTGGTGGAATCCATCTAGAATTTAAATTTAAAAAAATTATTTTAGAATTTTTAAATTTTTTCGAAAAATAAAATAAATTTGTTAAAATTTATTTTTTACAGAATTAAAAATAATTACGACGAATTGAATGATTGATACTGGATTTTAACAAAAATTCTTACAGTTAATATAAATCTAAATTTAATTATAATCCGTTTCAGTAATTATGTTTTAAAAATCTTATTATTAAAAAAAAAAATCGATATTAAATCTAAACTAAATTGCTTTAATTTTACTTTATTCAATTTCTATTTTATTCTTTATTAATTTCCATTTTGTAGTAGATTTAATAAAATTTTTCTCCACCTGTTTCATTTTTCATTTACTGAATTAATTCGTTGCTATAAGTTTCTTAAGTGTCATTATGTTTTGTGTATTTTTTAATCAAGTTTAATTATTTCCTCTAGAAAAAAACAACAATTCCAAAATAAATCATTTTAATTTTATTGTTTATTCTATAAGTCTTAGGTGTACGTGTGTGTGTTTGTTTCACTTAAGAATTTGTGTCTTTAACGTGTTAAAAATATTTAATCATCTGATTATCATAATAATTCCTAAAATTATGTTGGTTGGGGAATTTATTTTTTTTTTTTCTTTTACTAACATTTAACTAATTAACATTTATTTAAATGGTGTTTAAAGAGGAGGTTTAGCATATAAAATTAACCAGCAAAAAATTGGTTTTAGTAAACAACTAAATAAATAAGGGGAAGTAATAAAGAATAATAATAATCATAAAATTATAAAAAATAATTTTTGGAATATATGTCTGGATGTCTGTCCTTCTGTCCATCTGGATGTCTGTTCGTCTGTATGTTGAAACAAATTTCTTGAAACCCATAGTTCAATAAATATATATCTATTTCATTATATATAAGACATATAGTTTCGAAAATCTTGGTATTGAAATTCAGCGAAATCCTTTTAAAAATGACGAAGTTATAAACGATTTTCTAAAACAGTCTCAAAATTTTTTTTACCCAAATTGAATAATAATTTATATTTCACATTCATAATAAGATATAAATGTTTTTCTATAAGAAAGTTTTGAGATTAAATAGTCTCGTATTACAAATTCTATAAATATCTAAAATAGTTTAACTTATCTCTCCTCTTCATATTTTTTGCTGGGTTATAAAGTCTACAGTTCATATCTTATTTTATTAATTCGCTCACTTCTTCATTTCTCTAGACATTTTAGTTTCATTGTTATATATATATGCGTTTGTGTGTGTATAGGAAATAATTTTCACAACCAAGTGTTTTTGATTTGTATAAAACAGGCCATACTATAGGCTTTTTAAATACCATATTTAAAATAGTAAAAATAAATTTTAATGTTCTGTGTTAAGTGTTAGGGAAGGCTGTGTGAAAATTAAATAGCTAAAGAATATTTAATTAAGTTTTAGGGGGAAAGAGGAGAGGGAATACTTAAAAAGAAAAAGAAAAGGAAATTATTAAATATTTCAAGTTTAAATAGTTTTAAAGATTAAAATGGTTTAAGGTAAATAAAGAAATTTTTAGAAAATAATAAATTGGTGGTTTAAAAGGCGTTCATATTAAGATTTCTATATAAAAGACGAATGAAAATTTTAGAAGAATAATTTTTAATAAAATGTAACTTAATTAAAATCAAGCTATAAGAAATATCCAAAACACCACCTTAATATTGTGAATTTATTGGCAATAACAATATTGGATTTTACGCATAAAAAATTAAAAATTTTAGTTAAAAGATCGAATTTTTTAGAGAATTTTTGGCAAAAAAAAATACATTTTTGGTGAAGAATTTTTTTTTTTTAATAATATTCGCAAAAAATGGAATTTCTTGCAAAGATTTTAATTTTTTGGTCAAAATTAGGATTTTTATTTAAATTGAACTGAAAATAAAATTTGTAGTATAAATCGTTCTTTTTTTTTTTTTTTGTGAATTTTTTGTTAAACAATTTGCAAAAAATTTAAGTTTTGAATACATAATTTAATATAAAGAAATTTGGATCCATTTTAGCAAAAAAAAACTGGACCAAGCTACATCCAAAAGTAAAAATTATGTTAAGTTTTAACGAAACCGAAATGGAGAGGAATGCTGATGAAGTTTGTAATGCCACAGAAAATACGTATTCCATTCTGCTAATATCTAATTATAGTCCACAAACTATGCTTTGGTATCGCCAAACTGAGAAAACAAGGCAATTTACGATTGCAAACTTGTTTATGGTCCCTCGAACCGGATTTCGGCTTGCGACACTATGTAACCACATCTTTAACAGCATTTACGATGTTAGACTCAAACATTTTTTTACTTGTCCCAAATGTCTGGCGCTGCCAACTGAGTCAACAGGGCAATTTACGATTGCAAACGTGTTTAAATTGTAAGCACAATATATCGTAAACTAAATGATATCTCTACCACATTTAGATATAATGAATCAGAATCGTTTGTAATTTTTTATAATACTAAAGGTGTTCAAATTTGGGATCCTATGGAAATGTACCCATTATGTCTATACAGTCCTTCTATTTCTACTATCACTAAGTAAAATTTCATTAAAATCGGACCAGTAGTTCAAAAACTGCAGATTTACTTACCATTAAATTTCAATTCATTTCTTTTGACAGCTTATATTGCAAGAACTTTTAAAAGAAAGGTAGTAATTTCAGATAAAAGCTTATGTTCTACTTTATAATTTACTTATACATTCATTTTTAATTGCATTTGTAGTTTTAAAGTTACAGACTTTTAAAATCCATAGACAGATGTTGCGTATGATTAATATTAATTTAATGTTTAATTAATCTTACACAACAAGTACAACTTTTTAAATAAAATGAAATTTTTTAAACCAATTTTTCCACTTGAAATCTTATGTTCTGCTCTATGATTTTCTCATACATCAACTTTTAATTACACCAGTAGTTTAAAAGTTACGGGATTTTAATTAATTTAATGTTTAATTAATTACACAAAATATGTACACCTTTCTAAATAAAATGATATAGAACATGTAATTTTTAAACGTTTAAAAGATAATTTAAAGCCAAATTCACCATATTTTAAAATAACTATTGATTAATTTAAGTTTATAATTTGTGCTTTAGAAAACTAACAGAAGTATCGCACAAAAAGATCAAATCATGTCCTTTTAAGTATATAAAATATACTGCTATATTAGCTTAAATCTTTAGTTTATGTATTGTATTTTATTAGCTTCAGTTATATGTTTTATAAAGTTCTATGCTATAAAGCTTTAAATCATAAATTTTCAATTACATAAAATATAGTCTTATAATAGCTTGTATCTTAGATATTAGTACACAGAAAAAATTATTACGGTATTTTTTTCAATTAACATAATTGTTTAATTTTGCATAGAAATTTAATAAATTTATTCAAGCAAAAATGAAATAAAAACAAAATTTAACCATACTTTTATGTCCTATATACATTTTTAATTCATCCAATCAACTACTTCATTGATTTAATTAATTTATTAATTGGGGTTTTTTTCTGTTTTGTATTTTTTACAGTTTTTAGTAATTGATATAATCATTTTGGTGAGAGGTGCAAATTTAAACAAGTTTTTAATTTTATTTTCATCTATATTTGTTAATTAGTGACTTTTTTCTGTGTAAAAACTTTTATAAACTTTAGTCTCAAATTTTCATAAAAACTTTTAAAAAATTTAATCTTAAGTCTTTATATAAGTCTATTAGTTTCAATTATGAGCCTCTATTAAGCCAAAAATAAATATTTGTATAAGTAGTTGTTTTTCTTATTCTTCATATATTAGCTAATAAATTAAAATCTCATTATTTTTAAACATGTTTTTATTCAAATTCTTTTAAAACAATTTATTTTCATAACTTTCTCTTCAATTTAATTAAATACTTTTCTTTTTTTTACCATAAAGATTACATAGACGGACAGGCGGACGGATATTGTTAAATCAAATCAAAATTAAATTCTAAAGCGCTTAATATATATTATAGTGACTTGAAAATTTTTTTATGAGTCACATAAATCTTATGTAGCAAATTTGATCAAATTATAAAAACTGCAAACTATAATTTGATCGTAAGGTTTACATAAAAGTATGGACAGACAGACATCGTTAAACCGATTAAGAAAGTGATTTTAAGCTAAATGGTATATTTTATAAATTATATTTTACCCTTCCTATATAGACCTTTTTATAAATATTTTTAAAGCTCAAAAATTTCTTTTAAATTTATTTATATATTTTTTTATCTTAAAAAAATATATATTAATAGATAAACAGACGGACGGACGGACATCGTTAAATCAAATCAGGAAGTGATGCTAAGGCGTTTGATAAATATTACAGTGACTCTTAGAATTACAATCTTACTATTTATAAATTTTTATTAAAATTCTTTTAAAACAAATTATTTCCATAACATTCCTTTCAATTTGATTAAATATTTTTTTTTTTTCCTGCAAGTAAGCAATTTTTTCAATTTTTTTTTTTTATTTATTACTTCTCTTTATCTTTAAATATTTGCTTATTTCTTGTTTTTTCTTTTTTACACGTTTATACGAATATTTTATTTTACTTAAATCAAATCAATGTCATTTATGTTTTATTAGTTTTTATATACTTTTCTTAAACATTTCTATTTGCTTAATCCTGCATAAAATTTTTATAAGTATTTTTATTTCAGTTTAACTTTTTATAGAGCAGGAAAAAAGAAAATAGAAGTTAAAAAAAAACAGTTGGAAATTTTTCTAACTGCAGAAAAAATGCAGCAAAAAAATATCTTTCTACAGTTAAATTTGTTAAAAATATAAAAGAGAAAAAAAATAATAAAATTAAGTAGTAAACGATAAATAAAACCAGCTGCTGTTAGATAAATTTTTTTATATGAAAAAAGAAGATTTATAAGAATAAATAAATTTTAAAAAACTATTCAAAATATACTATTCATGTCTTACTTTTAATAATGAAAACTTTAATTTTTTTTAGGAAAAACAGAAATTTACAAGTAGACCGGTTTGTTGTATAGAACACTTTCTCTAGGCTACTCAAAATCACAATTTTCTAAATATTTTTATGTTATTTTATATGAAATAGAAAATATTGTTAACTTTGGGCAAAGAAAATTGGAAAAATGTTTGAAACTGTTCTAGAAAATCGTTTATAAATCCGCCAATCCTAAACGAATTTCGTTAAATTTAAATACCAAAATTTTCGAGACTACATAACATATATGTACTGAAAGACAAATATATCTTTTCGGTTAATGGGTTTCAAAAAATCCATTTCAACATACAGACGGACAGACAGATGGACAGACATATATTCTCAAAAGTAATTTTTATCAGAACGATCACAAATATTTTTAAATTTTTAGCCCTGGATATACATTTAAGGAATTTAGTATAAAATGACAAATGTTTATATACCCTTGAGTTTATGCGAAAGGCTTAATTGCATCAAAATTTTGAAAAAGAAAAAAATACTATTGAAATTTACGAGTGAACGATTTTTTGTATTTTTTATAAATTTGAAAAAAATATAAGGAAATTTCTTTGTTTCACCTTTTAACTAATAAATGCGCCTAAAAGCGTCCTTCTTTTTTTCTAAAATGTTATAAAAAAAAAAACTTCTCTAGCAATTAACTGAAAATGTTAAAAAATTGTATGAAAAAGACATAAAAGAAATTCTAAACAAAGAATTTCCTTTTCACACAATAAAACCTGAAATAAAAACGTGAATAAAGCTAAAAAATTCCTACAATAACTAACGAACATTAAATAAAAATTGTATAAAGGAACTTTAACACATTTACTTACTCACACACACACATATGTATGAAAACATATGTACTATGTGTGTATGTCTAATATATATAACAGTAAATATTTATAAAAATTAATTATTAAATATGACAAAAGCTTACCTTTAAATATAAATGCAGAAAAACTTTAACAAACAGGAGAATACCAGACAAAGCGAACAAAGCTAAAAGTTAGTAACTGTAAAAATCCAATATAAACTAACACACTTTTATACACTAATAGCAAAAATATAATTTTCTTTTGTTTTTGTTTCTTTTTTTTAGTAAAAACCAGTTATTTTTGTTGTTGCTATTGGTAAAATAAAACAATGCATTTAAACACTTTGTTTTAAGGATTTCTTTATTGTAGTTTTTTTTTTATGTTGTTGTTATTATAGCTGCCTTTAAAAAATGTTTGTGTAAGAGAATGCATTTTTGTGAGTGTGTTTTACTGTATTTGAGTAATTGAATGGTTTGTGTTGCATAGTGGGACTATTAGCAAAATCTTAATAACTTTTGAACTGATTGAAAAACTAAATATAAGAAAATTATAGAAGAAAACAAGAACTTTAAGGAAATTAAACTTATAAACTTCTTAATGTAATAAACCAAGAAAAAAAATCAATGAATTGAAAAATTTTTAATTTGATAAAAAAAAAAATGATTTATATGTATGAAAGAACAGACGGACGGACAATATTAAATAGATTTAGAAAGTGATATTTAAGGGATTGTTATATATAAACAAGGATCCTGGAGTCTTTGAACCCACGTTGGTATTAATATATATTTGTATGGCTAAAAATAGGTTGTTTTCTACTTTGAGTAAAAAATATTAATAATTTTAAAAAAATTTAATTTTTGTAATTTGATTACAAGATTTATATACAGAAGGACAGACGGACAACGTTAAATGGATTTAAAATGTGATATTAAGGGGATTAATATATATAAAGAAAGAACCTAGACTTTTTCAGTCCAAGCTTGTGTATTTAAATATTTTTATAGCTTAACGTGTAACTTAAGCATTATTTTATTTCTTAAATTGATACCTATAGTTAGATTACATAGACAGACAGACGGACGGACTTCGTTAAATCAAATCAGATGGAAATTCTTAGACACTTGATATATATTATAGTAGCTTCCAGATTTCAACCAATTTCAAAAGAATTCTTTCTTGAGTCACATAAATCTTTGCTACAATTTTATCATATTAACAGTAAAATAGCAATTTAATTTGACTTACTTTAACGTTTGGACAGACAGACATCGTTAAACCGATTTAGAAAGTAATCTCATGCCTATTGGTATATTTTTTAAATTATATTGGGCCCTTCCTATCTTAGACTTTTTACATAAGTATTTTTAAGGTTCAAAAATGTGTCTTAAAAATGTTTTATCTTCAAAAAAATTATATAGAAGGACAGATGGACGGACATCGTTAAATCAAATCAGGAAGTGATTTTAAGGCGTTTGATAAATATTACAGTGGCTTTTAGATTTGAGCCAAATTTCAAACTTTAATTTGATCATAGGGTTTACATGAACGTATGGACAGACAGACATCATTAAATCGATTTAGAAAGTAATGTCAAGCCTATTGGTATATTTTGTAAATGATATTAAACCCTTACCAGCTATGTCTTTTTGTATAAATATTTTTGAAGCTTAAAAAATCCTCTTTGAAATTTTTTATCTCCAAAATTAAAACCCATTTTTTTTATAAAAATTATATAGACGGACAGGTAGACGAACAACCTTAAATCATAATGGAAAGTTATTCTAAAACGATTGATATATATTAAAGTGATTCTAAAGCAATTGATATATAATAAAGTCTTCAATTTCAGTAGAGATCTTTATTGGAACATTTGAAGCTTATTTGGGTACAATGTATTAGACAGATGGACAGAAGGACGGATATCTTTTCATTAATTTAAAAAATGATTTCAAACCAATTTGTATGACATAAGTTGAGTCCTATATCTTATTTACCTATAATTGTATAAATAATTATTAAAAAAAAGGTTATGTTAAATAAATTTTTATTGTCATTATCTTGAAAAATGGAGCATTATAGTTTAGTTACATAGATTACATGGAAGGACACACAGATGGACGGATATAGATAAATCGAATCAGAAACTCATTGTTATTAATATGGGTCTTAAAACTCAAAAAATTTCAGTAAATTGATTTTTTAAGACACATAAGGTTTATGTACGAAATTTTATGAAATTATCTTCAAAATTGCTAACTCTAGTTTAATTACAAAGCTTACATGGACGGATGGACAGATTAACGAACTTTGTTAAATCGATTTATAAAGTGATTCTTATAAGATTGTTATACATTAAAATGGGACTCAAACCGTTTTCATCTGTGGTTGTATAAATAATTTTAAAGACAAAAATGTTACTGGAAAAGTTTTATATCTCCATTATTTGAACCTTGTTTGATAACAAAGATTATATGGACCGATGGACAAAAGGATAGATATTGTTCAATATAATCAGAAAGTGATTTTAAGCTGATTTATATACATTAAGATAATTATTATATTTTTTCATCTATCACTGTGAAAATAAATATTTTTGAAGCTCATAAACGTCTCCTGAAAATTGTAAATCTACAAAATTGAGTTTGATTTCAAATATTATACGAGCAATAACGGACAGATGGACAGACATCGTTTAATCAATTAAAAAAATGATAATTAGCTAATTGAGGTAAATTTTAAACTGTTCTATCTATGGTTGTATAGCGTATGATAACACACAAACTCAGAAAAAATATTTACTTAAGACGCTCTTTAAATAAATATTTTTATAACTAATTATTTTTTATTATTATTATTATTTTTTTTTTTTTAATTTGAAAATTTTAATTTCCTTTTTAAAAATAAATAATAATTTAGCATTTAGTCCCACTGTGCTTTCTTTCATTTTCAAGAAAAAGGAATTTTCTTCTTTCTCTTTTTTCTTTTGGCTTAAAAATGTAAATCAAACAATTAACTAAATTGCATTCTTCTTTTTTGCAAATTTTAATTGATTTTTATTTTTATTTATTTTTTTTTTTTTTTTTTTTTCAATTTAAATACATTTTTTGGCTTTCTAAATTTTAGTTTATTATATTAAATATTTATAAAATTTTATTTTAAACGTGTAAATTAATTTAAATTAATGTTATTTATTTTTCCATCGTATAACGTTTAGTTTAGAAACTAATACACATATAAACACTAAATTACACTTATGTATGTGTCTATTAGCAGCACCCACAAAAAAAGCATTTTAAACAAACATTAATTGTTTTAAAACACAAAATCGAAGCAAATAATTAAATGATTTTTATTTGAGGTTTTTAACATTTTTAATTAAACTTAATGGATTTGTTAAGTGATTTGTAAATTAGAAAGAATATGAGATTTTTTATATACTATAAATATTTTAAATGTTTTAATTAAATTTATATATAAAAATATTTAAAAAATATAAAAAAATGTAAATATTTAATTAAAATTTAAATATTTTATTAGAATTTAAATATTTAATTTAATATAAAAATCTAATTAAAATATTTATTTAAAATTTAAATATTTTTTATAGTTTCTTTTTAAAAATTGCACCTTTTTTTTAATTAAATTAGAAACTAAATTTTGCAACTAAATCATAGAAACCAACTACTTTTTCTGCCAGACCTTTTATACAAAAAAAATATTTTTTATATTTTTATTACCAAACAAAAATTATTTTTATGAAAATTCTTTTTTTCTATCTAAAATTTTATTCTTTCCCACTGAAAAAAAAAACTTATTTTCTTTACAAAAAATTGCACAAACAACTTTATTTTTCATTTATTATTCATTCACATACGAGCTTTATTTATTTGAGCAGCACAATTCCATTCATTTTATTTAAACAAGCGCAAAATTTACGTTTTTATATCCATTTTCTTTTACGTGCCATATTTATTTTTTCTTTCATATATTAATATCATTTTTTTTTTCTGATTACAATTTTTCTTTCTATACAATTGTTTAAACTCTTGAAACAAACACTTTTTATTTTATATTCCGTTTCCGTTTTTAAGATATGTTATGACGTCGCAAACCGTTACTAAACTGAAGACTTCGTTGCTTTAACACTTCGTTTTTGTTTAACACGATAGTTAATTATTAACATTTAAATGTTATTAACAGTTTAATGTTAAAAGTGGAAGGTAAATTAACAGTAATAGTAGAAAAGCAACAGTTATTTTTAAATTTACACACATACATACCACATACACATATAATGCACGTGTTGGTGGAACATAAAGACAAAATGTAAACAGAGAGCTAACAAAGAGCGAATAAAGAGCAAAAATTTTAAATTAATAAACAATATAACCTATAGGAAATATAAAACGAATTTCAAAATAACTTCTAAACTATTGAAGGAATAGAAAAACTTTATTAACAAAAATTATACAGCAGAGCCTAAGCTTCAAGAATATTTAACCTTGCTTAGATACAATAAGAGCTACAGAACAAGAAACTTAAACACCATGAATAAAAAAATCTATAGAATTGACAAAAAATACTTTTTTTACTAAAAAAAAAAAAAACATTTTTAAATTTCATTTAGAATTTGTTAAATAGTGATTGAAATGAAGAGTTAATAAATCATTATTTAAATCTGAAAAAATGTTGTTTAGTTTTGGAAATAAAGTTTCGTAAAGTTTTGAAAATATTCGTTAAGTACAAAATATTTATATAAATAAATAATTAATGATTCATATTAATAATTTTGGATAAATATTTTGTTAAATATTTTCTATTTAGAAAATAAAGTTTCGTTAAGTTGTAAAAGATTTCGTTAAGTTGAAAATTTCTTTAGAAATATATAAATTGTGCTTTAAGTTAAAAACATATGAAAAACTAATATCCAAAAAAACGTTTAGTTTCGGAAATAATGTTTCGTTAAGTTTTAAAAACGTTCGTTAAGTTGAAAATCTCTTTAAAAATATGTGAATTATGCTTTAAGTATACAATATATGGACAAATAATGTTTAAAATGCTTTCTATTTCGAAAATAAAGTTTCGTTAAGTTTTAAAAACTTTCGTTAAGTTGAAAATTTCTTTAGAAATATATAAACTATGCTTTAAAATAAAAATATATGAAAAATAATATCAAATAAGCGTTTAGATTTGGAATTAAGGTTTTGTTAAGTTTTAAAAACGTTCGTTAAGTACAATATTTCTTTGAAAATTTATAAATTGTACTTTATTTTTACTACATATGGAAAATTAGTATCAAATAATTTTTTGGTTTGGAAAATAAAGTTACGTTAAGTTTTAAAAACGTTCGTTAAGTTAAAATTTTCTTTAAATATGTATAAATTATGCTTTAAGTATACAATATATGGACAAATAATGTCTGAAATGCTTTCGATTTTGAAAATAAAGTTTCGTTAAGTTAAATTTTTTTTAAAAAGTGTATAAATTAAGCTTTATGTATTCAACATATGGAAAAATAGTTTTTGAAATGCTTTTAGTTTCGAAAATAAAGTTTCGTTAAGTTTTAAAAACGTTCGTTAAGTTAGTATATTCTTTAAGAATATATAAATTGTACTTTATGTTTATATCATGTAAATAAATAATATCAAAAAAGCTTTTAGTTTTGAAAATAAAGTTTCGTTAAGTTTAAAAAATGTTCGTTAAGTTAAAATTTTTTTAGAAATACATAATTTACACCTTTTATGTACAATATATGGAAAAATTAATATCAAAAAAAGCTTGAGGTTTAGAAAATACAGTTTCGTTAACTTTTAAAAACTTTCGTTAAAATAAAAATTTATTCAGAAATGTTAAAACTTTATTTTATATTTACTGTTTATAGAAAAATTATATCAGAAAAAAACTTTTGGTTTTTAAAATAATTTTTCGTTAAGTTTTCAAAACCTTCGTTAAGTTTAAAATTTCCTATAAATTAACATTAAACTAGGCTAAGCTTTTAATATCAATTAAAATATTTTTAAATTATTGCTTTATAAAGAAAATAAAGTTTCGTTAAGTTTTAAAAACCTTCGTTAAGTTGGAAATTGCTTTAGAAATAAATATCTAAATATTTTTATTTTAAAATATTGACAAATTGTGTTCTAAAAACTTTTGGTTTACAAGATAAAGTTTTGTTACGTTTAAAAAAACATTCGTTAAAATCAAAATTTGTTAAAAATTTGTTCAAATTAGTTCAAAATTTATATAGAAACAAACAGCCAAACATTTTTATTTATAAAATATGGAAAAATAATATTCAAATTACTTTTGTTTTAAAAAAGAAACTTTCGTTAAGTTTCTAAAACGTTCGTTAATTTTCTAAAACTTTCGTTAAGATGAAGATATCCCCAGACATAAATATTTAAGTATTTATTTTTACTAAATATAATAAAAATACTTGCTTTATAATATAAAGTTTCATTAAATCTACAAAACTTTTATCAACTTCGACATTTCATGCGTATGAGTGATTTCATATAAATCTTACTCAAGTGGAACTTAAAGAAAATATAGTAATTTTGAAAACTGCTAATAACAGGGAGCACCAAAGTAGTACAAATATGACTACATTAATTGCTAAAAACACTTTAACTAAATTAAAATATTTTTAAATATTGCACTAAACTATATTATTCTAGTTCTAAGTAATAATAATTTATTTTAGGCTTTTCTTAGATTATCCCATTTAATCTAATATTTTACTTACCAATTAAATTTCCTTAATTTAAAATAAGCAAAAAATAATCCAAATAACATTATCCAAAATCTGCAGCTGCTTTTAAAATCTTGTTTTTCTTCTTCAATAACAAATAAATAACATAAATATCTTAAATAGTTTTAACATCAATTATCAAGAAAATGCAATTGTTATACAAGAACTCGTACTACAATCATTTGTATAGCAAAACCAAGTCAACTGGCTAAACAAAATACAATTGAAAACTCACAAGCCAATACAAGACGGTGATAAGAACATTCTGTAAAACCCAGCAAAAAAAAATTTAAAAGTATTTGAATCCCTACAAAAATTACATGCAGAAGAATTTTTTTTACTGGGTTTAAAACTATTCAATTTAAATTCATTTTTTATTTTTCATTCTTAGGTTTGTGTCTAAGTTTCCTTACAAGTATCCTCCAATACTCTTGCCAACAACAACAGTAAGTAAGTAGTTAAGAAAATTTTTCAATTTCAAACAATTCTCCACAATTTAAAATATTTTTATCCATTTGTATATCATGTTATGTGCGTACCTTGGTGGTACTATTCTCTAATATTCATTTCCTACTATTGCCATTTTCGTATAAAAGCTTTAAATTTTTGATCAAGAACGATAAAGATTTGGCTACTTATAGCAAAAGCAATATTAAACATCTAAATGTTTGTAGAGCAGCAAAACTATTACCAAAATACACATGGAACTACTATCTCAACAATAGTTTTCATTTTTAGTAATCATTGGTTATTAGATGCTTTGATTTCTTTTATTTTCTTTTTTTTTATATATTTTTGTGCACTTTTGCTATGGATTTGGTTTTTTAGTTTTTCTATAGTTTTCTTTATTTTCCATTAAATTTTACCCTTTTTTTCTTTTTGCTGCTGGAATTCTTTTATTGGTTCGTTTGTATATTACTTTTGAGTGCTTGGTAATATATTGGAAAATCGCCATAATTGAGTTTGTTATTTTGTTAGAGGGAACAAAAAAAATATCAATTGAAAATAACGAGGGTTGTTCAAAAAAATAACAATGTAATTTAAATTGGCACATAGTCTATAAAATGAACTATGAAATATACTATATAATACACTATAGAATCAACCGTGGACTAGACTATGAAATAGGCTATGAGATAGACTATGGAATGGATTATGGAATAGACTATGGAATGGATTATGGAATGGATTATGGAATGAACTATGGAATAGACTATGAAATAGACTATGGAATAGACTATGAAATAGTCTATGAAATAGACTATGGAATCGACTATGGAATAGATTATGAAATAGACTATAGAATGGACTATGAAATAGACTATGGAATAGACTATGGAATGGATTATGCAATAGATTATGGAATCGACTATTGAATAGACTATGGAATGGACTATGGAATGGACTATGGAATAGACTATGAAATAGACTATGAAACAGAGTATGAAATAGACTATGGAATTATGGAATGGACTATGGAATGGACTATGGAATGGACTATGGAATAGACTATGGAATAGACTATGGAATGGACTATGAATAGACTATGGATTAGACTATGTAATAGACTATGGAATACTCTACGAAATAGACTATGGATTGGAATATGAAATAGACTATGGAATAGACTATAGAATGGACTATGGATTAGACTACGAAATAGATTATGGAATGGACTATGAAATATACTATGGATTAGACTATGGAATATACTACGAAATAGACTATGGAATGAACTATGGAATATACTATGGAATAGACTATAGAATGGAGAATGGAATAGACTACGAAATAGACCGTGAAATAGAAATAGAATGGACTATGGAATAGACTATGGAATATACTATGAAATAGACTATAGAATGGACTATGGATTAGACTATGGAATATACTACGAAATAGACTATGGAATGAACTATGGAGTGGACTATGGAATAGACTACGAAATAGACTATGGATTAGACTACGGAGTGGACATGGAATAGACTATGAAATAGACTATGGATTAGACTATGGAACAGACTACGAAATGGACTATGGAATGGACTATGGAACGGACTATGGAATAGACTACGAAATAGACTATGAAATAGACTATGGAATATACTATGGAATAGACTATGGTATAGACTATGGAATGGACTATAGACTATGGAATGGACTATGGAATAGACTATGGAATGGACTATGAAACAGACTATGAAATAGACTATGGAATCGACTATGGAATAGATTACGAAATGGACTATGGAATGGACTATAGAATGGATTATGGAACGGACTATGGAATAGACTACGAAATAGACTATGAATTAGACTATGGAATAGACTACGGAATGGACTATGGAATAGACTATGAAATAGACTATAGAATGGACTATGGAATAGACTACGAAATAGACTGTGAAATAGAAATAGAATGGACTATGGAATAGACTATGGAATAGACTATGAAATAGACTATAGAATGGACTATGGAATAGACTATGGAACTATTTCTTTATTAAACTTTTCGTAACTATTTCTTTATTAAACTTTTCCCTTTTTTCTCAAATCAACCCTCATATTTTATATTCAACTTACTACCAGTTTGCCACTTTCAACATTTGCCAGTTAGTAGTTTGCAGCTCAAAAAAATAGAAAGAAACTACACAAGGCTATTATTTTTGTTATAGTTGTTATTGCAACAAACATTTTTATTTCCGTTTTCAATTTACAAAACATTGTAAGCATTTATTGTTAAAATGTCCAGTTATATATTTTTCATTTTTTTTCCAAACGTATTAAACTGAAAAACCTTTAAGTGTGTGTTTTCAACTCTATAGACCCAAAGCATCTTATGAATACATTGTGTGTAATTTTTTGCTTGAAATATTCTTATGCAACGTTTAAGATCATTTAAGAAAAAAATTTTTTCTTACTTTCTTTGAGATTTAGTGTAAAAACAAATGTGTAGCTAAATGTGTGTTTCTAAATGTTCAATGATAAGTGTATGTAAGTGTGTGTGTATGTGCTTTTCTAAGTGTTCTACTGTGTGTTTGGATTTTTTAATAAATATTGTTAAAATCAATTACATACATTGTTGTTAAGATTATACAACAGAATAATATTTTCCATTGTATTTGAAGCCTTTGCTATCCATTGTTTCCCTGTCCTTTGGGGTTGGATAAAATACCAGCATTTAGTACTTGCGGAACCCTTTGAGTAACCTGTTCAACATTTTCCTTAATCTCATCGGTAATTTCCGTTATAGGCTGTTCTATTTGTTCTTCTATATTAGTAGATTTTTCATCTAAATTTCTGGATTGATTATGTTCGATGTCTTCATTGATATTTTGAGTTACTATTTCGGGTTCTTCTACCAGATTTTCTGCTGGTGTTTCGTTGGATTCTGGGGAGGCTGCAGTTTCTTGGGAATTTTCTTTAACTAGTTCTACTTGTTCTCCCTCTTTAGAATCATTTTCTATTACTTCTGCTTCTTCATTATTTGGGGTTTCTTCTTGAGAATTTTGTTCGGGCTCTTCGTTTGTTGGTTCCTCGCTGGGACTTTCTTCTTCATTATTGGAGGTTTCCTCATTCTCGGAATTTTCTTCAGGTTCTTGTGGCTCTTCATTTTCTTTTTTATCAGAATTTTCTTCATCTGCATTTTCAGCAGAATCTTTTCCAGGATTGTCTTGCTCTACGCCTTCGGGGTTACTCGAGTTTTCTTTTTCAGGTTCTTCGTTGGCATTATCTGCTGCCTCTTCCTCTTCTGGTTTACTTAAGTTCTCCCCTTCAGTTTCTTCATTAGCCTCATCGCCTTTGTTCTCTGTAGATGTGTCGTTTTCAGCCTCTTCATTTTCTTCGTTGTTTGTATTAATGTCAGCTTCTGCTGGCTGTTCTGCATTAGTATCTTCCGTTTCCTTTTCACTTTCGTCATCATCCTCCTCAACTGCTTCTTGTTCTTCTGTGGCATTTTCTCCAACTTCAATCTCTTCATTATGAGCTTCGTTCTCTTTATCGCTTGGTTCTTGAGAGCCAGCTTTATCTTCTTCATCAGGGACTTTATCTGAATTTTCATCACCCTCATCATTTTGATTATCATCATCTTTTGCATCATTATCTTCTGGACCATTTTCTTCTGTTTTAACATCCTCCTCTCCAGCATTTTCATTGGGCTGAATTTTTGATTCAATATAAATCACCAAAATACCATAATTTTCTAATCTTCCCGACTCCTCCTCCTCTTCCATTTCATTTTCCTGCTCATAATCCTCACTATTACTATCCATTACCGCCAGCTCCAACTTGATATAACCTTGATTATTTATTACCACTTGCTTACCATGACATTTTTCCTTGCCTTCCTTTTTACCCCCTGTAACCATATCACAATAAGTACCTGGCTCCAAACAGGCAAAAACTTCCATAACAAAATCATTTTCCCTATCATTATTTATGGCCACAAAAGCCTTATTGCCCCGACAAAAGGCCACCTGATTAGCACCATTAGTTTGAAAATAAATCACACTATAATCTTCCTGCCCTGGTACCCGAAAATAATTGGCCACTTTCAAAACACTAACCAATTCTGGCCAGCGATGTTCACAAACCCAACCAGACTCTTTGGTACATTTTTCTTGCTCATTAAACTCTGGTGAGCGTATCTCTTCACCTTTGTCATTCTCTTTTGGAGGTCCTTGATTTATATCAGAGAAATAATATGAACTCATTATCCTTTTAATATGACCATAAGGATGTACAAGCATAAAAATATTAGCCATTAGATATTTAAGGCGCTGTTTATGGGTTAACATTTTATTCATTCCCAATTGTTCGGGTAGACCTCTTTGGGTATCATGGGAATCGATAAATACTAAGGAATCATCATGTGGCAAAAATCCTAAAGCAGGACCCCAATTGATAAGAGAACTTAAGGGGACTTTGCCTTGGATTATGGTAGATAATTCAGCGGGGTAAAGATATTCAGAGACCGCACCATAAGTGGTGTATTCAGTTCTGGAAAGAGAAGAGATAAGAGAGCAAATTAAAAATCAAAAATGTTTTAATATTAGGAAACAGGTTTTCGATAAATTTTCGGAAAAATAATACAGTTCTATCTATATATATATATAAATGAAATTGTGTTTGTTTAGGCTTTATAGACAGCTAATCCATTAAACCGATTTTCCTGAAATTTTCACGGTATAATTTTGTGATACCCGAAAGTAAAATAGGCTACTTAATTTTTCGATAGGAGCAGGGGGAATGGTAGCCCCCATACAAAGTAAATATTAAATATAACATATCTCCAGAACTATTAAAAATTATAACAATAAATAATAAATTTTCGATAAATTGCTGGTAAAAACTAAATTTACGATAAATAGTAAATTTTCAAAAAATTTGCAATAAATATGTAAGCTTCTGTAAATTTACGAGATAAAGTCAAATTTCAATCAATTTACTATAAAAAGAGAAATGTTAATAAACTCATAATTAAATAAATGTTCGATACACGCAGAGAAAAACCATGGCTACAGCATGATCACTTCAACTATTTAATATTTGTATAATTATCAAACAGAATCATAAACGTAGCTATCATTAACACAGTATTATTCAAATCAATGAAAAACGGCTATACAAACATTGAATAGTTGTAGTGATCATGCTGTAACCATGTTTTTTCTCTGCGTGTACTTATTTACAAAATAATTCTATATTATATTCAATTAAATTCCCTCGATAGCTTGCCAAGGAAAAGCAAGACATTCTTAAGCAAGTTGGCAAGTAATTCCATAACCGTGCAGTCTTTAAAAGAAATGATCTTTCAAAGAGAGAGGTATAAATTCTTGGTATAAGGATTTGAACATTTCTTGACGAATGAATAAAATATATGCGTTGTACTAAAAATAAAGAGGTGGAAGTTTTAATAATTTTGTAAAAATTCAAAAGAAGTTTCATGGTTAGGTAATTGGAAAAAGAACATCCGAGATATTGAGCTACATATACAGACACATGTTGTCGCCGTCTGAGTTTTAAAACGAATCGTACACTTTTGTTCATTAAAAGCTCAATTCTCCTTAAGTTTCCGTAAAATGTACATGAGAAAATCTCTAAACAATAAGACAATTGGGACATTAATAAAGCGTGAGCAAATACATATTAAGAGTATACAAACGACTTGGTGTAAAATTAATGTTGGTACAAATTTCATTAATGTGAGATGTGAAACAAAGTTTGTCATCAAGCACAACACCTAAGACTTTCATTCTATCCAATACATTCCCCATTTATCAAAACTAGAAAATTATCAGGAAGCAAACTATCAAATTTCATAATTTTAATCTTAGAAAAATTAATAGAAAGTCGATTTGTTTCCATCCACGATACCACTGTACGCAATTTGCAGTGCATCTGATGAATATTCCCCAGTGAAATCATAGATACATTGAAAATAGTAATGGGACAAGAACCGAACCTTTAGCCACACCCGAAGTTATATGATTTTGTTTTGATCGGGCACCATTAAAAAATACAAACTGCTCACGTTCGCTTAAATAAGAGTATGTTAATTAAGCGGCAAAAATTCCAGCTAAAGTTAAACTCAGAGCTAAGTTTTTCAACCATCCTAACATGATCTATACGATAAAATGCCTTAGATAGATCTAAGGAAACAAAAAAAGAAGTATTGCTT
The DNA here is from genome assembly GCA_951394005.1 of Protophormia terraenovae. Lineage (NCBI taxonomy): Eukaryota > Metazoa > Arthropoda > Insecta > Diptera > Calliphoridae > Protophormia > Protophormia terraenovae. The sequence continues at coordinate 130,787,673 of OX596077.1, forward strand.
AGATTAATATTATGCCTAATTGCTTCAGTTATATATAATAGCACTGCGGACGTGCATCAAGTAATGAATTTTAAAAAATAAATTGATTAATTTTCAACTTAATGAGCATATTATTAAGTTGCAATAACTCTCGAAAGAGCAGGCAAAATACTTGTTGGCCTCTAGTTTTCAAGTACATAATATGTTCCATTTTTGAGATTGCACATTTCTACCTATCTGCAAATTTCGGCGTAATTACAATAGAATTGAATATATGGAGAATTTTGACTTGATATGAGAGGCAAAATTAACATTTAAAAGGTATTTCATTTACTCCACAAACATTTGTTTTATTAACCTTATCAAATGCCATTGTAAATATCAGAAATACTAATTCGTGTAAAGGAGAAACTTCCATGGTGGTTATTATTTAGTATACTTCTTAAATCGAATGAATGTACCACATATTGTGGTAAAAATGGATATATATATATATATATGAAAACATGGGTGTACATATATGATAAAATTGGATTCTATATATGATATTATTGTACTATATATATGATAAAATGGAATCAAAATGGAATTTTATTATGGAATTATATTATGATATAATTTAATTACGATATAATAAAAGCATCCTATAATATGATAAAATTTGTTTATATTAGAATAAAGTCAAATCATTAAATGATAAAAACATGATAAAATTGGAAACAATATTATAAAAAAGTTATTAATACTATTAAATCGAATCGTTAGATTATGAAAAAAATATAAATGGAATCATAATAATAATTAAGTACAAACATACAATATATTACAATCATAGTATGTTGCTCTTAAATTATGGTCACCAGAACCATATTTCTCTGCGTGTATATTTACTATAAAAACAAAATTTACGATAAATAATAAATTTCCAAAAAAAATTACGGTAAATATTTATCGACAAAATTACGATTTTGGAAAACTTTTGTTAAATGTACGACTAAAATAAATGTAACTACGATATATAGAAAATTTACGATAAGTTCTCAATAAATTATAAATTTTTCGAAAATTTTCTACAAAAAAAAATATATAAAATAAACATTTTTATTCGGGGTTCACACACAGCAGTTTTTATAGCTGCAATTCTGAGTTCGAAGGTGAGAGGTAAAGAGAATGTAAAAGTCTAGCATTCCCTTCTCCTCTTTTTCATACGGCAAGAAAAATTGCTGTGTGTAAACCCCGACTTAAATAATTTTCTAAAAAAAATTCCATATTTTTAAAAAAAATATTTCATAAAATTTATATTTGAAAAAAAAAATACCCACAAAAATAAGGTTTAAAAAAAAAATACGTTTAAAAAATAATTATAAAAAAATTTATATAAAGTAAATTTAAAAATAATTTTTTTATAAAATCAGAAATTTCCTATAAAAAAAATATCAGAAAATTTTCTGTAAAAGTAACATTTTAAGTAAATTTCTATAAAAATAAAATTAAAAAATTCTTTATAAACTAAATTTAAAAAAAAATAATAATAATAATAATTTTATTTTTACTCACTTCGATACTGTATCCAAACCCAAATCGAAAACATCATAATAAAGAAAAGGCCTTGAATTTTCCTTAAAATTAAATTCCGTATTTAAATTTTTAACTTGTTTAAAAATATTCTGCAAAATACAACAAAACACACACAAAAGGAAATCAATTTTAATTCGTTATACAAAAACACACACTCATTTAACTTTACACTACCTTTAAATCAATTGGCCATATATATTTGGCTGTATCAATACGGAAACCAGCAACACCCATATCAATGAATTTATTTAACATCTGCACAATATGTTTCTGGACACTGGCACGTGATAGATCCAAATCAGGATGTCCATTCAACTGACAATTACGTATTTCATGAGCATCCTGTGTATTGGACAATACCGCACATTCTGGTCGATGAAAGTCCTGTTGTGTGTACGTAACATTAGAGTAATTTAGTTGAGAAATGTTGACATTTGTTTCGAGTAAAGTGTTGACAATAAAATCTTCTTTATTGTCCTCTTCATTGTTATAATACTGGGGAGGAGCAGCCATATGGTTGAGTACTACATCAGCATAAATACGTACACCATGATCATTGCATATGCGACTCATAGACCAAAATTCAGACTCATCACCAGAGCGTGAAGCCAGGCGATATGAGATGACTTCATAACGTTCCCACCAAGGATGGTGAAGTTGTGAAGTTTTGATTACCGAGTGTTCTAAGACAGGAGAAAGCTGAACGAAAAATAATGTTGTGGAATTCTCTTTGTGTTCTTTTGTATTTTTATTTATTATACTCACTTGCACTCCTGCATAACCTTTGGGACCCAGAAAATTGCGACACTCTGCTGCTACATCTACAAATTTCCATTCAAATAATTGCACAATTACAGAACGATTCCCAGTGAAATGTGGTTGATGATACAAGTTTGTATTGTCCTCGTAATTAACTATCTTTTCAGCTTGAAGTTGTCTAACAAACCTGTGCTCCTTAATGTTGGCATACGACCAAACCTCTGAGCTTAACAAATAAAAGAGCATAAACATGTTGCTAACACATGTTTTAATCCTTTGATTTGTTGCTCTAGCTAATGTACGTTGCGTATGCAGTGACTTTAACCTCATTGTAATTGTCTTTTAGGCTTAAAAAAAATGTCGTTTCTATTGTTGAATGTTAATGTTGCTTTTGTTTTTAAAACTGACCCAATAACATGTAACTCTTTAATTTTTTGGTCTCTTTATGCAACAGCTACCATAACGTTTGTCATTATCCTTAGTGCCCCTTAGTAGGTTTGATGACTTAATGTCATTTTTCTTTGTTTTGTTGCACAGAAGGAAAAAATAAACTTTTCCACTTTAGCTAACGAACGAATGAATGAATGTTGGGTAGAAATGAAAACACGAATGTGCAACAAGTCCTACAGTTTTTATTTATTCCACCAACTGAAAAAAAAATATAGGTAGACTTTTGGGATCAATACTTTAGTAACCATTATTCAAACAGGAGTTTGTCTTAACTAATTACTTAAGTATAATAAAGTAACCAATTATATTTACTTGTATTACAAAAATTTTAATCCTTTGAAATGACCCCAAGATTTTTTGAATTCTAAACTACTAAAAAGAATTAATAGAAGAAATCCAACAAAAAAGGATCCTACACTAAAATCTTTGTAACTGCTGGGTGCTTTTATTAATGTCTGCATATCACATGACATTTTATCATGCAATTCCATGAACAATCTTTCTGTTTGTAATAAGTATCATGATACATTAAAATGTTTTAGTTTTAGGAGGTTTTTCCGTATTTTGCTGTTTTTTTCCTCCCCTTTAATTTTTTGTAAATTATAATGTTAGTATTTTAATAATGTTTACCTCCTGGGTATTGAGTTAAAAAAATATATAATAATAACTCCAGACAAAAAACACACACACGTAAATTTTTGTTTACATGAACGATGGACATTGACTTTAAAATCACGAATAGGAATAATAAATATTTGCATTAAAATTTAAAGAGTTTAAGGTAACCAACTATTTCAAAATGTAAATAGAAAAGAAATAAATCGATAAAAAAAAAACTAGTTTGTTAAAATTAAATTTTTAAGGGAAAGGGATCTTAATGAACTCATTATAAAAACACTAATTACAAAAAGAAATTAATAATTTCAAAATAAAAAAAACCCAATAATTTTCAAAAACAAATCGCTACTATTAAAAACTTTTTTAATTTGAAATAAAAAATTCATTAAAATCAAAAAAAAATCCCAAAAACTTCCAATCAAAAAATATAGCTATTTTAATAAAAATCAAATTAAAAGAAAAACGTTTATTCGAGAAAAATCGCTATTTTAAGAAAAAATTAAAAGCTAAACAAAAAAGTTAATAAAAGAAAATCTCCAATCCATATTCTAAAACCCACAAATTAAATAAAAAACTTTCAGAAAAATATCTAATTGAAAAAATTTGTATTTTCAAAAAATAGCACCGAAAAATCCGCTAACTTCAATTAACTTAACGCTAACATCAATAAATTTTAAAAGTCGCTGAAATAAAAATTAAAAAAAAAAAAAAAAAATTTTTATTTAAAAAACAAAAAGGAAAATGGTGATTATATTTTTAAACAATTGCAAATTAAAAACAAAAATTATTAATTTAATATTTCAAAAAATTTTTAATTGTCATAAAATCGCTAATTCAATGAACAAAAATCACAATTAAAAAACCGATAATTTTCATTAAAAATCAATAAAGTTATTTAGACATAATCTAAAACCACTGAAATTTATGAAAAATCGCTAATTTTATATATAAAAAAATCGCTGAAATAAAATTAAAAAAATAGTAAAATAAAAAAATAATATTAAAAAAAGCAAAAAGAAAAATTGTGATCGTTTATTTTAAAAAAATCGCAAAGTGGAAACAAAAATTAGTCACTTAATTTAATATAAAAATCACTAAAATTAAATTTCCGATAAATCTACTCTTAAATAGCTAATTTCAAAAAAAAAAAAAAAATTATTCTAAAATATCCAAAAAAAATCTTATTAATATTTGATATTTCATTTTAAAAAAAATCACTATTTTTTTTAATTTTAATAGAAAAAATCAATTTGCTAAAAATATTAAGCAATCAATTAATAAAAAGTCACTAAAATAAAAATTTAATGATTCTTTATATTTATTAAACCAATTCAATTAAAATGCTAACTTCAATAAATTGCAAAAAAAAAAAAACAAATTTGGTGAAAAATCGCTAATTTTATAAAATAAAAAAAATCTCTGAAATAAAATAAAAAAATAAAATATTAAACGGACAAAAATCGCAATTAAAAAACCGCTAATTTCAATTATTTTAACGCTAAATCAATCAATTTTAAAATTCACTAAATTCATTTAAGCAAAAACTAAAAAAAAAACACTAAAAATTACGAAAATGTTTTAATTTTATAAAAAAAATCGCTAAAATAAAATTAAAAAAATAAATAAATGGAAAAAAAATATTTCATAAAAATCGTTAAAAAAATGCTAGTTTCAATTAAAAATCGCTAATAAAAAACAACATTTTCAATGAAATCGCAAGCTTCGAAAAAGTGTAATTGTAAAAAAGAAACAAAAAACCAAAAAGAAATCTCGTATTTCATAAAAAAAAGAGTAATTAAATTAATTTCAATTAAAAAAATCAGAAAATCGTTTATTTTAAAAGTAATCAATATTGTAAAAAAGTAGTTTATTAACACAAAAAATTGCTCAGACAAATATCGCTTATTTAAAAAAAAATGTTTAATAAAATATCGCTAATTAAAAAATAAATGATTTATGAAAACATCACTAATTAAAAACGCTTAATAAATCAAATATAAACAAGAATATAATTTCAGATAAAAATTAAAAACAAATAAAAAGAACTCCAATTCAGAAGGAGGTACGAATTACAAAAAAAAAAAAAATTTAAACGATAAAAGTTTATTCTTAATTTTAAACTTAAAAAAAATCGGTTCTTTTAATAAAGAAATAATAAAAATCAGAAAAATCGCTTACTTATAAAGTATTTACTATTAAAAAAAGGGATTTAAAAAAAATCACTAGAAAAGTTTTCATTAAAAAACCTCTTGTTTATGTTAATATTTTAATGTTAAAATTTCAACACAATTTTTTTCCAAATTAAATTAATAAATTAAAGTTTTTGATTTTGTTTTTTTTTTTTTTTTTTTTAATACCATTTTTCCCCTTTTTTAAAAGGGATTATTTCAAACAAATCTCTTGTTTCAAACAATATTGCTTATAAATAAATGGTTCTTTAAAAAAATCACAATTTTCAGCAGAATCCCTTTTTCAGAAATATCGTTTAAAAACCTCTATTTTGAAAAAAATCACCAATTTAAAGATAAAAAAAAAATATTTAAATTAATTTATTGAAAAATGAATTCCTAATATTAAAAATGACACCACAACCACAATTTCATTTGTAAAATTTTTGTAAAAAACACATAACAATTGCCACTTTCTATCTCCTTCATTCTTTAAAAGTTGGTCGTTTTAAACACCCTTTTTTATTTATTTAGCCTTTAGGGAGTTTTTACACTAAATCCAACCATTTATTATATTTTTTATTATTATAATTTTAACTTGAGTGCTTAGAAAATATTTTTATTATTATTTTGAAACTAAAATTAAACTCCTAAAAAGAAACACGTTTAAAATTTTTGTTAGTTTGTGTCCTCATATTAACATTCAACTGGCCGAGTCATTTATTAAACTTTTATCACGGTTTATATTACAAAACAATGTTTATATATTAAACTTAACTAAAACGCTATAAATTTTCAAAAAAAAAAAAAAAATCTGAAAAATATATATAAAAAAAAAACAACTTTAAACCAACAGGAAATTGTAAAACGTTAACCTCTTTCAACTCACTTTTTAAAAAGCATGAAAATGCTCACGTTTTTATTATAAACAAACATAAACACAAGTTTTTGATTTTTTTTTTTTTTTTTTTGTTAAATAAATATTTTATAACATTATAACACGCATTTTTAATATTCTAAAAACTATATAATGCAATAATAAATAAATTATAGTATAAGTTAAGGCTTTTTCCAAACGTGTGTATATACGTGAAATCGCCTTAAGGTAGATTATGAAAATATATTTTGTTTTTAAAACAAGATGATTTAAAATTTCATGTTTGTTTACTTGTGTTAGAAAGCGACACCTAACGATTAATTAACGTAACTTTGGGTTTATCAACATGTATTTATCATGTATTCTCTCTCCCCTTGTTATTCTTGTTAGCTTTCTCGCTTACTCAATTTCGCCATAGGTTTAGTTGTAATAAAAATCGTTTTTTTTACTGCTACAACTAAATACTTATGTATGTATTGTAACAATTATACTTACATATAAATACGTATGTAATGCTCACTCAATAACTGTTTTAAACATGCAGGTTCATGCTTAAAATTAGGTTTTACGTTTGTTTTCTTGTTAAATGACATGTTTTGCCATTGTTGTTGTTATTGTGTTTTTTGTTTTGTTGTTATTTCTGCTGCTATTATTGTTGTGGTTTTTTAATGGTTTTTATTATTATTATTTGTATTTTCGAATGTATCATAGTCGGCCGATCATAAAAATTTTCATAAAAAAATTGAATTTAAGTCTATGGAAGAGTTATAGAGAAGGACCTAAGCTTTAAGAAAAATCGTGCTGTAGTCATTCTGTAATAATATGAAATAAGCTATAGGGTGTCAGTTTAAAAAAAAATCGTAACTTCTACAAATCAAGTGCGATTTTAAAGATTTAAAATCCTTTATAAAGCACTCAATTAAACTAAGAACAAGCGCGAATGTTATATTCGGCCCGGCCGAATCTTTATACCCACCATCAACTTTTTAAAATTTTACGTTATATATAATGGGCGGACCACGCCCATTTTGTGTTTCCGAGTTTACATTGGTCCTTGAAATATTTGAACACAATTTCGTTGATTTTCACCTTATATAGGAGGTGGGCGGTAAAGTGGGCGAACCACGCCCATTTTTGGTTCCCGAGTTTATATCGATCCCCAAACTATGTATACAAAATTTCGTTGTCGTACGTGCTTTTGTTGAAGAAATATCAGCAGAAAAGTATAAAACGGACACCCTGTGTTTCTAGTTTTTAGCCCATAACTTTTTTGTTTATTAACCGATTTTGCCTATTTTCAATCCCAAAGACAAACATCTGTGCCAAATTTTGTCCCCCTACATTTTTCCGTTATAGCCCTATCCTGCTTTCAACAGACGGACAGACGGACGGACATAGCTAGATCGACTCAGAATCTTACCAGGACCCAGAATATATTTACTTTGTGGGGTCTTAGATGATTTCTTCGACATGTTACACACGGAATGACAAAATCAATATACCCCCCATCTTTTTGATGGTGGGTATAAAAATATTTCTGCTTCAGTTTAGAAATTTTCATTTTAAAACTAACTTTTTTTCAAATTATTTCCGTTAAAATTTTTTAAAAAATTGTCCTTAAATTTCCAATTCATTTCAAAACAATATATAGAATATTTTTGGAATTATTTCAATTAGGGTAGCCATGAAGTCTTTAAATTAAATATGAAAAATTGCAGTTTCTCAAAAAAAAGGTCTGATTCTTTCACTTTTTTCTCAAAATTTATTTAATAAAATATTTCCTCTTTCACATATTTCAAAACGAAAGACTTCAAGAATGTATAGTAAATAAAATTTTATTTGATTAAGAGTTACACCCTACATCTAGCATATGGCGAAAATGTTGAAATTTTTATTGAAATTTCCAGTTCATTGGGCTTTAAAAAAGAATTCATGCAAAGTATTTCAAATCTAAAAAATATTTTCAATAACTACATATATATAGATTAATTTAACACTTAAATACATCCAGCTCATTAAAGAATTTACACAGAACAACAAATTTTATGAAAATTGTAAAATTTTTAGAAATATATTTTCTAAATGCCTAAAAAACGTATTAAAAATAATTTATTTTAATAATGTATTTAAATTCAAAGACAAAGATCTTTTTGTGTGCAAAAAATCGTTTTGATAGCTTTAGCGGATAATTTTTAATACATTTTCAAACTTAAACAAATTTTTCTTGAAAATTATTAAGACTAAAATTTTTATTTTTTTAAGCAAAACTTTTTCTTTTGTTTAAGTAAGTATAAATTATAAACATATTATAAAAATAAACATATTTACCTATCCTTTGATATACATATAGTCTTCATACCTTGCCAAATAAAGCAAATATAAAGATCTAAACCCAGCTATGTCGGCAAAAATTGCTAAAAATTTATTAGTTTCACACGCTTACATGCACATCTTTGTGGATACACTTTATTGAATTTAATTTCTTGTGACATATAAAACGTAATTCATTACATCAAGTTCTTTACAAAGTTTTTTTAAATCTTTAAAATCGCACTTGATTTGTAGAAATTACGATTTTTTAACTTTTTCTATTCAAAATGGTAAAATTTGACACCCTGTAGCTTATCTTTTATGATTACAGGGTGATTACAAGATAATTTTTATGCAAGCTTAGATCCTCTTCTACAACTTTTCTATTAATTTTAATTCTTTCCCATTAATAATTTAGGAGATACAGATTTATTACTAAAAAATTTGAAGTAGGTGCCACTGTGCATATATAAATATCAGACTAGCAACAGGCGTCATTTAGCTTTATTTGCTGTTTATTTTAAATAATTTTTAATTTTTAAATGCAAAACTAACGCTTAAAATATTAAATTTATGACCTTTCATAAATGGAAATGGAAATAATAATAATTTTGTAATTTAAATAAAAAAAAGAAGAATATTTTAACATAGAAAAAAATAAATTGGCAAAAGGATTTTGTGCTTAAAAAAAATAAAATAAATAAATTTCTATATGTTTTTTCTATAAATAATTTTATTGCACATAATTTTCAATAAAAAAGGGAAATATTATAAAGAAAATAGAAAATTTTTAAACCCTAAAATAAATTTAAACAAAAATACTTAATGAAAATTATAACCAATTTAAAAAATCTGAAATAAAATAAGAGAATTGAAATAAAAGATTACAAATTAGAAATATAATCAACTTTTTTTCTAAGTGTAGTAATTTTAAATAGCTCTTAACTCCTATCACACAAACACATTTATAAGTATGTATTATATATGACCTTTGCAATTAATGAAAAACGATCTTTATTACGATAATAATAATTTAAAACTTTATTGTTGCTTTTTTTTTTTTTCCTTATTTCAAAATTTGTTTATGGTTTATATCAAATTACAAAAAAAGGGTCATTTAACATTTACACACGTTCGGAATACTTAATTACAAACGCAATTTATGTCCATTTATGTACATACATATGTGTATATAAAATGCATGTGTATTGTAAATCAAATAAAAATAAAGTTATTTAAATATAAAATCTACCATCTAGAATAGTTAATTATAAACAAAAGTTTTATTTTGTTTTAATTTTAAACCCGACATATAATTATACTTTGAAATTCTATTGTTTCTGTAAACATTTCATTACCAGGTGTATTTTAGAAAATACAAGGTTTTAACATGTTTTGTATTCAATTGACCATAAAACCCAAAGTTTTATTTTTCTTTTTTTTTTTTACAATAAACTGCAAAATTTCATTCACTTCATTATTAAGGCAAAAGTTTTATTCTTTTGTCTGTTTTTTATTATTGAACTAAAGCTTAAAAATATTTTTTAACATAGTCGTAAATATGACATTGTGTAAAATGTTATAATACAGAAAGGATTTAACAAATGACAAGTATATTTTTTAACAGGATTTTTGTATACAAAATGAATAGAAAATAACAAACTTTTATGGAAATTTTTTTAATGAAAAAAAGGAGCAGGAAAATATGTTTGAAAGAGTTGTATTACACCTGAAAAAGTTAAAAGTAGGAAAATGTTAAAGAAAAAAAAATCTGTGACTTTTATAGAAAATTTACGATAAATTTTCTTTTTATGAACAATTTTCGATAAATTTTCCTTTATAGAAAATCTTTGATAAATTTTTCTTATATAGAAAATTTATGATAAATTTTTTTATATGGAAAATATTGGATTTTTTTTTAGATAATTTTCGATAAATTTTCTTTTAATAGGGACTTGGTAAAGACCTACGATTTACACTTATTTGTGTCTACATTTGAAACTTCTTTAAGACTTAAAAAAGTCCTACTGTTAAACTTTATTTGAGACTATGTGTGAAGCTTTTTAAAAGCTTTATATAAATTTAAGTTTAAAGCTTTTAAAGTACTTTTTAGAAACCTGCAATATAAAATTTGTAAAAAGGTTTTTTAAAGCTTTATATAAATTTAAGCTTAAAGCTTTTAAAGTACTTTTAAAAAACCTGCGTTATAAGACCACATTTGATTTATATTTATGACTTTATAAAGGACTGCGATTTAAGCTTTTTTAAAACTTAATAAAGTACAACAATTGAAGTTTATTTGAGACTTCGTTAAGGCTTATGAAACCTCATTTGAGAATACATATGAATATCATTTCAGACTTTATAAAGACCTACAATGTAAGCTTATGCTATATTTCATTAAGGCCTTTTATTGAATCTTATTTTTAACTTTATAAAGACCCGCAATTGAAACCACATTTGAAGCTTATATCAGACTTCATATATGCTTTATTTAAGCTTATTTTATACTAAATAAATTCATTAAATAAAAGCTTCTTTCAGCCTTTTAAAGCTTTATAAAGTTCGCTTACTTTTTTCTCTCCCTGTATTTTCTCTCTTAATATTTCTCCGATATTATAAAAAATAAATGCATTTAATTAAATATAATTTATATAGAGTACATACCCTAACAAATATGTATATTGCTTAAACTCTACTAAACAGCAACAACAATAACATTACAATGAACTCAAAGGACTCTACTCCATTTACATACTTTATTACAAAAAAAAACTCAAAATTTTTTATTTAATTTTATTTTACAAATACATACCTCGTTATTTAACTGACAGCAAATAAATGCGATTTTTCAACAATGAATATAAAACAGAGAAACTTTGATAACAAAACCAATAAAGTCATTGGAAACTAAAATAATAAAAAAAAAAAACAGCAGCAGACAAAAGACTAACTATAATTTTAACACTTTGTTTCTGTTCCTGGTGGATGGCCTTATAAACACGTTAGAGACATGAGGTCAAAAAAAAAAGTATTAAAAGTGTAATAAAATGGCAATTAAACTATTGTTGGTGGATTTAAAACAGAAAAGTTTTTTTTTTTTTTTTCAATTTTATATACATATTTATAAATATCCTCACCGGTCAGTAGTTTAATAACTTTTAATAAAAGTTTTAACATAAAAATTGTCGTTTTGTTTTATTTAAGCCAGTGAATAGCACTTTTATTTAGTAACTATGACAAAATTTATTTTTTATCAGTTACAAATACATTTATTATGTTAAGTTTTATTTTTAATTTAATGTCATAGTGAATTATAGTTTAATACATTTTTCACCTTTTTTGATTTTGTTAAATAAATAGTGTTACTTTCATTACGTAAATTGAAACATTAGGTAAAGATTTGATCTCGTTTTATTCATTTCATTTGTTTTAAATGACCTTGTTATTTGTTTGGCCTACTTTTAGGGGCTAAAACTCATGAATCATAAAAATCTATTTAAATGTTATCAATTTCCTTTCTTTTAAAAATATTATCTAATAGAATTTCTATTAGTTTTCTTACTAAAAGAGAATAATAACGTGTACCTTAAAATTATTGCCTCTAAATAACTAGTTTCAAAGAGAAAGTTTAACCATCGATTAGTTAAACTAAAGAACTAATTAAACTCTAGTTTTAAGGTTAAATATTAAAGTTTTCTTAAGTCAAAAATATGCAAAATAAAAGTAAAATTTAATATTTGTTTTTTTGATTAAACTATAAATTAAATTCTCACTTAAAGTATATACACAAATGAATTTTTATTGTTAACACTACCATTGAGGGAAATTTACTATTTTCCCTATTCAAAAACCAAAATTTCCTATTTTATTGAAAATTTCCTTCGTTATAAGTTTGTGGTCCTAACTAAATATTTTAAAATCCATAGTTTTAGCATAGCTGCACACCTTAAATGGTTGTTGTCTAAACTGTAGCGTAATTAAGTTGGTAACGTGTGCACATAATTTTAACCCCTGCGCCGATCGGCTGTAAGCCGGCTGAGTCGAGTCGCCGGAGGTTTTGTAAGAGCCGCCGCCGCGGAGAAAATTTCGACTTAAACATGACTCAATTACAGCCGTTGATTTCGGTCAAGCTTAATGAATTTAATGTAAAACCTTTAGTAAATTCATTATATTCTTGAAATATTAATTTTTTAAAAAATAATTTCATAATTTTCTTTATAATGTCGGCGACATTTTTAGCAATGCTGTCGACTCATGAATTTCGGCGGCAAATTTGCTCCCCACATAGCAACGATATTTGCTGAATTTGATGGATGAAGCTGCGCTGCACTGATGTATGAACCGAAGCGGCAAAATGTTCACGTCGAACATGCAACACACAAACTAATGTATTTCTTATGAAGCTGGTTCGCTGCATAAGTACCGTATATTTGGTTCGCGGTGAACCAACATGGCGTACATAAAAAAGACATTAGTTTGTGTGATTTTTTTTCCGCCGCGAACCAAATACTAGTTCGACGCGAACATTTTGTCGCTTCGGCAATTCATGAAATTATCGGCAATCATCGCAAATTAATATTTTTGTTGTTTTTACCAGCAAGGTTGTTTTTACCCAATAAACCAAACGATATTATCCAGGTGATAAAAATTATCACTAGTGATAATCGTTTTCGAATCTAAAATGATAGTTTTTACGGACTAAAGTGTACTTTTCCTTATAATATCGTTTTTCTATAAAATTATGATATCGTTTACGATATCGTCGTAATTTCCAAAAATAACGATAGTAAAATCGTCTGTACCAAATTTTGTTCTGAATGATTTTACTACTAAAAAAATATATATTTTACAATTAAATACTTATGCTAAAGATAATTGTAAAGAAATATAACTGCTGAAATAAGAAAAAATCCTAAATATATAAAAAGAAACATAAGACAATCATCATACACGACATTCATACATATTTTATGCAAATATCATCAATTATAATATTTGCAAGGAATAACCATTCCTAAGGCACATATTTTAGCAATTATGTACCTCAAAAATTTGGTCAGACCATTCAAATATGTTAATTAATAGTCTATGTATTTCCATTTATTCTCAGTTTGTTTATGTTGTTGAAAATTTTTTAATTTTATTTATATGCCGTTTATACCAAAAAGAAATCCAGTTGGTTTTTGAAAACCTAAATTTCAAAAACCAAATCGTTTACATACCTTGTTTTCTCCTCATGTTGTTTTTGTTGCCGTATTTACTTCCCCACATTTTCGTTTTTTTATAAATTTGAATTTAATTTTGTTATTAAAAATATTTTTAACAATATTTGACAAATAATTTACACAAAAAAAATTTATAAAATAAATAAAATTATTCAATAAATTCGACAATTTTATATTTTTTATCGTATGCAAAAGCTGACATTTCTGAAAACAACTAAACAGGGTGTATCATAAATGTTTATTTTAGTAGTTTTTATTAGGTTTTTAATAAAAACTTGATGAAAATGGTTTTTGATTTGTATGGAAAAACTAAAGAAATTTATGTAGTTTTTCAATCAAAAACCGAATGAAGCCAAAAACTGCTAGTTTTTGTTTGGTGTAAATGGCATATTATTTTTATTTTGAAGTTTTTTCCAAATGTTTATGTTTTTCATTTTATTATAAACAAAATTTTGCAAATTTAGATATCATAATAAGAAATTTATAAATTTATAATTTATATTATTTATTTCAACAACATATATTAGTGTGTAGCATAATCTTAAGAGTCTTCCAATTCGTTATTCACTTTAAAAAGGAAGAGGAATGACGACTCATGTCTTCAAGATTATCATAGAATACATTTTATTTCTCTCTCTCTCCGGAGTCATTGACAACTTTAGCGTGTTCATCATAAATCGTCGATAGTTATATAAATTATTAGAGAAGGTTAGGGCAGATTCAGTAGGAGTTTCGGACACTAACTCTGACCTTGTAGGAGTTCACAGCGACATAATTGCTCAGGAAGGACAGTTATTGAGTGAACTGGCCGAAACGGACGACCTCTTGGGCTCGCCTAAAGACTCTCTTGTGGAGACGGGCGCCACGGAGAAACTGGAGGATCTCTCCCTTGGTTCTGATGAGGAACACGAAATCACTATGATTTCAGTTCACGCTCAGGATCAAGTGAAAGATCTTCCAGTATCCGAAGCTCAAAATTAGTTCGGCAAGACGCGGTGAGACCTAGTGTAACTCCCGTCGTCGACAGCCGAACAAAGGAGGAGAGAGCAAAGAATTGCGTCAAAGCTTCCTTGATCTATCTTAATAAGATAGCCAAGAAAGATCTGTCGACATTCAGTGGTAGGGATAAGTACCTTATCAAGAGGCATAGGAAGAGTGTTATTAGATTTAAAAAAATCTCGCCTTAATGAAGGGAAGACCGGATGAAGTGTCCTTCAAAGGCGCAGACTGGTCAAAGGGTGTCAAAACTGTCAATTGTGGCAATGAGAAATCATTTGAATTCCTCAAGGCCATAATTGCCAAGTGCGCAACCTTTGTCCAGAGGCGAAACTGGATGTGATACTTGCGTCTGAGTTGCCCCTGAGGACGGTAGTGACAGTGTGGATTCCACCACCCATAAAACCGGTGGAAACTATACTGACAGTACTGTCAACCAGAATGAGGGTCTGGATACAAGTCAGTGGAAGTTGTTAACTTCTCTGACTTGTAAAGAGAACCTCGGAAGGGACTTCAGGTTTGCTATAGACCAGGAGTCTCTCGGGAAATTGGAGTCATTGGGGAGAATTGCTAATTTCGGTCTGGGCACTATCAGGTTCCGGTATCCGAAATCTGACAGTACCAGGGTATGTGGATTAAGTGTCAAAGGATATACATTTTTCGTACCATCCACTGAGGATAAGGTAAAAACGTGTATACTGGCTAGGAATGAGTTGAAATTTTTAAACTTTCATTCTTTCAGCAATGGAGACCTAACGGTCGTACAAAGAGAGGATAGAGACGGGAGAAGTCTCGCACTCGCTTCCGTATATATGCCCTACGATGCAGCCAACCCACCCGGCGATATGGTGAACAAACTAACTTAGTACGCAAAGAGAAGAGGCATATGTCTGGTACTCTGTTGCGATGCCAACGCACACCACTGCCAGTGGGGCAGCGCTGATATAAATAAGAGAGGTGAGTCAGTATTCAACTTTATAACTACTAACAATCTTTTCATCTGCAACAAGGGCAATATGCCCACATTCGGAACTAAGTATAGAGAGGCAGTTATAGATATAACACTGACAAACTTTAGGAGCGATTATGTTTTGAATTGGAGGGTAGATAGTAAATGTTCCTTTTCGGATCATAGTAGGTTATCCTTTAATTTGAATTTCGCGGGGACAAAAGGAGAACCATATAGGAATTCCAGGAGAACCGATTGGAACCGATTGAATAGTGAACTAAACGCCGCTCCAGGATAGCAATTGTCATCATAGGGAGTTGAAAGTTTAGTGGAAGATTTCACTAGTCCGGTAATATTTCCGGGAAAAAGGGAACAGCCTAAATGGTGGACCAAGGAACTTAGGAACCAAAGGTCAACCGTCAGGAAGCTGTTCAATAGGGCGAAATTAACACGTAAGTGTGAGGATTGGAACAGCTATAGGAAAATTGTTAATAGGTATAAGGCAGACATCAAGAGAGCAAAGAGGGACTCATGTAGGAACTACTGTGAGTCCATCGACTCCGTAAATGAGTTATCCAGATTCAGGCGAATTTTATCCAAGGATCCAAGTGCTCCTGGATATATTCAGCGCGCGGATAACTCATGGACGGAGTCTTGCTCTGAGTCTCTGAGTTTACTTATGGAAACTCATTTTCCAGGCTGTAGGAACTTAGAAGCAGATACACAGTCAGGGGGAATCTTTAGATTCTCAGAATGTATATGATAGGGAAAGTAGTGAAGTAGTCAGTGACATTGTCCCGATAGATAAGGTAGTATGGGCGGTGATACCTCTGAACCTTACAGGTCACCTGGTCCAGACGGTATTTTTCCACCCATGCTTCAGAACATCAACGACACGGCACTAACACTTCTCACGGAGCTTTTTAGTGTATGTCTCATTAGGAGATATATTCCTAGGAGGTGGAGAGAGGTTAAGGTAATCTTCATACCTAAGGCAGGCAAGGCGAGCCACTCGAAACCTAAAGATTTCAGACCGATCAGCCTATCGTCTTTTCTACTGAAGACATTAGAGAGACTGATCGATCTTTATCTGAGGACGACAATTGACAACCACATCATCAGCGGGGCTCAGTATGCTTATCTGAAGGGTAAATCTGTTGAGAGTGCGCTGCATGATGTGGTGAACGTGGCCTACAGTATAGGGAGTATACCTTGGCAGCGTTCCTTGATATAGAAGGAGCTTTTAACAATACTAAGATTGAGGCTATAAGAGAATCACTAGAATCACTATGCGTCCAGAACTTCCTAATCGAATGGATTATCTTGATGCTGAATAGCAGAATAATAAATTCGAACTTGGGAGGTGCATGCATAAGGAAGCTAGTGACTAGAGGGACTCCTCAAGGAGGAGTTCTCTCGTCTTTACTATGGCTCTTAGCCATCAATGTCATTCTAAGACAATTTGACGCAAGAGGGCGAAAAATCGTTGCCTATGCTGATGACGTTGTTGTACTGATCACAAAATATCTTGGAGTGTTTCTTGATAGTAAACTATTTTGGAAGAGGAATACACAGGAAAGGCTAAAAAGAGGTCTCAACGCCTACTACACATGCAGGAACTCCATAGGTAAGAATTGGGGCCTCAAACCAATGGTAGTAAATTGGATTTACACATCGGTAGTGAGACCAATTCTTACGTATGGATGTCTTGTCTGGTGGGAGGCAATAATAATGATAAGAAGTCGTAGGAATCTTCTGTCTAAGGCTCAGAGATGTGCTTCGATTGGCATCACAGGTGCCATACGAAGTACACCTCAGGCGGCGCTTGACGTCATTCTGCATCACTTACCCATTGAGGAGTTCGTGATGGGAATGGCTGCAAGGAGCTTGCTTAGGCTTAGTGAACTAGGACTTGTTGGATCAATCAGAATAGGACATTCCAAACTTCTAAACGAAATCAACCTCGGTGAACATGCTCTGACTCCTCTAGGGTCCACGGATTAAATGTGCACAGAGGTTGATTTCGGGGAAAATCCTACACTGATTATCCCTAATAGGGACCAATGGTCAGGAAAGGATAAACTATTCAGTGGAGCATCGGTATTCACTGATGGATCCAAAATGGATATAGGCACTGGTGCAGGTGTTTATCTGTTTGAGGAGAACGTCAAGGAATCGTACAGGCTCTCGGATAGTTGTAGTGTGTTCCAGGCAGAAATTCTATGTATCCTTAGGGCCACAGAATTGATAGCAAGGAACATCGAAGAGAATACGGAGGTAACTCTGTATGTGGATAGCCAAGCGGCGCTAAAGGCCCTGAAGGGACATTTTGTCAAGTTTAGGTTAGTTAGCGACTGTAAGAAGGCTCTTAGGAAATTGATGGGCAACTATCATATTAGACTCTGCTGGGTATTAAATGCTACAATCATAAGTTTTTCTTAAGTATTTTAAAGGTTTCAGTATTTGATATTTTCTATGAACAAAATATGCTGTAACTATAGTACTTTATAAAGCCTTATAAAAGCTTCCAACGTATGTTTTTTAACTATTAAAAACTACAATCATAATTTTTTCTTAAGTATTTTAAAAGTTGTAATATTTATTTGATATTTAGTTTTTTATATAATAAATGTACAAAATAAGCTTTTATTTATTTGATATTCTCAAAACAGTAAGCTTTAACTAACCAAAGCCTAAAAGCTTACACTAAAGCTTACATCATATGTTTTTTAACCCATTTCCGATCACTACCCGATTCCGTTGAGATAACATTACGAAATTTGGCACAAAGTTTGTTTTTGTGATTGTGATAACAAATTAAAAAGACTTTAACGCCTAGATATTTTTCATTCCGAAATACAGGGCCTGGAAAATTTCAGAAATTGTAACATTTTTGGACCCGGAAAATTTTAAGGAACAACATTTTGAAAATTTTATAGCTCAAATTTAAAGCTATTTACCTTTTGAATACACCCATAGCACCCACTTCTTCGGAAAACAGATTTAAAAATATCGCCGAAATGACCATTGATGCGTTTTCGTAACACTAACGTTTTAGGCGATCCATGTGGCTTTAACACATAGTTTTGAACAGCCTATTTATAAAAAATTCGATTCTCTCTTATCTTTAAGAGAACATATTAATCTAATAACTGTAAAAAAAAAAAAAAATATCATTAACTGCATAATTAGTTAATTAGGCGATGTTAATGTTACTGATGCGAAAACGCAAACATTTCCTACCGCTGAAATGGTTTAAAGGCTATTAAAAGCTTCAATCATAATTCTTTGTTAAGCTTGCAAAAGTATTAGTTTTTCATATTTTTTAAGTACAAATTAAGGAATTATAGGAATTTATAAAGCTTTCTAAAAGCTCCTATTTAATGTTTTTTTTTTTTTAAACTTTCGTCGTATATTTGTTTTTTAAAGTATTAGAAGCTACAATCACAAGTCTTTCTTGGGTATTTTACAATTGAAAGTACAAAATAAGCTTGCGTAAGTCTTCTTAAAGTATTTTAAAAGCTCTAATACTAGATCTCCAATCTTAGCTCTTTAGTTGCTTTGAAAGAAGTTTTATTCCTCGTCTATATTTATTAAAACTCATTTGTTTTTAGTTTTTTTTTTATATATTTTTTTATTTATTTTTTCTTTTAAGAAATTACATTTATCTTTTTTTAAAAAAATAGTATATAATACAAAATAAATTATAAAACTAATATCAAAGTTCTGGTTGTTTGTTTCAGTTTGTTTTTAAATAGCAAAAAATCTAAGAGAATAAAATATTAGATGATTTTGAAACAAAGAAAATACCAAAAAATCTTTAATATATATTTAAAAATAAATTTATTTTTAGCAAAGTATAAGAAAACAAAAAAATGCTTAAAGAATTAAAATATATATTTATATATGTTTGTATATAAAAATATTTTATTAAAAAAAAAAAAGAAATTAACAATATAGCTGCAAAAAAAAAAAAAAAAAATATTTAAAAAAGTGCTTTACATTTTATGGACTTTGATTGTTTTTATTTTCTTGTTTTCTTTTTTTATAAATTTTAAACTACAAGCGATTTGTTTAGTTAAATTATTTCATTTCTTGTTCTTTTGTTGATTTCAATATATTTAGGCCACGTGTTGTTTAACTATTTTAAGCAAAAAATGCTAAAAAATTTTCCATTTTATTTTGGATATTAACGACAATATATCAAAATATTATTTTTCTCTCTTTTTTTTTTTAAAGAATCACAAAACTGGCACAAGATTTACTTTTGTTATTCAAAATTTTTGTTGCTGTTCTTTTTTTCTAAATGAAGCAGATTTTCTGTTTTTTTGTTTAATAATTGAGTTAGTGTGTTTCTTGATGTTTTTTTATATTTAAAATTTTGCTGTTGTTTTTGCTGTTTATTTTTTATTATTTAGCCAGTTTATATTAGAGAATTTACTTGGCCAAACTCAATTTGCCCAAAAGATTGGATGCCTGATTGGCAGCAGTTTCTTGAGCAACTTTGGCGTTTTCTTGGATGGACTTTTCCAATTCCTCTCTTTTTTGTTCGGCAATTTTATTGGCTTCTTGTAATTTTTCATCAACAGTTTGGCTGGTGGTTTTCAAAGTTTCATCGATGACATGTTCAGCTTCCTTCAGTTTAGAGTCTACCACCTGTTCGGCGGCCTTGACAGATTTGTTGATGGCTTCGTTGGCTGCCTTTTTGGTTTGTTCGGCAGCATTGACAGCGGCCTAAGTGAAAGAAAATTAATATTTTAATAAATTTTTTAAAGGATATTTTAAAATCTCTATTAACCTTTTGTGAAGCTTCGGCTATTTTAGCAGCAGCTTCCTTGGAATTAGCTGCTACGGTATTAGCTTGTTGCACGGTATTGGTGACGGTGGTCTTGGTATTATCAACAGCAGTGGTAGCCTTATTAACACCAGCTTCGACGACTTGAGCAGCCTTTTGAGCTTCTTGAGCGGCTAAGTCAGCAGCTTCTTTAGCTAAAAAAGAAAAAAGCAAACGTTTTAAATAAAGTTTAAATAAAATTGGAACAAAAGCTTATTTTTAAAATTATTTAAATTTCAAAAAGAGATATATAAATTAAGTTTAAAAAAGTCTCAAGAAAGACTTACAATGAAGGCCTATAAAAGCTTTTAAATGGATGTTTTTTAATATAAATTATATAAAAAAGCTATAAAAGCTTAATATAAACCTATATATATTTAAAGCTTTTTAAATGTGTTTAATTAAAGATTTTAGAAAGACCAACGATTGGACCTTATAAAATTTTTAGGAATACCTATGATTTCTTTTTAACAAACATTTATAATTGATCCTATTAAAGTCTTTAGGATGGAATTCTGAAGATTTTTAATTGAACCTTATAAAAGTCCTTAATATAACATAGAATAAAAGCTTATATTAGACCTTAAAAAAACTATGACCAAATTTCCATAAGTGTTTAAAAAGTCCTAAAACTGAAGCTAATAAATGACTTAAAAATCAACAACAATAAAAATTTAGTAGGCTTTTAAATATTCTACGAAGATATTAGCCAAAAGATATTAAAAATTCCTACGATAACAGCTTTTAAAGACAATAGAACAATCTATGATTGAAGTTTATAAAAGTCCACAAAAAGCTCTACGATGAAAATTTCTACAAAATTGTGAAATGAACAAGGAATAAAGCTGTTTTAGGACTTCAAAGAATACTAAGATTAAATATTAATCAATCAATAAAAACTTATAAACATCTTTTAAAATATAATCGATAAAAGCTATAAAAGGCATTAAAAAGTACAATAAATAATGATTCTAAAATCTTTAAAAAATATTACGTTTGAAGTTTTAAAAAGTTTTTCAAAATTTCTACAAACAAAGCTTTCAAAATTAAAAAGAATTATAGCTAAAGTTTATAAAAGTTCACAAAAATATCTTGTGCTAAGAATAAAGCTGTAAAAATTCTAAAAAAAGTTTATATAAAATTAGGAATAAAACTGCCATAAGACTTAAAAAATACTAAGATTAAAACTTATAAACGACCTTAAAAGTATAATCGATAAAAGCTTATAAAAGGCATTACGAGGCTTCTAAAAAAAAAAATCAGGTTTTAGTTTTTAAAAATTTTTTCAAAAGTTCGACAAATAAAGCTTTCAAAATACATTAAAAATGTCTTGATTAAAGTTCATAAAAGTCCACAAAAAGATCTACGATAAAAGTTTATCTAAAGTCTAAAATGAACTAGGAATAAAGCTGTAATAAGACTTCAAATAAATACTAAGATTAAAGCTTATAAATGACTTTAAAAAAGGCATTAAAAAGATCACAAAATCAGGCTTCTAAAAGTCATAAAAAAATCATATGTTGAAAGTTTTTAAATGTTCTACGAAAGCAGATTTCAAAATACATTAAAAAGGTCAATGATTAAAATTAATAAAAGTCCATAAAGAGATCTAAGATAAAAGTTTATACAAAGCTCTAAAATGAGCTAGGAATAAAGTCGTCATAAGTCTTTTAAGATTAAAGCTTATAAATATAATAAAATAATCTATAAAAGCTTATAAAAAACATTAAAAATACTAATAAATAAAGCTTCTAAAAGTCTTTTAAAATCCTTCAAAGTACATTTAAAAGGTCTCTGATTAAAGTTTCCCAAAAAAACTATGATAAAAGCTTTTAAACGAATTAACGATTTAATTGCAACCGACGGCTAAACAAACATATTATCGGCGGCGGCTAAAAGTCGGCTGAAGTTGAAGAAACAGCGGCGTTTTAAAGTCGACCAAGTCGGAATAGCGAAAAATAAAATTAAGGCGTCAAATATTATTATTTTTAAAATCACATCAATTATTATTAATTTTAAAATATTTTTTCTACATATACATTCAATACATTCAAGGCGATACATTTTAATAATATTAAATTATTGTGTAATTAATAACAATACAAAACTTTCTCAAATGTATTTTTCCTAAAAAATTCTGAGAAGAATCTCAGATTCAGATGAATCTATTTCTTTGTTAGGTCGACAGATAATTGTTATTCTTAACTAAGGTATTTAAAAATAAAATTTGTTCTGAGTATATTTTTAAACTTAATAAATGAAAGCAGATACGAAAAAATCTGCTCAGCCGATAAAATGTGCTACAAATGTTAGACGGACACTTTGGCTTAAGAAATTATTCGGCGGCGGCTTTTAGCCAACTTTGAGCTAATCGCCACAGCCTTATAAAAGCTTATAAAATTTCGTTAAAAATCCTAATCCAGCTTTACAAAAAAATCCTTAAAACTCCTTTTTTCAATTTCAATATATTTTTTTATTCATAACATGTCAGCCACAAAGGACAAATTAGTTTTATTCATAATTTAATCTAGACTCAAACTATATAAGACCTCTTCCGTACTCACCAGCACTGGCTGCCAAATTTTCAGCTTCACTCTTGGTTTGTTGAACAGATTCGGCTACTTTTTTGGCTTGTTCCTCAGCCAACTTTTGTGCGTTATCGGCCTTCTCTTTGGCCAATTTTTCGGCTTCATCCTTCTTCTTGCTAAAGAGATGAACGGTTTTATCACCCAAATTCTTAAGGGAGGCTGGAAGGAATAAAAAAATATATAGAAATTAGTAAAAATATTAAAAATTTAAGAAAAAACAACATGCTGTAAACAAGGCAAAAATTTTGCTCATTATTAAACACAATTTGCTAGAAACTACTAATGGGGACAAAGATCTTTAGGTCGAATATTTTACAATAGGAAAATATAAAAAATAATAATACAAATTTTATAACTTGAGATACATTTTTCTACAGGAAGTGCAGAATTTGCATTTTTGCTGTAAATAAAAATATTTAACTTATATTAATTTAATTAATTTGGGTTTTAAACAAGCCAAAGTTATATTTGATTTAGGTTTAAAAGCAAATTGTAGCAGGCTCCAAATTCACTAAAAAAGCTTCTTTTAAAAACTTTAATTCCACCAAATAGCGTTTGCCTCTTCGACTTAAAACTTTTATTTTTTAAACCTACTTATTTAATTAAACATATTTTTATTTTTTGGAAATCAGTCTTTTAATTTAAAATTTTAATTTTTTTTCTTTATAAATTTAATTAACACTTTCTTAAAAACATTCGTTTTCTAGTTTTCTCTTATAAAGACTTAATTGTCTCAAAAAAAAAAAAAAAAATCCATTTAACCTTTTTAACACCTATAAAAATAAAATTTAATATTCTTTAGTATAATTTTCTTTACCAGGAAACATTTTTCTAGTTTTTTTTTTTTATTATTTTTTTATTTATTATCTAAAAGATTCACACAACCGTTGCCAGTGGATGCTAAATAGTAACTATTGTAAGTAACCTGAGCTTTTTTCTATGAATATTTTTTTAAAACCTTATGACGCCATTTCATTTGACAAACAGTCACCAAAGTAAAATTTAGTACAAAACCTCAAACTAACTAAATACGTTATTTTATTTTTTCTTTCTATCATTAAAGTAAAATTAGTTGTTTAACCCAACATTGAGGTTAAAAAAAATGTGTAAAGCTTTTTTTTTTTCTCAGGTGGTGGGGGAGGTAAATTACAAAAGAAAAATTACATTAAAAATTAATTAGCTATAGTATATCAAATGACTTTAAAATTTAAGCTAAATATTTTATTTTTGCGAAATTATTTTATAATAAAAATCTGAGAATTTATTCCTTACTTATACCTTCTTTAATTAATGATACTTTATATCAATTAAAGTAAAATTTCTTAACTCCCACAGTGTAGAACAACAAAAATTCTCTAGTACATTCATTAAACAAAACTATTTTGAATAATTTTTAAATTGCGCCTTTAATAGTACAATAAAAACAATTATTTCACAGTTTTTAAATATGTTCAAAATAAAATTATTAAAATTCGCTTGCATTGTTTTGCTTCTCAATGAATGAAATCATAATAAATATAAAAATAAACTAAAAATATTTAAATGACTTGTTTCAACGTCATTTTTTTATTTAAAATAAATAACAGAATAATAAAATTTATAGAAAATAATTAAATCTGCAAATCAATAATATATAAATAACATATAAATAGAGTACAATAATGAGTACGATATAGTCTGGTACGTTATAGCGTAGTTTAACTATAAACTACGCTATGACGTAGCACTATAGTTTTTACGCTATTCGATAGTCTACACAGATAAAACTGTTTCGTTGTCACAACCGAATTTTTAGCCAACCGAATTTGGTCGGTTCTGCGTACAATCTAGACATTCAGTTGCAATTGCTGTATAATTTCGGTTGTAGCAACTGACAAAATTATTCGTTTGTCACAAATGAATTTGGAAGTTGATTTTTTTTTTTTATTATTTGCAATTTATATGTCCTTATTTATATTTTTGTCACTTTATTTTAATAAATTTAGAGATGTACATTACACTCCAATTGACTATAATTTAAAATTTTATATCACTGTTGGTTTCATTTTCCTCCATTCTGGTTTTTAATTCTGCAACTCATAGACAGCTTTGTATAAGAGGTCAGTATTTATTATCCTAATTTTCCCAGGTTTTGAGGCTTTCGAGATATATTTTTTATGGCGTATAGAGAGACAATATTAACCAATGAATGTTTTTGCTTCTGATATCCTACTATTATTTGTCCTAATTTTCTTTTGCGTATAAACAACTGCGTTTAACTAATTGACTAATCTGAAAAGTGTGAAAACATTACCAATGGATGATGAGCAGAAAATATATAAATATTATTGGATAAATCTTACCTTCTAATAGCAATTTTAAATTTCCACATTATACAAAAAATATTTTTCGTATTTGAAATATTTTTTGTATAAAAATATAAATTATTTTATTTAATTTAGAATGTCAAATGATAAATAAACTTCTTTTGAATTCTACCATTATTTGTCGGTCGAGAGCACTGAATCTGCTTTATTTGCAAATAGATCTACTTTAATCTTATATAGTAACCGCATTGATAAAATTTTCAGAATTAATAATCGGGTATTGTAACTGATAATATATTTTATTTATAAAACTATATTTAAATGTACAGCTTAGAAATTACAAAGACCATATTAATGGTACTGACAAATAATATTCATATTTTAATTTAATTGTCCCAATCGACATAGTCAAAATAGCTTCTAGAACCGGTTAGTATGGTTAACATGATCAATTTTGAAGTTGTAGAGAACTACATTCTACTAACGTGAAGAATTTGAGAGCATGGGGACAGAAAATCGATTAAACTTGTAAATATTAAACAATTGTAATAAAAAGTCGTTACATATTATGAAATAATGATAGACACAAACGTTTTCCAACCAATCTTTTTTCTGTGTGTAGTCTATAATATAGACTATAGTCTAGTGTATAATATAGACTATAGTCTAGTCTATAACATAGACTATAGCCTAATCTATAATGTGGACTATAGTCTAGTTTGTAATATAGACTATAGT
This sequence comes from Protophormia terraenovae, assembly GCA_951394005.1. Classification (NCBI taxonomy): domain Eukaryota; kingdom Metazoa; phylum Arthropoda; class Insecta; order Diptera; family Calliphoridae; genus Protophormia; species Protophormia terraenovae. The sequence continues at coordinate 130,814,051 of OX596077.1, forward strand.
ATAGTTTATTTTATAATCCAGTCTTTAGTTTATTATATATTTAAATTGCAAATTTCTTTAAAAGTTTAATGTTTTAAAAAGTGTTTTTTAGAAATTTCTCAACTGTGCGTGGTTGAGCTTAATGGCGGCGAATTGTTAAAAAAAAATATATAATACCACAAAATTTTGTTTTTATCAAATATCAGTTGGCTTCACAAAAATAAAAATAAAAAACAACAAAAACCTAAAACTTTATGGCGCAATCATGTTTTGCCCACAAAATAGAATAACTACATTAAACCACATTTTATTTTTTTTATTTATTTTTAACAGTTTTTTTGCAAGAACACCCTACATTATAAAAAATCGTTGATACATTTTTGCGCAAAAACGCTAAATAAACAATAAAACCTTGCAAATAATTAGTACTAACGAAAAAATCGCTAATTCTACAAAAAGTCGCCAATTCTGCAAAGAAAATCGCTAATTATACAAAGAAAAAATCGCTAATTTAATATCAAAATAATATCAAAAATCGCTTATTAAAAAAAAGAAAAAAATTGAAATAGAAAATATTTTTCTTCTTAGGCAAAAAAAATTGTAAAATTTTTGAAGTCCGTTCTAGAAAATCTTTTATAATTTCGCCATTCTTAAACGAATTACGCTGAATTTCAATACCAAGATTTTCGCGGCTATATGCCACATATGTGTTGAAAAAGAAATGTATTTATTGGACTAGAGGCTTCGAAAAACACATTTCAACATACAGACGAACAGACATATATTGTAATAAGCTATTTTTAATCATAACAATTACGAATATTTTTCAACTTGAGGACCTGGATATATACTTAAAGAATTTCGTAACTTTTTGTAATTGTAAAGATTTTAATATTCGTTTTAAACCATTCTAGCTTTCTTATTTGTTCTGTTTTTTTATGATAACCATAAGAAAAATTATGTGAAATAAAATATAAAAAGAAACACTCAATTCATTTGGTAACAAACGAAAAAAAAACCGGCTTTTAAAACTTCCATAAGTAAAGGAGAAAAATACCAACAACAATATAATAACAACTTTACAAAAAGTGTTGAGTATAAAACTTTATGCTAAAGCTAGATTGATGATGAAGTTCTGCTGTTTTTTTTTTTTAAGTTTTTATTTTTTATTTCTTAAAAATTTTTTGTTTTCTTTTCTTTTAAAAAACAAAAGGCGTGAAAGGTGTTTAAATAACAACAATAACAAAAAAATAAAAACCCACAAAAAACGCTAAAATAAAAGTATAATAAACTTGTAGTTAAAACAAGTTTAATAAGGCAAGCAGAAATCCTAAAAAAAAAAAAAAGTTTTTGTAAATTATGAGAAATAATGCAAAAGAAAATTGTTAATAAAAAGAAAATTAATAATAAAAATTAAAGTAAAGAATTTAATTAGGTTTATTTAAAAAAATCTAGATTTAATGAAATTTTTTCACAACATGACCCGAAATTTTAAAAATGAAATTTTTGAGAAGTTATGTTAATATTTGTACAGAAATAAAATTAAAACGAATAGAGATATTTCAATGAAATTTTGATACATTATAGATAAACTTGAATAAATTACCATTTTTTTGTACCAAAAAATAATTGTTTTGGAACCACTGTACAGTATTGTTAAGAATGTTTTTCAAAACGTTCTCTGTTATTATTACACACATATACAAACACATACAATCATGTGTATCTTTAAGCCAAGTAATATAAACTAGTATTGGCAAATCTCATTGCTGTTGTTCTCCACATTTTACTCTTACTTATATTTCTCCCCTTTCCTCCTCATACAATAACAACAACAGCTACCATCACTACAACTCTCATAGTAGTAGTGATGATGTCATGTTCATTAATTCAAGGGCAACTTTTTGATGTTGTTTTTGTTGGTTTTGTTTTTTGTTCATTCTAGACATATTTTTTTGTTATTGTTATTGTATACATGTACTGGGGGCCATTGTTATTATTGTTGTTAGTAAAATTTATTGTGTGTTCGCTAAAACATGTAGTTTTACAAGTTTTTTTTTTATACAAGTTGGCTTAAATGTATTGGAACGAGTGAAAAAAAGTAAAAAATTGGAATAAATTCTATGATTTCAGGACAACCAAGAGCAGCCAAAATGTGTACTTTATAATCAACGACGAGTGTTGAAAAAATTTATAAATAATTTTATATTGTAAAATAAGCAAACAAATTACTAACGATTTTTTTAATAGTGATAATTATTTCCGGTATGAGAGATACAATTTGTTCTCTACAAAAAAAAAAGAAAGCTTTTCATTAAAGCTTTTGTTATAAACATTAAAAAATAGATTAATCTAGAAATTAAAATTAGTTTTGACGATTTAATAAACTTAACGAAACTTTACTAATTAAAACAAGCTTTACACTAAAAATTTTACCATAATAGTTTCTGTAACTATAAACTTTTTTAAATAAATGGAAAAATTCTTAATTTTATTTAATGGAAAAAATTCACTGAAACTTTATTTTCTCTAACAAAATTTCTAAACAAGCTTTTGCTATAATATAAGCATATTGTGAAAAATATTTAAATTTTCACCATTGAGAAAAATTTAACGAAACTTTTTATTTAAACCATTTAAGCTAGAAATATATTTAGTACATATTTGTTTAATATACAAAACTTGCTGGTTAGTTCAAGAAAAATTTAGATTCTTAGGCCATGTAAAAAACTTAACGAAACTTTATTTTCGTAAATGTTCTAACTAGAACTTATTCCTTTATATATTTGTATTATATTATCAAAATTACTTCTTAGTTAAGGGGCAATTTTAGTTTTTTAAGCGTTTTAAAAAACTTAACGAAACTTTATTTGCTAAACTATAAGAGCTAAAACAAAACTGTTTACATTATTGTAGATTTATTTTCAATTACTTTAATTATCAAATAAATTTTTTTAATTTTTGTGATTTTTAAAAACTTAACGAAACTTTATTTTCTAAATGGTTTTAGCTAGAATTAAATTTTTTACATATTTGTATTATGTATTGATTGAAATTACTTGTTAATTAAGCAATTATTTTTGGTTTTTGAGCGTTTTAATAAACTTAACGGAGCATTATTTTCTAAACTATTAGAGCTAAACGCAAATTTTTTTATATTTTTTATATTTTTGTTTATATATTTTAAATTTCTTCAGTTTTCTAAAAAAAATTTCTTAATTTTAGGCATTTTAAAAAACTTAACGAAACTTTATTTTCTAAACCGTTCTAAAAATACTAAGATTTTTTTCCATTTTTCTTAAACACATTAAAATTAAATGTTAATTCTGTAAAAAAAATATAATTTCTAATTGTTTAAAAAAAACTTAACGAAACTTTATTTTTTTAAACCGTGTAAGCTAAAACTTATTTTTTTACATATTTATTTAACTATTTTAAATTCCTTCAGTTTTTTTAAGAAAATTTCTTAATTTTAGGCATTTTGAAAAATTTAACGAAACTTTATTTTCTAAACTGTTAAGTCTAAAATTAAGATTTTTATGTTTTCAATTACTATATTTAGATCACTTGTTAATTCTATTAAAGTTTTAAATTTTTAGCCTTTCTAAAAAACTTAACGAAACTTTATTTTCTAAGCCATATAAGCTAGAACTTTAATTTTTACACATTTATTTAACATATTAGTATGTCTTTAATTTTGTAAACAAATTTCTTAATTTCCTCAAATTAAAAAACTTAACGAAACTTTATTTTTTAAACCGTATAAGGTAGCACTTAACTTTTTACATATTTGTTTTAATTATTAAAGTTTCTTTTGTTTCCCAAGACAACTTCTCAACTTTAAACATTTAGAATAACTCAACGAAACTTTTTTTCTAAACTGTTCAAAATAAAACTCAGATTTTTCCATATTTCTTTAATACATTAAAATTACTTGTTAATTTTTTAAGAATTTTTAATTTGAGGCCATTTTAAAAAACTTAACGAAACTTTATCTTCTAAGTCGTTTAGATTACTTAGAACCGAACTTTTTACATATTTATTTAACTTATTGAAAGTATCTTTAGTTTTCTGTACAACTTTCTTAATTTTTCTTAATTAAAAAACTTAACGAAACTTTATTTTCGAAACCATTTGTTATATAACCAATTTTATATTTATATATATATATATATATATATATATATATATATATATATATATATATATATATATATATAGCGAACCAGCTTAGATTTCTTTAAAATTATAAAGAAATTTGTCGATTTTTTTTAAACAAAAAAACAACGAATTTTTTTAAGTTTATTTTCTAAGATTTGAAATATTCTTAATTTAATTAAATTTTATTTACTTTATAAACTTAACGAAACTTTTTGGACTAAATTCATTGAATTTTTTTAATTTTTAAATTCTAAAAAGATTTTTTATAATGGAAAAGCTTTTATATAAGCTTTAAACTTTACTTTAAAAATTTTAGATTTAACCCTTGTTAATAAAGCTTTTACAAAAGTCTTGAAATAAATCAAATATTAAGAAATTTTTCCTTATTTTAGTTAGTCATATTTTTAATGTTTTTTTTTTATAATTTAGCTGCATCTCCTAAAAATAAAACTATTCCAAATTATCTTCATTTTCTCATTTCATTGCAATTTTTTCTCCAATTATTTTGTGGTAACTTACACGAAAAAAACCCACAATAAATTTTTCCAAGCAACCTTGAACTCTTAACATTTTTTTTAACAAATTGTTCTTGTTGCTCGTGTCTATTTTATGGTTATTGTACGTGTTTCCATTTCCTTTAAGGGGATTGGGATTGAAATTGAAAGACTTGGGAGTAAATGAAATATTAAAGCCCAATTATTTTTTAGGGTTCATAAGTTTGATAAAGTAATATTCGCCTTTTTTTGGGAAACTTTTACGAGAGAATTTGTAAAGAATTTTAACTAGTAAGGCAATGACATCATGTGGCCGAGAGTAAATAGATTTAATTAAATAATATGAGAAAATTACTAGTGTGAGAAAATATATATTTTTTTATTTTATTAACCGGCATTTAAAGGAAGAATAATACAAAAAAAGAATGACCTAAAATGAATCGTATAAAAAGCATTTTGCAATTAAACAGCAACAACAACAATTTTTTTTAGTAATTTATTTTAATTTTTCTTTCATTTTTCCTTTTAGATTTCATTTAAAGCTAAATTTAATGACCTCAGACAATTTTTGTTGTTATGGCAAAATCCAACAAGCAACAAAAAAATAAAGGAACTTGAATTTCTGACAAAATAAAACAAAAAAAAAAAAAAAAAAAAAAACTTTAAACTACTAAATTACTTATAAACACGCAAGGATTTATTACACAAAAATACTAAAATTGTTTTTTTTTTTTTTTTATTTTCTTCACTTAAAGTGGGAAAATATAATAATTGCTTACGAAAAAATGTAATTATTTTTAATTTTTCTTTAAACTGAAGGTTATCTTTCACACATGTCATTCATGTTTATGTTACTTTTTTAACAGACATTTTGTTGTGAGTGTAATATCAATCAAAAACAAATGAGTTTAGTTAATAAAATGAAAAGGGTCATATTTTGTTTTTAAGATGTTTATCAATTTCAAATGACCTTTTGAACTTATATATTTTTGTTTTTATTAAAGAAATGTGGCGTCAAATATTTTTAACACATTTGTGATGATTCATACAAAAGCAAAAACATGAAATTTTAACGAAAGTTTAATTTATGTTGTATTTATTTAAAAGTTTTGATGTAAACAATATAAAAATATACTTAATTTCAATATAAAAAATGGAAAAAAAAATTATTTTTATGAATTCTTAGCATGTTCGAAAATATTCGAACTTCGTAAAAACGCTTAAATTTCAATATTTTTAATATAAAAATAATGTAGATTTGCAAAAAATATTAATTTTTAAGGTTTTTGATAATGTTCGAAAAATTCGAAATAAATTTTTACTTTTCGAACTTGGAAAAAACTTTTTAAATAATGATAATTGTGATATAAAAATAATGTAGTCCTGAAAAATATTGATTTCAAAGATTTTTGATAATGTTTGAAAAAATTCGAACTTGATTTCTAATTTTCGAACTAAGTAAAAACGTTAAAATTTCGTTAGTTTTAATATAAAAGTAACACAAATGTGAAAAATTTATGTTTTTAAAGATTTTTAATAAATATTTAATATGTTCGAAAATTTTCGAAATTAATTTTTAATTTTCGAACATGGAAAAAACTTTTTAATTTACGATAATTGTCATATAAAAATAACGTAGACCTGAAAAATATTGATTTCAAAGATTTTTGATAATGTTTGAAAAAATTCTAACTTGATTTAGAATTTTCGAACTTAGTAAAAACACTAAATTTCGTTAGTTTTAATATATGTAAATGTAACACAAATGTTAAAAGTGAATGTTTCATAACATTTTTAGGACATTTTTGTTATGTTCGAATTTTTCGAAATTAATTTTTACTTTTCGAACTTGGAAAAACTTTTTAAATTTCGAAAACTGTGATATAAAACTATTGAAATTTAGATAATTGTGATATACAAAATAACGTATACTTGAAAAATATTGATTTTTATATTGTTTCATCATGTTTGAAAAATTCAAACTTAATTTCGAATTTTGGAAATTGTTTATAATTTAAATAATTTAATAATTTAATTTAAAAAAATAACATATAATAAAAATAACGTACACATTAAAAATATCGATTCTAATGATTTTTTAGCATGTTCGAAAAAATTTCGAATTTTCGAACGTAGTAAAATCGCTTAAAGTCGTTAGTTTTAATATAAAAGTAATACAAATGTAAAAAACTAACGTTTTAAAGATTTTCAACAAATTTCTTGTTATGTTCAAAAAAGTTCGAACTAGTTTTTACTTTTCGAACTTGGAAAAAATTTTTGGAATTTCGATAATTGTGATACTAAAATAACGTAAACATGAAAAATATTAATTTTAATGATTTTTTAGCATGTTCGAAAAAATTCTTACTTGATTTGGAATTTTCGAACTTAATAAAATCATTTAAATTTCATTAATTTTAATATAAAAATAACACAAATGTTGAAAACTCTTTATTTCTTAAGATTTTTTATCATTTTACAAAAATTCGAATTTTCGAATTTTCAAACTTGTCGAAAATATTTAAAACTTTATAATTTTTACATATAAAAGTAAAGTAAAAATATTGATTTTTATGACTTTTAACCTTAAAAGTCAAATTCGAACCTTATTTTGAATTTTCGAACTTAGATTTACTAATTAAATTTTGATAATTAAAATATAAAATTATTTAAATTTAGATAATTGTGATATGAAAATAACATAGACTTGAAAAATATTGATTTTAATGATTTCCTATCATGTTCGAAAAATTCTAACTCAATTTCAAATTTTCATAAGAGTAAATTATGAAATTTCCATAATTTTAATAAAAAAAAAATAACTGAAACAAAAAAAAAATGGATTTTAATAATTTTTCAGCATGTTCGAAAAACTCCAACTTAATTTCGAGTTTTCGAACTTGACAAAAAGTTATAAATTAACGTATAAGAATAATATTATTTTTTATGTTTTTTAAATATGTTCGAAAAATTCGAAATTTTGGACATGTTCAAAAAATTTTACTTTATTTAAAATTTTCGAATTTAACAAAAAAAATTTTAAATTTATTGAATTAATAGTAAACTAATTTAAAAGTAAATAGTTAATGATTTTCATAAAGATTCGCTATTTTTTAACATTTCGAAATCATTTTCGAACTTGACAGAAAATGTAAAATACTTTTAAATAACTTAAAATTAATATTAATTTATTTTATATTCAATTTAATTACATTAGGTCATGTTCGAAAAAATATCGAACTTAATTTCGAATTTTCGAAGTTGTCTAAAAGGTTCGAAATCTCGAAAATTAGCATATAAAAATATTATAACCAAGCAAAAAAGAACTGAAAAAGTCATGATTTTAACATTGTTTTGTCATTGGTAAGATGTTATTTTTTTATACTTCTTGTTCACTGCTTTTGAAGCACTTCTCTTAAAACTATGTTCATACAATTTCTTAATAAAAATTCCTCTTTGCCCTATTAAATAATAATAAAATTTATAATTGAAAACAAGATCGAAGTTTCAAACATTCTGAAAAAGATTTAATAAGTAAAAATCATATTCGAAAAATTCGAACATTATTAAAAGGTGTAAAAAACTGTTAAATTTGCAAAAATTCTTTTAATAATAGCGTCATAACTGCATTACTTACATTTTTTTTAACATTTGAATCTAAAAATAAAAAATCTTTCTGATTCTTATCTATTTTTTAATTAATTGAACTTAAACTTGACCTTAAAATGAACTAAATACACAAATATCTATGAGACTCATCATTAAAATGTTTTAACTAACTATCAAATAACAAATTCTTTCTATGGCGCATTTTTAAATTAATTTAATTACAAAAAATATTAAAAGTATGTACTTGTAACCAATTGGAGACCGACCTCCTTCTCTAACAATTTTTTACGTTTGTTTATTCACTAAAAAATTCTTCTCAAAAATTTATTACAATAAAAATATTCTTCAAATTAATTGTAATAATTTTTGTAGCAATTATTTCTCTTTTGAAATAAAAAAATAAATTAGAAAAAACGTAAAATAAATCTTAAATGGAAAAATAAAACTGCGCAGAATAGAATGTGAATTAAATAAAAAAATTTAATGCTTGGTTTATTTTCATAACGAGATTTTTTTATTTTTGTTTCTATGAAAAAAAAAAAAATTCATTTGTTTATGAATTTAAAACGAGTTTAGAATTTCTAAACACAAAACGATTTAATGATAATATTCATTTTAAGCAGACTAAAATAAATTTGTAATTAATATCACATAAATTGTAAATAAAATAAAATTTACAAATTAAGAAAATATTTCTCTAAGGAATGTGTTAAATAAATACGCACTTTATGTTAATAAGGAAGTTAGGTAGCAAACGGTAATACGGTATTAAATTCATAAATAGAAGAATTTTACATAATTTATGCTATTTTTATTGTAAATAAAATAAAATAAAATAAAATACGAAAATTTAGTACAAAGTTCGAAAATTTTAAATAAGGTTAAAATTTTTCCAACAACGAAACACATAAAAATGTATTCGAATTTTTCGAACATGATAAAATTTTTAAAAATTAAGTATTTACACAATTTTCGAAATTTTTGCTTTTTTCCTCAATTTCAAAAATTCGAAATTAAGTTGGAAATTTTTCCAACATTATCAAGTATTATAAAAAATTAAGATTTAAAAAAAAATTTATTTAATTTTACTGTATTTATATATTAAAATTTCGAATTTTTTAACTTTTTTTCAAGTTCGAAAATTTGAAATTATATCCGAATTTTGCAAAATGGTGCAAAAATTCAAGATTTTAGTTAATTTGTAAATTTGTTTGTTATTTCGAACTGTTTTTACAAAGTTCGAAAATTCGCATTTTCAATTATGACTAAAAGTACCAAAAATCGGAATTTAATAATATTCTTGATATTTTTAAGTTCATTTTTTTAAATTTCGAAAAGTTAGAAATCACAAATTTAAGTTCGAACTTTTGGAAATTAAATTCGAATTTTCGAATATGTCCCAAAATTATAAAAATTTATATTTGATCACATTTTTTATTAATATAATAACTATTCATAATATGGACGTTTCTTTATAAACATTTTCCAAATTCGAAATTAAGAACGAATTTTTCGAACATGATTTAAAATGATTAAAATCAAGAAATTATCGCATTTAACAGTTTTTATTAAAATTTTTTCATATTTTGTCATTTTTATAAAGTTCGAAAATACAAAATTTGTATGTTCGAAATTCAAATTATTACTAAAAATTATAAAAATCGTTTATTTATCACATTTATATTATTTTTACACTAAAATTTTAAAGTAAATAATAATTTTTAACGTTTTTTGCAAAGTTTGAAAATTCGAAATTAAGTTGAAATTTTTCGAACATAAAGAAAATATAAAAATCTAAAATTTATAACATTTATTATGTTTTGATTATAAATTTTCATAAATTTGGAAATTTTTTATCAAGTTCGAAAATTCTAAATTAAGTTCGAATTTTTCGAACATGTTAAAAAATAATATAAATAAATATTTTATCATATTTATATAATTAACATTGCTTTTACCTTACATTTTTGATATTTTCAACTCTTTTTGTTAACATTTTAAAATTCGAATGTTTCGAACATGATCAAAAATCTTAAAAATAAATAGTTTATCATTTTTTATAATCTTACAAAAAAAATTCGTGGTTTTTTAATTGGTATCAATTTTCAAATAGTGTTCTAAATTTCGAAAATAAGTGAATTTTTCGAAAATAAGTTCGAATTTTTCGAACATAATCAAAATTAATAAATATCAATAATTTATTATATTTATATTATTTTACCATACAATTTCGCAATTTTAAGCTGTTTTTATTAAATTTGAGAATTCGAAATTAAGTTCGAATTTTTCGAATATGTTCAAAAAGTTAAAATTTAAAAATTTATTACATTTCTTATGTTTTTACTATACATTTTCATGATTTTTGAAACTTTTAACAACTACAAAAATTCGAAAATAAGTTCGAATTTTTCGAACATGATCAAAAACAATAAAAATCTGTATTTTATCATATTATTTTTCACACAAAATTTCGATATTTTTAACTGTACTTGCTATGTATTTTGAATTTCGAAATTAAATTCGAATTTTTCGAACATTATCAAAATTTACAAAAATCATAAATGTATCATATTGTATCATACATTTTTATGATTTTTTAAAATTTTTTTGAAGTTTGAAAATTTTAATAAACAATGTTGAGTTTTGTTGAAATTAAATTCTTTTTTTTTTTTATTTTAAAGAATAAGGAAGATTTTAGTTTTTATTTTGACCTTAAATTTTCAAATAAAAACATCATCCACATATTTGAAATAAATAAACAAAATGTCTTAACATTTTTGTTGAAAAACTAACATTTTAATTTTATTTATTAGAAAAGAGAGAAAATGTTAATAGGAATTATAATTTGCTTTGCCAAATTTTGACATTTGAATTCAAATTTATTTTCGAGAAAAATTCATACATTTTATTAAAATACTAATTCTAAAATGAAATCATTCTTTAAATCTAACAAAATAATAAAAGCTAATACGTATTTGCTTATAATTAATTATCTTGTACCACAGTAAAATCTAAAAATACCAGCTAGTCCCCTTAAAATAACAATAAATTCTTTCTTAAGAAAAAAATAAAAAACAACTAATTTATTAAACTAAACAAAATCTATGGCCACTGACTTATTTATTTAATGACAAAGAAAAATTCAATTGAGAAAATCGAAATATTTTAAATCCAAAACAAAAATTCCCAAGACTGTATTCGTTGTCAAGAGCTTTTATTTTGCTTCATTATTAAAAAGATATCTTTACAATATTTTTTAGTCTTTCTTTCAAATCTATCTTCCTTTTTATAGAGTTTTTACTGTATTAATATACTTAAGTATGTATTGATTACTTTTTTAAGATTATGACATAATACACATTTAACAAAACAAAATATTAATTTTCCTAATTTAGCTGCTGCTGCTGCTGCTGCTACTATAGATGCTATAAAACAAAATTACCCCCCACTTTAAAAGGTTCCCCTTTTTAAGAAAACACAAATGAGTCATGCCGACTGACTACACATGCAATCAAATCACTACCATTTTACTTATATCCCGTCCATATTTTGACTTTGTATTTTGGAATTGTTAGTGTTATCTGTTATTAAATCTTCTTTCTATTTAAACAATAATATTTGACAGTTATTTTTATTTTAAATACTAGACATTTAATATGAAAAAATATAAATAAAATCTTAAAGTTACGACGCATTATGATCTATATTAAACTTTGAAAAAAAATGCATTAAAAGATCTATTATTTAGATTAAAATGCTATATTATAAGAATTGTTTAGACTTAAGGTTTGCTTAGACTGAATAAAAAAGCTTTTTTAGACTAAATGAAAATTTATGATTAAAGTTGATTGGAGACTTAATAAAATCCTATGATTGAAGACTAACAACCGTATTAAAAAAAAACTTAAAACTGCTTTATATATATGCTTTATTTATATTTTAATGTTGCTTCGATCCTACTTTAAGGTTATTTTAAGATTATTTCTGTTACATTTTTCAAGAAAAAATAATAAATTTTTTGATTAATTTGTAAATTTTTGACACAAACGCCATATTTTTAAATGTCCGGATGTTAAGATTTGTACCGAAATTGAAAAATGTGTCAGTATAGCTATTTAAAAACGTATTAAATGAATTACGGAATAGGATAATATTTTCTGTAATTATTTTTAAACTACAAACATATTTTAAACTATTTTGTATTAAAATCATAAACATAAACAGAAAAATTTATGTTCTGGGTGCTTTTTGAATTAAAATACCAACACTCCGGCTTCCCGCATTTCAACCAAAGAACCAAGCTGAGGCAAAATTATCGGCGGCGGCTGCACGACATAATTTGGTCGGAAGCTTTCTCAAGACAGTATCTGCGGCGGCTTATATGTCGGCTTTTTTATTTGTAGAAAACCGCTTATATCGTCGGCTTACCTTGAACCGTTTAAGCCGATACATACATCAAAAATTAATCGGCGATTTTGAGCCTGTCAGTTGATTAGTTAATGTAGACAGTAAATTTGTGTTTGAATACGATTTTTTTTAATAAATACTTTAAGAGCTAAATTGCGGACTAAATTAAATGTGCTATTGATTAATATAAAGTCTTACATTTAAATCTTAAATACCCATGATTGAAGTTTATTTTGAGACCAAATAAAGATCTATGATTAAAGCTTATTGGAGACCAAAAAAATTATGATTAAGGCTTATTGAAGTCCAAATAAAGACCTATGATTGGAGACCAAATAAAGACCTATGATTGAAGCTAAATGAAAACCAAATAAACTCTCACGCTTAAAGTTTATTGTACACTAAGTAAAGTCATACATTTGAAGCTTATTTCAGACCACATAATCCAACAATTAAAACTTAAATTCTGCCTTTATAAGCTCATTTTTCTAGCCCACTGTATCTTTAAGAATTCTCATTCAAATTATTTTTGACAACGCAAAACAAATATTTGTAGCCTTTAAATGTTAAAGACGCAATAGCTTTGTCTTAAGGCCCCCCATCACAAACATTTTACAATAATACTCAAAATGTATCTGTTTACTATAAGATGCATTCAGTATTATAATGTTTATATATGTATATTTGTATTTTGTATTTATATTTTGTAGATACAAATCTATAAATATAAATCTTAACAATAATAATATTAAGAAAATAAAACATGTGCATTCAATACGTTAAAAATCTATCCAAATATTTACATTTTTCTAAAAGAATGATGAATATTTTTAATGTAAACACTTGTTGGTTTTATTTTTTATTCTTATACGATTTCGATTTTGTAAATGAAATTTAATAATATTGAGTTTTGTTGAAGAAATAATCTAAACAAAGGAGTGAAAAAAAAAAGAATTTCAAGTTTGTAAGAATTTATTTTTATTTTATTTACATAATAAAGTATATAGACCAAGTAATTTGGTTGAAATAAAATATTTTTTAAGGTAATTTCTTTATTTAATCTGATAAATAAAAATTTTTAAATATTTAAAAATTAATTAAAAATGTTAATATTTATTAAGAATATTTTAAAATTTTAGTTTTGTTTTTTAAAAACAAACTTTCAATACTTGTTTTTAATTCTTAATTAAATAAATAAATTTATTTATTTATAGCTTTCATTTGAAGCTTTCCATATAAAATTCTTAACAACAGCTCATTAAACATCTTTAATTTTGTAACAAATTTGTTTGTCCTCATACTTTAATTTATATTTTATTTGCTATATTAATTTCTTTTTAAAACCCCTAAATGCATTCTTAGCATTTATTTTTTCTCTTAATACATTTTTTATGGTCATTAATCTATATTAATTAAAGGCATTTCCTTTTTGTAAATGCATCTTTTAGTTTCAATTTTGTACGCTTTTTTAAAAACCATTTAATCTAATTTATTATTTACTTCCACCAATTGCTGTTGTCAAGTGTAAGTAGCTATTATGCTGCTTACTTAAATTACTTTATTATTCAATTACATTTAAGTTTTTTTTCACATTTATTATTCTCCTACGATTTTTCCGTCTGTCCGTCTGTCTTTCTTTCCTCTTAAATTGTGTGTGTTAAAAAAAAAAAAACAAAATTGCTGTAAATTTCTTTTCTGGGACAAAAGTTTAATGCACTTTTGTTAGTTTTTTGGTTTAAACAATTTTCAAAAGCAACTTTTTTTTTTGTTTCCAACACATCTGGTTTTAAATAGGAGAAAAAAATATTTCTTTCTATTTACAAGATTTGAATTTTGATTAAAGAAAAAAAAAAACTGAAAATAACTGCATGTAGGCCACAGAGAAAAGGTTTTTTAAATATTATATATTTATACAAAATATTTCAATTTTATATTAGCTTTTTTTATTATTTAGAGAAAGAGAGGTGAACTACCTTTTAATGGTGTATACGAAAAAAAACTTTCGCTTTTATTTCAAATTTATTCAAAAGTTAGACACACTTAGAAAAAGAAAACATTAGGTTTTACACGAATTTATGGTACCCTGTTTAAAGAATGACAGCTAGGAAGAAAGACAGAAGAGTAGAAAAGATATTTATTTATCTTTTAGAGTAGACAAATAGATTGTCAATCAATCTAAAAGAAAGGTGTGTGAGAGACAATTAACAGACATTTTGGCAGATGGTCAGAAAAAAAATTTAAATAAAGCAGCTAGATAATCTTAAAATTGTAGAAGATTTAAAAAGAGAATTAACCATTAATCAGATAATATACAACCGACATTTTTTAAGCGAAATTCTCAGACAATAAGAAGGTTAAACAATCATTAATTAAGGGCTATTATTATAACTTACCTATAAGATATCAGATAGTTAAAGGTAAGATGAACTAAAGTGTACAATAAAGTGAGCTTTATCTATTTTTGGTTATTACAACTTGGTTTTAAAGTAAATTTTATATTTTTGATAATACGGCAAGTTCAAAGCATTACCGATTACTTTTGGCCACTTAACGTAGTGGCAACATGCACTATTTGAACGTAACTGCCAGTAACGGCAATATAAACAAATAAAAAACAAAGACATTTTTAAAATAAATGAGTTAAAAAAAAACTAAATGACAACGCCGGAACAAATATAAATATAGACAGAAAAATTACTAAAAAGTACAGCTGTATAAATATGATTTTATTTATTTCAGAAAATATGACAGCTCTAAATGCATAAACCTTGCGATAAAAGATAATCGTCAGATGTTCTTCCCTTTAGATTATCGGACACTTTTGGCTTAATTTATACTTAAAATAACCATAAACAGTTAAAGTGACCGGTAACATTCTAAGTTTAGTTATTAGAAAGTTATAATAATGGGCCTAACAGTTTTATCGGACAATAACAAACCTCCGACATTTAGATAACTATCAGATGAATATCAAAAGTCCCAGACAAAGAAAATTAAAAAAAAAAAATAAAAAAAACAATTTAAAAGTAAAATCAATTAAAATGTTGTCGCAATTAAATATAACCTGACCAGAGATACAAGCCAATCGCCTCAAAATCGGCTTCCCGCCACCGGGGTATTTTCTACTTCATGCGCTACCGCCGGTTTTCATCTGCTTACATCGGCTCAAAATCAGCCGCCAAAATTTTCATTAAAATTCGACAAGAAACATATTATTCAATCTTATTCGAAGAAGTGAATGCAGTGGGCTCCATCTATTATTACCATTTTACTTACGCATGATGAATTTATCAGAATAAAGGATAATAAAATGTATTAAAGTAAATGAATACTAAATAAATCATGAAATCCCCATTTCTATTTCAACTACTTCAAGTTTTATGTCGATGGGGAGCGGGCGGCACAATATAACATTTATTAAATCCCAGACGAAAATTTAGCTACCGCCGAATTTGTTTAATTTGCGCCGCCGGCTTTTGGCTCGGCTTGTTTCTCTGCGCCCGACATCCGACTTTTGCGGCGAGTCTATATTAGAGAAATTTGTATCAAGACAAACGTCAAATTTTTGTTTGAATTGCAGATAATTTTTTATCTCTGTCAATTATAGGGGAAAACGTATGTCATAATAAACCGTGTAAAAAGTACCAACAACAATCAATATGGCGTCTTTTACCAAGCGTCTTTTACCAAGCAAAATCAAGACAAAGTTGTCAAAGCTCGAGCGCTGACAATTTTGTTTTAACGTTGCAATAATACTGACAAATTCAGTCTACATTAGACAAATCTTTATTCTGACAAAAATTTGACGTTTATCTTGATAAAAATGTGTCTAATGTAGTCTCGAAGTTAGGAAATCAATTAATTTCCCGACAAATAAAATAACAGACAATTTAAGGCAAATTTAAAAGAGTAATAGTCACACAAATGATTAAATATAAAAGGTTTTCTTAGAATGAAAAACAGACAGACGGAAAGACAGACAACTGATATTTTGTGTAACATTATTTAAAAGTAAAAAACAAATTTCCATTTCTCATTTCCTATCACTAACTTCTAAAACGACCCACTTATGTTCATCAAACTTTAAGTAGGGTATTCAATACAAATTTTACATCCGTTCGCTTTTTTATTTTAATTTTTTTTTTTTTTTTTTTTCGTAAATTTTTAATGGTCAATGTTTATTTTTAAAATACTAGTACATTGATGAGTTTGTATTCATACAATTTTGTTTCTATATACATTTTACTATTTCTCTAAATATGTACAGTCTGTAAATCAAATTATATACACATTAAAAACAAACATGTTTTTTTTTTTGTTTGTATAGACTTGGTGTTATAATTAAAGTTCATTGCATTTTTTTTCAAAAATTTAACGACGAAAATAATAAAATAGACAAGAAAGAGAAAGAAAGACTTTCTTTTTTATTTAATTTGAATAAAAAAATACAAATAAATACAGGTTGGGGGAAAGAAATACATACAAATTTATGCAAGAAAATAAATACAATTTTAAAAATTCTAAATTATCAAAAGATTAATATGTGATCTTAAAGATTATAAAAGAGATTTTATAATTTCCAACTAATATTCCAAAAAAAAAATTAGTTAAAAAAAAATAAAAAATTATTAATATTTATAAGGAAAAAATGTTTAATGTTATTATAATATTATGAAAAAAGACAGTTTAACTATAATATAATAAATTTTAAAATATTGAAAAAAAATGTTCAGTCGAGGTTTTCACATAGCAATTTTTCTTGCAGCAATTTTTTGTAGGCGAGAGCGGTAAAGAGAATGTAAAAGTTTAGTATTCCCTTCTTCCCCTTTCTGCAATGAACTGAGACCGACATAAAAAAATGAAATACAATTTTTGTCATATTTTTTATTAAAATATTGAAAATTGAAAGTTAAAAAAATATAATAAAATATTGCCATTTCTTTTTTCAAAGGAATTTTAAAAAATAAAGTTTTGCTTAAAAAAAAAAAAAAATCATTAAGAATATTTAAAAGTTTAAAGACTTGTTAAAAAAATTTGCCACTCCCTATTTTAAATAAGAATTTTAAAACTTTCAAAATTTTACCTTATAAGAAAACAAAAGTCAACATTTTATTAATTACATGCGAGTACTTTATAATAAATATAAAAGTTTTTCCATTAAATTCAAAAATTAGGTATTACAATTTTTAAATAATTTTAAAATTTATTAAAAATATAGAAACAGCTAATAGTAAGTAAAAAAAATAATTTGTCATATTTCAATATAAATATAAATTTTGTAGTAATGAAATTATTACTACAAATATATTTACACAAATTCCCCACAAAGATTTAAACTTATATGGTACTTAAATATGCCAAATTTCCTTAAAATATTGCTCTATTTAAAAGATTTATAATAATCAAACCACTTTTTCGGGAAGACATTTGTATGGGGACAAGGTGAAATAATGGACCAATCATAACCAATAGGCATCCTCCTTGGACTATAAGAAATCTGTGTACCAAATTTCATTAATTTATTTTCAAAATTGCGATCTGTAGTTTTTTTACAACGTTTACATGGACGGTCAGACAGGCGGACATCGATAAATCGACTCAAAAAGTGATAATAAGCCGACTGTTATAAATTACGGTGGGTTTTAGACCAATATTTTTAGATGTTACAAACATCAGCACAAATGCATAAAACCCTCGCCTATGGTGTTGCAGGGTATAAATATGTATGCATGTATATATATTAACATTTCATAAAAGCTTTTAATGTCTACAATTGGAAACTTAAATAAATTTTGGTCCCTTCATAGAAAAAAAAACAAAACTTTAATTGAAATTATTTAAGGTTGTATTAAATATAATATATTAAAAAAAGCTCATAATGTAATATGTTGAAATATTTTGAACTTTTCTTAAAAGCTCATAATTAGATCTAAAAATAAAATAAATTAAAGCTTTACCATCTCAAGCTTTAAATAATAGTTTGATTACATTAAAATTTTTAACTTTATTTTTATTAAAAATATTATTATTTTATTTTATTTTTTTTAATTTTTTAATTTTTTTTTTTTTTTTTTTTGATATTAAAAAATACAATTTTGTATCTCTTTTTAAAAGCTTTTGTTGTATTAACCTTAAATAAAATTTGGTAATTTTATATTTGAAATATAAAAAAAAATTAATTAAAATTATTACTATTTTTTATTTTTATTAAAAACTATGAATATTTTTATGAATTTTTTTTAAATATTTGTTAATAGTTTTTAAAAATGTTTAAATTTTATTAAAGCTTTTGTACTATTGAGAAATAAAAAAATTAAAATTTGATCGCTTCATGCTTGAAATATACAAAGAATTCTAATGTAATTACGATTTTTTTTTTTTATTTTTATAAAAAATATTAAATTTAAATATTATATATAAAAAATTTTTCAAAATTTCAACTTTTAATAAAAGCTTTTGAAGTCAACTATTGAAAACTACTTCATGCTTAAAATTTAAAAACAAAAAAAAATTGAAATTATGACTATTTTGAAATAATTGTTTGTTTTGATTTTTTATTTTTTTTTCAAATTATAGAAATTTTGAGGTTATATTGAATTTTTTAATTTTATTTATTTTTAATGTACTATAATATTTAAAACAAATCTAAAATTTTGTATTTAAATTTTGTGTTTTTTGGTGCAAAATGCTAAAAAATTAAACAGTGCTTTTTAAAAAAAGTCTACATATTAATTTTAAATGGAATTTTTGTTTTTTTTTAAATAAAACTATAAGATAGAACTGTAAATTGTTGATAGAGACAGAGTTTAATACTTACATTTAGAACTGTCTGCGTGTATTTCAAATAAGAAAATTATTAGCAAAAAGTTAAAAATGGAAAATTGTTATTAGAGATTTTCAAAAAAATGTTCTAAAAGTGATCTATGTTTTCTATGAAAATTATTTTAGCTTAAATTTCTTTTAAAATGTGTTTTATTAAAAAATTTTAAATTTTTATTTATTTTCTTAATTTCTTAGGGAGATATAGCAGCGGTAAAGGGTGTTTTTTTATTTAATAATAAAATTATTAAAGATTCAAAACAGTAAAATGACGTAATTTCATTTATGGTTTATGACAAAGAGAAAATAAAATAAAAATACAAACAACATATAAAACGAGAAAAAAAGTTCTACACGAATTCTTTTTAGGAATTTTATAGAATTTTGTGTTTGTACAATGAAAATAATGAATAATAATAAAACCCCAATAGGAAATGTTTAAAAGTTTATAAACTATAAAAATAAAATTAAGGTCACTTGGCAAATATTTGCCACATACTTCTATTTATTTCCTCAAATGAGTAATATAAGGATTTGAAATTTTTCTGTAAAGTTTTTACAATTATTTTTTTATTTTATTAATTTATTTTTCTACATTCAATTTCTAAGCACGTTTCTTATTTTATTTTTGCCATTTCCCTCCAATATCCAAAATGAAATTTATTTCATTTTAATTTTTAGCTAAATTTAGTTAGTGACCACTTTACGTGCTGGCATTTAGTGTACAGTTTTCTAAATTTAGTCTCAAATATATAAAATCAAAAAAAATTAAACAAATAGAAAAAAAAACACTTAATTTTTTTCGTATTACTAACGGCAAATGAAAGAAAACTTTGTATTACGTTTATCGTT
The DNA here is from genome assembly GCA_951394005.1 of Protophormia terraenovae. Lineage (NCBI taxonomy): Eukaryota > Metazoa > Arthropoda > Insecta > Diptera > Calliphoridae > Protophormia > Protophormia terraenovae. The sequence goes on from OX596077.1 coordinate 130,834,372, forward strand.
AGAAAATTAGTTTAATTATTAGAAAAACGCAGCAGGAAATTGAAAATTTCAAATTGAAAAAAAATCATAAAAACTAATAACAAATATTAAAGAATTGTATTTTAAATTAAGAAAAGAAAACATATGGCTAAATTTATTAAACAGGAAAATCGTGAAGAAAAAAACTTTAATTAAATAAATTAATATTAAAAACAAAAACAGCTATGAAGTAATTAAAATAAATTAAAGTAATAATAAAAGAATTCAAGAAATTATTTACAGAAAATATGCGAAAAATGTGAGAACAAATATTTATATAAAAAATTTGTTTAAACAAAATTAATTTTATTTGAAAAAAAGGCGTTTTCTTTGAAACTAATGTAAAGTAATATTAAACTATAAAAAATCTTATAAAAAAAGCTTTAAAAAGTTCTATATTACAACTTATATAGAACTTAAAATATCCCTACAATAAAAACTTTTAAAATATTTTTAGAATTAAAGCTTAAAAAAAAACTATTAATAACATTTAAGAGAATAAAAATTTCAAATGTCTTAGATAAAGGCCTGAAAAAAAAACTTTTAAAATTCCTATGAATCATACAAAACAAGTTAAAAATATGTATCTGTAGTTTAAGCCTACAGAAAGCTTATAAAGTTCTAGAATTGAAGCTTTTAAATCACTTTAATAATACCTAATATTGAAGCCTACAAAAAGTTCTAAAACTTCTTAGATCAAATTTTAAGGTTCTATTAGCTAAAGCTTTTAAAAGAATCTACTAATATTTATGTTTGAAGCCATTAAAAAGTATATAAAGTTCTATTATTGAAATTCTTAAAGAACTTTTAAAAAGATCTAATAATAAAGCTTAAAAAAGTCCTACGATAGAATCATTTCAAAACATTAAAAGTTCTATAATTGAAGTCACATAAAAAAGACTTATCTCGATTAAATGTATTAAGTACATATGTAAAGTTTTACAGCCGTATTCACAAAAAAATAATGTATGCTTGATAACGAGTTACTAACTTTTTGTATGTAAATTTCCATAAGAAAAAGTTAGTAACTCTTTATCAAACTCACATTAATTTTTGTGAATACGGATGTTAGGTTTGAAGTTCTATGTACCTAATCCCAACAAACCAAATGATATCGTAATGATATCATTACGATATCATTTCGGTGATATAAAAGCCCGAGAATGATATCATTTATAATTCTAAAATGATATAGGTTGCTTTCTAAAAGGTACACTCGAAAACGATATCATAATTTTTGAAAATAACGATATTAGTATATCGTTAAATTTAAGCAGCGCGATAATTTAGCAATATATTGCAGAAAATATACATACATGTCTGCTAAGATTGGGTGAATATATAATATTCTAAATATTTTATCAAAAATTAATAAAATAACCATATTAAACTAAAGTTCATCGTGCTGCAAAACATTTTATATGTAATACGAAACTTTTGTAATCCGAAGACAATTCCTCTTTAAATCCGAGCTAATATTGGTTTCTTTATTTTATCCTCTCTTAATTTATCGATTCCCCTAAATTTAGCTGTAAAAATATAATTTCCATATTATGATACTGTATCGTTTCTTGGTTTGTTGGGATATTGAAGCTTTTAAAAAATTCCTAAATTATGAAAAAAAAATATTTAATAAGTTATCCAGTAAAAGTTTATAAGAAAACTTAAAAAGAACTGGAATATCAGCTAATAAAAAAAACTAGAACTGCATTAAGGCTACAGTTTTTAAAAAGTTTGAAGTTAGTCCAATATTGAAGCTTATAAAATGTCCTTCGATTGAAACTTATAAAAAGCCTTTAAAAGTCATGCGAATGAAGCTTATATTAAATTTTAAAATATCCTTAAATAAAAGCTTATAAAATATTTAAAAGATTGAACTATTAAAACATATAAAAAACGTTTAAAAGTTCTACGAATAAATCTTATATCAGACTTTTAAATGTCCTTACGATGGCGAAATGAAACAGGTGGCAGCAATAATGCGGCGAACTCAGAATTAAGTTTTTAAACATGGATTTGGACACTTCAAAAATTGAGCTTATTTTTGACAGGAAGGACATCAAAAATATCTGTGACTGAAAGCTATAAAAAATAAACTGAAGTTCTAAATTAAACTCTCTTCTCTTAAAAGTCTAAAAAAGCTTTAAAAATTCTTTATTGAAGCTTGAAAATGTCTTACAATTAAATATTTTAAAAGGACACACAAATATCAGTCTATAAATGACGTAAAGTTCAATTAATGATTTTAATGTGGTATAATTAAAGGTTTTAAAGTTTTAAAACGTTTCGAAGTCCTACAGGCAAAGCTTATAGAATATGTGCTTTAAAATGTCTTTTGATTAAGACTTAAAAAATCATATAAAAATTAAACAAAGTTTGTGAGGGACTTAAAAAAGATTGCATATTGAAGCTTACAAAAAGCTTTAAAAATTGTACGTTAAAGATTCTTAAGATTGGAGCTTTTAAAATACGTTTAAAGGAGCTACAGTTGCAACCTATAAATGACTTTAAATGGAACTTTAATTAAAGCTTAAAAGTCCTGCGATTAAAGCTTTTTTTAAATATGTATACATAAAGCTAATTAATGTAAACGTTTAAAATACGTTCGATTAAAATTTATAAAAAGTAATTTAATTATTCCTTTAAAACTAAAAAAATTTCTTAAAAATGTTTAAATTTTTATTGTAAAAAAACGCCTTTTTTTAATTTAAAATTTTCCTTGATTTTTTTATTTATCTCTTTTATTTAATCTCTTGTTTAAAAGCAATTAAGTTTTGAAATTAAAGAGTGTTATAAAAAACGTAACAAATTAAAAAAGCAACAAGAACAAAAACATATAATAAATTCCTTAAGAATTAATAATTTTTCTTTTTAAAAGTTGTTGTATTTTCATCTAAATCCAAAAAGGGTGTGTTCCATACAAAAGAAAATACATATTTAAAAAAAACAACAATAAAAAAATTTAACGCACACACAATAGCAATTACATTAACACACACACATACACAAACCCACTTGTAATAGCAACAACATTAACAATGGAGATGGACTAGTGAGTATTACAAACAAAATTGACTCACGTATAATGAGAACACTAAAGAGCAAGACACATATTTTCCGTTATTTAAAAATATTTCAAGGAGAGTTTATATCACTAACCCAACTCTCTTAAGAGTATATATAATTTTGTACAGTGTAAGCAAGTTTGTATGTGTTTCTATAAGAAAAAAAAAAGGAATTTGAGGGGGTGAGTACCAGATTATGTGTGTGTTTAATTAAAGTGGGCTTCGTAAGGAGGGGGATTATAGAAGAGTAGAAAAAAAACTTAAAATTCCATTAAATTAAAAAACAAATAAACAACATAAAAAATGCTACTGTCTGTTTATCTACCAGTATTTATGCATACATACATATTGTACATACATATGTTTGTAAATGTATAGAAATGTGTATAAATTTGTGTGTTTGAAAAATAAGATGCGTCCATATGTTAAACCTCAAATACCACAGTTGAAAAAAAAACTACATTATATGAACATGGAAACCAAATAAATTTTAAATCATCACAAAAGTCATTTATTTATTGTCTGTCCATATGTTTCAGAATAATGAATATAAAGAAAAAGAAGAAGCTGAGAAGATAAAGATGAAGAAAAATAGAAAATCTTAATAAAAAGAACAACAAAAAAACAAATAAAAATAAAGACCACCGCTTAGAAATTTTCAAAACAAATAAACCAAACAAAAAAAACTTCAATACTTTTTAAGGCAGCAACGTTAGGTGTGAAGAAAATAGGGCGGCGGCTTTGAGAAAAAATTAAAAAAAAAAAAAATAAAACAATTTGATTAAAATAAGTAACTTTCCAGGAAATCAATGATTCTTTTGAAGACATCTACATAAAAAAAAAATAAAAAAGCAGTGTTTAAAATGTAAATATACGGCTTTGATTTACACAAAATTTTTCTCTATACGAGCTGCCAGATTTCTTTAATATAAAAATGTAAATAAATAAAAATCCTTTACAAAATCTTCCGGTTTTTTAGCTTAATTATGTGGCAAAGCTTGGTGAATAGAATAGAGTTTGTGTTTAGTGCAGCCAGATGATTCAAAGTAAGAATTTCCGAATTTCGGTTTATTTCAGAACATAATATAGGGTTTAATCTGGCATATAAGGTCCAATTTAAATTGATTTATTTTATTTTACATTAATTTTATTTCAAATAGTCATTCTAGTTTAAAAAATTGTATTTGCCAATTTTTTATTTAAATATCTGGTAACCCATAATGTAATCTTAAGCAAAAATTAGAAAATTTTTTATCAAAATAAATATTGTTTTTTACATATGACAGCTGTAACAATCAAAAATAATGTGTAGCTGTATAACTAAGGTTATATTATATAGATTCGCACTGACTTTGACATTTGTCTGGATAAAAATTTGTCTAATGTAGACACTGTTATATAAAGAAAATTTTAATTTTGAAACAAAAAATCATGTACGTTAAACATCTGGCAACCCTGGTTAAAGGCTTAAATTATTTGTAATTTTGTAAACATCTGGTAATTTTAACTAAAAACATCAATGAAAAAATTACATAATTTTGAAATAAAAAATAAATAAAAATTCGATTTAATTTTTTTTTATAGTTTTTGTTTAAAATGGTTAAAATTGTCAAAGCTGACAATTGATTTGTAGAAATTGATTTTTTTATCATTTTCCAGGTGGCAAATTATACGACAAAGAACTAATAGTTTTTTTTTTCAAAGCAAACCATCCTTAAAATTTATAATTATTTTTTTAACATCTGGTAACACTGAGTTAAATTTTTAATGTTTTTTATTTTAAAACCACTAATAATTTAGGAATAGATATTTGTAAATTAAACTTTTGTAACAACAAAACCGTATGAACTCCAATATTTGAAATTTTTTTCTCTTAAAAACATCTGGTAGCCAGACATGACATATTAAAAGTCAAAAATCGTAATTTTTGTAGATTTTCAAATTTGACGAAGCTTTCCTTTTTTTAATATCTGGAAACTAAATATATAGTAGTAAAAAACTTAATCGCCACTTACTGGCTTTTCAAAACTCTGGCAACTGTTAATATAAACTATAACTTTTGGATACGATTGATTCGCCAATCTTGATGCAAATTGATATAGCATTTCTTAGCCAGAGCTACCACATTATTTAAAGCAAGAAATTTTAATAATTTTAGATTTTTGATATTGCCAGATTATTTATTTTTCCTTTCTAAAACATCTGGTAAACCTGAAACTAAATTGTAACGAGAGAAGGTCTTTAATTCTGACTTCTGAAACAAAAATAAAGTCTGAGTTGTAAAATTTACCAATTTTCAATATTTAGAAACATTTGGCGATATTATTTTTTACTTCAGTTTACTCAACCAGGTTTACCAGATGACTCACAATAAAAAAATCTCAAGTTTTATAGATTTTTAAAATAAAAAAATCTAAATTATAAATTCAAATTTTTTAAACCATCTGGCAGCTTTGATTATAACTCAGGCCGGCTTTGACAGATAATTTAAAATAAAAAATTCTTTGAATTTATAAAAAATTTAACAAAAAAAAAATGTAATAAATTTTCAAAATTGCCCATTGCTTGTTAAAACATATGGTAACGCTAAAAAAAAACTTCAGTAGCCTCAAACGGTGCTGCCAAATTTTGTTCGTATAAATAATATTGCAATTTTTAAAGTTAAAAAAAATTTAAGATTAGCCTTGTTTTAACAAAAAACGACACGATTATTATTACGATGCCAATTAATGTCAAATGTTAAAAAAAAAAAATAATAGTGCAATTTAAATAAATGCTTTAAATTAAAAAAAAGATCTTTAATTAAATTTTTACTTCTAAAACAAAATTTTAATAATCCCAAAAAATTTTACATATTTTTAGTTTTAATCTTTTCAAATGATGATTAATAGTAGTGCTGGGGTTGATGGTGGCGCAGAGTTTAATGGTAATGCTCTTATGGCTCCATATTTCTTGGTGTTGTCGATGATACATACAATATAACTAATAATAAAATATACAATTTGTATAATATAATTTCTTTTGTTTTTTTGATGATGACATAATTCCAATTCAAAGTTACCAATAAGGGTTGCGGTGTTAGGTGGGCGGAGAAAGCAGAAGTTATAAGAAGGAAGTAAATCCTTGGCAAATTGTTGTTTATACGAATTAAAGTAATAAGGTTATTTTCTACAATATATACAGTGGTGGCCACGAATTTAAGACACGACATGTAACGAACTAAGTTGTGATAATTATTACAACCCTGCAATATAAAATTAGATTTTGTTAATTTTTCAGTGTACCCTGTAATGTTAAGATCAATTACCGTTATTTGGTTTTGTTTGTGTATACATTTTGTTGCTGTTTTTATTATATTTTCGTAAAAACGTGCTTTTGAAGCTGGTCACGAATTTAAAACATATAAGAAATATTTGGTTTTTAAGTGATTTTTTGGTGTTTTTTGAAGCTAAAAGGTAAGTAATGAATGTTTTATTCCATTTAATGTTAGAATACATCAAAATATTTAGTTAGAAATGGCCAGAGGTACTTGGAGTTCGGATGCCGAGCGAAAATTGATCCAACAAATGAATACTGATGGAAAAACAGTAATGGAAATTTCCAAGCTACTAAAATGTTCCAGATCCAAGATTTACAATGCACTGGAACACATCAAGCAACATGGCACTACCAAAAATGTCAAACAGCACCCTAGAGCCCGAAAAACTACACCCAGGGAGGATAGCTTAATTTATAAATCAGCTGCTAAAGATCCTTTCAAGAGCTCAAGTAAAATTAAAAATGAGATTTCATCGGATTTTGGTATTAATATATCGTCCAGGACAATAAGAAGACGTCTGAATGAGAAGAACTTACGTGGGTGTATTGCACAACGTAAACCACTTGTGTCAAAAAAAAATATTAAATCCCGACTAGCGTTTTCAAGAGAAAATCTCAATAAGCCGATGACATTTTGGAAAAATATACTTTGGAGCGACGAGTCGAAGTTTTGTCGCTTTGGTTCTGATGGAAAACAGTACGTATGGCGTCCTCCAAACCTGGAGCATCACCCAAAGTACACCCTTAAAACGGTTAAGCATGGTGGTGGAAATGTCATGGTGTGGGCAGCATTTTCCTGGCATGGTGTAGGTCCCATTCAGAAGATTATCAATAAAATGGACCAGCATATTTACAAAAACATACTGACAAGCATCATGATACCATTCGCTGAAGACAACATGCCTCTAATGTGGAAATTTATGCATGATAATGACCCTAAGCACACTTCACGCCTAGTGAAGAGTTGCTTAGAGGAAAATAATATCACAGTTCTGAAATGGCCAGCTCAATCCCCGGATCTCAATCCAATTGAGAACTTGTGGAATGATGTTGAGGAGCATGTACGAGCAGTAAAGCCAAAAAATTTGACTGATTTATGGGAAGAAATTCAAAAGGCTTGGTATGCCATTCCAAAGGAGCGCTGTATGGCCTTAGTTGAAAGTTTACCCAGGAGATGCGCTGCTGTGATTCAAAATAAAGGATTTCCCACCAAATACTAATATTGTTTTATGAAGCTGAGCTTTACTTTTGTGAATTAACTTTTATTTTGCCTATGTCCTAAATTCATGACCAGGCTTAAACTTGTATTAATCTGTATAATATGTAAATAAAAATTGGAAACTAAATATAGGTAACAAACTATTGTTGATTTTTTTTCATAACATTACTAGGATCTTTAAAAAATAACATGGATCTAAAATTTGTTCGATAAGATGTAAAAATTATCAGAAATATATAAGTGAAATGTCGTGTCTTAAATTCGTGGCCACCACTGTATGACTATTGTAAATATATTTTGAAATGAGAAAGTGTTAAAAAGGACTGACTAAGTGGCGTCTCTGGTTACTATTAAGTTTTGGTTTTAAAAAAGGATGACTAATGCCTTCAAAGACGTAATGAAAATCAATAAATTATAATAAGTAAATTTATTTGATTTTCAAAAAAAAAAAAACTGATGAAATAATACAGATTTTAAAATATGTGTATATATTTTTAATATTTCATTTTCTAATTTACCTGTGAAAGAGCTGAACATTTTGTATAAATTTGTTTTTGTTAGATTTTAGGACAAAAGAAGTTTTAAACAATTTGTTTTATTTTTTAACAATTTCTGTTTGTTTTGTAATTTTATTTTAATTTATGCCTATTTTTATTATAGCACGTTTTTAATATTATGTTTGATTTATGTTAATTTGTTGCTTTTTTTTTATTTTTTCAAAAAAAAATTTAATTATTTTTTCTTAAATCTTTATTTAAAAAACCACAACACACAACCGTTCCTCACGTAAACACGTATAACACTGAAATAAATGTTACACTCTGCACAAATAATAAGCAGAACTGCTTCTTTGAGTAGAATTGAAATGAAATGGAATGAAATAAAGAAAAAAAAATACTCAAAAATTAAAAAAATACTGCAGTCACACAAAAATATTTCAAAGAAATAATAAAATATGATACTAATGTTATTATTTCAAGTACATTTTTAGAGTCATAGTAATCCTGGACTATTAATTAGGAAAAAATCAGTGAAATGTCTTATACAAAATTATATTGTGATGCCCATCATCGTATGAAAATACATTTGAACATATTTTTACTATTTGAGTCAAATTAAAAAAAAAAAACACTCAAACACTTGTTGACATCAATGAGTAAAAAATTGATTTTATGAGAGAGGGAAAGAAAAAGAATGAAAGCATAAAAACCGGAAATTGAACCCAACAAACAATTATAATCTAGTCATATAATAAAATATAAAATGAAGAAAAAAAAATTTAAATTTATAAGTTCGTCAAATTATTGTTTTCATAAATTTAAAAATCCAAAATCATTCATATTCTCCATTCTAAAGAGCAATAAAAGAGTTTTTGAAATTTTTCCTAAAAGGGAAACATTATTTATTAAACAATTTTAATACATTTTGTATATTTTCAATATTAGAATTTACTTATAAATGAGTTTTAGTAAAAATTTCAAAAATTTCATTTAAAAATGTCCCATTAGAGGAAATTTTACTTAATTTAAATTTTTTATATATTTCAATATATTTTCATTAGAAATAATAAATTAAGCAAAAATTAAAAAAAAAATCAACTTTCCCTTTAAAAAAAAAATCCCTTTAAAGGAAATTTTATTTATTGAACAATTTTTATATTTTTATAACGTTATATGTATTAGTTAAAATTTAACTTTAAAAAATATTGTGCCAAAAAAAAATCTCTAAATTTAAAAATTTTTATTTAAATTTATATTTTTTATAAATTTCAATATATTTTGATTAGAAATGTGAAATTAAACAAACATTTAAGAAAATTTTTAAAATTTCTCAGTCTTTAGAAAAATCCCTTTTAAGTATTTTGTTTATTGAAGCATTTTTAATTTTTTTTATATTTTATTGGTTAACATTTAATTTTAAAAAAGATTTTGCTAAAATTATAAAAATGTCTCTAAATTTAAAAATTTCCCTTTTAGGGAAATTTTATTTAAATGGATATTTTTTTATATATTTCAATATATTTTGATTGAAAATGTTAAATTAAAAAAAAAATTTAAGAAATTTCAAATTTCCCTTTCTTTGAAAAAATTCCCTTTTAAGGAAATTTTATATATTCAACAATTTTTAAAATTGTTTATATTTTATTGGTTAAAATTTAATTTTTTTTAAATATTATTCAAATTATAAAATTTCTCTAAATTTAAAAAATTTCCTTTAAAGGCAATTTAATTTAAATTGATATTTTTTATATATTAAACTGATTCTTGTAATTCTTTAAAGTAAGAGTTAAAAATTAAAAACGAAAATAACCGTTTTTGGAAAGCTTAACTAAATTGTTCGTTGGGTTCTGTTCTCAAGAAGAGAGTTATTTAAACTGTTTTATATCTTTTTGTAGTTTATTTTATGAAGCATACTTTTAGGAGTTGATTCTAAATAGTATGTAGTAGTATGGATATAATTTGTATGAGTAATGTTTCATTAATACTATGTTCCAATAAAACTGCGCAATTTTTAAAATTAGGAAAAATTACAAAAAAACAACAATAATGCAACAGTTTCCTGCGGAACAACAAAAACAGTACAAGGTGAAAAATAAATTGAAAAATTAGCACCACAAAAACTAAAAGACTTGACCTATTTAAAGAATAAATAAGAAAATAAATCAAGGTGCTAGTCAGCTAATCCCAAATAATGTAAACAACAATGAAAGGTAATTATCCGTTGTTTTTTTAAGAAAAATATAAATTATAACAGATTATCTTAAATTGTTTCTAATCCGTCCACATTTTTATATAAAATATACAATATATCTTATAAAAATCTAATTTTATTCTTATTTTTATTTTTATTTTTAAATTATAATTTTTTCCCTCTCAACTTTCTATTTCCCAATTTAAGCAATCATCCCTAAAACCTTAAGCAAAAATTCTATAAACTGGCAACTCTTTAAGAGCTCCCTAAAGTATGCTAGGTAAATTACTTATCATAAGATAATGCCGTCTCTTTTAGAAATCTTTTTTTAACGAGATCATTTAAGTTTAGTTTTTTTTTCATTTCTAAAATTAAGTTTATTTTTATATGTTTAAAAAAATTATAATTTTCTCGGAAAATTTTATAAATTTTCTTTTAAATTACTTGACACAATAGTCTTTGCGTTGCTGTCTAATGACGGCCTCTAATTTTAAGCATCTTTCCCTTAAGCTGCCATTTTCCTTTTGCAAAATATCAATAGTGGCATCCTTTTTCTCAATGGCTTGTTGGACTCTGAAAGCATAATAAAAGTTTTAGTTTTAAATAAGAAATTTTTATTAATAATAATTTTACCTTTTATGAATTTTTTGTATTTCCTGATCACGTTCCTGTTTCAAAGCTTGCACTTCATTTTGTATTTCAGAACGTAGATTTTCTCGTAATTGATCACGTTCCGTGAGAAATTCAGAGCTCATCTTTTTTGGAGGGAATATTTGTAAGAATTGATTTTATTAATATATTTTTTTTTAGTAAAATAATTAAAAAGAAATCTCACCTTTTTAGTGTGTTCCAATTCAATTTGCAATTTTTTAATTTCAGCTTGGAAGTTCCTGGCCTGAGCATCAGTTTCCGCTAATTTATTGCGTGTCTCGGCATATTTTTCTCTAACAGATTTTTCTACCAGCTCCAGTTCTTGCAAATCTTTTTCATATTTCTCTTTTAAGCGACTAAAGGGTATAAATTAAAAAAATATTTAATTTTTTTATTTAGATTAAAATTTTTAATTTAAATTCAAATTTTTCGGTTATAAAATTTCGAATTCGAAACTTCGAATTTTTGAACTTAAAATGTTTACTTAAAACATAGGTGAATTTTTATTACTTTTAAGTTAAAAGTATTAAAAATTCAACTATTTTTTTATAACAAAAATTTCTACAAAATTTGTATATAATTTTTCAAGTTCGAAAATAACTTGTAATTTTTCGAACTTCAAATGTTAAGGCAAAACTTACAGTATAAATTCTTTTTATTTAGAATATTTTTTTTAATGTTAAAATCATAATATAACAACAGAAGGTAGAATCACTAGAGAGAGTTGTCAATTTTATTTCTTGTTAAGTCAAAAAACTGAAAAATGGAAAGCAGAAAACAAAAATCAAGAATGAAAAAAAAATATTTTGTTACATACATACATACATAAGTAAATCATTAAAACTGTTTCTTGAAATGCAGAATGTGAGCCCAGTGTGAACTTTTAATACAAACATTTGTCCAATAGGACATTTAGAAAACATATATCTGTTAATATTTGTTTTTTATAATAAAATTTTGTTGCATAAATTTGTTTTTAGAAGTTATTGTTTTATATTTAAAATATTTTTTTTTTTTTCTAGTTTGAAGTTTTATTTTAATTTTTTTTTGCATTTTCTTTTGATTCATATGTGTTTGACTTTTCAGGGTAAATAAAAATGAGAACAAACTTTCTACTGATTTTACCTTTAGTAATTCTATCATGGTTAAAATGAAATTATGTTCACTTTTATTAGTTAAGTTTGAAGAGTTGAAATTAATTTCGAATTATTCGAACTTAAATTTTGGCAAATCAATAGTTTATGTCATTTAGATTATTATAATGTTTAAATAAACTTCTAACATTTTCCGTTAAGCTCCAAATATTAATAATTTCAATATTAAGTTCGAATTTTTCAAACTTTAAATTTTAAGCATAATATTATAAAAATTTATAATTAAGTTCATTTATAATATTTAAGTAAAAAATTTAGCTTTTTGTTTAAGTTCGAAAATTTTAATTTATGAATTCAATAAAATTCATAATTTAATAAAAATCAATAACTTTATTTAGAATATTTTTCTGATATTTAAATAAAATTCTATTTTTTTTTTTTGTTAAGTTCGAAAATTTAATATGAAGTTCGAACTTTCAAGTCAACTCAAATTTTAAAAAATGTATTATTTTTTCAAGAATTTTATTTTTAAGAACCAACCTTATTTTATTCTCAAATTCCTCATTATTCTTTAATGCCTCCGCATCCATTCTCTGTACTATGGCATCTATCTGACGATCTCTCTCATTGCGATAGTGTTGCCGTATGGCATTTTCCTTTTCTACCTGCTGTACTTTACATTTATTTTCATATTCCGTTTTCCATATTTCAAAATCAGCTTCAAATTGTTTTTCTCGACTATTTAAACGATTTAGGAATTTTTCTTCTTGTTTTGACATTTTTTCTTGAAGTTCTGCTATGGTTTGTTGCAGTTCTGAGTCTTTTTCTTGTTGCCATTCTTGACGTTTGGTTTGCAATTCCTGTTCTTTTGCTTTCAATTCATTTTGTAGACGTTCTTTTTCCTTTTGATGTTCCTCTAACAATTTTTGTTTTTGTTCTTCAAAGCTGTGACGTTCTTCACAGATTTGTTGTTCGAATCTTTCTCTTATAGCATTTCTTTCTTTGGTAATAATAGATTCTCTATCTTGGGCACAAGACTCTCTTATGGATTTCTCTATTTGCTCGTGTTTCAAACGAGCTTCCTCTAAGGCTTCTAATAGCTGTTTTTGGTGCATCATTTTTAATTCATTAATTTCTTTTTGATGATTTGCATTCATTTTATTAATTTCTGCCTCTAGACCTTTGACCGTTAGTTCCTGAGATATTTTCAATTAATATTTGTGTCTCTAATTTTAAATTCTCTTACTCACCTTAATTTTCTTGGTATTCTCTCTTACCCATCTTTCTCTTCGTATTTTCTCTCCCGCCATGGTATTCTCTTTAACTCTGGTAATTTCTGTTTCTAATTTGTGTTCCCAGGCTTGATTTTGTGACTCTAGACGTCTAGTGAGAGCCGCTACTTTTTCACACAAGGATCCCTTATCCTTTAACAATTGCTCTATAAAACCTTGATGTCTTTTGACTATAGCCTCATAATGTTTCTTTTGTTCCTTCATACGATTATTGGCATTTGATTTTTCGGATCTTATGCTTTTTTGTTTTTCGGTGCGCACTTTTATGACATGCTCTTTGGCCAGATGCACAGCATTGGCCAACTCATTGGCCCTCAAACTTAAGGCAATAATACGACGAGCTAGTTGATGATTGGGCAACATTAATAAATCAGAAAGTCTGGAAAAGAAATTAAATATTTATTCCAATAGAAGTTATCTTTTACTTTTTAACAGCTATAAAAACAAACTTGGGTACATCCTCAGCTATATCGGGTTCCACCACAAATTCCACTTCACTGCGATTAGTATCAGGCATGGATCTTCGGGTTTCCATTAAAGTTTTCTCACAACTGTCTTCTACATTATCCAAATAACTTAAAATATCTTTATATTTATCGGGAGATTCTGCAGATTTTTCAAATTCTTTTGCACTATGGGGTGTTTCTAGACTAGGTGTTGAGCTTAATTTTAAATTCATTTCTGAATTAACACGTTCAGCAAAATTGTCTGAAATAGAAATAGAAAATTATTTTTTGATTCTGTTTTCTTAAATACTCACAGCCGTATTCAAGAAAAAATAATGTAGGTTTGATAACGAGTTACTAACTTTTTCTTATGGAAATTTACATACAAAAAAGTTAGTAACTCGTTATCAAACATACATTAGTTTTTTTTAATACGGCTGTCAATCTTTACCCTTTTTCTTATCCTCTTCTATTTCCTTAATCACAGATACTATCTCCTCGTAGGTAGAATCATCTTGTGATTGATCCATTGACTTTTCTGACATTTTACCATCTTCGTCTTCTTCATTATCTTCCTCATCCTCTATTTCACCATCTAAAGCCGACATGGCTTCTAAAGATTCTTGGGCAAATTTTTCAAAAGATTCCTCCAACGAGGTTTGTTTTTTTAATCCCGCCTTTTGTTTGGATTCCTCTTGTCTGGACATCCAAGTATCGATTTTATCTAGATTGTAAGCAGGCAATTGAGAATCTTCAAAACTTTTGGCTTTTTTAATATTATTTTGAGTTAAAGCCGCCAGACTAGGTTTGGCTTTAGGTTTAGTTGGGTTTATAGAATTATTAGTTTTCGCTTCCGGATTACTAATATTCTCTTTTTTCTTTATAATATTGGAAGAAGAGGCCGCAACTTTTAAATAATTATTTATTACAGTTTCACTGGAGGAAGTTTTTTTACTAGAGGGTGAAGAGTTCTCTAATTTATTGTCCATTTTTAGAAAATCTTTTTTGGCAACTTCAGTTTTATAATTATTATTGGAGTTAACAGTTTTATGGAGTTCTGTTAAATTATTGGGCTTTTCTGGTGACTGTATGCTTTGGGAAGGATTTGAATATTTGGAGAGATAGGAAGGTAATTCAAAATTATTTAAATTCGTGGCGGTAGGAAGATTTTCTTCTAAAAGATTTTTTACTACAGAATTTTCCAATTGTTCTCCTATAGCATTTTTATAATCACGTATAACTTGAGATTCAGAAGGTTCCTCAAGATCCCTAGAAAGTTGTGAAGTTTCGGGAGGTGTAGCCATTTTTTCTGGATTTAAAGGAGAATTATTAAAAGCTTCTCTTAAATATTTGCAGCTATCAGAATTACAATAACATTTGGGACTTGCTGAGTCTGGTAAAGAACCCGAGGATGAGGAGCGAGTACTGCAGGAACAATTTTCCGAAGAACATTTGGGATATTCAAAAGTTTCGGCTAAAACTTCCTCACCATCATTATTGGTAGAACCAAAATGTACAGATTTTTTTAGACTCAATGAAGACAACTCTTTTTGTAGGGGTCGAGTTTCCTGGGTGCTAGGTTTAAAACTATAATCTAAGGGGTTTACAGGTCCAGGTTTCGATATATCCGATAAATCCTCTACTTTTGTATTTGATGTTTTGTTTAGCATAAATGTATTTAAATTCTCATAATCACTAGAATCATTATCATCACTGTGTAAATTTTGTGTATTATTAGAGGCTGAAGAGGGTTTTGAAAATGATACTCTACCCGGAAGATCTGGTTTATCTGAAGATTTCAAAAAACAATAATAATCCTCCTTAGGAAAGGTTTTAGCTCCCGTATGTTTTCTTAAAGGATTTCTTAATGTTGTCATATATTTTTTATTATTTTCCTGTTTATTTAAAGAACTATAGCTATTGCTTTTCCTTGATGAACTTAAATCTGAAGTATCACCCTCAGAATCTTTGCACAACCAAGACCTTTTAATCGGTTCATCCAATAATAATTTCAATAAGTTGGAAGAAGACACTGATTGAAACTTTTTCTGTTGTTTTTTAGACAAATTCAAATGAGAAAAATCTGAGTCCTGTGTTGTAAAAGAATCACAGGCACTGGCAAAATTTCTACCAAATTTGGGATCTGCAGATTGAGGTCTTAAACTCCAGGAGGTATATGAACGTCTTTCTAGAAATGTAGCCGATCTAGGACGGCAATGACCAAGAGTTGTTGTTTTTAAAAGATTTAAGTGTGAAGAGTATTTAGGTTTGGGTTTTTGTCGTGTAACCAAATTTATCTATAACAAAAAGAAAATTTTAATTTACATAAATCGTAAATAATTCAAGCGTAAAAATTTTAACTCACCTGTGAACCTTTTAAACTTAAATCCATACTAATTTCCTATTTCGCTTAATAATTGTCATTGGATTTCCTTGACCATTTTTGTTCTCTTTTTTCTATTAAGTATTTATTAATAATTTATTTAAACAAAATTTCCTTAACCTACTTTATAAAACAAAATGTTTTAAAAACAATGTAGTGCTTAACACGTCCTTTCTCTAGGACTTGCGTTGACGGTTTGTTTTGGCCACAAGCTCTAACACAGTAACGTTGTCATTTTAATTCTAAAAATATCGATTTAATGTTAAATTTTTTATTTATTTTGTTTGTTTTTTTTTTTTTTGTGGTGCATCAAATGGTCAAGCAAGCTGCATTTTTGGCACAAACAACCCTAAAAAGACCTATTTTAGCCGGCATTTTAATATTTTGGCTAAATGTGTTGTTATTAGTTCAAGAATCTACCCTAATGTTTGTTAAAGGGGTGCTGCAAGAGGTGAATTAATGTCCTTGTTTGGGTTGCTATGTTTTAGTGGTGACTTTTTAAGTTTTGAAGGCGACAGGTGTTTTTTGATAGAAATGAAGAAAAAACACTCTCTCACCTAATAAGAGCTAAAGCCCAATTCATAGAAGATTCCACAATTGCTTTTAATTCGTTATATAGAAGAGATAGAACGATTTTAATAAAAATCTATGTTTACTTTACATTTTCATTAAAATTAAATTTTTAATATGAAAAATCTAAACTTGCTTATTTATAATTCATTAAATAAAAAAGGTAGATCGTTTTAAATAAAAAACTTTAATCAAAATTCGAAAAATCTAAAATTTCTTTTAAGTTCCTTAAATAGAAGAGATAGAAAAAAATTGTTTCTAATTCGTTAAATAATGAAGATCTGGAAATCTGAGATCACTTAAAATTTTCATTTCGTTTTCATTTTTATATGAAAAATGTAAAATTATAATTCGTTAAATGGGAAGGAGATTGATCACTTCAATTTTCATAAATTTTAACGGCGACGGGTTTTAGGATTTACAGAATCTCTATACTTTTCTTAACCTCTGCCTCAATATATATTCTTTAAAAGGTATTATTTATTTTATTTTTCTTTCTACAATATAGCTTTTATTTTTTACCTACATGCTTAATGATTCTAATTCTTTTGTAACAGTTGTAATCAAATTCAATTTTAAAACGAGTACCAAAATTTGTTCGATTTGAAAACGATAAAATCACGTCAATTTCGTGTTTCATCACACTATGATCACAACCTAATTTATTGTGATTTTCATAAAACAAAATGGAAAATGAAATCGATTTCGTTTTGACAATAAAACGAAATTGAAATCGAAAATTTTATATGTATCACAACCTTTTTCGTTTTTGGCTCGAAATCGATTCTCATCACATACCTGATTATTTTTTTTTTATGTGGAATGGTAGTCTTAATTGTTTGCAACAGATTAGAGGCGGTTTGAGTGCGTCCAGTTTTTGTGTAATATTAGGCGAAATGTGTTCATAGTGCATTTTTAGGGCCTAATACCTATTTTATTATGTAAATTTCCAATATGGACCACAAATTTTCAATAATATTGAGGTCTGGCGACTGTTTAGAGAGCGTCGTTAAAATTGGGCCTTTATATATTAGCAAATTGTACACAATACCAAATTTATTATTCGGATCGTTATGTTGGCAATATCAAAAATATGATAATATGCCCTGATTTTTTGCACTCTGCAACAAATTATCCTTTAAGATATTAAGGTATCTACTACTGTCTAGGGAAAGGTAAATCGATTTTGATTTTAGTCCCTAGCTGGGCATTTGGCAAAACAATCTTCTAAATCCTCTGAAAGAAAAAAATAAAAAAATTTATCCAAATATTAATCAAAAAGCTCTAGAATATCAGTAACGTTTGAACGCCTATTCTTAATAATAACACAACAAAGAAACATGCTTAGTAGTGAGCATTGATTTAAATGTAAGGCTTTGTAAGCCTTGCTGAAGAAGATTGGATTGATGGATAAATTTAATGTTTACAGATTTCTTATATTTTATATACATAACTTTTATACATGTATTACTTGTGACCTGAACGTTTAAAATCATTTCATAGGTTTATTATTTTTAATTTTTAGTTGTTTTTAGTTGTTCAAAATAAAATCGATTTTGGGGACCGATTAATCGATTTTGAAAATCGAAATGAAAAAAGTTGATCGTAAAATCGAAAATCGATTTTTAGCATTGTTTACCATTCCCTACTACTGTCCATTGCTGATCCAATAAGTTCCAACTTCCCACCACCATTAACCGACATACCAAACCATGAAACTGCCACCAACATGTTTCACTGTTGATTCAAAATTTTCTTGGTTCAGCTCGGTATTCCGTTCTCGCTCAAAAAAGGACATAGTATCCATAGTAAAATAATTAATATAATATAATATATAATATAATAATTGTACTATGATAGTATCTGAGCCTAATCAGTGATGTCAGATGGAGGGAATTTTCCCTTTTTGAGGGAATTAGGCAAATTTTAGCCGAAGGGAAAAAGGGAGGGAATTTAATTTTTTTCGAAGATAAAGGGAATTTTTAAAACGTATAAATTTATTTCAAAAAATTTTAAATAAATTAGAAAAATTCAATATTATCATACACATTCATTTAAAAATAGAAATCTTAATTTGCCGAATAGATATTTTCAGTGTTCTCGTTCTGTCAGCGCTCGAGCCCTGACAACTTTGTCTTGATAATGCTTGATAAAAGACGCCATCTTGATTGTTGTTGGTACTTTTTGCATGGTTTATTATGATATACGTTTTCCCCTATAATTGACAGTGATAAAAAATTATCTGCAACTCAAACAGAAATTTGACGTTTGTCTTGATACAAATTTCTCTAATATAGACTCAAAGTAATAAAGTACTCGCATATCTACAAAAACAAAAATTGCTTGTATTTTGTTAGTGTAAAACTACTGCCCACAATGTCAAAATGCTTTGAACGAAAAAATGAGAGAACGAAAGAGAGCAAGAGAAAAAAACTCAAAAAAATTTTATATGTGAATACAAAAACAATTTGACAGTACCGCGAGGTTTGCCAATGAAAAAATTGTAAAACAGCTGGGTTTACGAGTATACTTTATTATTATACTATATTTTTTTGTATATAAACTGTAAGTCCTGTTTCTATTGAGACAAAGAAAGTGAGCAAATAAATGAGAGGCTAAAATACACAAGTAGAATAAAGCAAGATGGTGGTTGTAAATTGTGACTGCCTACGCTGAATTGTAATTATAACGGCAGCAACATGTTGTGCTGACAGTGATCAGCTGATAATTTTTGCTGATACTGTTGCTGACTACTCGCAATTGTAATTTGGGGTTAATACATGCGATTTTTATTATGAATAAATTTGGCAGCACTATAGAAACCGTTATGTACGCCAAAAAGTCAAATACAAGTCAAAAAAATTGCAAAAAAAACAAGTAAATTTTTTATTTTCTTTAAATTTTAATTGTGTGTGAAAATAAAAGAAATGAGGGTAAATATCACAAAAAAAAGAAATTAAAACATTTCTTTGTTTTCTCAAGATGTTTTTGATAAATGTAAAATGTTTTTTATTTAGATTTTACGGTCTCAATATCTAAAAATGCGCAACACTGCGGCAGGTGATCCCGTAGTACAGGCTTCTTGGCGGAATAAAACCAATGGGAAAAAGGTATTTAAAGTAAATATATGCTAAAAATAAAATACCTACATATAATTTTTTTTAATCAAACAGGCAATTAATAGCTCTGACAAAAATAATAATGAAACACGAGAAATTCTACGAACTCAAGTACGCGCAGACACCATAAAACAACGTCGCCACAGTATTGCAAACTTAAATACCAGCACCGATCCTGTGGGCACCAATATTAAATTACTTTTAGACAATATTGATGAATCGATTAAAAATATAAATGTTGTAGTGGAATTTACCAGCATGGATTCACTGTGGCTGACACGCGTCTATAAAACCTATGAGAATGATATGTGGCACAAGAGGTCGCGTCTGAATGTTTTCGGCAAAAAGAAATGGTTTTACTATTGTCATTTGTGTAACGGCGTGGAGTATAAAACATTTCAAACCATCAAAACTCATTTAAATGAACATTTGAAATTCTATCCTTATGTGTGTAAACTGTGTTGTATGAAATATACAAATCGCAAATCGGCCACTCAACATTTGAGACGTAAACATAATATCGAGAGAGACGAATGGAATGATTACTTGACAAGTTAAAGAAAGTGAACGACGACAATTTTTGGCTGGAACTAAAATTGTTTTGTAGAGGATGGAAGAGGACATAAGAAAAAAGTTAATTTTCTAATATATGTAAGTGTAATATGGATTTGTATATTATTTTGGACAAAAAGCTCAGGTGACAAATTGTATTCTTTTTAATTCTTCAATTTATTTTTTTAAATTATTTTTATATTTTATTTTTATTATTTTTATACCCAGGAAAATTTTAGAACATGTTCTAAAATCATTTGTTCTAGAACTAAAGTAATCAGAACCGTTTCAGATTCTTTAATAACATCCTCAGAACTAGTGGTATCACAACCAATTCTGCCACAAATGGAGTAGATCCTTATTCTGATTCTAAATTCGTTTTAAGAAATGTTTTAGAGAACTAGTGCTTAAGAACTAATTCTGTATGACTTATACATCACTTCTGAGAACAAATTACTTAATCTTGAATGACTTCCTAGAACTGTTTAAAATATTTGTATAAAAAATTTCAAAAATTAAAAAAGGTATTTAAAAAATTAATTTGATTTCAAAAGTGGCCTTTAGGAAATAGCCCATTAGAATAAAAAATAAAAAACAGATTCTGAAACCGTTCCCTAACGCTTCTATGGAACTATTTCCGAATGTGACAATTTCGAACATAAATCACTGATTAAAGAACTTGTTCTAGAACCGTTGTAGTTGTATAACTAATACAATTTTTCTAGGGTAGGTTTAGTTTTTATTTTAATTACCAAGGAAAAATTGTATTAGATCTACAATTAGTTCTAGAACGCATGAAAAGATTAGTTTTGTTCGTAATTGTCACCCTAAGATCTAGTTCTATGGAAATGTTACCTAGCTACACCATTCTACAGAACGCTTCTACAACTAGTTTTTAAATCAGTGATTTTTATTGAAAAGATCTCAAACACATTCTATAAAATCTATATAGAATCACAATAGGGATATATTCTTTGAGTGTCAGAATAGTTTGCGACAGCACTAGCTCTTACAATGTTATTAAAGAATTGATGTGGTTCCGATTGCACCAGTTCTAGAATTATTTTAGAACAAACACTCAAATTTGTCTGCGGTATTTTCAAAATTTGAATTGTTTTTGGCTGCTTAATTGTATATTTTTATTTCTTGCTACACCGTTTTTTAAATATTTTTCAATTTGTATTTATTTTTTTAATGAATTTTTAAGTTTTTATGACGATATAAAAAATGTATAAAACAAAGAAATAATTTTTGGATTTCAAAATTTTTAGTTATCATTTCCCATTTATCCAATAAAACGTTGGAAATGTAAATACCTTGAAATATTTAATTTAGTTTAAAAAAATCTTAAATATTTAATATTTGTTTTACAAAAAAAATCTTTTAATTTTGATTAAAAAATGGTGTAGTTTAAAATTTATTTTTTAATGCTATTCTCTTAAATCTTTATTTATTCTTTCTTAAATTTTTATATTTGAATAAAATTAATTTTCCATGACTTTCAAAAATTTATTTTAAAGTGATTTATTAAAAAATGTATGAAAAAAGGGGATTTTTGCATATTCCTATTTTTTCAGCTAAAGAAAATAACCTTTGATTTAACAAAAATAATAATAATTGTCTCGTGATTTTATTAACTGAAAAAAAAACATTTCATCGACTTCAATAAAACCCATAAATTATCTTCACTTATCTATCAAAGAAATTACTAAGACATATGTTTGTCATCAATTGTTAAACATGAAAATGTAATTAGAAAAAATTTCTATAAAATATCTACTTGAAAATACCTATCGGTCATGTTTAAGGATTTTTTTATTTTATAATTATTATTATTTTTTTAATACAAAATTTTATTGATTAATTTAAAAAAATATAGGGAACTTGTAAACTATTTTTTTATCAAAATTCTTTACCACCAAAAAGTAATGAAAAAACAATTGTTTTTTTTTTTTTATAACACTGACATTGACAGTGACGTTTGGCTGTTTGTCTGTCTATCTCACTAAATATTGGAGTGACTCTACAGTCTGTTTAAAGTTTGATTATGTTTTGTTATCATTTTTTTTATTCTCCTACCCAAGTTGCTAATCTTGAGTTTTTTGTATTTTGTTTCTTTTTTTAGTTATGCTGCAGGTTTTGTTATTTATTATTATTATTTTTTTTTTTTTCTTTATTTTATTTTTTGTGAATTATTTTTCGAGGTTAAGTATTGCTATACAGTTTTTGATTGATTATGGTTTGTCTTATAACTGTAAAAATATATGCACATGTTAATAAACAATTTGTATACCCTTCAATGTTAATAGGTGGTTTATTATTTCGTTTGCGATTTTTACTTTATTTAATTTTGATCCTTAAATTTTTAAATTTAATAAATATAAAATTGATTGAAATTCTTATACATTGATTGAGCAAATGCACATTTTTATGTAAAATTAATTATTTCAATTAGCTTGTCTTAATAGTCTCATTTTATTCTTTTATTTTGTTATGACTTTTATCATAAATCTAGGATAACTTTTATATTTTTTGAGCAAAAATTCAGTTATTTTTTTTTTATAAAATCGGCAAAAAAAAAAAAAATGACAAACGAAAAAAAAAAAAAAAAACGTTTAAACGAAAAAAAAAACAAAATCTGGAAAAACAATAAAATTAAAAAAAAATAAAAATACGAAAAATATCTCCAAAATAAAACACCCTTAAACAGAAAAAATTATAAAATGTCAAAATAATCGAGAAAAAATAGATTAGTTGGGCTTGACCCTTAGACCATTGGAGGAGTCTTTTATTAGACTTGGGGCCAATTGTGGACCGCTACTCATATTAAGTGTAAAAAAAATTTTGAATACAGAATATTACTACACTTATATGAATTTATACACTTTTGGGTGATTCACGAAAGAGGGCCTTATATGGGAGCTATGGTAAATTATGGACCGATATTCGTAAAATTTGGCACTATCGTTTATATTTATATTAAACGAAAAAATACAAAAAAATCGCGAAAATTTTAAAGGTCATTTTGTTTTGAATACCGATCAATGCTTTAAAGATTATAAGTATTCAAAATCAGAGTTTTAAAGCGTAAAGAAGATTAAAGTTCATTTTTTTTTTTTTTTTAACCTAAAAATAAAAAATTACAACAGACGGACTCTCTACTACTTTGTATACTTTGCTCCCTACCTACATAATAAGACCAGAGTGTTCCATCTGAATGTTGCTTTAATTAGAAATTAAATAACACAATTGCTGTATTTGGTAAAGAAAGTTAAATCAAAAACAAACTAACCTACAACTTTTTTACAATTTAAAGAGATTTTAATAGAGCTATTTTATAGGGATCTTTCCTAGGATGTCATCAGATACATTTTTTCGAAAAAGCAAAAACAATGTAAGAAGTTTGTAAAGACATTTACTTTTCAAAAATTCTTCGCACAAAACTTCTCTTAGCCCAAAATGTTAAAACAACTAAAGTTTGCGAAAGAAACAAATAAACCTAATTTTTTATTAAAGGATAATTTTTCGTCTGCTCAACCACAACTAAAGTTTTTAGGCTTTAAACTATGTTTCATTATAGATATTATGTACTGTGGAACTTTTGCACTTAATTAGCTGGCGATCATTTGCCATTTTGTATTTATTTTTTTATGAGCTACCATTTATGTTTTTACCTCTCTCATTATTTTAAAATAAAAACACTTAAATTTTCGTTTATTTTATTTAAATTATAATTTAATTTTAATATTTTGGCAACAGTTTAAACTTAAAAACTAAACAAAAATATATAAATGTGGCGATATACACCAACAAATTAAGTCGATTTAAAATAAAATACATACATATTTTTTATTTTATTAAAAAAGAAAATTCATTTTCTTTTTTTTAATTTTGTACGACTTAAATTGTTTTAAGCTAATGCCTCAGTTACAATAAAACAAAAGACCTATTAAGTTTGGAGTGTTTTAAAAATAAAATATATTGCACTTTAAGCAATTTGTATGCTCCTTTAACGTAAGGTCACAACACCCTTAAGACACAAATTATGTTCTTTAACAATAAAAATCTTTTTTTATAGATTGTCCTCAATACTTGAATTACATATTAGAACTTTACATAATGCCAGTTTGTTTCTAAACTATAAAATACATAATAAATATATTTTTTAATAACTCTAATTATGTCTTTTTTCAATTTGCAGCAGTTTCTGTTATCAATACAGGTTTAACTTCAATATTTTCATCATCGGCTTTGATTTCAAATTTTAATTTTGTCAATTCTTTTAGTTCAGCATCAACTTCGGACGTTTGGCCTTCCTTAACGACCTTAACAGTATCGGGATATTTATTTACATCATTGCCTAATTCTTGAGAAAATGATACTACAGTTTTGGGTTCAAAGTTTACTCCCTTTTCGCCTTTAGGATCGGGTGAAGGTAATGTGGGTGTAGTTAGACCATTGGTATGGGATATAGTAATTTCATGGGATGAAGCTTCAGTATGGGAAGTGTGACCATTTTGTATGGGGTGTTGTTGTTCTACTTCAACGCCATTGGTATGATGAACTTCAACTTCCGTTTCGTTATGACCATTTTGTTGTGTTACTGGAGTCTCTTCTGTTTTAGGTGATTCTTCTGCTTTGGGTGTTTCTTCTTTAGGAGTTTCTTCCGTTTTAGCTGTTTCTTCTTCTACAGCTAAAGAGGTAACTACAACATCTACAGTGGCTGATTGTTTTTCTTTAGGAGCTTCTTCTTCTACAGCGAGAGAAGTAACTACTGCTACTGTAGGTTCTGTTACTTCTTGAGTGTTTTCCTGTTTTTCTGCTCCAGAATCTTGTTTAATTTCCTCAGTTTCTTCCAGTTCCGTTTTATCATCATCTTCACCCTCTACTGCCTTATTAACCTCCTCAATAGCCTTGGCTACTTCTTCCTCCTCAGCATCATGACCATTCAAAGTTACAGGCTCAGCTTTAACACACTCTTCACTCTTTTCATGTTCTTTTTCAACTTCAGTTTCTTGATGTTGCTCCTGATATTGTTGTTCTTGCGCCTCTTCCTCCTTAATATCTTCCGCATGCTCGGCCGCTGGAGGTGGTATTTCCAAACCTGGCTTAACAGCTGGACTAGCCATGGTTTCTACAAATGATTGGCGATTAGGACTAGAAGGAGAAATCATAACTTGGGTAAAATAGCCACTGCGTCTATTTTCAAAATCTAATATATTTTGATTGGCCAAACGTTCTTGTATACGCCTTTGTCTCAATATAAATTCGGGAACATTTTCATCTTCCTCACCCTCTCTTACCTCAGTGGGAACAACTTTGGCCCTTCTTAAAACCACTTTAGAGGCTTCACTATCTGCAGCATTATTATTGTTATTACTAAGACCATTTTGTGGCAATGTTTGTTTGGTGGCTAAACTAATGTTGGAAGGCTTAAAAACCCCATTGAAAGTAGTACTCTTAACCACAAAATCATTATTGTTGTTGTTGGTTTTAACCTCGTTAGCTGCAGTAGGAGATAAAGGATTGGCATTTCCATTCAAAGCCTTAGGGGATTTTTGTATGGTAAAATTGGGTTTACCATGATTAATTAACAGTTTAGTAGCAGGTGAAGGGGTCTTATCGCCATTGAGAGATAAACCAGGGCGTAATTGAATTTTGGGTCTGTTAACATCAGCCATAGTGTTGTTGGTATTGTTGTACAAGTTACGTTGTTGATATAGGGGCAACACTGAAAATAATAAAAGAAATACAAATTTTGTTAAAATTTTAAATAAAATTTTTTTTTTTTTTTTTTTTTTTATAGAAAAAATTTTAAATATAAAAAAATTAAGAATGTAATGGTAAAATAAAACCATGGTGATGTCTTTTTATTATAAAATAAATATTTAACAATTAAATGAGTAATACAAATTCTTATGATAAATCATGATAAACCAAATGTTAAAAAAGAAATTAAAAAATAGAAATATTTTTGATTATTCAAAACACTTGAACTTTGCAATGTGTAATAAAATAAAAAAATAAAACTTTAAATTTTATTTAAAATATATATTTTTTTTTTTTTTTTTAATTTTTTCCTTCTTTAATCAATTTGCTCTAATGTAGAAATGTGACATTTTTGTAAGAAAAAACTTGCGCTTTAATTTTTTTTTGGATTTGTGAAAACGATTTTACGAAAATGTTCACTTCCGAAAAATTTCTGTAACATGACTGATTGGAAAAATATTTCTTTATCTATATTTCTTTGAATATCGCTTATAAGAATTTGAAAATGTATAAGCGTTTAAAGCTTTTATTATTCTCACTTGTTTCATCTTAAGTTAAAGCAAAAGTAGTGTATGTTTTGGGATTTTTGGTCTTAAAAGAATTTACTTTAGATAACAATTTTCTAATAATTTGTTAGAATACTATTTATTTGCTTTTAACACAAACATAATCTGGAAGTTCATTAACACCATAAACACGCAAAAGTATTAAATTTTGTTTATTTTAATTTTCTGTAAGAAAACATTAAAACATAATTCTAATTTGTTACTAACCATTTTCTATGGGTGTGAAATATTTGTTTTAAACAATAATTGCTAAAGTTTTGCGTAAAGACGACAACAATACGAAAAAAAAACAAAAAACACTTTAAGTTAATAGTAAATTAATTAACAAATCAAACAAATATACATATATTAAAAAAACAGGCGCACACACCTTTAGGAAATAATTGTATAAAGAGTCATAAAAAACACATAATATTAAAGAAATTGAAAATTAGAACTTAAGACCATAAACTCAATTTTAAAAATAATTTATTGAAATAGTAAAAAAGGGCATCACGTGTTAAAAAATTATCAAATAATTTCTTTAATTACTTAATTATAAGGTTTTAATAAATTGCACATATTTGCAAAATGTTAATTACTAAATAATAAATATTATAAATAAATTAAATATCACGTTAATGGTTTTAAATAACAATTAACCATGATTATTTTAAAAGTCTTAAAATGAAAATATTTTCAAATTGGCTTTAAATAAAATTTTGATTGACTGGCTGGCAGACAATTACATAAAGTTTAAGTGTCCAAGATTTTAATTTTATTTATTTGTCAAGGCATATTGTTGAATAGTTATAGTTTCCATTATCGTTATTTTTGTGTAAATGAAATCAAATACTTGTAGACGTTTCATTTGTTTGCCAAGATTTTTTTTATTTCATTTATTACAAATTACAATTAATTTAATTTATTTTGATTTGAAGGTTAAAAAAGCAATCAAATTTACAATATTTATAAATTATTTGAAGGTATACATATGTATTTGATTTAAAGTGTGGGAAAAGTATTAAATTAAGGTAAACTGGATGCAAAAAAAAAAAAAAACAGCCTGTTTATAATTCAAATAAACAAAACGTCTAGAATATTGAAATATAAAGCTTTTAAAAAATTATTTTAAATTAAAAAAATTTTTAATAAAAAAAAATGTATACTTTAAAGCCAGTATGAAATGTAGTATTAAAGGTTTTAAATCATGAATGAACCTGTAGTGAACAATATTTGGCTTCAAAAGACTAAAAACTGAAGATTTTCGATTAATTTTCTCTTTTTAGAGACAATTTTCGATATTCTTTATTTATATAGAAAATTTTAAATAAACTTTACTTTTATATATATATATTATATTTTCAATATATATATTTTATATTTTAAACAAATTTCATTTTTATAGAAAATTTTCGATAAATTTAATTTTTAAAGAAAATTTTCGATAAATTAAATTTTTAAAAAAATTTTTCTATTAATTTTCTTTTTGTAGGAAATGTTCGATTAAGTTTCTTTTTGTAGGAAATATTTGATTTTCTTTTTGTAAGAAATATTCGATAAATTTTCTTTTTATAGAAAATTTTCGATAAATTTCCTTTTTATAGAAAGTTTCCGATAAATTTTCTTTTTATAGAAAATTTCTGATAAATTTTCTTTTTATAGAAATTTTCTGATAAATTTTCTTTTTATAGAAATTTTCTGATAAATTTTCTTTTACAGAAAATTTCCTATAATTTTATTATATGAAAAATTTTTTTATAGAATTTTTGTTTTTTGTGGAAATATTTAATAAATTTTGTTAAATTTCATTTTAAGGAAAAGTTCTATTTATATTAATTTTTTAATATAATTTAAGAAAGTTTTTTATAAATATTTATATAAATTTTTTTTTTTTTTTTTTTTTTTGAAAAAAATTGTGGATTTGCTCTTTAAAATTTGTTTTAATTTTTATTAATATGGAGCTTAACTTTGTGGTCATGGAGGCTGAATTTGTCTGGCAATACTGTTTATCTTAGACAAATGAATTTCTCACTATTTTATTCTTTAAATTCATTACTCTTTTTCACTATACAATATTTTTATTATTTTTATAATATTTATATTTCCTATAGTTTATTTACAAACTAATAATAAATTAAAAAAAAAAATATAATTATTAACAATTGTGATGAGACTGACTAAACAACACAAGTTAAGTTATTTATTTTCTCCGTTAGTTATTCATTAAGAGTATTTACAGCACACAGACACTTTGATATTACATATTTAACAATTACCAATTGTTAAGGTCATTATTATTAAAACAAAATACATGTAAATATTTAACTAATTTAATAGACATCAACAACATCTCAGTCTTAAGTCATAAGTTTTATAGATAAACAATTAATTTTATTATTTAACTAAAAGTCAAACTATTAGTTAAATAGTTACACATAAACTACTTTAAAAAATATGATTATTTAACACTGTTAACTATAGTTAGCAGAGCGTTTAACTTATTCATAAATTTAATTAACAAATATTTAGATTTCTTAAAAAAAAAAAAAAAAAAACTACAAAATAAGTTTAAAGTTTTTATTTTAACGTCAAAGTTTTCATAAAGAACAATAATTCTAATGCATATAATTATTTAAACAAAATAATGACTCATGTTTTAGAAAAAAAAAAACACTTAATAATTTAAATATACAAAAAAAAATCACCATTTACTTAAAGTTTTAAATTTAAGAGTGAGAGCAAAAAAGTAAATTTAACTTTTGTTTTCTAAAATTGACATACTAACTTATATTGTTAGTAATAAACAGGGATGGAAATTGAATTGTACTTAAAATAATATTGAAAATTAGGTCAAAATTATAATATGTTATCTTAAAGAAGTTATATATTTTAGTATTTTTTTTTTTTTGTAATTTTTCCAGCCCTGTTTATGATATCAGTTGTTTGAAACTCAAACATTTGTAGCAGTATGTAACAAGTAATACAAAACAATTTGGGTTAAATACTTGAAGGTCATGTGGAAACAACTATAATTAACTGGTCAAATAAAAATTAATGGAAATGTTTTTGATTGTGGCTTAAATTCAAAATAAACTCAACACCCCACAGCCTTTATTAGCAATAGCTACTTTAAGAAAAAGTTACCAAATTTCATAGTTAATTAAATTAAGAGTTTTTTTCTAAATTGTGTACACAAAATGATTTGTTTGCAAAAAAATATTAAAAATTAATATAAATCAAAATAAGTTTTTCAATGCATTTAACGCAGATCTTTATATATTGAAAAATAAGACTGTAAATATAGACCCCAATTAATTTCAATCGCAAATTTTTGTATAAACCAAAATTAGTTTCAGTTGTAAGACTTTATATTGTCCTTTAGAAGTTTTAACCCTTAAATGCATGAAGAAAGTCACCGAAAAGAAGATCCAACTAAACGTTGGCTTAACACGTAGTTGAAATAAATTTTAGTTTTAATTTATATTATCTTTATGATCTGTATTAAGGTATGCTTTAATTTTTTCCACTATATTGTATGCCATTTACTTAAGAGTTGATTGTATGTACGTGAACGACTCAGAAATGTGAACAAATTTTTTTACACATACTATTCTAAAACGTGAACAAAACATGAAAGCTTAAAAACGTGAAATTTTTTTTTTTTAATTTTTGGTGTTTATAAATTGGGAAATCCCGGAAAAGAATAAAATGTTTTTATTTTTAATCCTAGAAGCATTAATACCTGTTTTTGGTCATTAAAACAAAAAAGTTTTATATTTACCAATTTAAAACGTGAACAGTCTCGAAAACGTGAACATCATTGATACAAATTAGTTCACGTGTCCGCGAGTCTACTGTATTTAGTTTTAACTTCATTTATTTCTATGTTTTCATATATAGTTCAAAAAATATATTTAATCGTAGGTATTTGTGAAGTCCTAAATTAATAAATAGGTCTTTAAATATAGTGTTAGTAACATGAGACAAAATTTTGCCTCATGTTCCAAATTGAAACTCCACGATTTTTATATGTAAATCAAGAATATTATTCCCAAAATGTTTTAATATAAAATTAAGTAAACAATATTTTTATAGAATATTTTTTATAAAAAAATTTACGAACATTATTTTTAAAATTCATAAAAATTTCCTAAAAAAAAAAGAACATTTATTGAAATTTTCCAATAAAAAGAAGAAAAATATTTTCTATGAAAAGGAAATTTATCGAAAAAACATTTGTTTTAAAAAGAAATGAAATTGAAATTTTTCTATAATAAGAAATTTTATCGAAAATTTTTCTTTAAAATTTATCGAACATTTTTTATAAAAAGAAAATTTATTGAAAATTGTTATACAAATAAATTTAATCGAGAAGAGAATTTATCGAAAATTTTCTAGAATACAATTCTTTGTTTTAAATTACTTTCAATCATAGGTCTTGTTATAGTCCTATACTATCATCAATCTATTATTTAGATTATCAAAATGAATACTAATTTCTTTTTCGTGATCAATTTATTTCGTATACCTACTTTAGTTAAAAAATTTCTCAAATCAACACTTAACACTTAATTAACAATTTCAAATACACATGTTTTTATTATATAAAAAAATAAATATATATTTTTTTAATTTCCCAGTGTAAACAAAACATTTGCACACTTGATAACTAAACTTGCTTTAAACTATAGTTAACTGAGTAAATGTAATTGTTAGTTTAACTGTTAAATGAATTATAACTTTATGAATAAAACCAATTGTAATAATAATTTATAGTGCATGCATATGAACATTATTTTACTTATTTCATAAGAAATTTTTTAAAAATTGCATTATTATTGTTATAAAATTGTTAATTTTCTTTGCTCTGTTGAAATGTGTTGGGAGTAGAGTTATTTTCAAGGTTAAATTAAAAATTAAATGTTAAAATTTTGTATGCAAATATTTTCTTAGTTTAAAATAAAATGTATATTAGTTATGCTTTAAATTCTAAGATAAACATTTAAATTTTTCGTTTTTTAATTTTCCTTATGTTTCATATTTTTTATCTAAGTTAAATTGTGTTTTTTTTTTTTTTTTTTTTAAGAATTTTTTAATTTACGATATTACGTCTATCAAAAGTATTTTATTTGCTGTTGTTGTTATTTTGTTTTAAACGTGATAAAGATGAAAGACTTTTAAAAATGTTTAATATTAATTGTGCGTCATTTTATAATAACAAATTTTTGTGGAATATTATTATTATTTATAACCTTATAAATGAAAAATAATTAGCAAACAAAAAACTCTAGGGAATTTAATTAAAAAAGGAAAAAAATAACATTTATTTACACAGTTTGGTAAAAAAAATGAAATGTTTTATAATTATTGTCATATTTGAGAAAAATTGATAAAAAGTTTATTAACAAAATTATTTGAGAAAAGATATAATAGTACTGGTTTTAAATTGACAAGTTGTATAGAAAATACTTCATGTTTTAAAGTAATAATTAAATCTACAATTGAAGATTTTATTCTGCTTTGTTACAAAATGGGGATCTATTGAAATCACTTTCAATCATAGTTTTCTTTATTTAAATGCATATTATTTTTAATATTAAATATCTACTTAATTACTAAATGTATTTAATAGTTCTACTACTAACATTTAAAAGTTACTTTAATTAGGTTGTTTATTATTTAAAATTCTTTTGCCTCATAACATATAAATTATTAAATAAATTGTTATCTATTTAATATTTAAAAACGCATTACAACCACGTGTTTGTCATAAACTTAAGAAATTATGTTTTTTACACTTGATATTTATACAAAATTGTTTACAGATTTGTTAATAAGAATACTACTTGTACATATTTTAAAATAAATATATTTAATACATCTGCAAACATGACGAAATTCTTATAATGTCAACACAATTAAAGAAAATATTGCAACAATTTAAAGCGAAATAGTCTGAACAAAAAATACAAGTGATAAGCAGCTGTAAATTTAAAGTTATGATTAATAAATTTTATTTTATTTTTTAACTAAATGAAATATTTGTAGGTATGTAGATTTTTCTATGAAAGAAAAAGTTTATTCTAAATATATTTTTTTAATCAAAATGTTTCAAAATTAAAAAAAAAAAAAAAAAATGGTTTGAATATTATAAAAATAGTATAAATATATTAAATAATTGATTTTATGATAGAATTCGAACTTAATTTCGAATTTTCGTAATTATTCAAAAAGGTTTAATTTTCATTTAAACGCCAAGAATATTAACAGAAATACAATGGTAGTTGTAGTTGTAGCTGGGATGACAGCCCTTGGCCGAGGCATCTCGGGTTATTCCGGTACGTAGAACCGGCTGTCAACTGCAACTTGGCGTGCAGTCGTATCTCTGGGATCAGACCATCTAGCCATAATCGTTACACTGGACCGACCCAACCATTTCATCGTCTCTGAACGCCGCACGTATATGAACCAAAAGAAAGCAGACTGGCACGGCTTCAGAGAATTTACCAACCGCCGTTTTAATGATCTGCTGAGAGGAAGTTCCACCGCAGCAGTCACACGCTTCGTCCCTGCTGGTTGAATATCCGTAGTGCGTCCACACTTGCCAGCCGAAGCAGCTAGACTCGCAGACGAACGTGATGACATCCCAAGTACCAACCCTAACGATCCTAGGATCGCCCAGCTGAATCGTGATAACAGCAGGTTGGTAAATGAGGACAAGCGGAAAAAATGATAGATCATTTAAACAATTTAAGTTGGTAAGTTGTGGTCAACTTTTCGATCTCCTTCGAATCCGAAGAAGAAGGATGATAGGGTTGCGATTAAGTTTGAAGACACCACCATGACCGACCCTAAGGAATGCTCGCGTGCCTTTTGCCGACAGTTTATTGAGCATCCTGAGAGAGACAAGGCGAAACGAAGTGTTGTTCGCAAACTTCACAACCTTCTAGTCACGGACATACCACAACTGTTCATTCCAACTGAAGTTGCAGAGGCCATCAACAACGCTAAACCTTCCAAGGCGATTGGCCCAAATGGAATTTCCATGCTGATGCTTAAGGACCTAGACGAGCGGGGAGTTGAGTACCTGACAATGGTTTTTAACCTGTCAGTGAGGTCTGGTCATACCCAATGCCTGAAAAACGCGAATGAGGGACAATTCATACAGGCCGATTTCCATCCTATCACCTGTAGCGAAGACTCTCGAGGCCCTTCTCCTCCTCCAGCTGACCTGTCACCTACCAGCAGCTCGTCACCAGCATGAATTCCGTAAGATGCATAGTACCACCACAATATTAACCGGCGTAGCCACTCAAATCGCACATGGCTTAAACCAGCAGAGGCCATGTGAACGGACTATCCTCGTAGCACTTGACCTGTCGAAAGCCTTTGACACACACAATGCCAAACAACTTGAAGAGATGGATAGTGAATTATTTGAGTGGTCGTCAGTCGTTCGTTGAGTTTCGAGACAAATACTCAAAACCTCGTAGAGTTAAACAAGGAGTTCCTCAGGGCGGGGTCCTGTCGCCACTCTTGTTTAATTTCTACCTCTCGAAACTCCCAGCGCCTCCACCAGGAGGTGACGTGATATCCTATGCGGACGACTGTACCATTACGGCGACTGGCCATAATGCTGATTACCTATGCGGTTTGGTAAATGATTATCTCAATGAAATCCACAATTTCTTCACGCATAAATTGCGAAGTAGAAATAAGGTCCTCAAAGCGCTTGCCGGCAGCACTTAGGTTATGGATAAAGAAACCTTATTGGCTACATATAAGACGATTCGTCGGTCAGTGATAAATTATGCTGCTCCAGTGTGGACTCCTTCGCTGAGTGACACCCAGTGGAGAAATATTCAAAGCTGCCAAAATGCTGCCTTAAAAACAGTAACAGGCTGTTTACAAATCTCCTCACCACACAATCTATATGAGGAAACGAAGGTTCTTCCGGTTAAGGAACACAACGTGATGTTAAGTCAGCGGTTCCTTCTGGGATGTCATCGTAGAAGTCATCCAAACTTTGACATCACACAGTTGGAGACTCCCCCGAGACATGTCAGAAAATACCTTCGCATATACGAGGAGAACGACATTCATAGAGACGCCACAAATTCCCCGATTGCAAGCTACCATATGAATAGTATAGAACAAACAATGTAACAGACAAAACAAACAACATATAAATCTGCATACTATGCTTACCGACGGTTAGCTAGAGCAGTAAAACAGCATTGTAATAATGTACAATACAATAAATATAAGAAAAAGCTTTTGTAAAGTTATTTCAACTTAATACTTAAGAATTTAGAATATGTAAAGTGATGAAGTTACGTATTCTAATTCTTCAAAAGTGTAAGTAAAATGAAAGATCTTTACGATTAGCACTAAAGGCACAAATGGTTCGTCAGCATTGTAGCGGATCAGAAAATGCATTCCATCCTGCTAGTGTCTAATAAATCTTTTTCAGTATTCTAAAAAATTATTATTACTAAATATTCAAAAATTATTAACTCATATAAAAAAGTTCGAAATAATATTCATCATTTACAAAAATTTTTAATAATATCCGAAAAGTTCGAACTTAATTTAGAATTTTCAGAATTTCACAAAAATGTTTACACATTTTTAAATTAAAAAAATGTAAATGTAATAAAATATTAGAATTTATTTATAATTTTTATTAAAATCAAAAAATATTAATGTAAAATTAATTATAAATTTTCAAAATTTTATTTTATTTTTTTTAATTGATTTATTGCATTTTTTATTTTCAAATTTCGTTTTTAAATTTATTAACTTTAAATATTCAAAGTTACAGCAAAACTTAAGGAAGAAACGAAAAGCTTTGTAATCGACCGCAAATGAAGATGAATTAAAAGTAAAAGTATTTTAAATGATAATATTATATTTCCACAAAAAATAATAATCAGATCTTTCACCCAGTTTTTGTGGTTGATTAATAAATAATGAACTTTAAAAACAAAAAACTGGAAATCTGAGCTTAAAAATATTTAATTATGAGCAACATAAGTTTTTAATGACAAAGATGTTGTTGGAGTTGGTGGTTGATTGTTTGTTAGTTTTAAACCATCTACCATCCATTATACATATGTATGTGTGTATATATTAAAAAAAAAAAAACATATGTAATCAACTACATAATCTATTAATTTTTCTTTAACATTAATTTGAAACTAATTTAAATAAATATTTTATATTTAGCTTAAAAGAGTCTATGAGTCTCTCTCAAAAAAAACCTTTTTTTCATATGAAAAAAATTTTAAATTTCACTTTCTATTTCATTCTGTAAAAGATTGTTTGTTTTTGGAATTAATTATTTATTTATGTTTTTATTTACTATTTCTCTTTTGTATTTTGTAATCTTTTTTTTTTTTTTTTTTTGTTCATAAGACATTGAAATTTTAATCTTTTGTTTAAATTAATAAATAAAAATAATAGTTCTTTTACCGTTAGCGCTTGTATTTTATATATTTGTTTAGATTACAATTTATGTTTTATAAACTTTTATTGCTATTTTTTATTGTTAAATAATTTTTTATTATAAAAATTTTTAAACCTTTCCTCAGAGCAAATTTGCAATATGTTTTTAAATGAAAAAAAAAAAAAAAAAAAAAAAAGAAACAAAACGGTAAATTTAGTTTGCAAAATTTATTTGTTTAATAAAAATAAAAGACTTTCTAGTGATTAGATTATGAAAAGAATTTATTTAATACATACAATAACCAATAGCCCATAGATATAAAATAAACTTAATAAATTATGGGTTTTTTTGCGACTTTGTTATGTAAAAAGTTTGGGGATTTTAAAAATTTGAAAGGTAAAAAATTGCAAATTTTCTCAATAAATGCAGCTAAAAATTAAAAAAATAATATCAAAATTAAAATTGCAAATGACATTAATGTTTGCATAAAATGTTGATGTCTTTAAAAAACCCGAATCTAATTTCGAATTTTTCGACTAAAATTAAAAATAAAAACTTTTTTTTTTTACATTTAGGGCAAAAAATTTAACAAAATTTTGAACTTATAGAAATAAAACGATATTTTGAACATTTTTATCAAGTTCGAAAATTCGAAATTAGTTTAAATTTTTACGGCTACATCCAAGAAATTATACAAATCGTTATTTTATTGTATTTAGATTTTTATTTTATTGTATTTAGATTTGAAATGAATTAAAATAAATTTTAAGTGTTTTTGGCAATGTTCGAAAATTCGAAATTAAAGTAGAATTGTTTTATTATGAACAAAAATGCTAAAATTATTTGTTTTCATTTGTTTTAAGGTTATACTCAATTTAAACATTTTAATTGAAGTTCGAAAATTCGAAATTAAGTTAAAATTTACGACTTCATCCAAAAATTTCTAAAAATCATTATTTTATTGTATTTAAATTAATTTTAGATGAATTTTTAATGTTTTTGCCAAGTTTATAAATTCGAAATTAATTTCGAATTTTATAATTATGAACAAAAATGCTAAAAATCTTTGTTTTTAATAAATTATTGACATAATATAAAATTTTCGAACTTCATCAAAAATGCTTAAATTTTGCTAAATTTTTATTAATTCAATAAATTAATGATTTTTATAACTTTTTGTCATATTCAATAAATTCGGACATAATTTCGAATTTTCAAACTTAAGCTAAAAGGTTAAAATTTGACACAAACAAATTATAAAGCGCCTAAAAATTATATGAATGAAAGAAAATAGTGAAATTTGTAATTTAATTGAATAAAATCTTGATTATTGTAATTTTTATGCCGTAATCGAAAAATTCGAACTTAATATAAAGTTTTCGAACTTCTTCAAAATGATTAAAAATTGGCTAAATTTTTATGATTTAAATAAATTAATGATTTTTATAATTTTTGGTCATATTCAATAAGTTCGAAAATAATTTCAAATTTTCGAACTTAAGCTAAAAGGTTAAAATTTGGCACAAACGATTTAAATAAGGCCTAAAAATGTTATTAATGAAAGAAAATAGTGATTTTTATAATATAATTAAATAAAATTTTTATTATTGTATTTTTTTGCCATAATCGAAAAATTCGAACATGGTATCAAATATTCAAACTTCACCAAAAATGCTTAAATTTGTCACAATTTTTATGAATAAAATAAATTAATGATTTTTATATTCTTTAGACATATTCAATAAATTCAGACATAATTTCGAACTTTAGCTAAAAGGTTAAGGTTTGGCACAAACGATGTAAATAGGGCCTAAAATTTATATTAAAGAAAGCCATTTAAAAAGTTTTTTATTAAAAATAATTCTATTAAAAGTTCAAAAATTAATAAAATTTTTAATTTTTATTTGTATTTTTATTTTAATTAATATTTTCGTAACAATAATTTTTGATTAATAAACTCACCAAAATTTTTTTTCTGTATAATATTTATCCAAAAATTTCCTTAACTCCTTAAGTTATTTCCAAAATATTTAAGATTTTTTACTAGCGTAGGAGAAATAAATAGATTAAAATTTTTATTAAAATTTTATAGACACGTTTATATTATTTTGTTTTTTAATATCTTTTAACATAAAATAGCACAATATTTTTATTTTTAACTTAAATTTTTCGTGTAACCGTTAATTCTGTTAACAATGTTAAAGTCACGGCCGTATTAAAAGTTGTTCTAGTTCGAAATGAATTTATTTTTTTTTCGGCCGTTTATACTTAATGTTATAAGAAATATTTATTAAGTTGTTATAAAAACAAAATTTGTTATGTGCCAAAAAAAAGGTGTGAATGAAATTTTTGTAGATTCCACACAAATTAAGGTAAAGTTTCTAATAAAACTCACAAATATGATGATTTTTTTTAATAAATGTTTAACGTTTTTTATAACTTCTTTTTTTTATTATTATTTTATATACGTTGTATTATGTTACTGAGATGTTATTATAAACTGAACTGAACTAACCCTCCAAAAAAAGAAAAAAATAAATTAAACGTACGAGCAATGAAATTGATAATGTGCTACAAAACACAGCAGAAACGCAACTGAGAACTGAAATTGTAAAGAGATGATGACGACGCCGACGATGTTATGACTTTGTTAACAAACTATCGCCAAACTAAACCAAACCCACCAACCCCCCACTACCCTAACTAAATGAAAATATTGTATGGAAAAAGTTAAAGCTAAAATAAATAAATAAATGATTGTTGGTAAGTTATTATCATCAAGTTGTAGAGAAAGACAGCTATAATGGGTCATTAAGGTAGAGGATATCATAATTTAAGAATTAAGTTATAAAATTTAATAAAAAAAAATATATATTTTTTCTTTTAAAAATATTGTTATTTACTTATAAACAAAAATTCGAAG
The DNA here is from genome assembly GCA_951394005.1 of Protophormia terraenovae. Lineage (NCBI taxonomy): Eukaryota > Metazoa > Arthropoda > Insecta > Diptera > Calliphoridae > Protophormia > Protophormia terraenovae. The sequence goes on from OX596077.1 coordinate 130,873,478, forward strand.
TTAATTTCGAATTTTCTGAGATTCATTCAAATGCTTAAATTTAATTTCCTTATAAAAATTTTAAAAGAACTAAGGAGTGCGATCGAAAAAATCTTAACACTTGTTTTGCCTCATAACTTTTTTCGGAAGCAATATTTAAAATTCTTTTCGATCTAGTTATCATTGAAAAATATGTCAGTTATTATTTTTAATGACAACCATATTGATTTGTTGTTAGTTTGATCAAAATAAGTGGCGAAAATGTTGTACGTGCTATAAATTATTAAAAAATTTCAAAAAAATTCAAATTGGTCCTACAAATACTTGGTCAAAGAATTAAATGTGTGCTGTCAAACTATTTCCAAGGTTATTAAACCGTATCAGGAGAATTTGACCATTGATAGGAAAAATGGTTCAGGAAGAAAAAAGGTCCACATGATATTGGGAAGGCCAAGAAAATTGAAAGCATATTGAAAAGAATGCCAAACACATCTAGTAGAAAAGAAGCCCGGTTTGCTCAGTGCTCTGACTATTTGGTGTGAAAAGTTAAAGCTAATGCGTAGTTAAGAACATATAAAATCCAAAAAGTTCCAGACTGGAATGCTGCAAAAAATTTAGAAGCCAAGAATAGGGCATGGAAATTTAAACCAAATTTCATACAAAAATACTCATGTTGTATAAAGAACGACGAAACGTATGTACTGGCAGATTTTTCGCAGCTTCCGGGACAAAATTTTTATATTGAAGACAAGTTTATTACCGAAAAGGTGACGAAATTTCCTAAAGAATTCCTGGTGTGGCAAGATTTATGCAGTTGCGGCAAAAGAAGCAAGTCTCAGTGAGCTCTATAAATACCGAAAAATACATCAAAGAACGTTTGCAAAATAATATTTTTCCTTTGATAAGAGAGCACAATATGTCCACTTATTTTTGGCCTTATTTGGTATCATTTCACTACGTAAGAAAGCTCTAGAGTGGTACCAAAGCAATAGCATAGTTTTTGTACCAAGAATGGTCAATCCTCTAAATTGTCAGGAGCTAAGACCAGTGAAGAGATATTTGACTTTTGTGAAAAGAGAATCGAAGAGAACAAAAAAGGTCTCCCAAAATATCAAAGATTTTAAAAGGAGATGGGCAGACTGTTTCAAAAAAGTGAGTGAAACAACTATCAAATCTCTAATGGAAGGGTTGCCAAAAAAGGTCTACGAGTTCATAAGTAGTGGGCAGAAGTATAAAGGTTATATTTTTCTATGATCTGTAGTATAATATCAATTAAATAAAAAAAACAATCAAAACTCTAAGATCAACCATTTCCAAATTATTGAATTTTATACATGTAATGATTTTTTCGATCGAACTCTTTATATTATAAATTTTTCTTAAAAAGAAATTGAACTTCAACAAAATATTCAAAAAAGAGTGAATTTAAAAATTTGCTCAAATAACTACAATTTTATATCAGAGAAATTTTTATCATTTTAGGAAATAAATAAGAATTGGAACATAATTTCGAATATTCGAACAAATTTTTCAAAATATTTAAATACAAAAATTATAAAATTTATTTATCATAATCGGAAACGACAAACTTCATTTCGAATTTTCGAACTTTAACAAGAACTTAAAAATTTAATTATAAATATAATAAAAATTATATAAAACCGACTTTATACCGAATTTTCGAACTTAGGAAAATATTACCAAATTTATATAAACTTGAGATTTTACATTTTTTTTTTGAAACTTAATTTCGAACTTTAATAAAAACTTTAAAATTACCTTTAAAGATTATTTTATAAAGAAGAGATTTTTCGAACATGGCAATAAATTAAAAAAAAAAAAAATATTAGAAATTAAATAAATTGAGAATTCGAACTTAATTTTAGTTTTTCGAACTTAAATCAAAATATTAAAATTGTAAGAAATTGAAGATTATTAACTTTTTTTGGACATAATAGAAAAAGGAATTTTCAGGCTGTTCAGAATACAATTGTTGTCGGAATTATTTAAAATGAAAAAAAGTACTGCTTTTGTTTTTTTTTTTTTTAATATTTTGTTAAAATCTAAGAGAATTCATGTTTATTTTATAAAAAGAAATGTATATTTTTTATTTAAATATAAGAAAAGACATAAAAATAAGACTGAAAAATTATGAGGTTTATGGCAAAATGTGTAGATCATTGCAAGGTTTTTCATAGCTTGAAAATTCAATTGGCTGAATCACTGAACTGTGCAGACTCTTTCAGATAAAATTGCAGCTTTATATATAGCTTTATATATAAACGCACAGTATAAATAATATAATTACAATTCTTCTTCTCTTTGCGCGTTCTTCTTCTAACAAAAAATGCTACAACTGCAGATGTAATTTAATTTATTTTATTGTAACTTATTTTTTTTTTTTTAATATTATAATAAAAACACTATCATTTTTAATAATAATTCAACTTTATAACACGAAATTAAATCAATATTGGTTTATAATTCCGAAAAAAGCAAATCTGACTTGGATTCTATGAAAGCACTGATTATTAATGAAATAAGTTCAAGATTTTTATAAATTTTGGTCAATTTGAAATTTTCGAACTTTCTCAAAAATTCCTAATTTTTTCATCTGAATACTATAATTTTAAAAGAAATTAAAGGAATCATAAAATTTTATAATTTTTGGACATAATCGTGAATTTTAACTTAACTACGAATTTTCGAACTTCAACAATAATTCATTTAAACATTACAAATATTATAAATGAAAATTCGAAATTAATTTTGAATTTTCGAACTTTGTCAAAAAAAAAAAGTTTAAATATTAATTTTAACATTACACATAAAATAGAGCATTAGAAATAACAAAAAAATGTATTATATGCAAATTTTGTCATGTTCGAAAAATTCGAAATTAATTTAGAAATTTCAAACTTTAAATAAAAAGTTAAAAATTGTTATAAAACTTAAATAATCAACTCAAATATAATAAAATTTTTACAATTGTTAGTCATAAAAAATTTTAATTATATTAAACCTTAAAATTATTAAATAAATTTAATAAATTATTATTTCTTTACATTTCGAACATAAAGTAGGGTGCTGGCTAGGTTTCTTGTTTCCTAAAGAATAATTTCCACACTTTGGTAAGAAATTAAATACTCAGACATATTAAAGCTCTTTTTTTATACAGCTTTTACTGATATTGATTTGATAACTTATTTGTGTTTTTTTTTTTTTCAGTTATTTAACAGTTTATTATTATTTTGTGTTTTATTGTTTATTACTTTGGGCCTTATTAAAGGTAAGTGCTCAAATACTTATATTCCTCGTGGTATCTAAACAACATGTAAAAGTACACATATCAGAGTGTTAGGTTTAGATGTATGTGTAAAACCTATTCTTGTCATAATTTTTATAGACAAATTCCTCTTGTTATTGTTTAATTTTTTTTGTATGGCTTATTTTTGATAGCAATTGGTAATGAAAAAAATATAAAAAAACTACCCAGAAATGGAAAGTTTAGTACTATGACAAGTTTTTAAATAAATTGCATTATTTAATTCTAAATTAAAAATTATTTGTAAAAAAAATAAAATAAAAAATTAGAATTTGCTTAATTTTACAGTCATTAATTAAATTCAATTGTGTATATTTTATAATATTAAATTTCTATTTTCTAAATTTCCCTTTTACCATCCCTGTTTATTTTGTTTTTATTTTTGGTTGTATATTTTTTTTCTGTTAGAGCGTAGAGCCATTTAACTATTAATTTATAAATATGGCATGTAAATAATATACCATATACTCAATTGTAAATTGATAAAAAGAAATATATGTATAAGAGTTCAAAACCCCACCTTAATGTCGTTAATAAAAAACACTTTTCTTTATTATGTTATAAAAGAAATTATTATTTCAATTTTAATTAACATCTAACAATTTATATTAATAAATTTATTAAAACAAAATCCAAACTTGCTATAATTTTGGCATAAATTTACATAAATATTTGCAATATTGCAAATGAAAGCTAATTGTTTGGAATATAAATTTTTGAAATTCTTTACATTTATTTTAAGCAAATAATAAATAAAATAAAATATAAATATTTAATTGTTGATTGTTTGGGAACAGTGAAAACTTGTATGGGGACAAAATACAACTTGTATGCTAATTTAAAAAATTTTTAAAGTTCTGCACAAAATAATCTTTAATCATAGGTCCTAAGATTATTTCCATCGAAGGGGTTTATTCCGTGTTTGAGTATACTTCATTCTTAGATCTTTATAAAAGTCCCAAATAAAGATCAATCTTAGGTCTTTATAACGAAATTAATTCAGGCTAAAATATACATCAGATTGGGTATACTTAGAGCTTTATAAAGGTCTCAAATAAAACTACGTCTTAGGTCTTTATACAATATTTACAGTCAAAGGTATACGTCAGTTGTAGGTCATTATACAAATTATTTCACAGTCCCAAATTATCTTTAATCGAAGATCTTTATATAGGTATTTATTTATTCGGTGCTAAAAATAAACTTCAATCGTAGGTTTTTTTTTTTTTTTTAGAATTTGTCACATCCAAACTTAGTTTGTTCATGAATTAAAATTTTAAGCTTTCATTTGTTATGTTAAAAGAAAATGACTTTAAGTCGATTAGTCAATTTAAGTCAATAAGATCAATTGTCAAATCCCAAGTGATTTCTATTCTTTTTATAATTTTAGTTTTATTTTTAATGTTTAAATAAAATTTAAGTATTTTTGAGCAATTTCAAAAATTCAAAATTATGTTCGAATTTTCATTTAAGTCTAAATATTACAATTTTTGATTTATTTCATTTATAATATTTATATTAGGTTTAAGTAATATTTTGAACTTCTTTTTTTCAATGTTCGAGAATTTTAAATTGTGTTTGAGTTTTTCGAAAATTTATAATACTTTTTCAAAGTCCAAAAATTCAAAATTGTATTAAAATTTTTCGATTAATACTAATAATTATAAAAATAGAGATTTTTAATTATTTATATCAGATTTCAATGAAATTTTAATATTTTTTAGCAAGTTCGAAAATTTTAAATTATATTCAAATATTCGTGTATAATTAAAAACTTTTTTTTTAATACTTTGACCATATTTCAAACATATTCCTCAAAGTTTGAAAATTCGAAATTAAGTTCGAATTCTTTATTATAACCTAAAATGATAATTCATAATCATTTGTTTTGTAATTTCTGTCACATTTTTTATATTTGAATTCAAATATTTTGAACAGTTTCGAAAATTATAAATTAAGTTCGAATTTTAAATTATAAGAAAAAAATAGAAAATAAAAATAACTAAAAATTTTATAAACCTTAATCTATATTTTTAACATTTTCCTCAAAGTTCGAAAACTCGAAATTGAATTTAAATCCTCAATTATGAGCAAAAACATTTTTAAAATCACTACATTTCACTAATTTTAGTTATTTTAAAAATTTTAATATTTAAACTGAATATTTATGAAAATTTTCGGAAATTTATGAGAAATTTCGGAAATTCTAGATTAAGTTTGAATTAGTTATTTAAAAAAATAATATATTTATCAAAGTTCGAAAATTCAAAATTAAGTTTGAATTCTGAATTATGACGAACAACGATAATTTTTTTTTTTTTGTAATTTAAACCAGATTTTTAGTGTTTAACATAATTTTGAGTACTTATTTACAATCAAAAATTATGAAACTAAGTATTTTATTGCATTAATAAAAATTGTATTAACTTTAATTGTATTTTCCTCGAAGTTCAAAATTAAATTTAAAATTACTAATTTTCATTCATTTTAGTTATTTTAAAAAATTTAAACAGCATTTCGAAATTATGTTAAAATTCTCAATTATGACCAAAAAAAATAATTTAGATTTTTAATAAAAAATTAGAAAAATGTATATACTATGGCATTTATAAATTATTATAAAATTATTAAGCTTTCATTTGCTATATAAAGAAATTTAATTTAGAAAATTAGAAAAGAAGGTGTACAAACTGAAATTACGATTAGTGACAAATTTAAACTGGCAGCTGGGGGATCAAACTATTAAATTTGTATATTATTATGAAGCTTAACTTTTAAGCATTCATTTGTTATCTTTATTTCTTATGTAAACTAAAAATATATTTATAAACGAATTACTAATAATATAATTTAACTTAAATTATCTTTTTAGTTATCGTTCCCTCTTTTCAGTTTTGAAAGTCGTTATGTGCTTGTTAATATATTAATTATATAATTTGAATATTAATTAAAAATTTATAACCAATATTTGTCATTAACAATAAACTTTATTTAACGCAAAAATTAACTACAATTTTAACAGTTTGGGCACTTTCTTTTTTTTAACAAATTTATTGTGTTATTTCAAATAGTTTATTTGCCATTTTATTTATTTTATTATTTGGTGGCTTATTGTTATTTTACAATAAAGGGAATTTATTGTATATTTGTTGCTAATTAAAAACTATTTACAAACAATATTTTTCAACATATTATACAAACAAATATTTTTTTAGTATTTGTAATTATTGTCGTTTGATGTTGTTTTATGTTTATTATTATTGTCTGTTGTTGGTCTTTTTTTTTCTGAGTTTAGTTGTTTAAATAAATTCTTACTTTATTTGCATAATAAATTAATTTCCAGCCAAACAATGAATTGTTTTATTGTCTTGTTTTTGTTATTATTACAAATAACGCACGTTTACAGAAAATTATTTACAGCTTAATTTTATTTTTAGTTTATTTTTACTTAAAAAAATTTATAAAATTAACGCTTGTGGTTTAAGTACTAATGAAACTAACGTTTTAACACTTCAACGCTTAAAATTAAACTCACTAAAAACAATGATCATAAAGCACAGGTTTGCCTCCCCAACATTAAATATCAGAGGAATTTTATTTGATACTAGTATGAGACAAAGAGAGATACAAGCTTTTTATTATTATATCACACCTTGTTGGTATATCATTCATTTAATGTTTAAGCTTTTTATTTAAAACTCTTTATATTAAAGTAAATTTGTCTCTTATGAACTACTCACCCACCTTCTCTTTTCTTAATTTAAACTTAAGTTTAAAAGGCAGACATGGAAAACTCAATACTATTATATTAAGGCTATAAAGCAGTATATTGTTTAAAACATTGTGATTTACTTAAAAAAAGTTATTTATAATAAAGTAATGTATCACATAACAGTTTTAAGTTTTGTTCGCTTTATACAATAAAACTTGTTTATAACAAATAAAAAGCTTAATTATTTAGCTTTGAAATATATACCTACCTTGGAGTGTTTAATTTTAACACTTTCCCATCCCTGTTTTATAATATATTATTTTCTCAAGCTCCAGACAATCTATCTCATTTTATTTTTTTTAATACTTTGTGTTTGTTGTTATTATTATGACATTTCACTTAAATTAATATTGAAAACTATTAGTTTTTTTCTTGTATGCATTTGATTTTTGTTTGTATTTGTATTTAGTTTGTCTGTAAACTGTTCCTAAATATATTTTAGTGAAAAAAACCTGATTTGTTTTTTTACAAAATTATTAAAATTAGCCGGAATGACTAATTTATTTATTGTATTTTTTTCGATTTAAAATAATAAACGTGTTTTCAAATGTTAGGATTCCATTCACGAGAAGATTGTGGGGATTTTGTTGAGGTGGTTAATTTGTTTATTAAAAATAAATTAATTAAATTATACTTATACATTTGTTTAAAATCGTAAATGAAAGTTGTTTTGAGTGATTTTTTTGTTCTTGATAATGAGAAAGGATGATATTAACTTGTACTTCATGTTATAAAAAGAAAATTCAGAATTTTTAAAATCATGTATTTCTTTTAAAATGAAACAAAAGAAAATAATTCGATCATCATCAATCATTTGTTACGTAAATTTCAATCCATTGTTATTTCAGTTGAAGTTCTGAATTTCATTTAGTTTTTTCTTAATTTCAATTGTATTTCTCTGAATTTTAAATGGGAAATATTTTAAATTGTTCTTTTCTAAAATTTAAATAACAAAATTTAAATTGTTGTTTTCAAAATTGTAAATGGGAAACCTAATTTTCATGTAATCGTTTCTCAATTTTAAATAAAAAATCTAATTTTCAATTGATCAGTCCTGAAATTTATATGAAAAACGTCAATTTCAATTGATTTTTAGTGAAACTAAAATGGGTAATATTATTTTAATATGTTCCTTAATGAATTACTTATAATTGAAAAATTATATTTTCAAAATTTGAATTGGAAAATCTCAATTTTAATTGTTCTTTTAAAAAATAATAAAAGTCATGATTTTGATTGGTAGGATGTTTTTCTTTTATACTTCTTGTTCATTGCTTTTGAAGCACTTCTCTTAAAAATATGTTTAGAGAATTTTTTAATAGAAATTTTGTTATTGCCCTATTAAATAATAATGAAAATTGCTTTAAAATTTAAATTTTGTAAGAAATTATTAGCACTTTTTTTTTTCTTTTTCCCTCTAAAAATTAATTTATTTTCACTTTTTTGGAAGTGATTATTAAGAACTTCCAAAAAAGTTTAAAATATGCACTTTGTTCTAATTTTGAAGTTGTGAAAATGTTCTTTTTTTGGAAGAACTTCATAGTTTTTTGCTGGGTCTTTAGACTAAAATATTGCGAAATATCAATTTTTAAGTTGAAATTTATAGCTTTTTGTAAAATTCGATTTTTATGGAAATTTGCTTTATGCGTTATTGCGCTACAAACACACTTTTGATTTTACAGTTTTTAATACTGTAATATATACAGTTATGGACAAAAAAATAGGGTCAAGTATAATTATTTGAAGTTTTTTGAGTTTTCGACTAAATTTTATGCAAAACAACGAAACTTTGAATGCCAAATTATTGCGAATATATTGGGTTATAAACCTATACAAAAATAATATCCTTTAACATTATTCCGAACACGTTACATCGTCTCAAACTCAAATAGATCTTTTTCAGTGTGGATAAAAAAATAGGGCCAGCAGTAATTTTGTTAAAATTTTTTAATTTTTTTTTGGAAAAAATTTTATGAAACTTTACTTTTTTTAAATCTCGATAACGATATTTAAAATAAAATACTGAAAAAAGATGAAAATCATCGATGGTCTTCAATTCCGAGAACTATTCGTATCGAAAAGAATCTATAGATTTAGCACTTTAAAAATATGGAAAAATCGAAGGTTCCAACAAAAGATTAGAACCGAAATCGATCATTATAGTTAAACAATTTTATTTTTCATTAAATGGCAGAACTTTAGATCAATTAAAAAAGATTAAGTGCAGAAAAAGTTCTTCGGAAAAGGAAAATCATCCAAAAATTTTACCTAGTCTGAAAGTTTTAATTCTATTAATTCGAATGAAAATCTACTTGGAACATAAATTTGTTTTGGGAACAGAAGAAAACAATTGGAGGAAACATTATTTCTTTGGAAAACCATTCTAGAGTTCCCTGATGCTGAGATATCGAACTGACAATTTGAAATGGTAGTCACTCTCTCCGATATATTACAAACACCATTGTGTTTAATTGTACATGGGGTATTAAATGTTTCCAAATCTGTATTTTTTGAAAATTTAACATTTATTTTCTTCTATAAAATAAATACTTCTTTTTTTTAGAGGATGATACGTAATTTGTATACTTTTGGGTGCATGAGGATACTACAGTAGGGCCTTGCTTATCTGTGATTCGATAAACCGGTAACGTCGATTATCCGGAAAAGAAAATTTGTAATTGTTTTCTTTTTTCCATCCATTTAATTTTATTTTTACATCGATTAACCGTAATTACCTCTATTATCCGGGATTCTAAGCATAATTTTTTTTCGATTGCTTTTGAACAATCAAACACAATGTGAATAAAGCAAAAAAGAGAAATTCCCTCGCTTGAATAAGATGAGTCACAGAGCAAAGTAAAATGCAAGCAAAAAGAAGAAACAAACAACATTATATAATTTTTTTAAGAAACTACATAAAATGAAACCCTGTATTGGCATTAAAATTCCATGTTGGTGATTTTCTGTTCCTAAAGAACTTTTTTTACATTAAATCGTTTTAAATTGTCTGTATTGCTGCTTTTTAATGGACAACAGAATTATTTAACTATAATGATCGATTTCGGTACATATCTTTTGTTGGGTCCTTTAATTTTACCCATATTTTTAAATTTCCAAATCTATAGATCCTTTCTGATCTTTTTTCAGTTTTTTATTTCAAATATCATTATCGAGATTTAAAAAAAAAAAAAAAAATCCAAAAAAGTTTTACAAAATTACTGCTGATCCAATTTTTTTTTTTTTTGTCCACACTGAAAAAGGACTATTTGAGCTTGAGACGATGTACCGTGTTCAGGATAATGTTCTTTATAAACCAATATATTCGCAATGATTTGGCATTAAAAGTTTTATTGTTTTGCATAAAATTTAGTCGAAAATTCAAAAAAATATACTTGACCCTATTTTTTTTTTTTTTTTTGGCATAAATCAAGATCTTCGGCACAGTTGATTTTTAAACAATTTTGATAGTGATTCTAAAGTTCTTTTACATGTGTTTATAGTGCAATAAAAAATTTTGTCCGCTCTTGCTCGGTTTACGAGTTATAGGCCTTCAAAGTTTCAATATATTTTCCTGAATATCTATTAATAATTGATATTCGAAAAAAGCTTATTTAGCGAAGCCGGTGTTCGACATACCCAGAGGAGAAAGTCCTTAAGCCCGGCCGCAGGCCGGCTACACAGAAAAACTTTTATAAAGGCGTAAAAAAATATAATAATTTCAAGTGTGCCGAAAATCTTGATGAGTGCCTTTTTTTTTGTCCATAACTGTATATTCAAATAATTTGAAAATATTGATCTTTCATTTAATAAACCTCAAAAGGTTTTAATTAAAATATGCACAGATTTATTTTATCGATAACATTTCTCTAAACAAAACCATCATCTCTAGTACTCAATGCTGCCAACCTTACCAATATGGCATTTGACAATCAGCTGCTCACATATTTTTTTGCTTTGACATTTGTCATTTTTGTTATTGTATTTTCATTGAATTTGTGCAGCTTTTTGGCTGATCGAAATTTTTTTGAGTGCAAATTCTATAAAATCTCCAAGAGATATGGCCAGTCGCGAAGCTGTTAAAAGGGCTGTACAACAAGTACGTCCTATTTTATCCGTTGATCGTGAAGAGGCTCGTCGCCGTGCTTTAAATTTGTACAAAGCCTGGTATCGTCAGATTCCATATATTGGTAAGTACTGAATGAATTTGTCGCCGCCATGTTATGTCATCATGAAAAAGATGCAGATTTTTCAATTGAATATGGTATAAATATAAACAAAATGTTGTATTGCAGTTATGGACTACGATATTCCTATGTCTATTGAACAATGCCGCGCCAAATTGAGGGAAGAATTTGTTAAGCACCGCAATGTGACCGATGTTCGCGTCATTGATATGTTGGTTATTAAGGTAAGATGAGACTAGTGAATATCATTTTTGATTTGTTTGTGGAGCGGTTGCGGGACTGGCTTTGGGCATATTATGAATTTGTCGTACAGTTAAATCTATACATTTTTTACTGTTGCTATGCCATCTGATGCAGACTTTGTTTTTGCATCTATATATCGAATACTGAATAACAAAAATCGGATGAGAAATTAGAAAAATATTAAATGTCAAGATTGTAGATTTTTATATTAAAATTATCATGATCATTACTATGTAAAAAGTAAGTAATAAATAAAATCTTTAAGTAAAAAATATCGTAATTTTCGAAACAAATTTAACTTCTTAATTTTCCTAAAAACTCAAATTCCACAGACAAATTAAGCTTATTGCTATTAAAAATTCTCTAAAATGTATCTTTAAACTATTCTTTTATTATTTTTCAGGGTCAAATGGAACTGAAAGAATCCATTGAAATCTGGAAACAAAAGGGTCACATTATGCGCTACTGGAAGGAATCACAAGATCCCAAACCTACAGATTTCCTCTCTAAATTTGTGCAAGGTATCAACTAAGTTTCTTTGTTAACTACAAAATAGTATAATTATCAAATACAAATAATAAAACAATGAGTGTTTCGTAATATATCAAATAAAATCTAATAAAAACACTAAAATTTCTTTTATAATTCAATGTAATTTATTATCCGTTTCATTATTAAACAAATCTTCCATAATATCTTGCAAATTTAAACCAAATTCTTTTAATTCTCCCTCTAATTCCAATTCTTTAATTTCACTTATTTCCAAACTGTTATTTTGCTGGGAAAATGCATCGAAACGACTGGTATAACCATGAGAAAGCTTAAACATTTGTGCCATTTCCTCTTGGGTTATACTTACAGAATGTTGTCGTGCGGCATGTTGTCTAAGGCTGAAAAAAGAAATAAAAAGAAAAAGTCTATAGTAAAATAAAAAGAAAGTTATAACCAAAAAGTACTTACTCTTTGCGAAAAACAAATTCTTTAGGACATAAAGAACATTTATAAGGTTTACCCGTGTGTAGATATTGATGAACTTTAACAGCAAAACTTGAATTGGATATATAATCACAGTCTTCACATTTAAAATAACGTTTGGTATGTTGCTCATTTTCATGATTTCTCAAGAGTGAAGAGTTGGCAAACATTTTGCCACAAATGTTGCATTTAAATCCTAAATCTTTGTGGTTATGTATACGTTGTTTGTGCACTTTTAACTCGGCATTATTTATATAGTTTTTGGTACACAAATCACACTGATAATAACGCTCATTATGACGCTTACGATGAACCGTTAAATATTCAGCACAACTAAATGCTTTACCACATATTTCACACTCATGTCTTATAGCCACTGCATGTTTGTTTTGTAAATGATGTTCATATTTTAACACTGAACTAAAGAGTAATTTACAAAAGTTGCAATTAACAGCATTACGTTTTTCACACACTCGCTTATGCAAAAATAAGCCAGATTTTAAATCAAACAATTTACCTTTTTTGAGAGAATAGAGATTTTATTTGCTTTGCTAAATATGATAAGAATTACCTACCACATTTTTCACAGGCAAACTTTTTATGAACACTTGAGCAGTTGGTTTTTGGGGAACAACAATGATATCTGGTATAATGAATGCGAGCACTTTTGAGATCATTAAAGGAACGGTAGCATGAAGGACATTTAAAAATTTTCTTAATAAATAAATCCTTGTCTTGCTCAATAAAATGTTCTTCCAATAGATGTTCATCGATAACATTTTGTTGGGGACTTTTAAAGTCACAACGTAGACATAAATAAGTTATTTCTAAAAGTAGATTATTCAATTTATATTATTAGATTTTAGAAATTTATTAAATCTTACCAAAATCGGGATTTTTTGTAGCCAGATGAGAGACTGTTTAAATAATCATTTAATATTAATTAGTGGTTATATTATTTAAATATTTTAAAAGTTACCCTTTTTAGTTTCATACAAGTCAAGTTCCACATTGTTTAATTTATGATGCATTTTATAGTGTTTTAAAAGACTTTCCCTATAGCAGGTGTAAAAACTGCATAATTTACATTTAAAAGGTACAATTTCTGAAAAAGAAAATATAAAAAAATGTATTTTTAACATAAAGCTGTTAGTAGGAGTTTAAAAGCTTAAAACATAACATAAATTGTAGATCTTTCTACATTCCTTTATTAGCTGTGATACTAAGTCTTTATGTAGTCTCTTTGCAAGTCATTAACAATTGTTAAATCAGCTTCAATCTCAAAGGTTTGTGCAGTTTTTTTATACACTTCAAAAGAAGCTTAATTAATTTATATCCTATGTCTTTAAGTAGTTTGATCTTGTCTTTAAGTAGTCTATATAAACTTTAATCTTATGACAATCGTAAGTCTTTGAATAGTCATTATGTACTCACGCTTATGTTGTTGTCTATTATGTTCATTGAACGCATTTTTGTCCTCGAAGGATTTGTTACACATTGTACAGTTGAAATCATGAACAATTCTCGATGATCCAGCATCTAAAGTTCCAGCTTCTAAAAAATGTTTACTGATTTAAAACTTATTTTTAAATAATTTCGAAGACTTTTGTTACCTTTATTTGTCTCCTGTATTAATATTTGAAAACAATTGGATAAATTTAAAGGCACAACTTGTTGGGGCATAACAACACCATTGTCACTTCGAATTTCCAATTGGGTTTCAAAATTGAACACTTCATTTACTTCATATTGAGGGTTTAAAGTAGAGGATGAAATCTTTGACAGAAGAGAATTAAATATAAAGATTTTACTTTTGGAAAATAAAAATATATTACCTCTTTCCCTTGATATTCTAAAGAGATTTCAGGTATTTCTTTACCTAAAGAAACCCCCAAAAATGTTAAATTGTTCTCTGGTTGTTTTTTATTATTTTCACAATTTTTATTAGATTCTTTAACCATTTGTATAAAATGATAGGCCACCTGTAAGGCTTTACTGCATCTTAAACATATGTATTCATTGACGTTATGTTGCAGAGCATAAAAACCTAAAACTGAATTTAAATAATCCCATAAGGTTTTGCCATCCATGTGGGAAGATTGATTGGTTAAAGATAATAAGATGCCAGTTTTAGAGAAACAACATATGCAAGAATTTGGATACATTTTTAAAATTTTTTTTTTATTGTTTGCAAATAACAATTTTTATTTTAATTCAAGATGTTGTCTTAAAGTCTTGTAAGAACAAGAATGTAAAAAATGTAAAATTAAGAAAATAAAATAAAAATATAACGGATTTTTTCCTTCATTTGGTATAAAGTAAAAAAAGGAAAGATAATTAAAGATAAATTCACAAACATAACTCTAATGAGATTACAACGAATCGAAAGGTACCCTATATAATAATTGTATTATATAAAATGTCATACTTACTTTCGTAGGCAGTGGCAATTAATTTTAAAATATTTATATTAATATTTTTCTCAGTGTTTTTAATAAACATAATTTTATTTTGCTTAAATATTTTAAAGACCTAAATATTTAATATAACTATCAATTATTTTTTTTTTATTTATTTATTTATTTTTATTATCAATATTCAATAACCTAGCCTCTGGGCCATAAGCGGTTACATATTTCAACTTAAAATTAATTCTACTAATTTAATTTAATTATATATAAAGAATTTGTAATAAATTGTATAAAAAAAATATTAAACTAAATAATTAAAAAAGAATTAAGGACAATTAAATTATACATTCCATTCTTAAGAATACAAATACAATTTTCTTAAAAAATTTCAACCTAACAAGTATAAGAGGAACAAGCGAAACATGATATAGAAAAAAAATGTGTGATAGTCACAATTTGTGACTCACAAACATTCCCAAAAATGTAGTAACAAAAGAGATTAGTATGATATAGAAAATAGTAATGAAGCAATTCAAACTCGGAAGCTATAAAGTACTTATTAGTTACGTACATATATTCTGAAATTTGCAAGAATATATGAGAGAAATTTAATTTTGCACTTCATGATGAATAGTGATTCATATAAAAATCAAGTATCAAATCCACCATCCATACACATAATACAATTATCATAAGTAACTTCAACAAGAACAAACTGAAAAGACAACTCCTTTAGAGTTAAAATAGAAGTAGTAGAGAAAAAGTACCATCAATTCAGAACTATATGCCCACAATGTTATCACAAGACAGTTCCTGCCAAAACAACATTACAGTGTGTTTACACCTCATTAGTAAAATTAACTAATCAATTACAACGTCCTTAAATATCTCACCATTCTCTCACATTAAAGTCAATAAAAATTACACAAACATTAATAAGCCAATTCTACAATTATAATATCATAAATCGAACGATATATAATCTAAATATCTATATGAAATATATGCATTTAAAATGACATGTAGCTGCCATCAATGAAGAAACAACTATACAAATACAGTTTGAAGAACATAGATCTTAACATTTCCTAAAAATTATTTTGATTAAGCTTTTATAAGGAATCTATCTATATAATTAATATTAAAAAATATTTTTTGTTATCCCTTTTACCCTCACATCATACACCCGATTTCAATAACAAATAAAAAAATACAATTAGAAAGGTATTTTATAATTGAATGTACAGAATAATTTATTAAAATCGGTAAGTTGTCTACATATAAATAAGTCAACTTTTTTTTTCTTTATATACGAACCAATTCACACCTACAATTTATTATCAGGTAGGTTTTGTAATTACTTTCAAATACATTTTTTATAATAATGATACAACTAAAAAAGTTAGAATTATTATTTAGATCTTCTTATGTCAAACAATTCAAAAAGAAAAATTCAATTGAAAAATATATGTATATGTTTACATTTTAAATGTTTAATGTTCCTGAAAGGAAATTGTCATTCTTTGAACATTTTGGGAGCTTTTCCATCGATGTTCATCCTCAAGGATACTTAAATACACAATAGGTTTGTTCGTTTGAAATTCTAGCAAAACTAGTAAAAAAAGAGAAATTGAAAAATAATGCTCAAAAATAAACTTTTACTTGAAAAAATAAGAAAACGGAAAATAGTGAAATTAATTTTAGTGTCAATAAAAAAAATTTATATAATTGTTTAATTTTGTTAAATAGAAACTTGGAAACATCTCAAAAATACTGGCATATGTTCCTTTGCAGATAATTTTTCACATATTTTCTTATAGAATTTCTTCTATCTAATGACATGTATGATTTTTAGCCTTGTTGAATATCATCATTAGTTCATGTCCGCCCATGTAAACTACAGGTAGATTTGGAAGATAACTTAATGCAATTTGGTACACAGAACTTGTAAAATAAAGGGACGAAGCCTATTGTTCTAAACGTATCCATTATTTCACATAGCTTCCAAATGAGAAACGTCTGTCTAGAATTGAGTTTGATCCATATATATTTCATAAATATAGTAAAATACAACACAAATAAAATATTTTGTAAGCTTAAGCTACCACATGAAATATTTTAACATTGGATTTTAATTGACCATAAGCTTCATACCTTCCCTAAATTACTTTATAAATATGTAAAAAATGTCAATATGTACACGAATATGCACATTTTATTTAAATACATGTCAATGTACCAATACTTCATTCAAAATTGACCGCTGGTTTCAACAAAAAACGTTTAAAAAATTAAACATATTTTCTAATTGTTCTGTTTTAAAATAAAATTCAATAGAAATTTGAAAATAAAAATTTCTTACTACTTTTGCTCGTACAAAATATTCAAGTAAAATATAACAAAAAAGAAAAATATTTTCTCTTGAAATGTTTAGTACTTTTACTATTTTTATGTGCACAGAAACGCTTTTCGAGTAAAATACTTGCAAAAATAGTAAAACTAGTATGCAAACGAACAGACCTAATATATAACATACACTTTTTGTTTTTAACACAGAGTTTAAAATTCTTAACAAAAATGTCTAGTTTCAATTTGATTTTTTTTAAGGTTTTCTTTTATTTTTTACATTTTCTTTGTGATTGGCTTTTCAGGGAAAATACAGTATCCTTTGGAAAATACATTTGAGAACGTTCTCTCTAATAATTGTACCTTGTTATTTATTCCATCATGATAAAAAACTGTCAAAAAAAAAGTTGAAGGACTTCCAGATTGTATGTTTATTATTTAAATAATTTTTCAATTTCTATCTACACCACTTGCTGCATCAAATGTTTAAGAACAACCTCAATTATAAAACGTTCTAAGTAAGGATCTTAAGTTCATGGATTCAAAGAAAAACTGCTCACTTCACTAATGTTTTTTATTTGTCTGCCATCAATTTTAGTTCTCTTAAGTTCATTGAAAATGAGAAAATTTCAGTTCAGTTTTCAAAATTATTATTTTTTTTAATTAAAAAAACATCCAATTATTTATACACAATTATAGCTACATATAAAAGACATAAAGTGCTTTAATATTAAATTTTACCAGCTGTTGTATAGTCTCGCTTATATTTTTTATATATACACATTTTAACATCTTAAGAGATCAAAAATATTCAAAAAAAATTTTTCATTTTAAATGATTTTCTAATTTTTAAAATATATACAATTTATATATATGTTTGTTTATGTGTATGGATCTACAAATATAAAATACTATTATATAAACTTAAAATTTAAATTTAAAATCTATTATTTAAATGAAGATTTTATAACGCCAGTAGCACCCATAGTTTCTAAATCACCACGCCTTAGCATTTTGCCATTACCAATGGTTACAGTAAAATCGTGAGGATTTGTATAGCCCAAACTGTTGCGGAAAATTTCAGCCATTTCTTCTTCGCTTAAATTAATTGTGTGGATTTTATAACAATGTTCACGAAGTCTAAAAAAGAAAATTAAAAGAATTTAAACAAAAAATAAATAGAGTAATAATTTGAATTTTTAAAACAGGGTTTAATAGGAAAAAATTTAGAATTGAAAAAATATACCATTAGAAAGAAATTTTTTCATAGATGTGTAGAAAATATTAAAATCCGTTCAGTATTTATAAGCCGTAAAAGTTACTACTAATACATATACCAAAAAAATTCACATGATTGTTTCATTATTGTTATTTTTTTATAAAAACAAACTAGAAAAATTGTAATGAAAAAACAACAGTGTTGTTATCACAACAAGTAAGAGTTTATTTACAATTTAAATTATGAGAGTTGTAAGAAGAGCGCAATAAACAAAATCGAAAAAAAATGTAATACTTTTGTTTTTGTTCTTTTTTCTTTTCAGCAAATAGTCATATATATTTACACTTTTTAAAATTTTTTGAACATTTGGAAAAGAAGTCAAATATTTTTGTTGTTATAAAATATTTTTAAATAATTTTTTGTTGTTGTGTAGCTGGAAATGTCTAGAATATATTGTGGTAGTTTCCGAAAAAGTCGTGGCATTCATTTCTGAAATAAAACAAAAATCTCGTATAAACTTTTCATTTCAAAAGTATTTACACACATTTTTTTACACTCCAAAATTATTTACACAACTTAAAAAATCATTTAATTTACACTCAATATTGCAAAATATGACTAAAAATCTTTTCTATAAGATATTATATTATTATATATATCTTGAGGTTCAAACTCAACTTTAATAAGTTGCAAAGATATAATAATAGTGGAAAAAATTATGAAAAAACCTATCAAAGCCAAGTTAAGATTTAAATGAAGGTTTAAAATGATACATCGTCATTATAGTTTGAAAAAAGGAATGGGAGTAGTTAAAGGCTGATATAAACTTTAATTAAAAGATATAAATTTAAGAAAATAAAAACATTTTAAACAGAAATTAGATAAAATCTGTAAGAAAAATTTAACATAGCTTGGAATATTTGCAAATTTTTTGCAGTCGTAAGTATTTTCGACGAAAATGTATGATTTTTAGAAAGTTTATGATGTCCGCATTATAGAAAGCGCAATTCAATATTTCCAAATTTCGTTTTTCTGTTTTATACAGGTATGTCACAGAACACAAAGTGAAATTGAAATCGTATTTAGCTTCTACAGAAAACGAAAAACGACAAAAAAATTTCATTTTCAATCCACATAAAAATAGAAAAGTGGAATTGATATTTTCATCGCATTTAAATGTAAGAAACCTCTACAAATTAATGTAAACAAATAATGGATATTACTTTTATTAATTTAAAAAAAAATTTCACATTAACCAATTTTGTAAGAAATTGAAGCATTTTTGTTAAATTAACAGTAAAGAGACAAAATGCACATTTTTGTTAAGTGAACACAAAAAATACTTTACTCTCATTAATCAATTGGTTTTATTAGCCCATAACTTTTTTGTTTATTAACCGATTTTTCCCATTTTCAATCCCAAACAAACCTTGTATAAGACAAATATTTATGCCAAATTTCGTCCCCCTACGTTGCCCCGTTCGAGGATTTTATTTTTGCGACTTATTAAACTTGGCTTTGAATATCAAGATTATATAACTATAAGATATTATATAATCTTGAGATTTATATAAAAGATTTTTAGCCATCTTTTGCAATATTGAGCGAAAATTAATTGATTTTTGAAGTTGTGTAAATAATTTTGAAGTGTAAAAAATGTGTGTAAATACTTTTGAAATGAAAAGTTCATACGAGTTTTTCGTTTAATTTCAGAAATGAATGCCGCTACTTTTTCGTAAACTACCACAATATATTCTAGACATTTCAGGCTACACAACAACAAAAAAAAATATTTCGAAATATTTTATAACAACAAAAATATTTGAATTCTTTCCCAAATTTTCAAAAAATTTTAAAAAGTGTAAATATATATGACTGTATGTTGCGTTATCAAAACAATATAAAAAAGATTTCAATACTTTGAATTGCTTTGTTTATATTTTTCTTCATTATGAGAAAGACATTTTAATGTAAAATGAATTATTTTACTTGTGTTTTCAAGATAAATTATAAAGTTGTTCTTTTATTTTGGTTTTTAAAATTAGAGACTTTAAATGTTGTGAATTTTATTATTTCATATTATTTTAAATTTTATATTTTTTATTGAGCCGAAATAGCAGTTATTTGATTTTTTACTTTTTAGAAGTGATTATTTTCTGATTGTTATTGATAAGGAGTGCGATCGAAAAAATCTTAACACACGTTTTGCATATCATCTTTTTTCCTAAGAAATGTTTAACATTTATTTTGATCCAGTTATCATTGAAATATATGTCAGTTATTATTTTTGATGACATCCATGTTGATTTGTTGTGAGTTTGCTATAAATTATCTAAAATTTTCATAAAAATTCAAATTGGTCCTACAAATAATTGCTCAAAGAATTAAATGTTCGCTGTCATACTCTTTTCAAGGTTATCAGGAGAATTCGACCATTGATAGGAAACATGGTTCGTGAAGATAAAAGGTCCACATGATATTGGGGAAGCCAAGAAAATTGAAAGCATATTGAAAATAACTCCAAACACATCTTGTAGAAAAGCACCCCGATTAGCACATTGCTCTGACTATTTGGTGCGAAAAGTTAAAGCTAATGTAGAGTTAAGAATATATGAAGTCCAAACAGTTCCAGACTGGAATGCTGCAATAAATTTAGAAGCCAAGGATAGGGCACGGAAATTAATATCAAATTTCATACAAAAATACTCATGTTGTATAAAGAACGATGTATCGTATGTAGATTTTTCGCAGCTTCCGAGTCAAAATTTTTATATTGCTGATGCTCAAGGAAATGTTGAAGATAAGTTTAGGACCGAAAAGCTGACGAAATTTCCTAAAGATTTATGCAGTTGCGACAAAACAAGCAAGTCATTTGTTAAAGTGGGTTCTAAAAATACCGGAAAATACATCAAAGAATGTTTGCAAAAAATTATTTTTCCTTTCATAAGAGAGCACAATGTATGCACATATTTTTTATGCCGATTTGGCATAATGTCGCTATTTAAGAAAGTTTTGTAGTGGTAGCAAAGCAATAACATAGTTTTTGTACCAAAAAAGGTCAATCTTCTAAATTGTCAGGAGCTAATACCAGTTAAGAGATATTCTTTTGGCAAAAGCAAAATGTATTTGATTACATGTAGGAGTACGAAAATTGACTAAAATATTTGTCTTATATAAGGTTTGTTCGATATTAAAAGTGAGAAAAACCGGTTAATAAACCAAAAAGTTATGGGCCAGATACTAGCTTCATTTCATACTTTTCTGCTGATATCTCTTAAAAAAAAACATGTACGACAACGAAATTTTGTACAGATAGTTTAAGAGTCGATATAAACTTGAAAACCGCCCACTTTACCGCCCACCTCCCATATAAAGTGAAAGTCGCTATTTAAGAATGTTTTGAGTGGTAGCAAAGCAATAACATAGTTTTGTACCAAAAAAGGTCAATCTTCTAAATTGTCAGGAGCTAATACCAGTTAAGAGATATTGGACTTTTGTGAAAAGGGAACCGAAGAGGACAAAAGAGTTGTCCCAAAGTATCAAATATTTTGAAAGAAGATGGGCATACTGTTCCAAAAAAGTTACTGAAACAACTATCAAATCTCTAATGGAAGGGTTATCAAAAAAGATCTACGAGTCCATAAGTAGTGGACAGAAGTTTAAAAGTTATAATTTTCTATGATCTGTAGTATATTATCAATTAAATAAAAAAACAATCAAAACTCTAAGATCAACCGTTTCCAAATTATTGAATTTTATATATGTTAAAATTTTTCGATCGCACTCCTTAGTATTGTAAAACACAAATATATCGTCCATCGCAAAAACGACAAAAAATTGCAAATCGGTTAAAAATATAGAATGAAATAAAATCGTTAAATTGGAAAAAAGAATCAGTATAAAAAATGTATTTATGTTCACCCTCTCTTCTTTAACGAGTTGTAGGAGTTTGTCTTTGTATTTAACAGTGATTTTGAAAAATTTGAATCTATATAAAATTTAAAATTGGATAAAAAAATATTTGAAAAGTATTTATTTAATAAATTAATATTTAATTAGCTACAATCGTTAAACATTTTTCCCGAAATTTTTTTGTTAGACTGTTAATAATCGGGTTGTATTTTTGTAAAATATTTATATGCAATAATTAATTTTATTCGCACTAAACTTTTTTAAATTTTTACTTTTTTAATTTATTTAAATAATTGATACTTTTTTGGAAATTTATATTTTAAATAAATTATCAGATTTATACGTCCTTTTTTTAAATAGAAATTATTAGAATATATTATTAAATGAAAAAATTAGTGCGTATTTTTTCATTGACACGATTTAAAAAATTAGTGTAGCATCGCAAATTATTATTCTTATAATTCCTAAAACTATCGGTAAAAACTAAAAAAAAAAATAGATAAAATACAACATTAAGAATATTATTTTAAAAGAATAAACTTACAACAATCTCTTTTTAAACAAACGATAACAAAATGGGCACTTATACGGCACAATACCATTATGAGTCCATACGTGCACCTTCAATTGAGCCAATGTAGTAAATTTACGACCACAATTTGGTTCTGTACATTCATGACGTTTTCCCAAATGCACACTATCTTTATGACGCTTCAAATGATGAACGTAACGAAATGATTTTGTACACGCATCACATTTATGAGGTCTTTCACCACTATGAACATGTTTATGAGCTTCCAATTCCACTTTATTTATAAATGTTTTTGGACAATTTGGGCAGAAAAATTTTCGTCCTATATGACGTTTTAAATGATGTTTTAATAAATACATGGTCTTATAATTACAATGACAAATTTCACATTCGAAGAGCATACGATTGCCACCAGGAGTGTTTGGGCTTGATTCACGGCATTCGATACGTTTTGAATGTTTATTAAATGTTTCAAGATTGCAACAAGTTAAAAGGCAGATTTTACATTTAAATAAAGGTTGTTCATAGTTGTTATCGTCTAGGGCGGTTGATGAATTTGGGTTGATGTCTGTTGAGCTAGAAGGCATGAAGCTGATAATGGAGGGGTTATGTTTGCTGTTGATAAAGGTTTCATTATAAGCCAGAGCTGTTGCTGAGGATGTTGTTGAGCTGGTAGAAGATTCTGGGTAGTGTGAGACCATAATATCTTTGGGTGCTATGGCATCTTCAATTGATAATTTGTTTCTGTTTGTTGTAGTTGCTGTTGTTGTGTCGGGATTAGGGTATTGTTGTTGTTGTTCTTGTTGATATTCTTGTTTAATGAATACATTATGGAATCCTGTTTATGTGGTAATGTTTTTTATTTTATTAGGAAAAAATTTAAGAAGAAATTAGAGGGAAAGAAAGAGAGAGAAAAACACATTCTCAAATCATTATTAACCAATTAATAATAAAAATTATCTCTTAAATTTTGTATATAATTTGGCTTTGGGTGTATATAATTTCTTATTTTCTTTTGGCAATTTATTTTTCCATAAAAAAGTGGTGTTTTGATTTAAAATAATAAATTTAAAAATAATTTTTGTATATAGTTCCCTTATCCCGGAAACTAACTACTATTTAAAGGATTATTATTGTAATAATTATTATTAATATTATTATTTATACATGTATTATTTAGTTTATCATTTGGTTTTGTTGTTAGAAATTTAGTAGTAGTAGAAGCACTAGTATTGACCTTGTATATCTTACCGCAACTTGCGTTTGTTTCACTAATTTCTGTTTTCATCATATTTACATGATTATTTATTGTTGTCGTTATTGATGTAGCCGCTGTACTTGTTGCTATTACAAAAGCAGATGACGCAGTTGACGTCAATAACGATGATGATGACGAAGCTAATGGCGTTGTATTGTCCATACTATCGAAACGTATTTGATGTTGATTTATAGGTGTCGAACTATGATTACGTTCTAAATGTCTTAAAAGTTTTATTTTGTTGGCAAATGAACGTATACAACGGGGACATTCATAGGGTAGCTCTATGAAAGGCAAAACAAAAAAGTTGAATTGTAAAAATATAACTTTTTACAGAGCTCTTAATACTTACTTTTCATTATATAAGATTCTGAAAGTAAAAGAAATATACAGAAAATTTATATTAGCAAATATCTTTTTAAGGATTACTTGTATAAATTTTCTCTTACCATCACATACATTATGACTAGTATTAAGATGCAATTTAATATCATTAAAATCGGAAGACTCATAAGGACATTTAGCACAAATTAAAGCTAAAAATAAATAAAACAAAATATATGTTATTTAAGCATAAGTTTTGGGTAAAATTTTCAATTCAACTTACTAGTGGTTTCTTCCAGTTTTAAATCTTGTAAAGAGGTCTTATCTCCACACACTAGAAAAATAAATATAATGAAATTTAATCAAATCTAAAAGAAAACAACACAACCCACCTTTATCACCTTTAGCTTGGATCATGTCGCGGGTTGGTACACTTTTGTGTACAGCTTTATAGTGGCGTATTAGACAACGTTTGGTGTTGTAGAGATTTGTACACATTTCACAACGATAAGGAGCCAGCCCTTTAGGTAATACACAAATAAAAACAATTAAATAAAAAAAAAAAAAAAAACCTTATTTTCATTCAATGTCCTTACCTCTATGAACAAACATATGATTTTCAAATTGATATTGACTTAAAAATGACTTTTGACAATGAGCACAATACGATTGAGTTGTGGTGACTGTAGCTGCATCTACCACATTCAAACTATTTTGTTCCTGTAACATATCTTCAAAATCATCATCCGATGTTAACAAAACATTACGAAATTCAGTATCGTTATCATCTGAATCATTTTCTACATCCACATCATCATCAAAATCACCAAATAAAGCATCATCCCCATTAAAATCGAAATCCATATCATTTTCTATAGTCTGTTCGGTTTCTACAATTTGTGGTATGGCATCCGAAGGTAAAGTATATGTAGAGCTAGAAGATGGTGTCAGTGGTGCTAAAGTTGAATTTATAGTGGTACTATTGCTATTGGGCGTAGTGACATTTAATGCTAATGTATCTAAACTGGTTGTTTCCAACGGAGATTGTGCCACTATTAATGAGGGCGTTTGAATTGTTGGTGTTTTTGTAGCTTTAGTCTTGTTGTTTTGCTGATATAAATTCGTTGTGGTTGACAGCTTATTTTGAACTTTTATAAGTTGTCTCTCTTGCTTAAGAGCCGCTTCCTCAGCATTATGCAACTTATAATGTTCGTAGAGTTTATTGCGCCAATAGAACACCTCATGACATTTGCGACAATTCAAACCATTTGGATAATCGGGTGTTGTTTCAAGCGGTTGTATTTTAACATTTTTAGCGGAGGTTGTTGCTTTGTTTACTATTGATGCGGCCCTAGCTTTTGCTGTTAACGGTGATAAATTGGCATTTATTTTTGCCACTTTTGATGGCTTTAAATGTATTTCATTTGCCTCAACATTGTGTTTAATTTTGTAATGTTTTTTTAGGTCAATCTTTGATTCGGCTTCATAAAAACATAAATCACAGGCATAGAACTCATCAACAGTCGTTGATTTTTGTTTATTTTTGGGTTGTAATTGTTTGTTGGTCGGTTGTAAATTATGTTTGCTTTTGTAATGTTGATGTAGATCGATTTTAAAGAATGTATAAAATTTACATTGATCACAAAAAAAGTGGGGAATTTCTGTAGATTGCAAAAAGGGAAATAAAATTATAAAATTTTGAATGCACAATTAGCCAAATACGCAAAATATATTATTTTAGTTATGTATTGTGTTATGTTATTTGAAGTAACACATTATTTAAACATTTTCAAAAATTTTAAATTTCGATTTTTTACAAAAAATTTGATTTGAATATTCACCAAAAAGTTACATGTTTCACCAAACATTAGATGTTTCACTAAAAATTAAAATTTTCACTAAATATAAATTTTTTCACTAAATATTAATCTTTTCACTAAACTCCGATTTTAACTAAAAATTCGATTTTTCACTAAAAAATCTGAAATTATTATAATTTTTTTTTTTTTTTTAATTTTTCTCTCAAAATCCGAATTTTAACAAATAACAAAATAAATAGCATGGTCGTGAATTGGGCAAATTGAAAATGAAAACTTACCATTGTGCGTTAACATATGATTCTTTAATTGTTCCTGGGTCACAAAATCTTTGGTACAAATCTTACAATTAATCTTTTTCGGCTGCTCTATAATAGATACAGGTATTATTTCCTCATCAAGAGGAGGAGGAATAGGTTCGGAAACTAAAAAAAAATCAAAAATTTTAAGGAAAATTCGAACATTTTCAAAACTTAAAAAAATACCTGTAGTTTCTTCAATTACATCACCCGGATCCTCTATTATCAAATCATCTACATCCATTTGGACAATATCATTTTGTTGTTGTGGTTCTAGGATTAAAGTATTATTGTCAATATTTTGCATTTGTAATATATTGTCTAAAACTATGCCATTGTCCAAAGCTAAATTGTTACTGTTATTGGGGACATTTATATATTCAATAACAACACCTAGAAGAAAAAACTAATGAATATAAAAACAAAAACAATAACCTTATTTATGAATCATCATACCTTTGTTCATGACTTTTTCTAAACTACCATCAGCCATAACCATAAATTCGTTAGCAACATTAAGATCATTATTTGCAACCGTATTTAGTTCACTCTCCAATGCAGTAAAAGGTGCAGCTGATATTGTGCTAAAATTAGGAATATTTGTTGTTATAATTGTGGAGACTTGCATGGGAGCATCGGCGGTGGTGGTACATGATGTATTTGTTGCAGTAAGAGGCGTTGCAAATGTTTCATAAGCCGACTGTTGTTGTTGTGTTGGTGGCGGCGGTTGTAGTAATGGTTGTGTTGTATCTTCGTTTAATATTTGAAAATGTTCATTATTAATGGCACCCATCATCATTTGATCGTGGGTTGTAGAAATCGCAGGCATTGAAGGGGATGATGTCGAGTTTGATGTTTTGGTTTTTGGTTTCAATTGTTCCTTTGATGCTTCTACAGCATGGCTTTGGATATAATGATCACTTAAGCTATTGCGATTATTTGATTCAAAGGAACATAATTGACAGTTATAAACAATAATGTCTGGAAAAAGAAATAATTTTTAAGTTAGTATAAGAAAATAATAGATATTGTAATATTTTGCAAAACACTCACCTAAATGTAATTTAACATGATCTTTGAGATTTCTCTTGGTTTCCACCTTAACATTGCAAATTTTGCAACGATATCTTTTAGGCTTTTTTAATTCCTCTGCAGCAGCCTAAGAAACAAAAAAAAAAAAAAAACAAATATGTATGTTATTTTCAACTGATTGCTTTTTTTCCAAATCAATAAATTTTATCCCTTTCACTTACCTCTATTTCAATTTGCTGTTTTTTACGCTTGATTTCACGTAATTTTAATTTCAACAATTCCTGTGCTTGGCTGGCATTTTTCATAAACCAATAGGCCACTTGCAGGGCAGAGGCACATTCTAAACAAATTCTTTCTGGCAATTCGACATCTAGGGACTCCTCGAGTTGTATGCACATTTTTAAACATTCCATATAGGAAATTTTTGTGTTTTCTTCTCGAATATTATCATTAATAAGCGCGCTTAAATTTACCATTTCCACATTTGATTGCAGACATGTCCGACACACCATGGAGTAATCCTGTACAAATTTCTTTTCACCCATGTTTGCATTGAACTTTGTGTGATTTATTTCGAATAAAAATATTGCTAATATATGTTTTTTGTATACTTTTTAATTTTTTTTTAATGTTTTTTCTAGATTTTTATAATAAAATTGTAGTTTTTTGTGAAGAAAGACGCACAAAAAAAATTTTAACAAAATAATGACAAATGTCAAGTAGAGACCTGCGCCAAACGTTTTCAACGGCGGCGGCGGCTTTTCTAAGAATTGTTATTGGCGACTCAAAAGCGGCTGTTAGCCTGCTGAAAGGCGAACATAACTTTTTATTTCCTAGTTTTCGCATCGCACATTGGTTCCCAAATGTGGGTTCCTTAGATGTAAGGGGTGACGAAAACCGTTTGAACATAATTTATAAGTATTTCCTAAAAAATTTAAAACATAAATTTTTGTATTTATTGTAATTCTAAAATGTTTCGAAGTGAGGCATTCCATGTCAAAACAGACAGCAAACGGATTTGACCTCTCTGATTTCAATGAAATTCACTGCAAGTATTGACCATTGGAAGTGTTTTTCAAATCATAAGGTTTGACGATTTAAAAAACAAACAAAAAAAATGTAAAAACTTGACAAAGGTGTACTATTTTAACTGGTAACAACTTCAAAAATATAAATGGTATATATATATAGTTTAATATTTAACACAAAGATATTAATTTTACAACGATATATACAAACTTTTATTACATCAAAAGTTCAAAGGTCAAAAAAAATATAAAATTCAAATCAGTATATCTCAAATAACGGTATTTTTAAAATTATTAAAAAAAATAACATAGCACTTCTCCCTACGCATGTCTCATTTAGTTTAGAAGTTATGGACCAAAATAAAATATTAGCAATCAATTCTCAACTATACAAAATAAAATGTTTACTTTATTGTCATTTTAAAGACAAAGATATTACCTTTACCATTATACTTAGTCACAAAATTAAACCGAAAAAAAGTCCGAAAACCATGAATTGTAATTTCAACAAAATCAATTACCCATGTGAATCAGAAACAAAATTGCGGTGTGTGAACACAGACTAAGCAAATATTGCAAAACAAAACTAACATTTTTTTAACCCAAAAAAACTGCTCTTCAAGTGTTGTTTATATAAAAGTCGACAGAAAACGGAATTTCATACAGTCTATTAAAATAAAATTTTGTAACATTTTATTTTAGCGAATCTTTTATCAAATACCAAACATCTGGCTTCTACTTTATTTCTTGTTGTTATTTCATAGTGAATGACAAATTTCTAATTAAAAAGTTTACAACTGGATTTTTGTTTTTTATTGCATACAAATTAGTATTCTTATTAAAAAATACAATTACAAACTAAACTATGGAGGCTATATTATCTCCTGATAATTTAACAGAATGTGCCCGCTTTTATTTATTTCTTAGCCAAGAAAAGACAACATTTTTTGTAATAAATTGTTTATTTTGCAATAAAGATTATAGTGAATGGTTAAATTTTTACAAGCATTTAAATGTCCAACATTTGGCGAAAATCCAGTTAGAAAAAGACCAACTGGAATGTCAAGGTGATAAGTTAAAATCGGAAAATTATTTAGGAGAAAAGAACTTGAAAGTATCAAATCAAATAAATTCGTCTACAGAAGTATGCGATATAGAAAATGAGTATTTAGAAGAAAGTCAGGAGGAAAATGTTAAAGAGAAATCATTAGATCGAAATTTGGAATATGAAAATAATGAAGAATTATTAGAGGAACATTTAATGGTAGTATTGGAATAATATAATCTAATTAGAATTTATAGTTTATGTATGTATATTATTTTAGGATGAAAATGAGGAATATGAAATGACTACGGCTGAAATCTTGGATGACATTAGTGAAAAGGTATTATTTTATTAATCTATAATTTCTAAAATTTTCTAATAAACAAATCGACTTTTTAGTTTCATAAACCACTAAGTACCTGCTTTTTTCGCCTCCACAACACAGATTCCAAAATAATGTTTAAATTTATAGAACTATTGCGTCAACATCCTTGCCAGTGGAATGACAACTCAAATTTTAGCCACAAAGATAAACGTCTTGATAGTACTTTAAACTTAACCCAACAACTGAATGAAAGTTTTAAACTCAACCTAACTCCTCAAGGCACTCGTGCGAGTGTTTTAAACCTTTTACGTTGGTTTGATCGCGAGTACATACGTTTGCTTAATTGTCGTCAAAACAATTTTCAGTTTGTTTGCCCTCATTCGGAATACTTTGAAAAGTTATTGGAGTTTCTACCCCATAAACACCTAAAGCCTGTGAAGTGTGAAGAGTGCTCGAAACGTTTTAAAAGCGAACATTTGCTAATGGCGCATAAACACAAATATCATAACGGTCAGATACCTTTTCGTTGTCGTTATTGTGGTCATGGCTTTATACACCAATCCTCCCATAAAATGCACGAAAACAGGCATATAAAAATACATGTATGGCCCTGTAATCGATGCCTGTATCAAGCTGCCTCCAAATCGGATTATATTAAACATTTGGCTACACATTCCTCGCATCAACCACATAAATGCAACATTTGTGGTCTAGCCTATAAGACTAAAACCAATTTAAATGTCCACCTGAAGAGCCACAGTTTGCCCGCCTATGAGTGTGAATTTTGTAAAAAGAAATTCTATGAAAAATATCGTTATAAGCGTCATATTTGGCTGCACGAAGAACAGGAAATGTCAAGTAAATCTATTGATAATTTTACTTGTGATATCTGTGGACGACGTTTTACCAGCAATAGAACTTTGAGAAAACACCAATTGGTACACATTCAGGAAAACTATAAGGTTGAGGAGGGGGAGGCGAATGTCGGCCATAAATTCAGCGATGTAATAGTGTATTATTGTGATAATTGTTCGTTGGAGTTTGAACACAAAGAAGCCTACGAAACGCATATGAATTTAAAACATAACATTAAGATAAAATAGTATTTGATAATTTGGAATAAACTTCCTTTTTTAAGAAAAATGCTTTTACTTAAAGCGATCTTTAAGTTTATGCTGAAATTACAAGGAAAATCCTTACAGTAAAAAATAAATAAAACATTTTTTTTATTAGTTTGTAAGATATCAATTTTATTAAACACATAAGTTGATAAAATTATAAATGAACTTAATTACTAAACCAGAATTTTTTATTAAATACTTACCTTCGGTTCACCAAAATTTTAAGTGATTTTTCTAATTTATATTTATTATTTTTATAGCAAATTAATTTGTTTTTGATTATAATTCAAATGTGTAAATAATACAAAATATATTAACTTTAATTTTTAAAATTAAAACATTTGCTTTTCAACATTTATACCATCCCACACATTACGCAGCTAAAGGTAATGAATTGAGATGTTTCTATATAGTTATATTATTTCCATATATTATTGATGTTTTTATTATTATAATTATTAAATTTTTATTAAATATTTTAGAAATTATACATTTTGAAATAGTTTTAATGTTAAAAACAAATACAGTTTTAATGTTAAAAACAAATACATATAATAAAATTAAAAATATCTTGTTAAATTTCCAGCAGTTTTATGATAGATAACTTTATACTTGGTAATTCAATTCGAAAATAATTTATTTATTTATTATTTTTTTTTTTTTTTTTAATTCAAGTAATACAACGAATATGCCAATTAAAATAATTATTTCTGCAAAAAAAATTAAATGGCGCGAATCGTTTACGTTTAATTTTATCATTCGAATCAAATTATGGCGTAAGCACTGTAACAAATTTATTTTATAATTTAAACTGGTTTTTAATGTTTTATAACCCGGATTTTTATTTTTATTATTATTAGAAAATTATTGCAAATTTGGATATTTATAGGGTTTATCAAATAATACTCTTATTATTTAATTTGTTTTATATGTAAAATGATTTTATTCATACATTTATAGTTATTTTTTGTTAATATTTTATTATAGATATATCTGAAATTATTGTTTAAAATTGTTATTATAATTATTTCAAATTATTATAATTTTTTTAAAGTATTATGTTTAAATTATAAAAAAAATTAAAAAATTATTTTATAATTTGAATTATTATATCACTACTACAAATATCTTTTTGCCTTTTATTTTTTTCTTTTTGTTTTAATATATTATAAATATATTTACTTATTAATTATGTTTGTTATATTACAAGTAAAATTATTATTTTTGTTTTTTTTTTTTTATTTATTTTAATTTTCATTTATATTTTATTTACTTATGTTTTTTTAATATGCCATAAACATTAGTTGATGATCTAACATGTGTATTATACGGTTTAGATGAAGATGAGACTTCACGTATGCGTTTGCTATGTTCACTATAGATGGGTGGAGTAGTACGTTTGTATCCTTTGGACGAAGATGGAACTATAAAATTATATTTGAATTTATATAACTATTTTTTTATTTGATTATATACAGGCATGTAATGAAAATCAAACGATTTAAAAACTTTTTTTTTTTTTTTTTGTAAATTTTGTTTTTAAAACGATTTATGATTTGCAATACATAACCAGTTTATTATTTTTAATAATTATTTATTATTTTATTGGAACTTATTGTGTTATTTTTTTAATTATATGTTCTTTGTTTACTACTTTTATGAATTGATTATACAATATTTTTTTGTTTATATCCTTCAGCAGTTTTAAGGGCATAAATATATGTTTGTTATTTCATTTTTAATTTTTATAATACACATGCATGTGTATCTTTCGGTCTGTTCGTCTATTTCCTTTTATGTTCTTTACCATCTATACTTTGTATGCTTAAAGGTAGAGAAGACAATTGTCCAGTCTGTGTGTGTAAATCAAGTTTCCAAAAGCCGCCTACATTTGAGATACAAATTTTTTACATTCTCATATGTATTCATAAATGGCGTATGAATTTGTTAAAGTATGTATATATCGTTACCAAAAATACAAAACAACAAAACAACGTTGATTGAATATAGATTTTTAAATTATTAATGTTATGAAAGTTATTCAAAAAGTTACGAAAAAGAACCATTGTACGAGTTATACAATTGTAAAAGTTTATTGGACAGCAGAAGGGAATACATTTTCTAGTCAGCCACGACAGTCATTAGTACACTCTTCAGTGTTCCACCCTAGTTTTCTGTAAACAATATCCACATTAATTTATATTATCAATTCTGTATACTAAAATTGTCATTTACCGAATGCAGTCATAAAAACTAAGTCTATAAATAAACCCTAAGAATCGCAATTATATTTGGATTACTATAAAAATGTCTTACGTTCTTAAAGTAACATTCCAAGTTTTTTTATAATAGAATTTTTGAAATCTTACCTTTTATATATTCATAAGAGCTTGAAGATGAAAGACGTTTTGGGGGTGGAGGAGGTGGTGGTTGAGGAACGGCTTCATATTCATAATCATCTTCCAATTCTTCGCGGCTATATTATGAGCATAAATAAATTAATGATTAAAATATCAAATACCGTCAAGACACAAGTCAGTGAAATTATTAAACTAAATGTCTAATTTTGTTTATAAAAATTAAGTAGTTAAGCTCTGTGAACTGACTGATATATTAAAGAAAAAATCTAAATTTAACCATTCCCTTTATGCTAATTATGTTATTTTTTTTACTCAATATCTTTCAATTTTACAATACTTACTCCGCATATGCAGTATGCTTTAAAATGCTCAAATATTTATGGCTACCCTTTGTACCAGCCGGCTTGTCGAAAACAGATCTATAAGGTTAAAAATTGAAGAAATAAAAAAAAAAAAATAGTCAACAAACTTACTTGTATAATTCCGGATTACCACCATAGCCAGCTTTAGCCAATTCAGGATCTATTTCCATTATTTCACGCAATTGTTCATGTGAAACTTCATCATTTTTGTCCGGTATTAAATATTTACGTATTTCGGCCAAGGCATAGGCAATGCGGGCATAACATTCAGCCGGTGTAGCCACAGTGCTTATTTCCAAAAATAAATCTTTATTCAAGTGGCTAAAACGTGGATCATCTGATTTACGCAATTCTTCTTCTTTGGCCTTGTCACGCATAGAGTTCCGGCCTTTAATGGTAATTTTACATTGTGTTTCATCTTGTAGGCGTATAAGAGAATTTCCTTTGGGTCCCAGAATTTTACCAGTAAAATTAAATTTGGGATATTGTTTGACGGGAATAAATACTTTTTGTGTAAGTTTCATGGGTTTTTGCTTGAGCACGTCGGCGTAAAATTCACGGCCCGGCACACGACCAGTGGAATAAACACGATCGAAAGCTTTAGGAATGAATCAAATACATACAATACTGTGAAAAACAAATTAGTGAAAAGTATATTTGCACATTATACCTTCATCTATTAATAGGGCACACAATGGGAAATCTTCGGTTAAACGTGCACGCTCCTTTTGTAAATCTTCCAAGAAATTTTGGGCAACATCATTAATTTTTGGTTGATATCCTACGGGACCTTGTCTTGATTCAACATTATCGTTTTCATGCGACATTTTTTTAATAGTTTAAGGGTTTTCGTCAACTAAATAGATTTTTTCTTCTGTGATAAAAAATTTCACAAGCTTCTTTCTTTATTAAAAATGGCTTCCAATAAAATAAAAATTTATGTACACCACCTTCTGAGACCTGCGTCGAACAAATTTAATGACGGCGGCGGCTTTTGTAAGATGTGGCAACGGTGGATTCTCTAAATCGGCTGTTACGTACCGTCTATACTAGCCTTTTTCTTGTTCGCACAAGAACAAAACGTCGGCAGAGCAAGAAACACAATTTTGTTCATTTTGTTTTCAGTGGGCAGAACATTTGTCGAACAAATCATAATTTTTTGTTTGCCGTCATTGTCGCATCGATATTTTTACATGCAGCGCCTCTTCTTCCGCATACAAAATGACGTTTGATGGCAGACATGATTAATCGAACAATTGTGCGAACAACGGTATGCGAACAAGAACAAAACATGAACAACTTGTGTCCACACTATCCAAATGCATGTGCGCACAACATTTTGTTCAATGTGCGAACAAGAAAAAGGCTTGTGTGGACCGCAAATTACAGCCGATGTAGCACAACATGCCCCTGCGCCGATTAAAAAGAATCACGACGCCGTCGAAACCA
Source organism: Protophormia terraenovae (assembly GCA_951394005.1). Taxonomy (NCBI): domain Eukaryota; kingdom Metazoa; phylum Arthropoda; class Insecta; order Diptera; family Calliphoridae; genus Protophormia; species Protophormia terraenovae. Next base: position 130,908,796 of record OX596077.1, read on the forward strand.
TTTCATACTAGGGTTTTACAGTTTCAACAAAAAGTCGACTTTTCGATTTTTCGACTTTTTTTAATTTTTTCGACTTTTTCAATTATTAAATAGTCGATTTTTCGACTTTTCGATTTTTTTAATTGTCTAATAAAAACTTTAAAAATAAAAATGAATACAACGCAAACAAATATATTGATTAACAAACAAATCTATCCAATGAGAGTGCTAGTTACACACAAAAATATGTATTAACTACACTGTTTAATGGTATATAAATAAAAGCTGAAAAGAAACATTTTAAATAGGATAATTTTTTAAACATTTTTCTACTTTCCGACTATTTTTGACATTTTCCGACTTTTCGACTTTTTCTGACTTTTCGACTATTTTCAACTTTTTCCGACTATTTTCGAATTTTGGCATAAAGAAAGTCGATTTATCGACAATTTTCAATTCAAAAAGTCGATTTCGACTTTTCGACTTTTTGCAACAAAAAGTCGATTGTTCGGTTTTCGAAAGTCGATTTGACAAACCCTATTTCATACCTCAGTTTCTGTCTTACTGTGGCAGCCTCATGAAAGTATTCTCTCTAAATCCTCTGGTAGCACCATGCAATGAATGATTTAAAATTCTGTTAGTCGTTAAATTTATATCATATTCGTATATTTAAAAATTATAAAAACAAGAAATTTAAAGAAATATACATGTATGTATGTGTACATACGTTTTTTAATCATAAAAAAGTTTACTCTTTTTACTTATGTTTTAAAAGTTCATTAAAAAATTCATTCATTGAATGATCATCATCGATTATCATTTCTTGATTATCAATTGTTTCAACCGCCTTCATTATTTCATCTTGTATTTTATCGCTAGAACAATTCGCATCTATTAATGTATTTGTTTCTCTTTCATTTGTTAGTTTATTAATGGAAATTGTTACGCAGTCTGCTTGACTTATATTCGCTAATTCTTCCGTTGACATAGCTAATACCGAATTTAGATCCTCATTTGAATCAACTAATTTCAAAGCTTGGTAGGCATGTAGGTTATGTTTGCAACGATAGTGACGCTTAAGATTTTGCAAGTGATTAAATTCTATATTACACATTTTACATGGAATCTTCTGAACATCTGAGTGTTTTAGTTTATTGTGGTCTTTGAGCAGCTTTAGGCGACCAAAGTTTATTTTACAGATTTTGCAGACGTAATGTCGAGGTAACTTTTCGTGAGATCTTTTTCTACTTTGGATCTTTCGGTTTGGATTTATATATTTTTTATAATGATAACATCTCGCTCTAAATGTGCTTTCAATTGTGCCTTCAGTTGCCACATGAACTAAACGCAAATGACGAGATAAACTACTTTTTCTTAGTTTTAAATTACAAATATTGCAAGTGATTTTAGCATCCGTATGAGTATCCATGTGTTGGTTGAGATAGCACTGTCTGATAAAACCCTTTCCGCATACTTCACATATAAAGTCCACCTCCTTATTATGTCTTTTCAAATGCAGATTTAAGGTGAATTTCACGAAATACTCTTTTGGACACAAATGACATTTATAGACTTTCGTCGGTTCATGATAAAAAGTTTTATGTCGCTTTAAATCCCAAAAAGATTTGAATTTTTCATGGCAAATATCACACTCGTTGGTGTAAGCAACAACAGGTTGTATTATTTGGTTTTCGACTGCCAAATGCCTTTGCATTGTCTGTTTGTGGGAACTTAAATGTTTATGATATAAATTACGTCTAGTAAAACGTTTAAGGCACTGTTCGCATTTGAAGATTTCCTTGTAGTGTGGCAAGTGTTTATGCAACTCATATTCGTTACGTTCTCGAAAGCGTTCCAAACAGTCATGGCATTTGTAGGGCCACTTAAAACACTTGTGTTTTTTCACCATATGTCTTCTCCAATCAACATCTCGTTTAAAACACAACCAACAGTATACACAACGTACCCGGGGAATTTCCTCTGCCTGAGCGGGTAGAAAGAGAGCACATTTATCAAAATAGTCACTAAACTGGTCAACACTTTCACAGGGCAACATAAATCGATAAAATCTTAAGATACGAGTTATGCTGCGTCTCATTTTCAGGGGAGTTATATTCAGTGACCATTTTTCGTTGACACTTCGACACAAATTTGCCACAGCTTTGGCATAGTCTTTATTGAAAGGTTTCTCATGAAATTCCCATAAAACTGGAAACAATTTCATATTGTCCAGCAGTGAAACTATGATATCTTCAGGAGTATATTCAAAAACAAGCTAAAAAAGGAATAGAAATTTAAATACTTATGAACCTACATGATAAAAAATCTCTTGTATTACCTCGGTTGGATTTTGCTTTAACTTTTCAGCTGAAAACTGCTGTTCTGGTGCTGTTTCAAATGTTATCGTATCAGACCTTTTAAGACAACGACTTAAAGGAGTTTGCTAAAAGTTAAATTTAAATTATAAATTTGTTTAAATTATAAAGATTTTTTATTACCTCCGATGTTACTTTGTTGCTATTAAGATCAGGTTTCAATTCGACCACATTTGGAGGCCTTGTTTTCACAGTTTTATAGATCTTTTCAAAAATGTTTATGCTCTTCAAGGTCTGCTGGGCAATTTTTTTTGACTTTTTGTTTTTAGGTAAAAGTGGTACAAATTCACGCTTTCTAAATGGTACATCCCTTTGACCATAATTTAAAGTATAAATTGGACGAGTATTTCTAGAGGATGTTTCAGAAGTTGTGTTATTTGAAAATGTATTTTTGGAAGATATTGAAGAAGTTGGTTTATTATTGTATACTTTCGTTGGATTATTGGCAGATTCTGTAAGATTTGTTAAAAAACTACTAGTTTCAATGTTGTTGGATGATTGATTTTTTATAATAACAATATTGTCTTCTTCGGTTGATAAGAAATTTGGATTTAAAACGGTTTCATTCAAAAGCTTTATAAGTTGATCAGCTAAGCTAATATTAAATGATTTATCTGGAGGCAAATGCTGAGGTTTAGGTAACAGTGGCGGAGGAGGTATATTTATGTAGGGCTTTTCAGTATATTTTTGAGGTTTGCCTATTAAGGGTGGTAGTATTATGGGTTGTGGCACTTGTATTATTGGATTTGGTTCCATATCCAATTTTGTTCTGGATTTTATTGGCGATGACGATGTTGGGTTTCTTATTGCTGTATAGTCATGATCTTTTGATAGATATTTAGACATTTCAAATGCTGCTTCTTGTTCAAAATGTTTAAGCTTTAAATGTTTTACGAAATTTGACCATTTTTCTAAGGGAAATATTTCACTACAATAGAAGCAATTAAGACGATATTCCTCTAATATATCGGATATTTCTACGGTACCACAAAGATGTTTATTAGTTTGTGTGGCCATGGAACACGATACAGATTTGATAATGGGCGTTTGTATTGTAGCCGGTACTGAGTTAAATAGATTTTGTGGAAAGACTCCGGTTTCATGACGATAAATTGTAAATTCTGGATCTCTAGGTGTCACCACAATGACATTATCTCTATAAATGAAAAATATGTACTTTTATAATTATAAATCTTGTTTTGACTACCAACCTCCAATTTTTAGGCTTTCTTTTAAAAGGGACATTTACTCCATCACATATTATGCTACAATGGAAAATTATTTTTCGGTTTAAGTATTAATTTGGCTGAGTGAAGATATCAAAACTTACGGTATATCTGGTACTGAATTGGCATGTATACCATCCTCAGTAAATTGATAGAGGGAAAAATGTCTTTTACACGCAAAAATATGGTTAGTATTTGGTTCCTCCAAATCAAAAAAGTCCAGCCAATATTTCCTTCTGTAATATTTTGGATTTTTTATAAAAAAAATATTTTTTTATGTTACATATTCTATTACCTTTTTTCATCTCCTTTTTTATTAGGAAATATATAAAGAGTCTCGCCAGGTGGACAACCAACGGCACAAAATGCGTTTTCAATTTTTTTTCTCATAAGTAATTTTTCTTTTTAACAAAATCTAATAGAAATTGAAAATTTTTTTTGTATTTACATATGTACTTCTTCTTACGTTTCCTACAATCACAAAAAAAATGATAGCGCAAAAACAGCTGAAGGGATGCCAGATGAATTTGTGTAAAAATATTAATTATAGGGTTCTCTTGTCTTTTTGGAAATTCCGAATTGTCGAAAAATAAACGAATATTGCCGAAAATTCAAGTTTTTATAATAACAATGAAAAATTGTAGTTAAATCGAATTTTAAAAATGGAGAACTTCAAAAATAAATTATTTAAAAATTGAAAAAATTAGACATTTTGTTTCAACTTTATAACATTAGTGTTTTGTGCTAGATACAATGGCATATATTTTACAATGGGATTAGTTAAGAACGCTGGAATAAAATGTTATAAAAAAAATTCTTTAAATTTTAATTAAGCCAAAGATGATATTTATTCATTTTATTAAATAATTAATACCATATAAATTAATTTGAAGTTAAATTAATTATTATTACTTTTTTTAAATTTTTTAAATCAAATATACTCCTTTTAATTTAAAATTAAATTTGCAAAGTATTTTTTAAGTTATTAGAAAGAGAGCACATTTGTCAAAGTAGTCACTTAACTGGTTCACACTTTCATAAAACGATAAACTCTGAAGATACGATTAATTCTGCGTCTTATTTTCAGAGAAGTACATTTTTAGAAACTTCCATTTAGGCAAGAACATTCTTATTTTAAAAAATCAGTAAAAATGTTGTTTATATTTTATGGATTAAAACTATTAATTTGTTGATTTATTTTGAAATTATATTATCAAAATAATATGTTATCGCTTTATTTAGTTAACTCCAACATAGCCTCATCTGATGTCATTGCCAATACCGTATTTATATCCATATCCTTTTCGACAAAGGCGAAAATTTGATATTCAGGTAACTTGTGTTTATTACGATAATGTCGCTTTAGATTGCCTATCTGTGATAGTATTGAATCACACATTTTACATGGTAGTTTTTGAACAAGATCAGAATGTAATTCCTTGTTATGATCTTTAAGCACCTTAAGACGATCGAAATGAATATTACAAACTTTACATTCATATTGACGCGGTTTGTCTGCCGGTCGTCGTTTACGTTTAATATTGTCAGGATTAAAAACTCGCGTAGCCTGCCCCCTTTTATAATTAAAGCTTCTTGCTCTAAACGTACTTTCAATGGTGCCCTCACATGGCACATGCACTGTACGCAGATGTCGATTTAAATTATATTTCCTAACCTTTAAATTGCAGATGTTACAAGTGACCTTAAAACCGGTATGCATATCCATATGCTCCTGAAGATTTTTCAATTGTACATAAGCCTTGCCGCATACATCACATATATAATTGAGTTCCTTACGATGTTTTTTCAAGTGCATTGTTAAATTTGAACAACTATAATATGTACACGGACACAGGTGACATTTATATTTCTTTTCTTCATGATACCTTTTGTGTGTGGTTAAATGCCTTTTAGCTCTAAAAGCTTTTTGGCAAACTTCACATACATGAGTACGTGGAACTTCAGATTTTTCATAGTGTGCATGTCTTTTGTATGCTTTATGTTCATTAAATTTCTTATTACATTTAGGACAGTTAAAGGCTTCCAAATAATGTGGCAGACGTTTGTGGAACTCATACTCATCGGTAGTGCGAAAACTTTCACGACAATGTGGACATTTGTAGGGCCATTTTAAAGAGTCATGTTGGGTTAAAAGATGAGATTTTAACTCTTTATCCCTTTTAAAACATCGATAACAATGAGAACAACGGGCATGAGGTATTTCAATTACAGCCGATGGAAGGAAGATTGCACATTTTTCAAAATACTCCGTATATTTTTCAATATTATCAAATGGAAATAAAAAACGATAAAACCTTAAGATCCGCGTAATGCTGCGACGCATTTGCAGTGGTTCAATATTAAGCAACCATTTGTCGTTCATTATTTCACACAAATATTCAATTGCTTTGCTATAGTCCTCATTGTATGATTCATTATGAAATTCCCATAAAACTGGATACGATTTCATACTCTCTAGCAGGGTAATAATTATCTCGCGTGGTGTAAGTTCAAAAACAAGCTAAATAATAGAAAATTTTCTTGTAAACATGATTAACGTAGAATATATAAAAATTACCTCGCTAGGATTTTGCTGCAAATGTTCGATTGTAAAAGGTTTATATTCATCATCATCAATATCTTGTTGATCTGGCTTTGAAGTTTCTGTATTCGATCTTTTAAGACAGTGACTTAAACTGGATTTATTTGAAATTTTCTAAAAAGTTTTAAATGAATTTATTACAAAATTCATAGTTATGTAAATTTTATTCTTACACGTATAACAATTTTATCTGTTTCTGTATCCTTCATATAAAATATTCCTGGATATTTATTCTAAAAATATATTTAAAAAAAATTTATAAAATAATATATTTTCTAAAAATATTAGATGTAATGCACAACTAAAGTCATTTATTTTGTAAAAATATTAGACCTAAAGCACAACTAAAGTCATTTAGTTACCACAATAATTACATATTGTGGTAACTAAACATAATAATAAGTTATTCCATATTGATCACTGAACAGTAGGGCATAAACGAAAAATTGTGCAAATTCTTGTTTCTTATTCGATTTCAAAGGCGTATGGAAAATATAATATATATATATATATATATATATATATATATATATATATATATATATATATATATATATATATATATAGTCTAAAATAGTCAAAAAGCCGTTAAAAGCCTAAAAGTTGGAAAAAGTAAAAAAAAAATTTCGAAAAAGTCGAAAAAAGTAGAAAACAGTCGAAAAGACTACTCCAAAATTGAAAAAATTCGGAAATTCGGCTTTTTATTTCAACTATAGAACCCTAATATACCTAAAAACTATAGAAATATAATATACCTTAATTCACAGGCTTTATAGAGAGCTTAAACTAATGTTAAAATAAAAATGCAATGAGAAACAAAATTTTGGCAAACGGCAAAAAAAAAAAAAAAAAATAAAATCCAAAAATTATGTTTTTCTAAAAAAGTACAGATCAAATTATAATTACGATTCATCATAAGATTCGACAATATCGAAAAAATAGCACTTTAAATTGTTTTAATGCATTTTTGTTGTTAAACTCCTTTTTATGATATTTGAAAAACAAAATTATAATAAATTTATTAATTTAGCTACAGAAATTTTAAGGTTTAATTATATTTTTTAATAATATACACAAATAAAATAAATGAATACGAATATTCTTCATTGTTAACTTTTTTAATTTTGCTTTTCACTTCCACTTTCCCCAGCTATTTCATGCAAAACCTCCGGCGATGTTATTGTTAATGCAGTTTTCACGTCCACGTTCCTTACGACTATACACAAATAAAATAAATGAATACGAATATTCTTCATTAACTTTTTTAATTTTGCTTTTCACTTGCACTTTCCCCAGCTATTTCATGCAAAACCTCCGGCGATGTTATTGTTAATGCAGTTTTCACGTCCACGTTCCTTACGACTATGGCATAAACTTGTAATTCAGGTAACTTATGTTTATTACGATAATGTCGCTTCAGATTGCCAAGTTGTGATAAGATTGAATCGCACATTTTACATGGCAGCTTTTGAACAACATCAGAATGTAATTCTTTGTTATGATCTTTAAGCACCTTAAGGCGATCGAATTGAATTTTACAGATTTTACATTCGTATTGACGTGGTCCATTATCACATTTTCTTTTACGCTGATAATCATGTTTAAAAGCTGCTACCGCTCGATTTTCCAAATCTAATAGTTTTTTGTAATTATATCCTTTTGCTCTAAAGGTAGTCTCCAAAGTACCCTCACAAGCCACATGTACAGTACGCAAATGTCGATACAAATTACCTCTTCTCACCTGTAAGTTGCAAATGTTACAAGTGACTTTAAATCCCGTATGTACATCCATGTGATCATTTAGATATTTCTGCTGAACGAATCCCTGGCCACAAACATCACATATATAATTTAATTCTTTACGATGTTTTTTCAAATGCATCATTAAGCTGGTCCTAGAAAAATACGCCTTCGGACATAAATGACATTTATAACGCTTTTCTTGATGGTGGTCTTTGTGCATGTCTAATACTCTTTTGGTTGTAAATTCTTTTTGGCAAATATCACAGACATAATTACGCGGCAATTCCGGTTTTTGGTGTGGGAAATGTTTTGAGTAGGCGTAATAATAATTAAATTTTTTGTTACATTCTTGGCAAGTAAAAACTTCTAAATAGTGTGGCAGTCGTTTGTGCAGCTCATATTCATTGGTAGTGCGAAAACTTTCACGACAATGTGGGCATTTGTAGGGCCATTTTAATGAGTTGTGTTCTGCTAGAAGGTGAGCTATCAGATCTTTATCTCGTTTAAAACATTGATAACAATGCGAGCATCGGGCATTAGGAATTTCAACGACAGCAGCAGGCAAAAAATATGCACATTTATCGAAATACTCTGTAAATCTGTCGATACTATCGAATGGAAATAGAAAACGGTAAAATCTTAATACTCGTGAAATGCTACGATGCATTTGTATTGGTTCAATATTTAGCAACCATTTGTCGTTCATTATTTCACACAAATATTCAATAGCTTTGCTATAGTCCTCATTGTAGGGCTCATCATGAAATTCCCATAAAACCGGATAAGCTTTCATACTGTCTAGTAGGGTGATAATTATATCGCGTGGTGTTAATTCAAAAACAAGCTAAAAATTTCATAAATTTTATAATATAAACCTTTTATTACAAATGTATTACAAAATTACCTCGGTAGGATTTTGTTGTAAATATTCAATGGTAAAAGGTTTATATTCATCATCAATAATTTCTTGTTGTTCTGACTCATTTGTTATGACCGCATTTGATCTCTTAAGAAAGTGGCTTAAACTTGATTTATTTGAGATTTTCTAAAAATGTTTTAATAAATTTATTACAAAATCAATACTAAATTGTGTATTTAAATTTGTTTCTTACACGTTTTACAATTTTATCTGTTTCTGAATCCTTTGTATAAAATATTCCCGGATATTTTTGCTAAAAATATACATGTATTAAATAACTAATAATGAGGGAAATATTAAGTTAAAATGCACTAAAATAATTGAAGACCGTAACTGTTCTTTTATAATAAAATTGTCCATCTTTTATATTTCCTTCAAATAGCTTCACCACTTTTTTACATTGTGTATTTTTTTATTTAGTACTTTTTGTTTGAATATATTTACTTTTTTAAAAAAAGAATGTACTTCTTTTACCACAAATATTTATTGGTAATCGAAGATAAACTTTTGAACAGACAGACCGTCATTATTTATTTAAATCCCCTACATAAAATAGCAGACAATTAGGGTTCTATAGCTGGATCAAAAAGTTGACTTTTCGACATTTTTAAATAGACAATTTTTCGACATTTTTCAATTTTTAAATAGACTTTCGACTATTATAAAAGTTTTAACTTTCGTGATTTTTCGATTTTATACGATATTTTTGAAATTTTTATTATTTGTCTTATGTCTATTTCTCGACAAAAAATGGTTTACTTATTCGAAATTCGAATTAAGAAATCCTATTTTCGACTATTTTTGTAATTTTCTGACTATTTTCGACTTAATTCGGCTATCTGCAAACAAGGCAATCGAATTCTCAACAATTTTCCAACAAAAATATCAATTTTGACTTTTCGATGGTTTAAAAGCCTATTTAAAGCACCCTATTTCCGACTTTTTCCGGCTATTTTCGATTTTGTTCGACTATTTTTGATTAAATTCGACTACATATCTGCCAACAAGTATGTTAATTTCTTGACAATTTTCAAACCAAAAAGTCGATTACAAATTTTAAACGAAAAATGGATTGTTCGATTAGACAATTTATTAAAAATTATTCTTCCAGCTATTAAGAAAATGAATTTATCTTAATTTATGTTTAAAGTCTACAATAAAATGTTTAATTACCTTTTTAATTTCTAAAGCATTTTCCAGGTTTCTCTTTTTAATAGCTTTAAGTTTGTCCATTTTAATTTTAATACTCTTGTTTTTAATTGAATCTTTGGTTTTTTTTCTTTTTACAATACGTTTCGCTGATATTCCCAATTTTTCATTTTTACTTTTCTTTTTACTCAATTTGTTGACAGTAGTAGAAGAACAAGCGGAAGAAGTTGTCGGAGTTATATTTATTAAATTATTTTCCAAACTAGTTGTACTGGCATTTTCTGATGGCACAGGCTTGGTGGAAGTTTTCGATACCATAAAACTGCTTAAAACTTCAATATGGTTTGATACCATATTTGTCTCATTTTCTGAGTATTGAAAATTGGGATTTAAAACTGTTTCATCCAACAGTTTAATAAGTTTATCAGCTAAACTTATAGATAATGGATTGTCACATTCAGGTGCTTCGGTCTTGGCTACCAAATGGGTTGGTGCTTCTAGGTTGGACTCTTTTAAGTCAATATCTAGAGGAGGCTCCTCGAACTGTTCAATTCTAATCATTTTTATATTATTAATTCTATTTTTATTCTAAAATTTAAAACAAACTTACTTGATTTGCTCCTTTGAATTATTAACTGCATCTGGTAGGATTTCATTATTATGATCATTTGTTTCAGGCAATAAATATTTACGTATTTCAGCTAAAGCATAAGCAATGCGTGTATAACATTCTATAGGTGTAGCTTCAGCAATAACTTCCAAAAACAATTCTTTTTTAAGGTGCACGTAACGTGGGTCTTTTGACAATCTTAATTCTTCTTCCTTGATTTGATCAGTCATGGAATTACGTCCCTTGATTAAAATTTGACATTGCGTTTCGCCTTCGAGACTTTTTAAGAGGTTTCCTTTTAATTTCAGAACTTTATTGGTTAAATTTAATTCTGGATATTCTTGTACGGGCACAGAAACTCTTTGTTTAAGTTTCATTGGTTTTAGCTTCATAACATCGGCATAGGAATCATGACCGGGGACGAGTCCCAAGGAATAAATTCGATCATAAGCTAAAATTAAAATAATATTATTAGGAATTCAATATATTAATATGGATGTGTCTAGTACCTTCATCTATCAACAGATTACAAATTGGAAATTCCTCATTCAAAAGATTTTGTTCCTTTTGTAAATCTTCCAAAAAATTTCTTTCAACTAGGCCTATTTTTGGTTCATAAACTTCTTCACTTGTAGACATTTCTGTAGAAACATCCTCAAAAAACATTTTTGTGACTAAATATTCTTTAGAAAGTGTGTTATTCCTTCGTGGTATAAATAAAGAACCTTTTTTGCAAAACAAAATAAACAAAAAAATATTCTGGTTTTCACAGAAGAAAAGTAATTTTTTTAGAGTTGTTATTTTCTTGAGTACTCAATAGATGATGGTTTCTTTTTTAGTTGATACCAAAATTACAATTGACGCTACAGCGTTAGCGATTATTTATTTATTTACATGGAAAAATCATTTTATGTCCGAGAACATTGTGTTTTTAATTTTGTCGCTTTCTCTTATTATTTTGTTTTTGAGTAAAAGTGTTGCCATATGATTCAAAATAATCAATTTACAATATTCTTATATTTTTCAAACCAAATTTTTTAAATCATAAAAGGTAAATAAAATAAAAAATATTTATTTTTGTTATAAATCGGAATATTTGAAAATTTTCGAATTCGTTCTTGTAAACAAATTTATACTCATTAAGATTTCTGAAGGAATATTCCTTTTATTTTTACCAGCTTTTGGATTTTTACCAAGATATCCTTGTGAGAGTACAACATATTTAAATATTCTTAAAAAATTGTTAATTTAGAAGAGAATAATTGATGGCACTTTTTACCTAAAATACACAAATATATATATGAAACAGAACTACATCAAGATGAAGAAATTAAATTTAATTGAAAATTTAACAAGAACCAGTTGATAAAAAATTTTATTAATGCGGATTTCCCCTTGATCGAGAGTAAATGCTTTTCGCATATACATACATATATATAAAAAAAATAGTGAAAAGTTCAAAATTATATTTGAATTAAAATTTAAGTTTATTTAAATACATAAAAAATGTAATAGATTTAGATTGAGAAAAAAATAAATAAAATAAAGACTTCTTTATGTTTGACTTAATAAATCGTTGAAAAAATCATTCATTGCAGGATCATCATCATCGACTTTAATATCATCTGTCGAAATATTATCAACTGCTTCCATTATTTCATCAGTTATCGTAGGACTTTGTATTCTTTCTTCATCGAAATCCATTTCACCCGGTGTTGGATCTGTTTTTATAATAGCAGTTGCTTCATTATCTGGTTGACTTGTTTTCTTTTTGCCATAGCTTGGCCCAGTCAATGAATATGCCAGAGTAGATGTCATGTTCTCCAATTCTTCTGATTTGATTGACAAAACCACATTAACATCCTCATTTTGATCGACCAATTTGTATACTTGATACGCATGTAATTTATGCTTTTCGCGACAGTGACGTTTGAGATTATGTTTTCTTCCAAATACCGAATTACACATTTTACAGGGCCACTTCCTGATATCAGAATGTAGTTCTTTGTTGTGATCTTTAAGGAATTTGAGCCGATCAAAGTATATATCACAGATTTTGCAAATGTATTGACGGCTTAATTTTTCTTCTGGTTTCTTAGGACGTCTATGATTAGGTTTTACCACAGGTTTTACCCCTAAAAGACTTTTATAATTATGATTTTTTGCTCTAAATGTTGATTCAATGGTGCCTTCACATGCCACATGAACTGTGCGCAGATGACGCACTAAGCTAGCATGTCTTAGCTTTAAATTACATATATTACAAGTTACTGTAGCGTTAGTGTGTTTATCCATATGTGCGTTGAGATAGGCTTGATGTATGAAGCCTTTACCACATACTTCACATATAACATCTAGTTCTTTGCGATGACGTTTCAAATGAAATTTAAGAGCTGTTTTATTGAAAAACCTTTTCGAACAAATTGGACATTTATGTTTTCTTTCTCCATGATAGATTTGGTGAGAATGTAGTTCACTGCTCGTCCTGAATTCCTTATTGCATATGCTACATGGATATTTTCCCGACTCGTTAATCTGAACACTTTTGTGCAATTCCAAATGTTTTTTGTATAAATAATAACGTGAGAATTTCTTGTTGCAAAGATGACACGAAAAAAATTCTTCATAATGTGGCAGATGTTTGTGCAATTCATATTCATCGTTTTCTTTGAAACGTTCTTTGCAATCCCGACACTTAAAAGGCCACTGCATAGCGTCGTGGATTTCAATTAAATGTTGTCTCAAATCAATATCATTTTTATAGCACACAAAACATAAATAACAACGAGCCTGTGGTACATTATCCGCATTTGAAGGCAGGAATTGGCAACATTTTTCAAAATATTTTGAAAATTTATTATTTGCTCCAAATCGTACACAACGATAAAATTTCAATATACGATTGATACTGCGACACATTTTTATTGAATCTATATTTATTAACCATTTCGCTTGGATAATTTGACACAGTTGCTCAATGGCTTTGCTGTAGTCTTGATTAAAAGGTTCAACATGAAATTCCCATAAAACTGGATACATTTTCATACTTTCTAGGAATAAATCTATTATGGCTCTGGGTGTATATTCGTAAACCAACTGAGGGGAAGAAAAATTTATTTGCAATGATTTTAAGCAAATTTTTTTGTACAACACTATCTCTTTAAATTACCTCTGTGGGTTTTAGTTGCAAACTCTGAATGGTAAAGGGTTTATAGTCTTCTTCATCTTCTGGTGATATTATTTCCGTATTTGTTCTCTTTAGACAGCGTCTTAAGGCAGTTTTAGTTGAGGTTTGCTTTAAAGTAAAGTTTTATTGTTACTATTAAAATTAAGGCAATTTAGAAATCTAATCTTACCCGTTTTGTTACTTTATCGCCTACTATATCCTTTAAGTAAAAGATACCCGATGATATCACCTGAAACATAATTTTAAAATTTAAATATATATATATATATATATATATATATATATATATATATATATATATATATATATATATATATATATATATTTTTTTTTTTTTTTTTCATATAATAATTTAGCAAAATGTATCTAATTATCTTACCTTCGGCTTACTCTTCAGTGTTTTATAAACACTCTCAATTGCCTTAACATTTTTCGAAGATTGTTGTACAGTTTTCTTTTTTTGTGTTGAAGTTGCGGGTTCGTTATTTTCGTCTTTTACTGAAACATTAGTTGCAGATTCAGTTTTTTTTACAGTAATTTTTCTTTTTTTATTTACATTAACAAATGAATTTCTACGGGTTGCTATATTTTTTTGACCTCCACTTAGGGAATAGACAGGTCGCGTAGATTTGGTTGATGTACGTTTTAATTTTCGTGTCGGAGCTGTTGGCAAGGATGTGTTTTTAATTTCTATAAAACTTGTTAAATTTTCAATGTTATTAGCAACTATGTCCATGTTTTGGTTTTCAGTATTATGAAAATTTGGATTTAAAAGTGTTTCATCCAATAGCTTGATAAGTTTATCAGCTAAAGTTATATTAAAGGGCTGCTTATCTAATGTATCATTTGCAGGTTTTAATACAGGTGCTACTGGTTGAGGTGGGTCAGAGTCTAAAACAATGGTTTCTATTTCAGGAACTTCATTAAAAGAATCAATGATAACATTCATTTCCGTTTGTTCTGGAGCTTGAGGTGTTTCTATTAATAGTTGTGGCTCAGTTGATGGTTTTGCTATAAGATCAGTTTTTACATAAATTTTAGGTTTTTTCACTTCTTTGGAAGAGGGTAATCCTATGGGCGTGTAATCATGTTCATCCGAGATATATTTACATTTTTTAAATGCTTCTTCTTCTGTATAGTGTTTTACTTTTAAATGATCCACAAAATCCGACCATTTTTCCAAGGGAAATATCTCCGAACAATAGAAACAATTAAGACGATACATATCAATAAATTCTGAAATTTGTACCAAACCACAAAGACGGGTATTAGTTTGGGTGGTTGTTGAACATGACACTGATTTGATTAAAGGCATTTGTATTGTTTGAGGACAAGTCTGCAAGTTTGCTGGTTTATTGTTGCTGTTAATATTTTTATGATGTTGTGAAAAAATACCAGTTTGTTTACGATAAATAATATATTCTGGATCTCTAGGTGTTACTACATTAACATTTGGTCTAAAACAATTACGTTAAACGTTTTAAAAATACAATATTGTTAAAGAATATATTTTCAAACCTCCAATTTTTGGGTTTTCTTCTAAATGGTGATGAAGAGGTGTTAAATATTACGCTGTAATTATAAAGGTAAATACATGTCTATTTCACATAAAAGTCGTATAGAAATTATATTCCCGGCCCGTTTTTTTTTAACACTTACGGCACATCTGGGACGGCATCTCTTCGAATGCCTTTTGGTGTGGCTTGAAACTGAGAAAAATGTCGTTCACAGGCAAAGACCTCCCTTAAATTTGGTTCCTCCATATCGAAATAGTCTAACCATAGTTTTCTTCTACAAAAAATTATTAAGGGAAATACAAATTTATCAATTTTTATAAATAGTCTAGTGGGGACCAACAATTTTACCTTTCCTCATCTTTTTCTCGACTAGGGAATCTGTATAAATTATTGCCCGGTGGACAACCTATTGCACAAATCTTTTTAGACATTTTGTTTGACTTTTGGGATAAAAATTTAATTGATTGAAATTTTTATAAAATTTTCTTTTCAAAGCGATTTTATTTACATTTTATTGTGACATTCATCGAAAAATGTTAGCTTCAAAGAAGCAGCTGTTGTAGTTTGGCAAGAATATAATTCCAATAATCGACTTTTTGTTGTAAAAGTCGAATATGTCGGAAATATGTAGTAGGAAAATGTTTAAAAAATATTCTATTTAAAAGGAACAGTTTCTTAGCATATTTTATTTATATATCATCAAACCGTTCGTATAGTAAATAGGTATTTTGGTAACTATAACCTTCATTTGATAGATATGTTAATTAATCAAGATATTTGATTGCATTGTATTCATTTTTATTTTTAACGTTTTTATAAGCCATATAACAAAAATAGTCATGAGGTAAAACAAGTCAGAAACAATCGAAAATGTTCGAAAAGTTGAAAATAGTCGGAAAATGTCGAAAAATCGACTACTTAAGAATTGAAGAAGTCAAAAATCGACTATTTAAAAAAAGTCGAAAAATCGACCTTTGTTAAAACTGTAACACCCTAAGAGAAATATGTGATTTTTTATATCCTCAACAAATAAAAAATAATTTGTTTTTATTTTATTATGAAAAACTAAGAGAATTTAATAAAAATGCAATTTTATATCTAATACAATAACTAAATTAGAATCGACTTTTCTGCTATAATAGGCTAAATATTTTAAACACTTATTTTAACTTTTTTAGCTTGAATTTTAAAACATTTTTAATAGGTCATTCATATAATGATCATCATCGATTTTAATATCATCTGTGGCCACAATGTTATCCGTAGCCTTCATTATTTCATCTTGTATCGTATCACTGTGCATACGTTCCTCTTCAAAACTCATCTCATCCCTTGAGGGATCTTCTTTTATGATTAGGGTTTTTTGGTTGTCATTTGTTGATTTTGCTGGAGTAGTCAAAGAATAGTCTGCAGTTTCGGCTAGTCTGTCTAATTCATCCTGTTTAATTGCCAACACTGTATCTAAATCCTCATTTCTATCAACTAATTTAAATACTTGATAGACATGTAAGGAATGCTTACGCCGATAGTGACTTTTTAAATTGATTTTTAGGCCAAATTCTGAGGTACATAATTGGCATGGGTATCTGGGACCATCACTGTGAAATTCTTTGTTGTGTTCTACTCTAGATTTGTAACCATCAAAATGTATATTACAAATTTTGCACTGATAATTCTTTTCTTTTCGGTATGATGCGCGTTTGTAGGGAGTTTGTCTTGGCCTTAATAGACGTTTGTAAAAGAAATTTCTTGCTCTATGCGTTGTTTCGATGGTGCCTTCACAGGCTATATGTACAGTGCGAAGATGACGATTAAGACTGGATTTTCTTAATTTCAAATTACAAATGTTACATGTAACCTTCGCACCAGTGTGTTTTTTCATATGTTCTCGAAGATTATTATGGAAAAGGAATCCTTTGCCACATACTTCACATATTAAATCGTATTCGTTACGGTGACTTTTCAAGTGACGCAATAGCAAGGAATTACCATAAAAGCTTTTTGGACACAAATGACACTTGTGTTTCTTTTCACCATGATATTTTCTGTGTCCACGTAGACCTGAACTGGTTGGAAAATCTTTGCCGCATATATCACATACATGTTTACCCGGCATATTGCTTTGTTGCCATTTGTGTAGGGATACATGATGGTTGTATATGTTACGACGTGTAAACTTCCGGGGGCACTGTTTGCATCGAAAGATTTCTTCGTAATGCTTCAAACGTTTGTGAAATTCATAATCATCGTTGTCATTGTAGCATTCCTTGCACTGTACACATTTGTAAGGCCAGCCTAAATTACGGTTTTGTTCATCCAACAGATGAGCTTTTAAATCGAAATCATTTTCAAAACATTTATAGCAATGGGAACAGCGAGCATAGGCGATATCATGCACTGATTCTGGTAAAAATGACGCACATTTATCATAATAACAAGTGTATTCATTGATGTTTTCCACATTTTCTAGCGGATACAAAGAACAGTAAAATCTCAAAATACGATTTATGCTGCGACGCATTTTCAAATTGTCAATATTCAAAGACCATTTATTGTTGATTATTTTGCAAATATCCTCAACGGCCTCATAGTAGTCTTCGTTAAAGGGTTGATCATCAAATTCCCATAAAACGGGATAGTCTTTCATACTATCGAGAAGTAAGTTCATAATGTCTTTGGGTGCATATTCAAAAACGAGCTGTTAAATCGAAAAAATAGTAAATTAATTTTCAAAAATTTAAATCTCTATAAGTTATTCAAAAATGTACCTCTGTAGGTTTTGGTTCAAAACTTTCAACCACAGGTGGATTGAGTTCAGTATCTTCTTTACGTTCATCTTGTGACGCTAAGGATTCTATTGTATTAGATCTTTTAAGGCAGCGACTTAAAGGAGTTATATTTGAGTTTTGCTAAATAAAAAAATTTGAATATTATATTAACATAAAGTAACTACTTCAATTTAATTATACCTTTTTATTATTTAAATAAAGAACACCAGAGGAAATAATCTAAAATAATATATAATTTTTTAAAATGATTCAAACATTTTGAAATAATTTAAGCATACCTTTGTTTTACTTTTAGTTGAACTGATTGCTGATTTCTTTTTATTCTGTTTGCTCTTTCCCTTTTTAGTAGAAGAAGACGAAGCTAAGTTAAGACTTGTTTCAGGTGCTGGCATTAGTAGTCTATCAGAATATTCTATATTCTCTTGTTCGGTTTTATAAAAATTTGGACTTAAATTAACAGTTTCGAAAGAAATTTCCGGCGGTTTCACCAAAAGTGGCAGCAATGCACTCGGTTCAATAACAACAGTAGCAAATGAGGGTTGTTGTACAAGAGGACTGTTTTCTTTTTCTATCAGCGATTCTTCCAAATTAATGGCAGTATAATCATGATCATCGGAAACGTATTTATTGATTTTAAATGCTTCTTCATATTTGTGTCTCCTCTTCAAATGCGACAAAAATCTTTTCCATTTCACCAAGGGAAATACTTCACAACAATAGAAACAATTGAGGCGATATTCATCGCCAAAATCTGAAACTTCTACTAAACCACAGAGTCGGGTATTTGTTTGAGCAGACTTTGAACATTGAACCGGTTGAATAAGAGGTATTTGTAATATAGATTGCTCTTGCAATTGCAATGTTTGGACATTGTTGTCGATTTTTAAAGGATCTTCTAGAGCTGGAGCTTTTGGTTTGAATTTTCTTACATATACACAAGTTGGTGAAATGCTTTCCGGGCTGAAATTATTGAAGTTTAAACCATTGAAAACAATACAAAAACAAGTAAGTATATATGCATTGTATATAATAATTTTTTAAGTTGATTGCTATACTTACTGTTTATCGGGAAATGCATCTAAACGTATGCCTTTTTCAAGTGTTTGTTTACTGGAAAAGTGTCGTTCACATGCATAGACTTCATCAATATTGGGATCTAACATACCAAAAAAATTCAGCCAATATTTCCTTCTACATAACAAACATTATTAATTAAATGGAAATAAATAATAATTGGTCTATGAATATATTTTACCTTTTCTCATCATTTGATCGGCTAGGGAATTTAAATAATTTATTACCAGGAGGGCAACCCAATGCACAAAAAAAGTTTATGGATTTACTGAAAAGAAAAAAAAAAAAAAAAAATACAGTCGAAGCTTGAGTAATTTGCTCAATTAATTGGGAACAAAATTTACATTTGTGTAGAAATGGCGGAACTTAAAAAATGTTTGATATTCGAAAAAAGCTTATTTAGCTAAGCCGGTGTTCGACATACCCAAACGAGAAAGTCCTTAAGCCCGGCCGCAGGCCTGCTAACATTATTAAGGCGGAAAAAATATAATAATTTCAAGTGTGCTTATAATCTTTGATTTGTTCTAAGGACTGCGCACGAAAAAATCCGTGCATGCAACTCAGCTTATAAAAACTAAACCAGTGGGCGATTTTTTTTAAAGTGATATTTTATTAATGATTGTTATGTTCAAGTTCTAAACATAAAATAATAAATTAGTTCCTTTTGATTTTTAAGAAAATCTGAATCTTTTTCGGAATTATTCAAATTAAAGTTTTTTTTGTGTTTCGGTAACTTTTATGCCATGAAACGGCTTTGTATTACATTATTGAATAAATAAAATAAAATAAATAAATAAAATAAGTCCACTTATTTTTAAACTACGTTTCATTTTATACGGAGCTTTTAATGTCCTTTAAATAATTTTTTACTAGAGTCCAATATCATTCAATTGCACGAAGTTCCGAACAATTTGAAGGATTAGCCTCTTTCGGTACAAACTTTTACAATTTGTTTGTTACAACTCCATTGTTTTATTGTTGTATTAAAAAAAAGCAGAAACATGCCAGAAAATAAGGGATATACTGAATTTTATTGGGAAAGGGAGAAGTCATTTTCAAGGGCACTCATTCACCTGTATTTCTGTGTTAATGCAACCATTTTTTAAGAATGAAGTGCTTCATTCCTGCGTATGCATATGGCTTCCCAAATCAAAAACTTTCTTGGGAATTTTGATTTATTGATACACAAAATTTTTCTGCCATAATCCCATTAGCATCTGCAACATAGAGTTCCTGGCTAGGAAGCTGAAAAAAGTCACCCTGTACGAACGTTTCATCGTCTACTTCACAGAAATAAAATTTCTGAAAAAGTTCGTCCAAAGTACTTCCATGTTATTTTTTACCTCCAAATTCTTATTTTCGTTTCTAATATGATTTTTTTTTTCTTACTTTATACGTTTTCAGGGTCTGATAAAAATTCAAAGCAATTAATTTTTTGTGACACTTTTCATCCAGAGATGAGGTGATTTTCACTCAAAATCCTTTTTATTTTGCATGAGTTCTACAGCCTGAAGATACTATTTGTCTTCCATTACCAGGTTGCTATTCAGTGATCATGACTTCTTTGTATAAAATTATAATCCAAGAAACTGTATTTTGCAGCACAACATCCTTTCCTGCAATTATCTTATATGACCAATGCTTTTTTGTTAAATTTCCATTTTAAGAAAAACCTATTTTGATATTACCATGAAATTTAGCACACTGCAAGTGAGTATAGTGGCAAATAGAAACCAGTTGGCGAAATTATTATTTTTTCACATCAAATGTTATAAACCCAAGAGCATGCACGAGCAATCCTTATATTTGTATACAATTTTAATAGAAATCAGCGACTTTATCTGTTTTAAAATATAATTTAATTTATTTTTGATAGTTCAAACAAACCAACTAATTTTGCAAACAAATACAAATTTTAAAATATGAAAAAATATCATTTAAACTTTAGACAATATATCTTAATTTTTATTTAGTTCATAGCTAAGTAATATAAAAAACCTTCCAAGGCCAATAAACATACTATGTATATTACAAAAGAATTTCTGAGTATAGTTGTTAATCTCAAAATTCCTAATTTTCAATAAAATTCCAAATGTTCACCAAGAATGAAAATATTGACTAAATATTCATTCGATTGTTCCCCGAAAATTGGTGTTTTTATTTCGGTATAACTGACAAAGAATCATTTTATAATTTGGTCTATTTTTTTTTAATATTTACATACATATTTGTAAAAAATTTTAGTAACTAAATAGAAAAATGTAAAACTGTTCTTACTTTCTATATTCTTGTGGAGACTGAACAACAGGCAACGCATTAGGCATTAAAATTGATCGGCGTCCCGCTCTTATAATGTCAGATGACAAAAAGTGATCAATGCATATGCGGGAGCTTGGTGCTAACACCATTCCACAAGCTTCAAACCATTTCTGCCTCTTTTCTAGCTCCTTGGGAATTGTGAAAAAAGATCCACTGGCTCTTACTTCTTTTTTTTTACACAAAGGACAAATGTGCATTTTTAATTCATTTATTTTTCTGTTCGACTAAATAAAGTCAAATTTCACTAATTTCACAAAATTGATGTACAATTCACTTTTAATGAAAAAAAAAAAATGTAAATGAGAATAAAGAATTTTGACAGTTGTGTTGACGTTGTGTTTCGGATGACACTATAAGAGAACAAAGTCGATATTTTGGTAATGGCCGTCGGTGACTTATGTTTCAAATACAGCCGTTGATTTTGTAGCTGCTTTTTGCAACATAGTCGGGGTGCACACACAGCAATTTTAATTGCCGCAAGAAAAATTGCTGTGTGTGAACCCCGACATATTAATAAAATCTCGTCTCTGCATTTTCTCGACTCATTTTTATTTGCAAGGAACATTGTATATAATCTTAAACAAGGGGAAAATGTATTCTAATAAATCTCATAATATTTCATTATTTTCATTCAGTCACAGAGTAAACATATACTTTTTATTTAAGAAATTCGAAATTTTTTAGCACAATTTTAATGAAAATATGTTTCTGAATGTATAATAACCATTAAAATAAAACAATTTTACAAAAAAAACATTGTTTTTAAGTACTTTTAAAAATACACATTCACACACAAAAACAAACTTTCGTATATGTGTATTTTTTTGAGATTAAATCTTATAAGATAGTTGTGTAGAAAAATCTTATCACAACAGTCTCATAACGTCGAGTCTATATTATAGAAATTTGTATCAAGACAAACGTCAAATTTTTATTTGACTTGCAGATAATTTTTTATCGCTGTCAATTTTAGGGGAAAACGTATGTCATAATAAACCATGCAAAAAGTACCAACAAAAATCAAGATGGCGTCTTTTACCAAGCATTATCAAGACAACGCTGTCAGAGCCCGAGCGCTGACAATTTTCTTTTACATACTGTCTCCACATTGATATAATATGTAAGATAACGCCGGCAGAAGAGAGTAAACATTTTGTTAATATTATCATAGTATAATAATAAAGTATACTCGTAAGACCAGCTGTTTTACAATTTTTTCATTGGCAAACCTCGCGGTACTGTCAAATTGTTTTTGTATTCACATGTAAAATTTTTTTTGAGTTTTTTTCTCTTGCTCTCTTTCGTTCTCTCATTTTTTCGTTCAAAGCATTTTGACATTGTGGGCAGTAGTTTTACACTAACAAAATACAAGCAATTTTTGTTTTTGTAGATATGCGAGTACTTTATTATTTTACTATGAATATTATGTTAAATCTTAAACAAGGGGTAAATGTATTCTAATAAATCTCATAATATTTCATTATTTTCATTCAGTCACAGAGTAAACATGTAATTTTTATTTAAGAAATTCGAAAATTTTTAGCACAATTTTAATGAAAATATATTTCTGAATGTAGAATAACCATTAAAATAAAACTATTTTACAAAAAAACATTGTTTTTAAGTACTTTTAAAAATAAACATTCACACACACAAACAAACTTTCGTATATGTGTATTTTTTTGAGAGTAAATCTTATAAGATAGTTGTGTAGAAAAATCTTATCACAACAGTATTATAATATTTCTTATAATACTAATATTTTAGTCTACACGTGAGATAATTCTCTCAGAGAGCGGATTTGACACTCTCTGTTACATATTATGATATAAAAATATTACGTGGAGACCCAGTGTTAACGCTGCAATAATACTGACAAATTCAGTACATTAGACAAATCTTTATCATAATAAAATTTTCACGTTTTTTATAAGGCGAATTCATATAAGGTGATATTTGTATGTAATTTATAAAAAACAATGCGAATTCCGTATTGTTGTTTTTGTAGAACTGCCATCAGTTTCATTAAGCCCAAATTACAATAGCGCGTAGTCAGCAACAGTATCAGCTGATCACTGTCAGCACAACATGTTGCTGCCGTTATAATTACAATTCAGCGTAGGCACCCACAATTTACAACCACCATCTAGCTTTGTTCTACTTGTGTATTTTAGCCTCTCATTTATTTGCTCACTCTCTTTGTCTCGCTCTCAATCTGAATGCAGCGCAGTGAATTTAGAAACAGGGCTAAAGCCCAAATTACAATTGCGCGTAGTCAGCAGCAGTGTGTGCTGACATAATCAGCTGATAATTTAGAAAGCACTGTTTGTTATGGTGTTGATTACATTTGGTCAGCAACAGTTTGCAGTGCTGTTTCATTTAGCCCTGTTTCTAAATTCACTGCGCTGCATTCAGATTGAGAGCGAGACAAAGAGAGTGAGCAAATAAATGAGAGGCTAAAATACACAAGTAGAACAAAGATAGATGGTGGTTGTAAATTGTGGCTGCCTACGATGAATTGTAATTATAACGGCAGTAACATGTTGTACTGACAGTGAACAGCTGATAATTTTTGCTGATACTGTTGCTGACTACGCGCTATTTTAATTTGGGCTTAAATGAAACAGCACTGCAAACTGCTGCTGACCAAATGTAATCAACACCATAACAAACAGTGCATTCTAAATAATCAGCTGATTATGGCAGCACACACTGCTGCTGACTACGCGCTATTGTAATTTGGGCTTTAGTGCTTTTTTGATACTATTTTACATTTAAAAGCACCGAAGAACTCCCTCGTGCATTTGATACTGTCAAACGATAAGCTGGATATTTTACACTTCAAATAAAACATTTTTAAATTAAAATATATTTACAATTGGTGTTCGGAAGTAATAATAAAATTGCAATGACCACTATCTCTGTTTAATGAACACTATCTCTGATAAAATTCTGTTTCTTCGAGTTCCCAAAAAATTTGACATGTGCTTAGGAAATAAGTTTAACAAACTACATTATAGAAATATTTGAGCTGTAGGTTTAATTTATGAAATTGTAAACTCTAAAATAAATGTGCAATCATTACTAAAAACTACAAGTATATATGCTCTGTAAACTAAATTGAAGTGAAAATGTTTCGAATTTCAAAGAAGTAATCGATTTTAAGGAATTGCTCTTCAACAAATTTTAATCCCTATCCCAAGTTTATTTCAACAACAGAACAAAATTTATTAATATCTTTATAGTTTACTATAATATTTAACCTTAACAAAATCATTTAATGATACAAATTTCATTCTTTGAATTTGAACTAAATAGAAAGAGTACTCTGAGGGTGTAAAAAGTACTATTGGAAATTTATTTTGGTACCGAAAAATATTTTCATATTCTATCCCTGGTCTACAATAACTACAATAATATAACAATCCACGCAGTGGATTTGACACATCAATGAGTGTCTCGGATGAAGAAGAATAACCAAAATAAGGCGAATTCATAGTAGTTCCCTTCGTTCTTCAAGTAAAATAACCAGGGTTGGCTACAGTTGCCGATGACATACTCTACCGTAAAAAAACAATTAAACTTAACTACCGTTAACAGAAAATACCGATAACGCAAAAAAAAAAAAAAAAACCGTTACTGAATTATCTCAAAATGCCAATAACGCTAAAATACCGTTACCGTTATTTTTTGGTTTACGAAAAATTATTTTTAATAAAATTCAAATAATATAAGTAAGTTTAGACTATCCCAGTTCGACCTTATAATATTTGACTTCAGATTATATTTTATGATTCTGAACCGATACTTTAAAATTTCTGAAAAATCCGTTACCCTTAAAAACCCAATACGGAAATACCGATAACACTAAAATAGCCTTACTGAAATAACTAAAAATACCCTTACCGGAATTCGAAATACGTCACCTTTTTATCTTTTTGAATCAGTTGCCAACATTAAAAATAACAAATAAAATGAAATTATCTCATCGATTGTGGGACGTTATAAAGTTAACCATCGTTTTTTAAATATTTCATTTTGAAAGCTCAAACAAGGGGTTAAGATTCTATTGAAGCATAGGATCATTACTTCTTATTATCAAATATATTTTTACATGGTATAAATTAAGAACACCGGCCCACTTGATTTTCAAAAATTTTTGTTTACAAGTTTTGAGCATCTAAGCCGAAGTTCACACACAGCAATTTTTCTTGCCGCAATTCTGACTTCGTAGGCAAGAGAGGCAAGAAAATGAAAATGTTTTGTATTCCTTTCTCCTCTCTCTCCTAAAAACTCAGAATTGCGGCAAGTAAAATTGCTGTGTATGAACCCCGACTAAGTAATGATATTTTTTTGGATGTCTTTATTAATACATGTGTATTTTAAATAATAATAATGCCGTTAAAAACTATGATCAAATGCCTTTATATTGTTATATAATAGGACCATATTCATTAAATCCTTGAGAGGACAACATCGCATTTTTATTAAAATACTTTAAATTTTTTTTTTTTTTTATTTCTAAAAAAAAAGTTTACTCAGCGAAACCGGCATTCGACATACATAGAGGAAAAAGTCTCTGAGCCCTGCCGAATGCAGTCTACACGAGAAAACCCTTATTAACGTTTAAAATAATGTTTTTTTTTTTTTATTTCAACTGGACCGGTAATCCTAATTTGTTTCTTAAATACTAAATTACAAAAGTTTAAACTAACAACAAAATATATAACTAAAATTCCGTAAGCTACATAACTAAAGAGCAACTTTTCAAACAAACATATGGGCAATTATCAAAAATGTTTAACCTGGCTGAAACTGACTTAAAGCCTTAATAAGTTTTGTGGTAATGATATTTTAAACAAATTGGTTACAGATCTGAACTCACAAGGCTTGAAACTAATACAGTGCAAAATTTTACCACAATAGGTTTCTATTTCTAACCATGATTGTTGTCCAAAGTTCAAGAATATAGAAAAACTGATAAAAACTACTTAAGTTTTTCCATTCTTCTACAATTTTTGTTCGCACGTTTATACTTTTTGATCTTATTCTATCATACATAAACTAATCGGACTTTGCAGATAAATACTGCACCATCTTTGTTGTTGTGCAGACTTTCAACTACTTAATACAGGGTAGTAAAGTTTTGATGACAAAATTTTTTTGTTTTTTTAAATTTTTCAGTTTTTTTGGGCGCGGTCTGTGCGCCCCTTAACCGAATACAAAATTTGGGATAGGGATTAATACTTGTTGTAATTGTACGTATTTTGCGCTATATCTTTTTGATGTGCCCGAAATAGTCAACGTAGTACATAGTCTCAAAGTTTGGAAAACAAGTGCGAAAATTTTTCAAAAAGTCAAGTTTTTCGCGAGGGACATTGACATTTTCATATGGAATTGCTTGGATTACTGCGTGAACTTAGTTTTTTGTCATTTTACATAACAAAATCGGAGGAGCATTAAAAATAAATTTAAAACAAAAATTTTATGGATTTTTTGAAAATTATGCAAAAATTGCACTTTTTTTGTTTTTTTGTTTTTGTATTTATTTAAAGAAAATTGCAATTTAAACAAATATTGGATATATAGATATAAGAGTGGCGATATATATATCATATTGGGATCATAAATTTAAGTGAAATGTCGTTGATAATTGAATACGGGATACTTTTGTCAAAACACATTTCGCTAAGGGACATCGTGTCGACAGCATGAAATTAACTATAATTTACATAATTAGTAGGTGTTTGTTATGCTTAATAAAAATTCGGAGGCGCATCAAAAAATTTTGAGAGATAAACATTTTATGGACCAAAAAATATTTACTTGTGTTAAAAAAGAATCACAATATTAAAAAGCATTCCTATGTAATAAACTCTAACAAAATATATTTTCAATCAATATATGGAGAAATAACTTAGATTCGATCCAAATTTTTCACAAAATGTTTAAAAATCGCGATTTTTATGGAAAAGAAAATTTTTAATTTTTTTTTTTATATTGGAATCAATTTGCCTTAACTTTCAATATTTATTGTAAATACTTTTTAGGCATGGGAACCTATAAGTTGTTTTTTGGTTTATGTTATTTATATATATATATATATATATATATATATATATATATATATATATATATATATATATATATATATATATATATATATATATATATATATATATACCTATATTTGGTTTATATAAATAGATTAATATGCATATATATTATTATTTTTAAGTAATTATTTATTTATTTTATTTATTTATTTCAATTCAAGTAATATAAAAAGCCTCTCTAGGCCAATAAACTTATATTACAAAAGTAAATTCCTTTAATTAATCAGGATTATTTCTTTGTAATATGTTTTTTTGGCCTTAGGAGGTTTGTTATATTACTGTAAATGAATAAATATATAAATAAACTCTAAAATATGCTGCACTCATACCATCATACATTAGAAATTTCATAAATTTTATTTGAATAACTCAGATATTATGTGTAATTTTGACCAGAATTGTACATAAACTTCTAGTTTGTAAAAATTTTTATGTGTTCAACTTTAAACCGCATAACTTTCGCGCCCTCAATCAAAAAAAATTTATAATTTTTTGAAGGGCTAAAATCAAAAATTTTTGATAATTGCCCATATACATTTAAAATCGTACTGAAATCGATTTAATTTACGATAGGAGTATATAATAAAAATCAATTTATTGTTTAATTTGCATAATTAATGTCCCTTTTATTTCTAATTTTCTATTATTTATACTACTTCCATAATAAAGTTTTATTCAAGATATTATAATTTATACGTAATACTTACACTGGTGCGTCAGATATTAACAAGTTATGTGTCATTCGAGGACCGACTTCTGTTTTCAGTTCCATCGAAACAAGCTGGTTCCAAGGTGTATTTTTCATGGGAGCTGCGTTTTGTGGTTCATTGTCTTTATGAACAACTTTGGAACCGGGCATTCTAAGAAATGTACAATTATAAATTTGTATAATAAATATTAAAACTTTATACTTACACCGGTACAGCATTAGGCATCAATAACATTTTTCGTGCCGCTTTTATGACACTGGAAGGATGAAAGTGGTCCATGCATATTAATGCATTTGCCGTAAATTCCATACGGCATATTCGCTTCCACTTATTGCGCTTGTATTCATCTTTAGGCACACTGAAGAAAGTGCCACTTCCAGCATGTTGTTTTTTCTTGCACAAGCAACAATATTTCATTTTTATTTATCCGTTAATTTTTTATTTTATTTATTCACTTTAATTTACTTTTTTTTTTTGTTTTACTTTAAATAAAACATTTATTTTCCAAAATTCTATATTTTTGACCACTTTTACTAATATTTTCACTAACAAAAATGTAAACATAAATTTCGCCATAAATTGCCGGCGGCAGAAGGAAAATAAAACGTCGGCGGCTGAAGCCGAAGTTTTTCTTTGACAAAATAAAAAAATACATTTTGTAGTGGAAAAAATAAAAACAAAACATATATTATATGTCACCTGTTTGTAGTAAATATTTATAATAAAGATTCTTAGATTCTATTGCAGAATCAGATGAAGAAATTTCGGAGTCTTCTTGTTTTTTTGGTATAAATAGACCACCCTATTTCAGCTCCGATTTATTTGATTTTTTTTTTTTTGCCATTGATAGTACTTTTAACGGTGAATATAATGATGTAAAAATTTGGCCGCAAATAAATATTTTGGAAGTTATAGGGCTTTGAAAATCGAATTTTCCTAAGAAACTCGTATCAAAAAATGTTCGTTATAAAAAAAGTTGGGTAAAAAGAAAGAATTTCGTTAGCGAAGCCAGTTTTGGACATACCACAGAGTTAAAAACTCTTCCGCCCGGCCGAAGGCCGGCTATTAAAAAAAATTATTTCCACAAAAAAAATTTTTTTTCCACAACAAATTATAAAATACTTCAAAAGTTGTGTTTATGAAACTTTTATATTATTTTTATTTTATTTTTGTAAATGCAACCTTAAGAGCTTTTAATTGACACCTTAATCTTTGCAGTCGGATAAATAGTATAGGAAATATTTACGATTTTAAGTGAATTAGGGAGGTAAATGAGTACCGTTTTTTTTTAATGAAATAATTTTGAATATTCTTTTGAGCCATTTTTAATCAGTTTAAATTAAGTGCGTAAAATACTGCGAGTTTTTTATGAAAAATAACGGAGTTTTTCATAGAAATTAGCAGTTTTTTTCTTTGAGAAAGATATCGGCGGCAACGAATTGGACCTCTGAATTTTAACATTTTTTACCAAGGCGAATTCACCCACCTTGTTTTTAACAAAGACAGATATTCGCCTTGTTTCTGACCATTGAAAGAAAAATCCTGTTATTTATTACAAGGTGTCACTGCTTAAAATGATTAAATATGTAGATATTTGAAAACAATTTTAAGATAATTTTAATATGATTTAGATTAAAGAAAATTACTACAGAATCATTATTTAAAAAAACAATAGTTTAAGTTTATAGCCTATGGTTTAAATTTTCCTGATTAATACCAAGGCATATTAACTATAAGGTAATGTTGAAAACACAGTTGCCTTTTTTCTTGTTTATTTTTACTATCAAATGTTATGGTGTTTGTATCTTTATGTATTTATTGAAGCAATTGTTGTTTTTTTATTGTTACAGAATTGCTCTAACCTCATAGTAAATAAGCCTTGATTTATACCATATGCATATACTTACTTTGAATCTGCTTTGCATTCCTGCACACTGCATGACTGAATAACAGGTAAAGCATTGGGCAGTAAAAGCATTCGCCGTCCCGCTGTTATGATATCAGATGACAAGAAATGATCCATACATATGCGGGAGGTTTGTGATAATTTTACGCGGCATATTTCGGTCCATTTATGTCTTCTTTCAATTTCTTTTGGAACCATGAACGTAGTTAAACCATCAAGTTCAATATATTTTTTACACAATGCACATTTACGCATTTTTTATGCTTTCCACAAAAATGTACAACAAAGTCACATTTACTTTGTAAATATAGAAATAAAATCAATTTTGACATAATGCTCACACAAAGTAAAAATACAAAGTAAGGCGAATTTACAATAGATCTGTTCGTGTACTTTTACAAAATCGAGTAAAATGAGAAATAAGTAAAGATATGAGTTTGTTTCACGGATGGCATTATAATTGAATTTGGAACAAAATTATTTTTTATATGAATCAAAATTACACAAAATAATTATTTGTAAGTAATCAATATAATGATTTAATACTACTACATAATATTTGTGATATAAACCTTTGGCTAAAATTGAACACTGACTCAGCTCCAATGTTACTTTTAACGCTAAGAATAGTGATGTAAAAAAGTTTGAGTGAAATTCAAAAATTTGAAATTCGTACTCTAAGAATTTCATATTACTTTTTTTTTTTTTGGAATTAATCAAGATTACCAGAACTATTAGAATTAAAATATCATTTATCTCCTATACTATTTATCAGATTGCAAAGGTTAAGGTATCATTTGAAAGATCTAAATGGTGAATTTATTATTATAATTTCTAGTGTAAAAAATTATTTTTTTTTTTTGTGAAAATATTTTTTCTTAATAGCCGGAATTCGCTAACGTAATTCTTCCTTTTTAACCAACTTTTTTATACAATTTTTTTCTATGATTTTCTTAGGGAAAGAAATACGATTTTCAATTTCCAAATATTGAATTGCACTGAAAAATTTTTACATCGTATTTTTTTTTCAGAGTAGCCTTCTTTGGCCGGGTTTAAAGACTTTCTCCTCTGTGTATGTCGAACACCGGCATCGCTAAATAAGGTTTTTTCGAAAATAAAAAAAAAAAAAAAAAAAAAAAAAAAAATAAATAAAAATAAGTTTATTTTTCATTATTTTTATACAAAATGTCAATTTTGTTCCTAAGGAGTTATTTAATATGGTCGTGTCATATATCATTAAAAATTTATTTATAAGTGCTTTTAAATTGCGTCAGAGAAATATTTTTAATTCTAAAGTCCTATAACTCGTAAACCGAAAAAGAGCGGACAAAATTTTTTATATCACCATAATCACAAATAAAAATACTGAATCAGTATCAAAATTGTTTTATAATCAATAGTTCCAGTGATCTTGGTTTATGCCTTTTTATAAAAAAATTGGGTACAAAGGAAAAATTATGTAGAGATGTTCTTGCTGAGTTGACAACTCTTGGCCCAGATATCTAGAGTCATTCCGGTACGAAGAACTGTGGGTATAAGACGCTTTTGGACATACCATAGAGTTAAAAACCCTTCCGCCTGGACGAAGCCGGCTAAATATTAAAAATTTCCTCCAAAACATGTTAATGGAAATTTTGTTAAAAAAAATATTATTATTTTTATCATAGATAAGGCATAGATATGACACGACTATTGGCAGCACTAAAAAAACCGCGAAGTGGCTGCATAGTGGCAGCCTCAATTTACCACCATTATCTAAAAGGGATAGCAAATTGTACTAAAAAGTATGGCTATCCCTTTTATTTAATGGTGTTATTGTTTACATTTTATTTTGATATATTTTTGCAAAAAATTTGGCGCAGAAATGAGAAAATTTTGGATTTTGGCGGAAAAATATACATTTTGCGCCAAATTTTCTCATTTCTGTTCCATCATTTCAAAAAGGAACATTAAAAATGTTCCTTTGATTATAAAATCAGTAGCAGCAGAAAAGAACTTCGGAGGAAATTAAAAAAAATGTAAGTAAAAATTTTCATTAATTTAATTGTTTTTAATTTAAAATATTTTATTTTTCAGGAGCCGCAAATGTATTATAATTTCTTAAACGGGTAACAAACTTCCGGAAGATCCAGCCAAGTAAGTATAAGCGTCCATCATCAAAAAGGTGCACCTTTAAATATAATGAAAACTTTTTGTAGAAGTGGCCTGTAACCCATGACAACCCATTTAAATATAACAAAAATGTTTAACAAATTATTAAAAATGTATATTTTCTTTTATTTCTAGACGACTGACCGTCGATTTAAGAAGGATTTCACATAACTGGTTCCATAGGAGGTGGCCTGTGTTCCGTACAATTATCATGTTGCTCGCTGCCGTCATCAAAAAAAGGTACACCCTTAAAATGTATTAAAAAATGTTAAGTAATTAATGAAAATTTATATTTTCTTTTATTTAAAGACGATTTGGACTACTTACCGCTAATTTTAGGAAGATTCCATGCCATTGGTTTCAAAGCAGCTGGTCTGTGTCCCGTACAATTATCGTGTTGTTTGCTGCCGCCATCAAAAAAAGGTGCACCCTTAAATTGTGTTAAAAAATGTTAAAAAATTAATAAGAATTAATATTTTCTTTTATTTACAGCGATTTGGACTACTTACTGTTGATTTCAGCAAGATTTACACCAATAAATTCCTTAGGATGTGGCCTGTATCCAAGACCAATTTGTGTTTTTTTGGTGCTTTCATCAAAAAAGGTACACCCTTAAAATATATCAAAAAAGTTTAAAATATTAGTAAAAATTTATACTTTCTTTTATTTACAGGTGATTTAGATTACTTACCTTCGATTTCAGAAGGATTTTATCCATATAGATTGGTAGGAAGTGATCTGTTTCCCTTGCCAATTGCGTGTTGTTAACAGTTGTCAACAAAAAAGGTACACCTTAAAAATGTAATAAAAAAATGTAAAGATTAGTAACAATGTATATATTTTTATTTACAGGCGATTTGAAGTACTTACCGTCCATTTTATAAGGTTTCCATCCATTTGGTTTTATAGGGGGTGGCCTGTGTGACGTACCATTTTTAGTTGTTAGCTGCAGTTTTCTGTAAAAAGTACACCCTTAAAATGTAAGAAAAAAAATATTAAAATGTATATTTTCTTTTATTTTCAGGCTAATTAGACTATAATAATTTACCATTGATTTAAAGAAGATTTTACCCAGCTGTTTCCTTAAGGTGTGACCAGTATCCAACACCAATTCATCCGGCAACTGACCGTCTTCATTAAAAAGGTGAGACTAAAAATAAAATATATATGTTATTACATATTTTTATCCTTTATTTGTCTATTCATTTTCAGTTATTGTACTCACCTGGTAAAAATTTTGATAATGGTTGCTCACTGGTTTTGCTGGTAAAAAAAATTGGCTCTTCCTTCCGTCCGTCTGTAAGTAAACAAGCACATCTTTGTTTTTTTTTTATTAAAATAAACAATTGTTTTATTTTACAGAAAGAACTTACCAATGCGACGGGAACAATTGCTTGCCATTTTTTGATACTATTTTAATTTTTACAAAAATGGTTTTAAAAATAAATAATTTTTTTTTTTTTCAATTGAATGAAATTTCTTATTTGTTTTCTTTTTGTTATCATATGTTTTTTGGGTAATGTATAGTTGTTTATTTTTTCATGTTGCCACATGGATATTATGTTTTTTTCTTTCTCTTTCAAATTATAGTGGTAACCACATCTGATAAGTAGACTTTGTAAACGTCACTTCTTACAAGTCTGGTTATTAGTCTGTGATTTTTATAATTGCGCCCATAGTAAAATAATAAAGTACTCGCACATCTACAAAAACAAAAATTGCTTGTATTTTGTTATTGTAAAACTACTGCCCACAATGTCAGAATGCTTTGAACGGAAAAATGAGAGAACGAAAGAGAGCAAGAGAAAAAACTCAAAAAATATTTTACATGTGAAAACAAAAACAATTTGACAGTACCGCGAGGTTTGCCAATGAAAAAATTGTAAAACAGCTGGTCTTACGAGTATACTTTATTATTATACTATGAATTGCGCCATCAACACCTTTTTTATGTGAGTTATGGAGTTCAATGAGTAAAAAAAAATTGTGCTTATAAGGAGTTTGACAGTTCATATTACTAAAAAGAAATAATCAGCTGAATAAGTGAGCCTACCTGTTTGAAATCGCCTTGAAGTCAGATTCCTTTCTTATGGATCTATCAATTTTATTTAAATATGTATTTAGTTTAACATACTTACTCTGCCAGAGGCGATTGACTTTGTTGATTATGAACCTCCATTGAAGGTAGAATTGGTAGGGCAATAGGCAATAACATTGGTTTTTCTCCGCATTTTATTATGTGAGAATCATTAAAGTGGTCGGCACAAATGCGGGCGTTTGGAGTAAATTGCATTTGGCAAATTTCACTCCACTGCGCCCTCCTTTTTTCATCTTTGGGCACATTAAAAAATGGACCATTTCCGGATATTACTTTCTTTTTACATAACCAGCAACTACGCATTTTTTATTTATAAAATTTTAATTTTTTAAACAACTTTTATTTACAAAATTATTAAAATTTATAAAAATACAACAAACTATGGCAGCATTTATACATACATATAAACAAATACAAGGCGAATTTATGCATGGTGTATAACTGAATTGAAAAATGTCAGATAAAATTGTTTTCTTATAAATCCTGTCCTACATGGTGCGTTGATGAAATTGTTCAGATGTAAATGTTTCTAAATTATGTACATATTTGGTCCAGTTTAAATAAAAATATTTTTAACGTTAATAAAGGTAACTGAAGAAATTATGACTTTCATTTAATATATTTATTAAGAATTGAATTATTGTCATAGAGAAATAAAAGATTAACAGCTGCTTAAGTGAGGTTACCTGTTTCAATTCACCTGATTAAAATTTAGTTTAATTTGAAATACTTACTCTGCAATAAACGATTGACTCCGATTTTGTTTTTTCAGTGAAGACCGAATTGGCACCTCTGATGAAGGCTCATTTGGCACTTCTAATAAAGGCGGAATTGGCACCGCAATAGGCAATAACGTAGGTCTTGAACCTCTTTTTATTATATGGGCATCATCAAAGTGGTCGGCACAAATGCGAGAGCTTGGAGTAAATTTCGTTTGACAAATTGTACTCCACTTTGCCCTCCTTTTTTCATCTCTGGGCGCATAAAAAAATGGTCCATTTTCCCGTATTGTTTTCTTTTTACATAACCAGCAATATCGCATTTTTTATGAAAATATGTTGTTTGCACACAATAGAATAAATGAAATTTTATTTATTTCAGTAAATTTCATTATTGATAAACCATGTTTATAAAAGCAAAACAAAACAAAAAATAAATAAACTTTGACAGCACATCAGGCAAGGTAGATTAAGAAGGTAACGACATTAAAACAGCTGAGAATTTTTTTTATTTTGGAAATCAATATGGCTACCTGTGTTTTGTAATTTGATGTCAAATTTTTGTTTGTTTACATTTTTTTTGCTTACTTTTGTGTTATTGCGTCTTTCTCCTCTCTTTTTACTACATGAATTGTTTTTGTTTTTTGTAAAGAAACATGCAAGGCAAATTTATTTATCAGGTAAAGTCAGTTAATCAGCTGATTTTTTTTTTACTTTGTTTTGGATATTGCATCTGTCAAACTTTGTTTACGTTTACCAAAGAACAAAGCGCACCGGCAGCCAGTCGCCGCATAATTTTTCTAGCCGTCGCCGCCGCGGCATAAATAGACCTCCCTAACTCAGCTCCGATTTATTTGATTTCTTCGCCATTGATAGTACTTTTATCGGTGAAAATAATGATATAAAAATTTTTCAGCGCAATTAAATATTTTGGAAGTTATAGGGCTTTTAAAATCGAATTTCCCTAAGAAACTCGTATCAAAAAAAGTTGGGTAAAAAGAAAGAATTTCGTTAGCGGAGCCAGTTTTGGACATACCACAGAGTTAAAAGCTCTTCCGCCCGGCCGAAGGCCGGCTATTAAAAAAATTATTTAAACAAAAACAATTTTTTTTCCACAAGAAATTACAAAATACTTCCAAAGTTGTGTTTATGAAACTTTTATATTATTTTTATTTTTGTAAATGCAACCTTAAGAGCTTTTAATTGACACCTTAATCTTTGCAATCGGATAAATAGTATAGGAAATATTTACGATTTTAAGTGAATTAGGGAGGTAAATGAGTACCAAAACAAAATATATACATAAATCAACAAAGCAAGTGTATATTACAGTGGGGCCTCCATTATCCATTGTTCGATTAAATGGGAACGAAAATTTATAATTGTTTTCTTTGTTACGTGTCCTTGTTGAGTGCCAAGGCAAAATTTGGGGTAGCTAGCTCAGGTCATAAGCTCCTTCTCTAAGGTGTGAGCACCTCCCTTTTGCCTCGACCTAGAACAGTATCAATAAAAAATTTTAATGGAATAAAAAAAATAACAAGACTCTAACACATCACATCAAATGAGGGAGCGAGATGTTAGGCTCCAGTTGCCCATCCCTACCATGGTCATTCTTACATCCGTAATTGTTAATGATGACCCCTCTATCCGCACACACACTTCCTTACTTACCACTAAATTAACCCCTCAATCTTCTACAAATTTACTCCATCATGGTTTCTTATTACAAACTAATACAACCATTTATTTCATCATAATCGAAAAAACTAATATTATTATAAAACTTAAAAAACAACAAAATTGTAACAAATAAGAAACAAAAAAAAATAAAAAGAACTTAACGTATAATTTGGTCTCAATAAATACCAAAAAAAAAAAAAAACGTACTAACATTCACAATAGTGTACAAGTTTACTTCCTATATGTATTTCCTCATCAAACTCTTAAAACCACTCTGTTTTACGATTAGAATCAACTATCAATTTATCAGCCTAAAAGAGCTCTTTTAAACGATTGTTCTATGGCTAAAATGAATGCCTACAGTTTGAATATTTCCCGCGGTTAAGATGAGCAATTCATATAAAAAGTATGTTATTCAATAAATCATTTCCTTTTTATATTTATTAACACGT
Source organism: Protophormia terraenovae (assembly GCA_951394005.1). NCBI lineage: Eukaryota > Metazoa > Arthropoda > Insecta > Diptera > Calliphoridae > Protophormia > Protophormia terraenovae. The sequence goes on from OX596077.1 coordinate 130,946,117, forward strand.
TGGATATTTATGGACGCTGCCTAACACTTAACATAAAAATAGAATACAAATTAAAACTAACCTAACTAACCTATACTTAAATTAACATTAATCTATAGACGAAACTATTATTTCTTAAGTTTCTATTATATATATTTTGTTTGTTATTACTATTTTTTTTTTTTTATGCCTTTTTTTTTTAATAATTTAATTTCTCTTACATACAATACCGGCTGCTGCTTTTAATCAAACGTCTCACTTTATATTTTATTATTGTGTGATAAGTTGGTTACCTGGCAATGTATATTGTCTTTTTTTTTTTCCTTTTATTAACCAAAATCTACCGGTGCTTTATAAACTCTCCTTCACAGAATAAAAATTTTGTGGTCCCCACTCAATTCTTCCTGATAGCCTTGGTTGGGGGACCTGTATATTTTCTCGCAATCTTTCTGGCTTCCTTTTCTTACGAACTTTGAAGAAGTATATTCTAAATATTAAAGAAATCAGTCACACTTATTTTATAATTTCCTTTACACAAAAATTTCAAATACCTTTTTCTTTTTAAATTTCTCCTTTTAAACAGAATTTTAATCACTTTCACTGAACAAATACTTTGTTTATCGATCCTTAAGTGATGAAGTTTTTCTATTTTTTTTTTATGTTTTCACATATAAAATTTCACCATCAAATATTTCAATTTTATATATATAATTTTAACTCTTCCTTAGACATGTAATAATTTACTTGCCAGTTTAAAAGCCGGTTATTAAATCAAAATGGCTGGTCTATGCACCCTATATATATTCGGACTTTCCCATAAAAATAATTTCCATAAAGTAGGCTATAGTTATGTTCTTCCACATTCCTATATCTATCCTATTTCTTTCAGATTCATATATCTATCCTTATATTTTCATGAACTTCGCAACATGTTTCTAAACTTCTGCAAATTTTTTTTTTTTTGAAATTAACGTCAAACATGTAAATTCATTCATAATTTAATTTACTATCAATTTCCCCTCCTCTGTCTTTATTATTATTCATGCATATTACATCTGGCAGCATTATATTCTCATTGCGGCGAATTCGCTGCATGTGTTTATTTACAATAATATGTCATTTCATTCAATTTTATACGACTGTGGATAAAAAGGTAAGTCTGATTTTAATTTAAAAAAAACAATATTTGATAAACATATTAATATTTATTTTCTATTACAGGTACCCAGGTAAGTGTATGTATCGTTCCAGTTAAATTTTCTTCAATATACTAATATTTTTCTTTTCCTTTCAGATGCCGATGACCTGCTGTAGATTGGCAATCTACACTCCCCAATGGTGGGTCATCCAACGTAAGAGCCAAGGAATGGGGTGGGTTAAAATAATATAATGGTTCGGCCCGCACTCTCAGCCCCATCCTAATTTTCTAATTACTTTTCTGTAAATCGGCCGGACAGTTTATATGGGGTAATGAGCCCGCCGATTATCTTACTATCTGCATTAACGGCCGGACAGTGCATATCGGGTTATGTTCCCGCCGTTCAATGTTATTTTTAATACGGCCGGCCAGTTCTTATCTGGTAATGTGCCCGCCGTCTCTTAAACAAAAAAAAGATTGCCCTATGGTCCCTCCACGCAAAATTTTGTTCTAGCCCCCAGTGGCGTACTCTTGAGGAGGGGCCCGCAACAAAACTCCGTACTTAACGAGATGTTGATGTTAAGAACGGTGTGCGGCGCCTCTGTATTGATTGTCAACGTGGGGAACTCCCACGACCCTGACATCTCATTAGCCGGGCTTATGTATGCTCTAGAGAAAAAGGTATTATATTGTAATTTTCTGATTCGACAAAAGATGGCTGGGTTCTTGGATGCTACTATTTTCAGGGAAGTATTAGAACAAACCTTATATTTTTCTTCCTCCCATAAGATGATACTTTCTGTAAAATTTCCGTTTCTTTACAGATTTTTACCTATATCATTGATTCAATGGAGCGGAACTATATAATCTTTACTTGGATATTGCACAAGAAGAACTATATTCAAGGTATTTATGAACATGATACTAATATTATAAATAATATAAACTGCCACATAAGATTTTTCCTTCCAAATCAGAATGTATAATTCTTATGGACTAAATCAATGCCGTTTCCAACATTTGGCCTATATAGAATATCGCCAATAATCTAAAAATTAAAATCAGGTACCATATAACAATTATTAGGACGATTACAAAACATTAAAAATAGTATAAATAAATAAAAAAATAATATAAATAATTTGTTTTGTTAATCCTAATATTGCACAATGGTTATCACAGATAATTATATAGATCATAGGCTATATTATTGCACCTTAAATTTTTATATCCTTAACATGAAAGGTTCCTATAGGCTTCCCATTCATGGATTCCAATTCATACATGTTATTTCCTATTGGTTTAACAACACGGCACTTTAAGAACTTCCTACAGAATTTTGCGTTTATGTTATTTTTAAAATCACTCAAAACCGTATTCCTTCGGTAGACCTCTTGTCCCGGAATGAATTTGATATTTCTAGCCCTTTTATTGTATCTTATAGCTGATTTTTCATAGGCCTTATGTAAATTTATCTTAATTTTTTCCCTAATTAGTTCCAATTTCTCATTTTTATTAAAATTAATTATCTCATGGTCGGATAATGATAATAACTTCCTAGCTAATTTATAATCAGTACCAGAGGTGAACATGTGAAAACCATAAAGCGCAAAAAATGGTGTCACACCAGTCGCTGAATGGACTGATGTACGTAGAGCACATTCAATTTCAGATAGATAAAGATCCCAGTCCCTCTGATCTTCATTTAAATATGCCCTAATTGCTGAGAGTACTGACTGATTTACCCTCTCAGAGGCATTTGACTGGGGAGAATACACTGCAGTTCTAATATGCTGAATTTTGTACGCTTCAATCATGTCCTGGAAAGCCTTAGAAATAAATTGGACCCCATTGTCACTATGGATTATTTCCGGTACACCAAATTTCAAAAATATTTCATTCACTAGAAATTCTATTACATTTGTGGCAGTTGCCTCTTTCATTGCCTTCAAAAACGTAAACTTTGAAAAATGATCAACAGCGATGAATATGTAACAATTTCCCTTTTTCGATCTAGGGTATTTGCCTAAGAAATCTATGTAAAGCTTTTGAAAGGGTCTTTCAGTAACTACTTCATTCCCGATGCTAGGCATTAGGATTTGGTTAGACGGTTTTGTTTCCTTACATATCTGACAATTTACAACATAATTTCTGATTTGACTAGTCATTTTGGGCCAGTAAAAATATCTTTTTATCCTTTCTAACGTTTTTGAAATACCCCCATGAGCCACTATATTGGATGAATGAGCTTTTTCGATAACTGGTAAAGTTATATTTTCAGGTAACCATAATTTCCATTTAAATTCTTCTTCTTCATCCTGATCGAAACCTGTTTTCTTAAATATCATCCCATCTACTACCTTAATATCCGGCAATTTTTGAGCATTTTCCTCTATGTCTTTAATTAAATTTAAATATTCATCACTCCCAAATTCAGTTGTCTCAAAGTCTAATAATTCATCTCTACTTAATTCGCATATGTCTAGATTTTGTGGTGTTCTCGATAGCATGTCAGCTACTACATTTTCCGAACCTTTTCGATGCTCTATTTCGAAATCATAAGCCTGAAGTTGTAATGACCATCTTGCTAATCTTCCACTTAAATCTTTTAAGGTCATTAACCACTTTAGACTCGCGTGATCTGTGATAACCGTGAATGGCATCATTTCTATGTAGGGCCTAAATTTACGTATTGCCAATATCGCTGCCAAGCACTCTTTTTCCGTCACGCTATAGTTCTTTTGGCATGAATTTAACTTTTGCGAATAAAATGCAATAGGATGTTCATCTTTACTTTCATTTAACTGAAACAAAACTGCACCCACACCATAGTCTGATGCATCACACTGGATATAAAATCTTTTAGAAAAATCTGCATGTCGAAGAACTGGTGCTGAAGTTAAGGCCTTTTTTAATTTTTCAAATGCTTCGCAAGCTTCTTCAGTCATTATGAATTTTTTTGATTTTTTTAATGTATCTGTCAATGGGGCTGAAATCGTAGCGAAATCTTTGATGAATCTTCTATACCACCCGGCAGTTCCTAGAAAACTACGTACCTCTCTTGTTGTCTTAGGTAATTTGATATTTTTAATAGCTTGAACTTTTTCCGGGTCGGTTTTCAGCATCCCGCCTCCTATAATAAATCCCAAATATTTAAGCTCCTGAAAACAGAATTGAGACTTTTTTAGTCCGATTGTAAGTTTGGCTTTCTTTAGGCATTCAGCTACTTCTGATAGTAATTTAACATGTTCGTTAAATGTACTTGAAATTACTAGAAGATCGTCAAGATAAATAAACACATTTTCTTTCAGTCGTTGCGGTATAACCTTGTCCATCAGTCGGCATAATCGTTGAGCCGCGTTACATAGGCCGAACGGCATCACTCTAAACTGATATAATGGTCGACCTGCGACCGTAAACGCTGTGTACTGTTTGCTTTGGTCATCCAATTTGATTTGCCAAAAGGCATATTTCAGGTCCACACTACTGATAAAATATGTTTCATCTATCCTGCTTATTATACCATCAATATTTTGTAAGGGGTAAGCGTCCTTAATCGTGAGTTTGTTTAGTTTTCTAGCATCTAAACAGAAACGATTTTTTCCTGGTTTTCTAACTATTGTCGTTCTGTTGCTCCAAGGACTATCGCTTACTTCAATGACATTCAATTTTAACATGTTGTCAATCTCTTGATAAGTTATTTCTTGTACTGCCGGCGATATAGGATAGTAGCGATCCTTTACGGGTACAGCTCCATCCACCAATTTGATTGTATGTTGTTCCAAATCCGTCAAACCCAAACCCTTTTCTTCGAAACTGTCGAAACTTTTTATAACTTTATTTAACTGTTCCTGTTGTTCTACTGTTAATACGTGTGGTTTCATTTTATATTCGCGGCCTAAATTACCAAAGTCATTCTGTAATTTATCAATGTTCAATTCCTCTAAGACAAGAATTTCTGGCATTAGTCCGAATTCCCTCCAAAAATCTATTCCTAGATATAACACTTGTTCTAAATCTGGGCACATATACAAAATCATATCATGACTTTGCTCCTTATAATTTATAGCCAGTTTTATTTTACCTAAAATACGATGTGACTGACCACTAGCAGTTTTTACTTCTGTCAACATCGGACAAATTTCAATTCCTAATCTCTCTACTAACTCTCTACATCCAGCTCCTAATATACTTACAGATGCTCCTGAGTCTAAAAGTCCCTTAACCTTGAATCCATTTAGTTCAACATTTAGATATATTCTCGGGTCCCCGATCTTTCTTGCGGCCCTATGTAAAGAGTCAATCAAATAGCGTCTAAATTTACGGCGTTCCCTAAACTTCTGGCGGATTTTGAGAATGCGTCTAGAAATAGGTTTGGAAGTCGTGTCCGAATTAAAGATTTGCCGTCTAACTTTGTCGTAATTTTCCTGTCTTGTATGCAATGGTAGATAGTGCCTAATCTGTGGCATGTTGTTCATGCTATTTGCGCGTATTACTTTTTCTAATATAATGCTCATAATTTCTGATTTTTCTAATTTGTTATTGTTGTTGCAGGGTTCTCCTTTTGACGCGGGTCCCCTGTCAAGCCCTCGCCAAACTTCAGGTTTTTCTGTTGACACACTGGACATTTTGGAGTCGTGACGTTTGGCTTACCGCATTTATAGCAGAACAATGAGCGCTGCTCCACAGGACAATCCATAAACATATGCCCTGCAACTTTGCAATTCCAGCATACGATTGGGTGTCTTTGCTGTTGTTGTTGTCCGAGCCGTAACGCATCTATTTCCACTGTTTCGGTTTGAGGTAAGTCATATTGATGTTCATTCATATCAAAATAAACTTCATTTATTTGTCGGGAAGTACGCACAGGTGGTATAGAATTTCGAATTTCCTTTTTCGGAAAATTACGTTCTGCTTCATTGCATTCGATTCGCAATTGTTCCACTGACGAGACAGATATAGGATACACTATTTTGGCTACATGCTGATTAATATTACGCTTTATAATTCGGATCATATCATACTCAGGAATAGGATGAGTTAATTTGGATCTCAATTTATTCATGACATGGAAATATGAATCTATTGTTTCATGTTGCTGTTGCCTACGTTCAACTAAATCTCTTGTCACTTCAAAATTCGAACGTGGACTTTGATACTGAGATAACAAGGCTAACCTAAGAACTGGCCATTCTGGTAGTCCGTGTGTTTCAATAAACGCCCAGTACCAATCTTTTACCGAATCAGAGACGATCAAATGAAAATCCCTAACCACTTCTCTTTCCGAAATATTATAATGAGACTTAAGGTGTTCAAGACGAAATATAAAATCGTCGATAGTAATCGACTTATTATCAAAACTTATGCCTAGTTTGTCGATTCTTATCTGTCTAAAATCGAAAGATTCATTACCAACATTAGGCCTCGACACATTGTCTTTTCGGTATGGATTATTAGGGGTATAATTATCTCTGACGAAATTGCCATTTGGTATATCCCCCAGGGGCATATTCGGAGTACGAACTGATTGTCGTTCAGGCACGCAAAGATTTACACTTTGTTCACCATTACCATTAGTATTAGTTTCAACGTTACGAGAATTATTATAATCACTCTTATCAGTAGTTGTTCTGTTAGAGGCGGTTATACGCGTTAAGCCTTGTACTGCATTTGCCAAGTCTCCTATAGTTTTCCTAATATCTCCTAATTCCTCTTGTACCATTTGGCGTACTTTGTCCTCAAGGGATCGCTGTACTACTAGGGCCTCATCAGCCACTAAATCTCTAACAACGGGATTTATATCGTCATCGCCCGTATTCCGATTATTCGAATGGGATTGAAATCCCAGACTGTTTGCTTGACTCGTAGAAGGATTGTGCCCTATAGTATCTGATCTAATTGTTCTAGATAAATCTACAAATTGAGGGACACTATTTTCATTACCACTAGTATTCGCCATTCTATCTACTTTATTTCTAAACGTTCTTCTTTGCTTTGGTTCAGTATGTATCGAAGATCTATTTAGGTCAAAGTCTGGATTCCTATTTCTTTTTCTATTTTGATATACTTTATTATTCTCTAAACTAATTGACGTGTTTTCTGTTCTTCTAGATTGATTCCTGGTTTGTATATTCATGCCTATCAAAACTCCAATGGTTCCTATAGACTAATTACTTGACTACTCGAATGCTGTTTACAATTTATGATATTAAAAACTATAACAAAATATAATAAGACTAACGTAATATTAAGAAAAAGAACACTAATACTAAAAGTATAACTTTAGCAGTAATTTTATAATATATTATAAGTAAAACAGTAATTGTAAAAACAAATTAAAAAAAAAAATAAAAAAAAATATGGTTGAAACAAATTGTGATCTAAAACCGAAATTAAATAAAAAAATCTTAATTATAATGCGACTTCCGGTTTAAGAAAAAAAATCCAATATTATTTCCTGTTTCCTTTTCAAATAACTCTTTATTGATGAGGTGGTTAATTGTGGCGGTAATGTGTGCGGTAGTAATACTTATATCTTCCTAACTCTCTCTCATGAGAGCTCATGACGTGATATAAATCAACTTTATAATTAAACGAAATATTATTAGACATTGTTTACATTAATATATTCTTTGCAGGGACTATTAAAGAACCAGGCAAATTTTCTCTGATACATCAAACCTCAATGCTATTGTGCTGAGCGGATATCAAAGATATTATCTGGTCTACAATTGCCAATAATAATGGTTGAATTATCAGTATTTTCAAAATCTAGTGAACAGTGGGTATGCTAAAGGTTATTCTACAATAAACTCATTTCTACTCTCACTGTTTACTATATGGATTCTAATTATATAAATTTAACATAGTACTTTACATACTACCTATTGAACAGTTGTTCTAGAGGGCTACAAAACTACTCAATGTTAAACTTTTGGGCTATTGTTTGGGTAAACTATTCTCCTATTTTACGCATTTAGGTGAAAATATACGTTATAATAAATTTCAGATTATTAATCTGATACTTTCGTTTGGGCGCCATATTGTTACGTGTCCTTGTTGAGTGCCAAGGCAAAATTTGGGGTAGCTAGCTCAGGTCATAAGCTCCTTCTCTAAGGTGTGAGCACCTCCCTTTTGCCTCGACCTAGAACAGTATCAATAAAAAATTTTAATGGAATAAAAAAAATAACAAGACTCTAACACATCACATCAAATGAGGGAGCGAGATGTTAGGCTCCAGTTGCCCATCCCTACCATGGTCATTCTTACATCCGTAATTGTTAATGATGACCCCTCTATCCGCACACACACTTCCTTACTTACCACTAAATTAACCCCTCAATCTTCTACAAATTTACTCCATCATGGTTTCTTATTACAAACTAATACAACCATTTATTTCATCATAATCGAAAAAACTAATATTATTATAAAACTTAAAAAACAACAAAATTGTAACAAATAAGAAACAAAAAAAAATAAAAAGAACTTAACGTATAATTTGGTCTCAATAAATACCAAAAAAAAAAAAAAACGTACTAACATTCACAATAGTGTACAAGTTTACTTCCTATATGTATTTCCTCATCAAACTCTTAAAACCACTCTGTTTTACGATTAGAATCAACTATCAATTTATCAGCCTAAAAGAGCTCTTTTAAACGATTGTTCTATGGCTAAAATGAATGCCTACAGTTTGAATATTTCCCGCGGTTAAGATGAGCAATTCATATAAAAAGTATGTTATTCAATAAATCATTTCCTTTTTATATTTATTAACACGTTGGATATTTATGGACGCTGCCTAACACTTAACATAAAAATAGAATACAAATTAAAACTAACCTAACTAACCTATACTTAAATTAACATTAATCTATAGACGAAACTATTATTTCTTAAGTTTCTATTATATATATTTTGTTTGTTATTACTATTTTTTTTTTTTTATGCCTTTTTTTTTTAATAATTTAATTTCTCTTACATACAATACCGGCTGCTGCTTTTAATCAAACGTCTCACTTTATATTTTATTATTGTGTGATAAGTTGGTTACCTGGCAATGTATATTGTCTTTTTTTTTTTCCTTTTATTAACCAAAATCTACCGGTGCTTTATAAACTCTCCTTCACAGAATAAAAATTTTGTGGTCCCCACTCAATTCTTCCTGATAGCCTTGGTTGGGGGACCTGTATATTTTCTCGCAATCTTTCTGGCTTCCTTTTCTTACGAACTTTGAAGAAGTATATTCTAAATATTAAAGAAATCAGTCACACTTATTTTATAATTTCCTTTACACAAAAATTTCAAATACCTTTTTCTTTTTAAATTTCTCCTTTTAAACAGAATTTTAATCACTTTCACTGAACAAATACTTTGTTTATCGATCCTTAAGTGATGAAGTTTTTCTATTTTTTTTTTATGTTTTCACATATAAAATTTCACCATCAAATATTTCAATTTTATATATATAATTTTAACTCTTCCTTAGACATGTAATAATTTACTTGCCAGTTTAAAAGCCGGTTATTAAATCAAAATGGCTGGTCTATGCACCCTATATATATTCGGACTTTCCCATAAAAATAATTTCCATAAAGTAGGCTATAGTTATGTTCTTCCACATTCCTATATCTATCCTATTTCTTTCAGATTCATATATCTATCCTTATATTTTCATGAACTTCGCAACATGTTTCTAAACTTCTGCAAATTTTTTTTTTTTTGAAATTAACGTCAAACATGTAAATTCATTCATAATTTAATTTACTATCAATTTCCCCTCCTCTGTCTTTATTATTATTCATGCATATTACATCTGGCAGCATTATATTCTCATTGCGGCGAATTCGCTGCATGTGTTTATTTACAATAATATGTCATTTCATTCAATTTTATACGACTGTGGATAAAAAGGTAAGTCTGATTTTAATTTAAAAAAAAACAATATTTGATAAACATATTAATATTTATTTTCTATTACAGGTACCCAGGTAAGTGTATGTATCGTTCCAGTTAAATTTTCTTCAATATACTAATATTTTTCTTTTCCTTTCAGATGCCGATGACCTGCTGTAGATTGGCAATCTACACTCCCCAATGGTGGGTCATCCAACGTAAGAGCCAAGGAATGGGGTGGGTTAAAATAATATAATGGTTCGGCCCGCACTCTCAGCCCCATCCTAATTTTCTAATTACTTTTCTGTAAATCGGCCGGACAGTTTATATGGGGTAATGAGCCCGCCGATTATCTTACTATCTGCATTAACGGCCGGACAGTGCATATCGGGTTATGTTCCCGCCGTTCAATGTTATTTTTAATACGGCCGGCCAGTTCTTATCTGGTAATGTGCCCGCCGTCTCTTAAACAAAAAAAAGATTGCCCTATGGTCCCTCCACGCAAAATTTTGTTCTAGCCCCCAGTGGCGTACTCTTGAGGAGGGGCCCGCAACATCTTTTTTTTCCATCTTCAACATCATTGAAGGCTTTGTATTACTATACAAGTGTATATTACATTGAGGCCTCGTTTATTCGTTGATCGATTATCCTAGAAAGAAAATTTATAATTGTTTCCTTTTTTCCATCCATAAAATATTTTTTGCATCGAAAAAATGTACTTTTTTTAAGGGAACAGTTTCTTAGTAGTTTTTATTTCTTGAACATCATTGAAGGTTTGAAGGCTTTGTATTACTATACCATAGCGTAATTAGAAAGTGCTCGCACATCTACAAAAATTAATTATGAAGTATACTCATTTAATTTTCTTTGTCTAATTGAGATCTAAATATAAAAAAATTATTAGTTTATATTGTTTAAAACTCAACAAATTTTTAAGACTATTTATTTTATAAAAATTCATTCTTATTCCTTAAAATTTAAAATAAAATAATTTTTTTTTATTATTATTTTTTTTTTTTTCAATGAAAAACATAGTAAAATTATGTTTATTTAATAGTACTCTCCATCTTCCACTACGATATCATCTATACATTCCTCTTCCACTACAATACATTCCTCCACCAGATCGCCGTCTGCCAATTGATTTTCGACAAAACCATCAACAATACTTTGTAAATATTCTTGATCATCTTGCTGCTGCTGTTCCGGCGGTATATCTTCTTCATTACATTCAATGTGATAGGCCAAATGACCGGCTGCTTCATTGGGATTTTGATGAACATAAGTTTGTTCGTTTTCCTGATAATGAGTATGATTTGTTTCACTGATTTCTAATTGTTCCTCACTGTAGTTATGTTCAACGTTCCGGTACTCCTCATCATTGTTATAGTCATGATCTATAATGCCGTCAACAAATACATTTTGATCTTGTTCCTCTTGCTGTGGATTATATTCTACGTCTACTTTGTAATTAGCCTCCTCCTCCTCCTCATTGTCACCCACCTTCTGTACTTTGTGTTTTTCTTGGATATTGGGTAAATTTTGTACAGCCTTTAAGGCTTCTACTTCTTCTTGTTCTTGTATTTCCACCTTCTGAAGCTTTGGCTCAATTTCTCGGTCTTTTAGTAACTCTTCCAATAGTTCTTTATAATTTTCACTGGCATTTAATAGCTCAATTTCTTCTTTGCTTAGTATGTTAAATATAGGTTTGGTACGTTTGACCAAAGCATCAATTTCATCCCAGGGTACTTTGTGTATCTCGGTATAATGCCGGCGAGCTCCGTTAGAATTCGAAAGAAGCAATTTAGTGGGCAGGCAGAGAAGACACACAACGGTTGTTTCTTTAATAGGATGTTCCATTTTGTTGTGCAGTACCTTTTCTTTGCGGGAATTAAAAATAATTCGACATTTACAGCAACCATAGAAAATTTCACCCGGTTTTAGTTTTGCTCGCATTTCACGACGCCAGTCAAATTCTTGGCGGGCTTCTACGGAAAAGGGAGTTTTGGTATCCATACGTGCCCGACTCTTTTTGGCTACTTCTTCTACTGTGCCTGGTTCGACAATATGGCGTTTTTTCTGATGCTGTACTATGCGATAATTAGTGAGCGCTGTGAAATTACAAACTATACACTTGAGTCTTTGATTCAAGTGTTTGTCACGTTTGTGAGAATTTAAGGAGCCTATGGATCTATAGGAGGCACCACAAATTTCACAAATCATTTTAAATCTAAAGATTTTTTTGGGCCATATACGCCCCATATTTTTTTGGGTCGTATACGTTTTTTTAATCTTGGGTTCTGCCGAAGGTGAAGGAGGGCAATCGGCTACTATTTTTTCTGGTCCAAGCTTTAACTGCTTCTTCTTTAGGTGATTACATCTTTCGGCCCAACACTTGAAGTAGTATTTTTGTCCACAAACGCCACATTCATATTGAGGCGGATAATGATGGAGTTTATGACGTTTTAAGTCACATATGCGTCCACAAACCTTCTGACATATATCACATTCATAATGTCCAATGTGGCTTCTTCTTTGTTGCTTAGGCTTAGGTTCGCTTTCGACTTTATCGAGTTCTTCATTAGACATTCTGGTTTCATCAAATTCTGTTAAAATTTCTTCATCGCTACTTTCAAACTCGTACATAGTATCAGCATCAAATTCTATAAGATTATCAATATTTTCCTGGGTTGCAGTATCCGGCAAAGGTAAGGTCGTGCTAACGGAGGGAGGGGTAGTTGAGGCGTCAAAAGCTGGCGTTAAAGTCTGTTGAGTGGCATTAGCCGCCACAGGTAATGGTTTGCTAACAGAAGGCGGGGTAATTGAGGCCTTAATAGCTGCCGTTAAAGTCTCCTTAGCGGGCGGGCTTCCTGTGTTATATAATTTGTATTTTTTATATTTATTTGTATTAGTATTAGATTTTAATATTGATCTTGTATAGTTTTTGCTCAAACGCACATTGGACGTTAAGAATTGGTTAAGTATTTTAAAATACAAAGGAAATTTATGCTTGTATGGCTCCGAATTGTTGCATCTTCTGTTGTGTTCATGGATATTATTAAGCATGCGACAATACCAATCCTTAACACGTTGTATACTTAAACGCATTTCAAATTCTTGTATATTCAATTCAAAACGATGGTTGAGATGTTCACACATTTTCTTAATGCTTTGATCGTAATCCTGTATAGAAGTATTTTTGGTTTGAGGACGCCAAAGTATTGGAAAGCCTTTTAGTTTCAAAAGAAATTCTACAACCACCATGCGATTGGTTACACCGAAAAGAATCTAAAAAAAAGTATATGGATATATTTTTAATTTTACAATTTGTTTAATGTTATATATAGATAATTTACCCCAGAACCGTTTGTTGGTTTTGGTATATCATCTTCATTTTCATCATTCGAAGGCATATCTTCATCCACATTAATAGTACCACTATCATTTGGTGATTCTGACATCTTTGTAAGAATCGTGCCTTTAGATATGTTAATAATTGGTTTCTTTAAAAGAAAATCATAAACAAAAAATATTGTATATACGAAAATCTTTTTAATATTCTTTCTTTAACTCACTTACCTTATCTGTGGTGGCTGGTTTTAAAATCTTTTTTACCACAAAATATCTTGGCTTGTTTGCGCCAGTAGCGTTTAATTGTTCACTTGTAGGTTTGGGTATAGTTTTAATGATTTTTTGTATATTTATATTAGATGGTATTTTTATAAAGGATTCTTTCATGGACATTCCTTCGATAGCTAACGGTTTGGTGGTCTAAAAAATGTATGAAAATTGTTTTTTTTTAAGTTTTTTCGTATTTAAGTAGAAAAAATTACTTACATTTGTTGTAAAACTACGTTGAGGTGTTACAACTTTTTTGATTGTTATGTGCGACAAAGAGGGAGGTAACAGTTTGGTTATATCATCATTTTCAGAGTTATTACAATTATTCTGAAAATATAAAAAAGTTTATATTCGGAAACATTAATTTATTTTTATTTATTTTTTTTTAACATTTATTTATCTTAGCTTTGTTCCAGTAATCATCAAACTTGCAGGTTTTAATCAGAATTTACAGGAAAGTGTTCCCGTGCTAAATTTTCCATATATATTTGTCGCTTTTCTGACGATTTCTGACTAAAACTTGTAAATTTTCAAAGTTCTGGAACAGAGCTTTTAATACATTAATAAATATGTATGTATTAGATTATAACTGGGGTGGTCCGTTAACCCTATTGTAATGTTATAAAGAAATTGTAAAGAAAGCTTATTTTTGGTATACACCAATTTGCAGAGAATCCAAACCACTTATTAACAATCGAATAAAAAATGTTAGTAGAAACATCGTATCCGATTTGGAGATTTTTTTAGTTTTGTACATTTTTTGCGGTTAATATATTTTATTTACTGTGACGATTTCATTAGATTTTCGTTTTTCTGTTATTGTACATTACATTGTACATTTTAGTGTTTTTTTTGGTTTTGAAGATTATTTTCCGTTTATTTTTTTTAACATTTATTTCAGTGTTTTTTTCAATATTTTTTGTTTTGGCTATTTTTTATTTTATTTAACGTTTTATTTTTTTTCCTTTTGCCGTTTTTCTTTGTTTTGGGTTTTTGTTTAGGCGATTTTTTTTAGTTTTTTTCGCTTTGGAAATTTTTAGTTTTGACATTTTTTGAGATCAATTGATTTTTCACATCTTTGTGATTTTTTTGTTTTAGACATTTTTGTGTTTTGCCGATTTTTTCGCATGGGCCATTTTTTAGTTTTGACGATTTTACGATTTTGATTTATAGCGTTTTTTTTACTCGTTAAAATGTTGACTTTATTCTGCTCTATGTACTCTTTTGAGTTATATTCTGAGAAAAAAGTAGTCCTGTAAATGGATCGGATGTCCTTTTCTAATTGTGTTGTCTTTAAACTTAAAAATAACACTTTATTAATAGCAAACCAAAAAATTTTTGCAAGAAATTATTTTTTATATTAGTGCCTTCAAATTGATGCTTTACCAAATTTTAGAAATTTCGCAAAATTTTTAAATTTCACCAAAAATCCTGAAATTCTCTAAAAATTCAACATTTGATCAAAAATGGAAAATTTTCAAAAAAAAAAAAAAAAACCTCTATAAATCCAAAATGTCACTAAAAATTTGAAATTTCACAAAAAATAGGAAAATTCGATAATTCACCAAATATTCAAAACATTACACAAAATTCGAAATGTAACCAAAAATTCGAATTTTCACTAAAAACAGATCTCGCCGATTTTTGTTTTGGCGATAATTTTTTGATTTTTTCTGTTTTTCCAATTTTTTGGCAATTACAAAAATCAGTTACGCTGCCTGTTTTACATTTCTTTTATTTTAAAACCAGTTTTTAAGTATTATTTGAAAAAAATGTTTACTTACCATATTAATATTACAATTCACAGACTCCTTCACTTTTTCTCCATTCTTCTTCAAATTTTCTGCTAAATCTATATCATCTACATTATCAATTTCATCATTGATATCTACGAAATCTTCATCATCACTATCAAGACTGTCCAAACTTATAACCTCATCAAAGCTATGCTTTGATTGACTTGAGTTTTGTGATAGATTTAGATTTTTGATTTTACTCTCATTATTAACCTTTAACCCAGATTCTTCAAGACGTTCGGAAGAAAGTCTAGGTTCTAGGGGTAGTTTTTTAGATACTTCTACTGCTGTTGCTGGCGTTGTTTCTTTGATTATTATAGTATTATTATTTTTACCAGACAAATCTTTTGAATTTAAATCAATTGTTTGTGTGGCTTTCACCTCTAGACTTTTAGTTACAGAGGGACAGTCTTGTGATTCATCATCAGAGGTTTCTTCAGAGTCTGATTGTATGGCTTTTTCCTCTACATGATGTATTTGTTTAATGTGTTGCTTAAATTCCAACCATTTATGTAAGGGGAATATATCATAGCAATAAAAACAATTTAAATTAAATTCATCAGAATCGATTAAACCACAAATATTGCTAGGACAGGTGAATCTTAGGTATTAAAAAAGTTAATTAAATAAATTCCTTAGGGAAGAAATTTTAAATTCTTACTACTTACTTGGTTTGTGCAGATTTAGTGTGATAGAATATTCTTTTAATAACTTCCGGTTCAGGGCGCTTTTCCCCATTAGTTAGCTCAATGTCTGTTTCAGATCCATTACAGCTTTCTGTTTCACTATTATCTACCAGATTTTCTTTATTTTTGGCAGATTTTTTATTTGTTTTCTTTCCAGTCATATTTAAGGGATCACTTCTTAGAGATGGTTGTTTGATTGCCAATTTTTTTGAAGAATCGACTATAACGTGACCGTTTTTATTGCTTGGTATTATTGGAGGTATGGTGATAGTTTGTACAGTTGTTGTTAAGTTTTTGAACTTTTTGGTTTGTTGTTGTAGCAGATTTTCTCTTGTGACATTTATGGCAGCATTTATAATTGGAGGTTGATAAGGAGTTTCGTTTAGACGGTTCATGGATGAAATTATAACGGGAAAAGCATTTGTTCTCTGGTTACTTGAAACAGGTGAAACATTTGGTTGTATGGTTATATTACATGAAGATCGGGTATTTCTCATGTTTGAGGATGTAAGAAATGAGGGTACGACTGAAGGTGTAGATGAAGCAAACGTATATGATGGCTTCGATAAAGGAACACTAGGAGAATTATTAGGATTTAGCGAATGATTATTATTGGGTGGTAAATCATATCTAGTTATTATAACATCTGGACAATTTGGTAAAGTCATGGATGCTACAGATTGATTCGGTAAAGTCATGGACGCTACAGATTGATTCGGTAAAGTCTTGGATGCCACAATTTGATTAGGCTGCAAATCTGGGTTAATTTTTCTGGTATTGACAATTTTTTCATATAATCTGCTACGAAGAAGCCTTGGATTATCCACGATAGTAGCAACATTATTAGTTTTTCTGTTATCATCGTTACTTTTACTTATATTGTTTCGCTTGACTCTAGATTCCAACTTAGTATCACTATCTACTAATCTTGATGTGTTTTTATTTTGAGGTTTATTCCGTAAAAATTTTGAAGATCGCAAAGAATTTTGTTTTAAATTTAAATATCTTTTATCTTGAAAAACACTTTTTCTATTTTTTAAATCTTCCTTACGCCTGTATTTTTTATTAACCACTTCATTTAAAGGTTTATTTACATGCAAAGACAGGTAATGTCCTGGTACTGACTTGCCCCCTAAACGTTTGGATACTCTTGAAGGTTTTGTCGAAGAACTAATGAGAAAAGAAGATATCTAATAATTTAATTTCTTTATAATTATAGAAAAACAAACCTTAGTGAAGACTTCTTCATGTTTAAATTGTATTTTTCTAGAACATGAGCAGGTAATTTTTTAATCCGTACACGAGCTTTCCTTAGTTTACACAGCAAAGCTGGCGTTGGACTACTTGCTTCACTGGCTGATATGGTGGTATCACTTTCAATATCTTCGATTTCAAAAACTGTTGACTGAGGTTTTTTCTCCTCGGCTTTAAAATCCATAATACAATCCTCCGGATCCAACATTTATAAAAACTAAAATCCAAATTGGAAATTAAATGAATGAGAAAAACACTATCCGAAAAAATGTAAACAATAAAACGTGTCATTAGTTTATTGTGAATGTTATGACAGTCGTGAAGCAGAGATCTGCGCCAATCGGCTGTAAGCCGGCTGAGTCGAGCCGCCGGAGATGTTTAAAGAGCAGCCGCCGCCGATAAAATTTCGGCTAAAACACGACTCAATTACAGCCGCTGATTTAAAATGAATAATAAAATAGGTATTGTGTCGACTATAAGCCTCTTATATTTTTTGTAATACAAATTGTTCCGAAATCAATGATTTTTATGTTCTATTTTTCAAGATTTCGAGATGTTTTGTTGTTTTGATGATGCTTTGACTACTTTTTTTTAGAAAACGAAATTTATTTTTTCAACAACATACAGTGGCTCACAGCCAGTACTTCTTTTTGGAAAAGTACTTCCATGCAGGGTCCACTCACTTATATAGCACTGTGAGTGCCATATAAAGGAGTATTGGTTACAAACCATTTTAAAATGGTCACTTTAAATGGTTAAAATATATGCTTCTATGGTACGAGAAATCATTATGAGTTTTTTTCATGAAAATCGGTTAGACAATAAAAGCCATTGATGAAGTACCGAATAAACATTTATACAATCGCAGTCTGCGACAACCTACGGATATCATCACCAAAACTGACATCCGGAGTTCAAACAATGTTGCGTTAAAACTTTTGCCATACATTGCAAATACTGGATTATTGTACTCGTCTTCATGGCGTATCACTGCCGGATTCTGAAGTACGGAATACGGAGGACCGGTTCGTAGAAAACTTCTAGTGCCTACATGTCTTTAAACTAAACTTCTTCGTAGAACTGTGGGTCATCTGTCGTCAGTTTATTCAATTTTGATATTTTTTAGTTCTTTATTTTTTCCTCCTGAAAATCGATTTTCGACTAAAATCGAAATCGATTTACGTTTCCCTAGACAGTATTAGATACCTTTATATCCTAGAGGATAATTTGTTGCAGAGTGCAAAAAATCAGGGCATATTATCATATTTTTGATATTGCCAACATAACGATCCGAATAATAAATTTGGTATTGTGTACAATTTGCTAATATATAAGGGCCCAATTTTAACAACGCTCTCTAAATAGTCGCCAGACCTCAATATTATTGAAATTTTGTGGTCCATATTGGAAATTTACATAATAAAATAGGTATTAGGCCCTAAAAATGCACTATGAACACATTTCGCCTAATATTACACAAAAACTGGACGCACTCAAACCGCCTCTAATCTGTTGCATACAATTAAGACTACCATTCCACATAAAAAGTAATCAGGTATGTGATGAAAATCGATTTCGAGCCAAAAACGAAAAAGGTCGTGATACATATAAAATTTTCGATTTTAATTTCGTGATATTGCAAAAACGAAATCGATTTCATTTTCCATTTTGTTTTATGAAAATCACAATAAATTAGGTTGTGATCATGGTTGTGATAAAAACGAAATTGACATGATTTTATCGTTTTCAAATCGAACAAATTTTGGTACTCGTTTTAAAATTGAATTTGATTACAACTGTTACCAAAGAATTAGAATCATTAAGCATGTGGGTAAAAAATAAAAGCTATATTGTAGAAAGAAAAATAAAATAAATAATACCTTTTAAAGAATATATAATGAGGCAGAGGTTAAGAAAAGTATAGAAATTCTGTAAATCCTAAAATTTTTTATTCTGTTGCTTTAAAACACAGAATTTTAAGTTTAAAACTTAAAATATATTTTGTAATTTGTGATGGAACTTGTAATGAAGCGATGTACCTTATTGTTTAAAAACCTATCAGACACTCGAATTAAACTGTAACTTCACATATGGGTTTTACAATTTAACTTTTAAGGTTTCTGGATATATCTATCACAAAGGAAAAAACTGATTTTGAATATTCAAAATAATCATTGTGCTAACCCAATTTCAAATCACCAGTAAAAATTTAAAGCCAATGCAAAGTCCAAACTGCATATGCTAAAAAGTGTTCCTATTAAAATATTGCATTAATTTTTATTTTTGTAGGATTTATTAAATAATCGCCAAAAATGTAAATTTATTATTCCTTCACAAAATGTTATTTTTATGGGCAATGTTTTTTTTTTAGAACCAAGGAATATCTCCTTTGTGGCAGCTTCACGCAAAACTTTACTTTTGATAATTTTTTATTAAAAAATTAACATAAAAACATTAAAATAAAATTTATTTCATTTAAATAATACAAATTTCAAAATGAATTTGTTGTGATTTGACAAGAAACATATTGAACATCACAACCTAATCGATTTAAGAATACGATTTACTTTTGAAATTGACCGAATTTCATCACAAATCTGAATGTAATTATTGGTCGTAATTTTCAATTTTTTTATGTCATAAGTGGGTGCTTAAAATAAGCTGTGAGATAAAAATATTGGATTTTTTGTTTTTATATCTTTAATTTGCTTAAAGGTAAACTTTAACACTAAATAATGGTTGTATATTAAACTAGAAATCTTCCTCTTTCTTATGATACCAAATTTTATTTTTAATTCCAGTCTGTTACTTTGTCATAGAGCTTTAAAAATAAAATTGTATAATGCATAATTTAAGCTGTGAGCCACTGTATATTAGTGTGTAGCAAAATCTCAAGAGTCTTGCAATTTGTTATTTACTTTAAAAAGGAAGAGGAATAACGACACATGTCTTCAAGATTATCACACGTTACGCTGTAGAATACATTTCATTTCTCTCCGGAGTCAGTAACAACTTTAGCGTGTTCATCATAAATCGTCGATGGTTATATGAATTATTTTTTCATCCATATTATGGACGCATTCACTCAATCTTTTTGTATAATAAAAATTCAACATTAATATCAAGCCAAGAAGCTACTATAGGAAATTACATATACAGCGAAAGCTTCCATAGGCGGTGATTTTGTCCGTTATCAGGAAGATGTCCGTCTATGGGATATGGTTCATCATAGTTTTTAATAAGAGGTAATTCAGTAGCATAGGTACTGGTATCTTTTTATTTCAACATCCAAGATTGATTGTAATGAATTACCTTATAGATAAAAATATTCTTATATATACATATTAAAATGCAAAAGACCGTAACGTGACGTAAAAATCAAATTTCAAATTAATTAATTATTTGATTTATTCAACAATTTGATTAAATATATTTATGATTAATCAATTAATCAGGAATTTAAATAGTTAAAATCGTGAATAATTAAATAATTTTAAATTTATTTGACTTTCTTTTTTATGTTTTTAATTTTCATTATAATATAAAAAACTGCATGCAAAGTCGTTTGAAAATATACAATGTGGGTCGTTTAATCACCAAATAACATTTTAAATATATTTAGCATTTTTTGTTTCATTTGTTTAATTGTAAACTAAATTTGAGAACATTGAATAATATTATTCAAATTTGATTAATCAAAATTAAAAGTAATTAATCAGAATTTTTATTAATTAGAATTGTTGATTAATCGATTAACTGATTAATATGTGTATAGATTAAATAAAATTTTGTATAACCGATTAATCGCACATCCATAGTATTGACAAAAGTCAAATGATAGTAACATTAATTTCAAAAACAGTCATAAAATTTGTTCCATTTAAGAAAAATGTTATTTGAAAAGTGTTTTATTATTTATCTATTTTTGCATCATTAAGGGAAATTTTAAAGCAAAAAAAAAAAAAAATAATAAAAATAGTGGTTTCTCTTTTATTTTGCTTCAGCGGCAATAGACGTTATGCATTTTCTTTAGACATTATTTGGAATAAATTATGATTTTATAGAATAATAGCTACAGTTTGCTTCTCTCCATTTTTATTCCATTTTTCTAAAATTTCTAAATTTAGTTCGTACGCAAAAAAAAGAAAAAAAAAAATCATCTCTTAACTGGAGAGAATGGGGTGATTTTCTACAAGATGTGTTTGGAGTGCTTTTCAATATGGTTTCAATTTACTTGTCCATCCAATATCATGTGGTCTTTTTTTTCTGAACCATGTTTCCTATCGATGGTCGAATTCCCCTGATACTGTTGAATGACGTTGAAAACAGTATGACAGAGGACATTTAATTCTTTGACCAATTATTTGTAGGACCAATTTGTTTTTTTTTTTTAATTTTTAATAATTTATAGCACGTACATAATTTTCGTTACTCATTTTGGTCAAACTCTCAACAAATGAACAGTTTGTCTTCAAGAATAATAACTAACATATTTTCAATGATAAAATAATTTTAAAAATTGCTTCGGAAAAAAGTTATGAAGCAAAATGTGTGTTAAGATTAAAAAATATGAACCCAATTCACAAAGTATATTATTTTAGTTATTGTGTTATATGTTATTTAATATTATGTTCAGACACATATGTTTTTTACTACACTATTTTTAAGTTAAAATAAAAACTTTCTATATGATATTATGAAAACAACAATTTAAAATGAGGTTTATGAATTCAGTTTCAGAAAAGAACAAATTAGAATGAGATATTCCAATTCAAAATTTGAAAATATTATTTTAGTTTATGATTTTTTTTATTATAATTCAGAAAAGAACATATTAAAATAATATTTCTCTTTTAATTCCAGAATATAACAATTGAAATTTACATTTTTCATATAAATTTCAGAAGTGAAACTTTTTATTTAGAATTGAAAAAAAATTACTTGAAAATTAGGTTTTCAATTTATAACAACAACTTAAATTGGAATTTTTATTTAAATTTTCGAAAAGAACAATTTATAAGAAGATTTTTCCATTTAAAATTCAGAAAAATATTGAAATTTTGAAAAAACTTACTTAAATTCAGAACTTCAACTGAAATAATATATAGAATGAAATTTGCATTAGGAATAATTTTTCCAGATGGATTTGAAACAATTTCTTAATTTTATTTGCTTAAAGGTCACATAAATTAAGTTGATCTAACATTATTTCATCATTTAAATCACTCTTATTCAATGTTCTAAATTTTAATGAATTATTCTAAATTTCAATTGTTGTTTTTGAAATTCAAAATATAAAACTGAATTTCATTTGTAGTCTTCTGAATTTAAAACGTAAAATTTAATTATAAATTGATCTTTTGTAAATTTAAAATATAAAAACTTATTTTAAATTGTACTTTTCTGAAATAGAAATTGTAATTTTAAATAATTGTTTTCTGAAATATTAATGAAATATAGAAATTTCAACAGTTCTTTTCTAAAATTTAAATGCAAAATCTAATTTTCAATTTTTATTTTCAAAAATTTAAATGAAAAATCTAATTTTCCAATGATCTTTTTTAAAATTTAAATTTATTTTCAATTGATTTTTAAAAAATACCATTAAAAGTGGTGTAGTTCTTTAAAAAAATAAATAAGTTTATGCATCACTGCTCACATATAATTTTATTATGTTTTTCCTTTGCCAAAATATTTTCATAAATTGTTGATTTAAATAAAAATTTTACACACATATACTTTCTAATTCCAAAAATAAAATTTTTAAACAAATAATAAATGTGAACAAATATAAATTTAATTTTTAATTCACCCAGGAAATATTGTATTAGTTCTACAACTAGTTCTAAAACACATAAAAATAGCCTGTATTTGTTCTACTTTGGCTACGACCAATGATTTTTGTTTGAAATTGTCACCTCCAGAACTAGTTCTGTGGAAGTGTTACCTAGCCAGTACCCATTCTATGGAACGGTTCGAGAACTAGTTCCTTAATCAATAATTTTTGTTCAAAATTGTCACATTCAGAACTAGTGCCATAGAAGAGTTAGGGAAAGGTTTCAGAATCTGTTTTTATTTTTATTTTGTATTCTAATGGGCTATTTTCTAAAGTCCACTTTTGAAATCAATTGAATTTTGTAAATATATACATATATATTTTTTTTAATTTTTGAAATTTTTTATACAAGTTTTTTAAACAGTTCTAGGAAGTTCTCAGAAATGATGTAGAATTCATACAGAATTAGTTCTTAAGCACTAGTTCTCTAAAACATTTTTCAAAACGAATTTAGACGAATGTCAGAATTGGTTGTGATACCACTAATTCTGAGGATGTTATTAAAGAATCTGAAGTGGTTCTGATAATGTACTAAAATACATAAAATTTCTTTCCTATGTTTTTATTGTGTTAAATTATTAAACAACAAAAATCGAGATGTTTTCTGGCTTTGAAATATATTAAAAAAACGAGTCAATTTGTTTTTTTGGAATAAACATCACCATTCTGCATTTTTCAATATTACAGTTTTCAATAAATATTTAGCCGTATTCCAAAAAATTAATGTAGGTTACATAAAGAGTTTCTAACTTCCTCTTACGGAAATTTACATACACAAAATTAGTAATTTGTTATCAAGCTTACGTTAGAATTTGTATCCTCTATTATGAAAATAATATTATTCTGTAGAACAATTTTTAAACAAGATATTAAACAAAATGTTTGGATAATTTAGATCTATCTAATAGGAGAAGCTTAACCCGCTAACTTTACGAAAAATTTTTAGAAATATTAAAAACGCAATGAATTAAAATATATATATCAGTGGACATAGTAAAATATAATTTTCTAAAGTTTAGTTTTTGTAGGTTGATAATTAGCATTAAACTCAGAATATAAAGAAATCGGAAGCCGTGAAAATGGCAGTATTTTCAAAGAATTTAGTTTGAATATAATCTATAATTTTACAGCCGTATTCAAAAAAACTTAACACAGCTTTACCAACCATTTATAATCAAAATTACTTAAAGTTGTATTCAAAAACATTGATTTGCTTACTATACCATTGGTAAAGCCTTGTAAACTTTAAAAATTTTAATAATGGTTCGACCCTACTTTAAGACCACATTTTAAGATTATTTCCGTTACATTTTTCAAGAAAAATAAAAATAATGATAAATTTTTAGATTCATTTCAACAAAATCAACGTATTTAAAATGTCCGAATGTTAAAATCTGTGATAAAAAAAAAAAAAATGTTTCAAAATATCAGAATATCCAATTTTATATGTGTAGAGAGAAGAGCTGTGTCAAGATCATATATACTTTTTTTAATAATTTTAAAAATATACAAAAATGTATGTTATAAATCTTTTAGGAAATAAAAAATAATGTTCAAACAAACGGTCTTCGGATCCCCTTACATCTAAGGAGACTTGGAACCACATTTGTGAACCAATGTACTCTATAAGACGATGCGAAAACTAGGAAATAAAAAGTTGTTATGTTCACCTCTCAGCCGGCTAACAGCCGCCTTTGAGCCGCCGCCAACAATTTTTAGCAAAGCCGCCGCCGCCGTTAAAATCGTTCGGCGCAGGTCTCTGTCGTGAAGCAGTTAAGAAAACACTGATATTGCACATAGTTTAATTTCACCCTTACATTATGAACTATTTTAAATTCTGCTTTTAAATTAATTAATGAAAAATGTAGCAATAAGTCAACAGTATTTTTTTTATTTATATGAAAATAGTTCTTTTTTATTTTTTCCTACGTAAAACTCACGATGCTGCCTTGAGAAAAAATGTGACACAACTGATATATCAAAACATGACAGGGTGTTATGTAACCCACAATATTTATGTATATTTTTTTGACAGCTTGGTGGAACAAATGGAAAAAGAAAAATTAATAGGATGAAACAAATAAACATGAAATTGATATTTTATTATCGATATAAATTTCAAAATAAGTTTTTCAAATTTGCTGAATGAGCTTTATTTAAAGAATAGTTTTTTCTTATTATTTGGAGAAATAGGTAATTTTATGTAGAATTTTTAAATAAATATAATTTTTGCAATATTAATTTGCAAGAAAACACAAAAGTTACAATTAAAAAAAGCTCTTAAGTACAACAAAAAGAAAAAAAAAAAAAAAAAATAAAATATAATTTTTAAAAAAGTAAAAATGTTCATAAAAGTACAAATTTTATAAATTAAAAAATAGCAATAAAATTTATTAATTTTACACTTTCCAAAAAATTGCAAATTTTCTAACCAAAAAAAAAAAAAAAAAAAAATAATAAGGATTTAATATTCAAGATATCTATTTTCCAAAAAATAAAAATATCTTTTTATAAATGTACATATTTTCAAGAGGGAAAAAATTAAAAAAAAAAACATTCGCGAAGATTATATTCGGCTCGGCCGAATCTGTATGCCCACAATTAGCTTTTTGAAATTTTACATTATATGGGAGGTGGGCGGACCACGCCCATTTTTTGTTTCCGAGTTTACATTGGTCCTTGAACTGTTTGTACAAAATTTCGTTGACGTTTCACCATATATGGGATTTTTGGTTTCCAAGTTTATATTGACCCTCGAACTATTTGTACAAAATTTCGTTGTTGTACATGCTTTCGTTTAAGAGTTATCAGCAGAAAAGTATGAAATGAAGATACAACGGACACCCTGTTTTGAGCACATAACTTTTTAATTTTAAAAGGATTTTAATTTAATTTTAAAAGGATTATAAACAGGGATGGAAAATTAAAATATTTTTGGGTATCAAAACAAATATCAAATAGTATCTTTTTAGCCCTCAAAGTACTAAAATTAAAATTTGTATAATTATTTAGTTTTTATTTAGCGCAAAACTCGAATAATGTAATTTGTATATTAAAAACGAAGGATTAAATACGATACCAAGCAGAGCTTCGAAAGAATGAATTCTATTTAGAATTAATTCACGTATAAACTTAATTCGGCTTATAAACATTTAGTTTAGCATTCTTTAAAATCATTCCTCAAAAAATAATTCCTAGACTTAATTCTTTAGGCTTAACTTTGTATTGAATTAATTCCCTAGAGAATTAATTCCTTGAAGAATTACAATTCAATTTGAATGATTAAATTTTTCTTTCATTCCATTCTTTTACAAAATGAATGAAAAATATGTAGAATTAATTCCCTAAAAAATTAAATTCAATTCAATTGAATGATATATTTTTTTCTTTCATTCCCTTCTACGACAAATTGAATGACAATATTTTTCTTTAATTCTATTTGTATATATATTTTGAAAATTAGTATTAAAAGAGTTGAAAATAATTGGTATTTTGCTAAAATCAATACAAAATTAACATGTTACTACCCAGCTAAACTCTGCAAAGATTGGAAGATGATTCTGTACGAATAAACTTTGTAAACATGCTGAACTTCACAATTAAAAAGAAAATAATACTCTTAATACGTTCTCTGTAAGAAGATAAATCCTATGATTCAGAATAACCTAAGTACATATAACAGATGAAATTTAATATACGTTCATACAGAACTAATAAAAGTACTCGATATCTGATATTAAAAAAAGCGTACGCCACGAAACATATGTTGCTTACCATACACATAAATATGGCTTACCATACACAGTTTTGCAATTATATAAAATTGTTTAAAATATAAAGCCTAAAGAAAAAAAAACTTTCATTCAATCTAGTACAAATTGAATGGTTTAAAATTTTTATAATTCAATTTGTAATAGTTTGAATTTAAACAAATTTGAATGAAATCAAAAGAATTAAGCATTCTCAAAGAATTAATTCACAAATGAATTAATTCCATTTTATCAAAAGCTTTAGGAATTAAGCTTCAAAATTAATTACAATGAATTTATTAGAAAAAATTGACAATTCTATATAATTTAATTCAATTTTAAAAAGTGAATTAAAGAATTCATTCTTTCGAACCTTTGATACCAAGTCATTAAATAATTTTATTCAGATTATGGAAAAAACAATGAAATTAAACATCAGTGTTCACATATCATTTTATTGTGTTTTTCCTCTTGGCCTGTTTTTCGTCTGCCAATATATTTTCACAAATTGTTGATTTTAATAAAAATTTCACACACAAACACAAAAAATAAACAAATAAAATTTGTGAACATATATAAATTTAATTCATAATTTTTTTTTTTTTTTTTTTTTTTTTAACTGACAATTTTTACAAATTATTTTTTCAACAATTTTCTTTGTACTAAAAATACTAAAAATTTCTTCCCTGTATAGAAATTTAGCATGTTTTTATTGTGTTAAATAATTAAACAACTCGAATCGAGATGTTTTCTGGCTTTGAAATTTATGAAAAAATAAGTCAATTTGTTTGTGTTTGTATAAGAGTACAAAGATTTTTATAATATAGTTTGTTTGCCCTATAAACTTTTTTTAATTGTCCTAATTACGTGTCTAATTTTTGGGAACTCGAAGCCCCATCATTTAGTCAAAGATAGTATTCATTACAATTTCGTTATTGCTTCTGAACACCAATTGTAAAATATTAATCCAAGGTGTTAAAACACATAGATTTCTATTCGAAAATTATATATCTTCAAAATATATTATCTTGTTTAATTAGAATTATGGAATACCCAGCTAATTGTTTGACAATATCAAAGCCTCGAGGGAGTACTTTTGAATGTTATATAGTATCAAAAAAAAAAAAAAAAAAGTACTATAGTATCAACTTTTCCATCCCTGATTATAAACTTAAAAAAAGGGAGTAATATTCAAATAAATAATATTAAAAAGGAGAAAAAGAAATAAATAAATTAAAAAACTAATAAATAAATAAATAAATAAATAAATAAGTAAATAAATAAATAAATAAATAAATAAATAAATAAATAAATAAATAAATAAATAAATAAATAAATAAATAAATAAATAAATAAATAAATAAATAAATAAACAAATAAATAAGCAAAACAAGTAAGAAAGGTTTACATGGACGGACGAACGGACTGACGGACATCGTTAAATCGACTTAGCTAATGATTCTAAGACGATTGGTGTACATTAAAGTCGGTCTTGGAGTAATATTAAAAACACTAGTACAAACGCATTATATATTCCACACACATGACGGTGTACGGTATAAAAAGTGACAAATTTAAAAAAGTTTATTTTTTTTTAAATTCGAAAATATTTTTCTTTAAAGCTATGTATTTTCGAATTTTATTAAGAACAGCTTTAGGTAAGAAGTAATTAAATCAGTTTTTATTATGTTATGTTTATCGATAAGTAAATTAATTTTATGTATGTATGAGTGGTAATTGTTTATTTGTGTCTGTGTTATATATTCAATTAACTAAAACAATCATTTAATTTACATACAATATTTCACATTAAACTTAATACCTGAAAAACATATTTGTAACAATTTAATTTAATCTACTTAATTTTTGGTCACGCAATATAAGTGTATGTATGAGAGAGAGAGAGTAACAGTTTGATTGTATGCATGTGTATGTGAAGAAATGTTTAGTTGTATATGAGGTAAATTACCTTAAAGCAATTTAGTGTCAGGACAACATTTCATTATTGTTGTATGTTGTCCTTAAAATAACATTAAAAATCATTTGCTTAATTCAAAGGTAGGTGTCAGTATTCTTCTAAAAGAGTAGGGGAGGAGGAGTATTAGTAAAAAGTGGTAGGATATATGAGATTATTATTAACAAGAATGTCATTTATTTAATTATTTGTTTTATAAATGAACTTTTTTTTTTTTTTTTTTTTTTTTTTTTAGCACAAATCGTAATTTATTATAAATAACTATGTAATTAATAAAATCTTTGAAAAAAACAACCTTGTTAAAAATATATATAGTTTATGTCATTAAGTATGGTTTATTAAAATTTTCTTATGAAGTTTTTGGTTTAATCATTGTGTTCATAAGTATTTTTAGCTGTAAACTCTATTGTGTATTAATTGTTTAATTTAAAATATTTTCTCCATTATTATTTTGTATATTTTTGATCTTGTGTGAGAATTAACTTCACAGCAACAACATTAAACAAATTTTATAGTTTATTTGTTGCAACAAAAACACATTTATATATTTATTCCCTTGAATGAAAGGAATGCATTTGTTCTTCAGCCATTTGTATAAAATAATCTTATTTTTTATATGTACATACGTATGTATATATAACGTCTGCTGTGGAATGCGGGAGAGATTTTGTATATATACATAAATTTATAGAAAATGTGCATTTTGTACATACTGTCTGCAAATTAATATGTACATTAGAGTATCCATAAACCGTCATTTTAGTACATTATGCGAAAAAAGTACATTATGCAATACTTTTTATTGAAATAAGGATAACTTCATAATTTTGCTTCTTTTATGGGTAAGTTGCATTATAATAAGTAAGACCCATAATACATTGTTTTCAAAAATTTGTTGTCTTTTTTTGGTCAAAATGACCAGACTTGAGTTTTCCAATCGCTGCCAGGGAACTTAAGATGAATTTACAATTTTTGTCTGTATTCAATTCATTAATCACATCGAAATCAGAGAAAAACGTATCCACGTGACACTCTAATGTAGTTACATGTATATTATGGTGGCGCTCTATAAAATTAAAAAAAAAAAAAAATTGCATTGAACTGTAAAAAATAAATAAATTATAACCAATTTTTGGTCATTACTTTTTTCAAGAGAAATATGTTTTTTTTTTTTTTTTTCAATTTGATAAATTCAATTTTCTATTGTTTAAAAATGTTTTAATTTTGGTCCACCCTAATGTATATGCATTTTGTTTCTTTGAAAATGTTGCTAGTATTTTTACTCATTCTTGTATTTGTTTTCATTTTCTTTTGGGAACAAAATTGAATTAAATTGAATATATTTATATTTTTTTTTTTTTTGAGAAAAAATTTTATTAAAAAAAGATTCCGACAATTTCTTAAAAAAAATCGCAAAAATGCCCAAATATTTACAAAGCTATTTACTTATATAAACCCTTAAACTTTTAAATCCCATTTATTTAGTGCACACATTTAAAATTGTGTACATACCACCTACAACTCCTAGACCACTTAACTTTTTAATTTTTTATACTTGCACCCAAAATGATTATTAGACATGTCATTCACCCCTTTCCAAGCTAACAAGACTGAAATGTGAAGAATAGGGAAACACAGAACAACAAAATCTATTGTTGTTGTAAGAAAATAAAAAGCAGAAGATTTCTCGTAAATAGTGTCTACGCACATGTTGATGACAACACTTTACATTCCTGTAAACAATGCCTCCTGACAACAACAATAGAGTTACAATATAACCGGAAAGATATAAAACAAAAGAGTTCATACAAAATGAAATAAGAGAAAAAAAACTGCATGCCTAACAGCAGGCTAACAAAAAAAAAAAAAAAAAAAAATTGGTCTTGCTTTTATTGTTTTCCAAGATTTCTATGGCCAGAGAAAAATAAAAAAAAAAATTACAACTAAAGAAAAACTGTTGAAAATATTGTTTAGAAACTACTCAGGAAATTGTTAATCTTTTTTAGACAATAAACAAGACAAGAAAGACTTTTACATACATACAGACAAACAACAATACAAAAGAGCATATGTAAATTGTTCTAAAGGCTTATTGTTTTTTAAATAAAAATAGAGGGAAAAAATCACAAAGAAAAAAAAGATTGTTAAAAAAAGAAAAATAACAAGCAACCACTTAACAGTTATAAAAAAAAAACAAAGAATTCCAAAAAGAAAAAAAAAATTATAAAAACAACTATAGTTTTATAAAAAAAAATTGTTATTAAAAGTTTACCAAAGTTTGAATTTCTAAAAAAATTAAAAAAATATGATTTTTATGATAATAAAACTTAACTTTTGTTTAGTGCTGTTACTTTCACTCCTTTCAAGCTAGCGAGAGCAAGAGGTGAGAACAGAGGTGAACATAAAACATGATTGTTACTTTCGCTTACTTTAGTTTACTATTTATTTTAAAAAGAAATAAAAAGAAAAAATTTTGTTCGAAGTTAAAATATTTTATTAAATATTATAATATTTACATTATTAATTACAATATTTTTTTTATTAATTAGTGTTATTTAATATTTTAATGTTAAAAAAGAAAAGAAAATAGCAAAATAAGAAAAAAATTCTTCTTAAGCTAAACTTACAAATCCTTTAAATTTTTTCTGCAGCTTTTACAAAAGCAGAAAGAAATAGTAACCATTAATAAAAGAACAACTTGCTGCAAAAGGAGCAGGACTTAAGTAAGAGTTGGGATGGGGGGAGGTCTAAGAGTAAATGCTAGAAATAAACATTTTCTATACGACACAAATGTAAAACTTTTCTTAGCCGCAAAACTTTATTATAAAAGTTTCGACAAGTATTAACAAAAAAAAAAAAAAAAAAAGAAGTGGAGAAAAAGAAGCAAGTTTATGAGCTATATTTTGCAAATAACGAATTGGTTATACCCTTCACTATAATTTTATCTTAATTATAAACTATTCTTTTAATAGTTTCTGATCGGTCCATCTCTATAAATTGTAGGGGTGGACCAAATATTTTAGAAAAAGGATATTTTAGCTACTCTATTATAATACGGGTTGAGCACCTCATTAGCAAGAACCCAACAAACCAAGAAACGATACAGTGTCATTACCCAGCAAAAAAGGAATTGAAAAAGTGCTGAAAAACACATGAATTTAACATTGTATTGTCATTGGAAGGAAGTACTTAGTGGCGAAAAACAGCTGCAGAAGTTCTTTTTTGGACATATGGACGTTCTTTTATACTTCTTGTTCATTTCTAACATTTTTTTAACCAAAATTCTGTTTTAGCCTTATTAAAATATAATAAAAAGGCTTTACAATTTTTAAAATTTATATCTTCTAAGAAATTATTAAGCTTTTTTCCCGCTAAAAATTCATTTATTTTCACCTTTTTAGAACTAATTATTAAGATCTTTAAAAAAAAAGTTTAAAATATGTACTTTGTTCTATTTTTGAAGCTGTAAAACTGTTCGTTTTTGGAAGCTCTTGATCGTTTTTTGTTGGGTAATGATATCAAAGTTTAAAATTATAAGATAAAATATTGAAATTAATTTTTACTTAAAAAAATTAAATTTCAGGTAAATAAATTTAAATTGAAAATGTTTGTATTAGAAGAATATTTTATGTTATGTATTATATGGAAATTATATTTTTACAGCAAAATTTAGTGGAATCGCAAAAAATAAAAGAGGATAAAATAAAGAAAACAATATCAGCTCAGATTTAAAGGGGAATTGTCTTCGGATTACAAAAGTTTCATATTACAGTAAAATAATTTGGACCAGGATGAATTTTAGTTTATTATTTTTTTATACCCACCATCAAATAGATGGGGGGGTATATTGATTTTGTCATGCCATGTGTAACATGTTGAAAAAATCATTTAAGGCCCCATAAAGTATATTTTTTCTGGGTCCTTGTTAGATTCTGAATCAATCTAGCTATGTCCGTCCGTCTGTTGAAAGCACGATAGGGCTCGAACGGGGGACGAAATTTGGCTCAAATATTTGTCTTATATAAGGTTTGTTTGGGATTGAAAATGGCCAAAATCGATTAATAAACAAAAAAGTTATGGCTTAAATACTAGAAACACAGGGTGTCCGTTGTAGCTTCATCTGCTCATGTCTCTAAAAAAGCATGTACGACAACGAGCTTTTGTACAGATAGTTCGAGGGTCGATATAAACTTGGAAACCAAAAATGGGCGTGGTCCGCCCACCTCCCATATAACGAAAAACTTAATGGTGGGTTTCGCTCTTGTTTTTTCACCAATTGGTTTTTGTTGATCTATTTATTTTTTAATTCTTTTGTGTTTGAATAAAATGTTGTTAAAATTTTGTCTTAATACATTTTAAAAATAATTTATACACAAATTTGATATATGAAAATGAAATAATTTAAGAAATTTAACAATTTTATGTTTTTCATCATATTTAAAATTTGACTCTTATGAAAACATATAAACAGGTTGTATCATAAATATTTATTTTAGTTGTTTTTATTTGGCTTTTAACTTTGAGTCTACATTAGACAAATTTTTATCAAGACATACGTCAAAATTTTATCACGATAAAAATTTGTCTAATGTAGACTGAATTTGTCAGTGTTATTGCAGCGTTAAAAGAAAATTGTCAGCACTCGAGTTCTGACAACTTTGTCTTGATAATGCTTGATAAAAGACGCCATCTTGATTGTTGTTGGTGCTTATTATGACATACGTTTTCCCCTATAATTGACAGAGATAAAAAATTATCTGCAACTCAAACAAAAATTTGACGTTTGTCTTGACACAAATTTCTCTAATATAGACTCGACGTAATAAGAACTAGATAAAAATTATTTGTATGGAAAAACTAAAGAAAATAGTTTACGTCAAAGAGTAACAAGAGACGAGACTAATTGTCAAAAACCTAAGTCGGTTGTCAAAAACCTAACTCATGCAACAACAAAATACATGTAATCAAATACATTTTGTTGTTGCTAGAAGTAAATAAAAACACATTTTTGTTTACAAAGCAATAATTTTTTTCAATTGTCAATCGAGAATTTCGTCTATGGTTTATGTAAATAGCATATAATATGACATTTATACCAAACGCAAACTATTATCTTTTGTCTTCATTCGGTTTTTTAATGAAAAATTATATAAATTTCTTTAGTTTTTTCGTACAAATCAAAACCATTTTAAAACTACTAAATAAAAATAATAATTATTAATGAAATAGCCTGTGCAAAACATTTTATAACATTAAGCTTTCATATACGAATGAAAATAGAAAATTGTAAGTTTTAAATAAATATTTTCATTTATTAATAATTTTTTTATATTA
The DNA here is from genome assembly GCA_951394005.1 of Protophormia terraenovae. Taxonomy (NCBI): domain Eukaryota; kingdom Metazoa; phylum Arthropoda; class Insecta; order Diptera; family Calliphoridae; genus Protophormia; species Protophormia terraenovae. The sequence goes on from OX596077.1 coordinate 130,980,383, forward strand.
AATTTATGTTAAAATTTAATTAAAAAACATTTTAGTACGAAAAACGTATAAAATATATAGTGAAGTTAAAAGTTGTCGAGGATTTTTTAGCTCTAAGAAAATTACATTGAGGCGAAAACTTACAAAAAAACTGATTAATTTTTGTTAAGTATAAATGGCATACTAGAATTTTTAATTATAAATTAAAAATTTTATATTTTTTATTTATTTGTTTAGCAGCTCTTATAATTTTTTTTAATATATGAAAAATATGTACCATATATAAAATTATGGGTGGCTTAAATTAGACATCTCGGATTTTTTTAACTCGAGGTAGTGAAATATAACACCCTGTAGTTTATCACGTATTATACTAGGGTGATTATAGGGTAATATTTTTTAAAACTTAGGTCCGTCTTTATAATTTTCTCTATATTTTAAAAATGTTTTTAAAATTTAAATTTTATAATTTATTTTTAAATTGTTGTAGGGTACTTAAAAATTATAAAACTGTATTTTCATTTCTTTTTGCTTTTTATTCTCCTATTTCCTTCTCCAACAGCTCTAGTTTTCTCTATTTGTTGTTTTCCTTAAAACTTCCTTTTCCATGCTGTTTGACTGGTTGAATGGTTGTGAAAGAAAAAAAAAAAAAAAAAAAGTAACGAAAAACCTAAAAGTTTTGTTGAGCAGCTAAAAATAAAGTTGTTAATTAGCGTGCTATTGGCATTTTATGTCTACTAACACTTAATGAAGAAATTTTCTTATATATTCAAGTTTCAAGTTGGGAAATATTTTCATTAAGCTTTCTTTTCAGTTTTTTTCTCTATTTTAGCAGAAAAAAAACACATGATTAATTACATGAAAAATTTTACATCTTTATAGAATTAAATAAAAAAAAAAAAAAAAAAATAATAATTTCAAATTAGTTTTTATTTAACTATATTTTAAGTTACTTTAATTGTAAATACGTGAAAAATAAACTAAAAACAACCTTGATTTGTGAGCAATGTAATTAATATAAAACGTATTACTAACTTACTATTTGATTTTTGTTGGAGTGATTTTTAATAAATAGAAAAGTTTTACGATTTATTTGGTTTTTGTTTACACTACTTAAAGGGACATATTTAAGTTGGTCATAACGTTTGTTGGCTTGTTAAGATTCTGCTATAGTATTAGAATATTTGAGTTTATATTTCTTCGTTTTGAAGGCTGTTATTTGTGCTAAAATTATTACAAACTAGAGAGTAATTTAGCTAATTTTAAAATTAAATATTTTTATTTTAAATTTATTTTAATGTAATAATAAAAAAATTATTAAATAAGTTTCTAAACTTGTCTAAAATAATAATCATAATAATAATAATAATAATAATAATAATAATAATAATAATAATAATAATAATAATAATAATAATAATAATAATAATAATAATAATAATAATAATAATAATAATAATAATAATAATAATAATACTAATAATAATAATAATAATAATCATAATAATAATAATTAATATTAATTATACGCTCCATAAACCATATTCATGAATTTTACTCTTAAAAATTTAGACACCAAAAGAGTATTAAAAAAAACTAAGACTATTTATGAGTGAATTTTAAATTAATATTAATTATACGCCTTAAGGTATGCAAAGATAAAATCGTTATTTTTTCCTTAAAAAAAAAAATGGAAAAATTTTGAATTGATCCGAAATTTCAAATTCAAAAATTCATCAACTTAACAAAAAATGTTCATTGAAAATCTTTGATTTAACTTAAGTTTTTATTTTTTTTTTATTTTTCAATTCTCACATGAAGCGTAATTAAGTTTCAGTTTAGCCTTTATCTATTACTCTAACCTTTTTTTATTTATTTTTTTTTATAAATGAATTCTTGTTCGTTTGTTGGCTGCTTGAATATCCTCTTGTGCAAATTGATTTTAACCCTTCTTTTCTATTTGCGTTTTAGTTCAAATGTTGGTGGCTTAAATTTCTGCTTGAAAAAAAAATCAAGCTATCGAATGTTTTATTTAACTTGTTTTCTTTTTTTTATACATATTTTGGTATTTTAAGATCAAAAGTTCTTTACTTAACATCATTTATTTTATGTAAACTTTCACTTTGTGCCATTTGTGTTGCTGCTATTTCTGTTGCTACTGCAAACCAACCAAAAACAAGGACGTTAAAAATTATCAAAATAAAAAAAGCATAAAAAGTGAATAAAAAAAACTGAGGGAAAAAAGACGTTGAAAAAAATTTGTTTACTATAGTAAAACAGAGGGTTAAATTTGTAAAATTGTTCATTGATAGGTTTGGATTTGTTGCTGTTTAAGTTAGTAGAAAATTAAAAAGAAAGAAAAAAATTTAGAAAAAAAGGTTGAGTAGTTGTTAGTTTTAAAACAAACTTTTTACGCTTCGATTTTTTTATTATTTTGCTATATTGAATTTCTAAAAAGGTTTTCTATGTTCAAATTGTGGTTTGTTGATTTCTTTTATATAACCAACTCAAGGTGGGTTTGAATTTCGAAAATATCATCAAAAAAATAACTAAATAAAATACGTGACATAGAAAAAAATTTATTTGGTTTTAAAATAATTTGAAATTTGAGTACATTTTTTCCTTTTTTTAAGGAAAAAAAGTTCATATTGGTTACAACATGTCATCATTTAATCATAATAAATAAATATTACTTTCAAAGAGTTTGTGGTTGTTATGGTTTGAGGAAAAGATATTGATAATGGAATTTTAATATTTTATAAGATACCCACCCATGGGTAAAAAGAAAATAAATTATATGACATTTTTTTAAGGATGATTATTTTTGTGTGAAAAAAAGATAACAATAGAATAAAATAATAATTGGTAGATAAATTCTTAACAAAATTTGTATACCTTTATAAAAAAATCTTGAGATATTCAGAGAAATTTGATTCACATATATATTAATTATTGAACATAATAGACCAAATAGATTAGAAATGGATAGGACTATAAACTGGACTGTAGACTATTGTATAGTTAAAATTATAGTAGAGATTATATTCATAATTATAGTTGAGATAACAGTCGTTATAATCGAGATAACATAGTTTAATTTATATTCGATACTATAGTCGATATTATAGTCGAGGCTATAGTTGACATTATAGTCGAGAACATAGTCGAGATTATAGTCGGAACTATAGTCGAGATTATAGTCGGGACTATAGTCGAAATTATAATCGAGATTACATTCGAGGATATAGTTGAGATTATAGACGAGATAACAGTCGAGTCCATGGTCGAGATTATAGTCAAGATTATAGTCGAGTCTGTAGTCTAGTCTCATCCATAACCTCCACTGTTAACTGGACTATAGTCTCTACTATAATATCGACTATAGTCTCTATTATAATATCGCTATAGTTGAGACTATATTCGAGATTATAGTCGAGATTATAATCAAGATTATTGTCGAGATTACAGTCGATATTATAGTCGAGATTATAGTCTAGACTATAGTCGAGACTATAGTCGGGACTATAGTCGAGACTATAGTCGAGATTACAGTCGATATTATAGTCGAGATTATAGTCTAGACTATAGTCGAGACTATAGTCGGGACTATAGTCGAAATTATAATCGAGATTACAGTCGAGACTATAGTTGAGATTACAGACGAGATAACAGTCGAGTCCATGGTCGAGATTATAGTCAAGATTATAGTCGAGTCTATAGTCTAGTCTCCCGACTAAAGTCTCGACTATAATATCGACTAAGTCGAGACTATAGAGAGATTATAGTCAAGACTATAGTCGAATCTATAATCTAGTCTCATTCAATTATAGACAAGATAACACTCGAGTCCATGGTCGAGATTATAGTCAAGATTATAGTCGAGTCTATAGTCTAGTCTCCCGACTATAGACTCGACTATAATCTCGACTGTAATCTCGACTATAATCTTGATTATAATCTCTACTATAATATCGACTATAGTCGAGATTATAGTCAAGACTACAGTCGAAATTATAGTCGAGATTATAATCAAGATTATAGTCGAGATTACAGTCGATATTATTGTCGATATTATAGTCGAGACTATAGTCGATATTATAGTCGAGACTATAGTCGGGATTATAGTCGAGATTATAGTCGAGACTATAGTCGGGATTATAGTCGAGACTATAGTCGAGATTATAGTCGAGATTATAGTTGAGATTATAGTCGAAGCTATAGTCGATATTATAGTTGAGACTATAGTCCAGTTTATAGTCGAGATTATAGTTGAGATTTAATTTGAGATTATAGTCGAGATTATAGTCGAGACTATAGTCGAGATTATAGTCGAGACTATAGTCGAAATTATAGTCGAGATTATAGGTGAGAATATAGTCGAGACTATAGTCGAGACTATAATTGAGATTATAGACGAGATAACAGTCGAGTCCATGGTCTAGTCCCATCCATAACCTCCACTGTTAACTGGACTATAGTCTCTACTATAATATCGACTATAGTCGAGATTATATAGTAGACTAGTTAATAGTCAAGATTATACTTGAGATTGTAGTCGGGATTATAGTCGAGATTATAGCCGAGATTATAGTCGAGATTATAGTAGAGACTATAGTCGAATCTATAATCGAGACTAGACTATAACCTAGACTATAGACCTTACTATAGACTAGACTATAGACTAGACTATACACTAGACTATAGGCTAAGCTATAGACTAGACTATACCCTAGACTGTAGACTAGACTATAGGTAAGACTATAGCATCGACTCTAGACTATTTTAAATATATTTCAAAAATTATTACTTACTATTTTTTTTTTTTACTTGTAATTTAAAAATTGCTACAAATTGTTATAATATTATATGAGTTTTTATGCAAAAACTATTGCTGTTTACAAAAACAATACACATTGTAAATATGCAGCAGCAACAACAAATATGTTTTACATATTTTCTTAATTAAAAACAAAACAAACAACTTATTTTCTTTTTTAAGCTTTTGAGTGTTTACCGTTAACTCTTTATTTTTTTACTCCTTGTTATTTTATTTTTCTCAGGTTTAATGTTAGTGGTTTCTTTATTAGTTTTGTTGTTATTGCTTTCGTTTTTTATTTGTTTTTATAAGCGTGTATATGTTTTTCTTGTTGTTTTTAAAATAAAAGAAAACTTATTCTTTCTTGCTTTTAAGTTTTTCTTACTTATTTAAACATGAAGATAAAGAAATAAAAAAAGGGAAGAAATTGTAAGAATATGCTGGTAGCTGGTGGCTTATTTCAAAAAGAGTTGAGTGTAAACAACAAAAAAATTTAGCACCTGTTGCTTACCTTTTTATATAATTCATAGAAAAAAATTTGTATAATATAAACGTTGGTTAGACAATCTTGTGTTTTAATTTTCTTAAGAAAAAACTTCTTGAGCAGGTTTTTTTTTTCTCTTAAGTGTGTCTAAGGTTGGGAAGTAAAAAAGTAGATAAACAAAATATAATAATGGTAATTTACTATGATGAAGACAGCGTAATAAAAAATGAGAATTTTTTATTTTAAAATAAAAATAAGAAAAATTGTCATTTATAAGTGATTGATGATGTAAAAGGAAAAAAGTCTAGATAGGTTTCCCTTTTAATAAACAAGAAAATCAAAGTATATTTATTTCAAAGTGATGACAGCTAATATATTTTTTTTTTTTTTACTAAATTCTAACCTTAAATTTTCTAACAAAATCATACAACATATACAAAATAAGTCTTTAGAATTTCTAAACGCAGTAACGTATTGTTAAAGCTTTTTGTTTTAATTTAATTAGCATGCATGAGTGCCAGAGACAAATTACACCTAAAATCCTTGTATTTTCACAGTTGACATATTACCTTTCCTTAACTCTGACTCTACCAACTCACAGTTCTGCTGTGATCTGTCTTAACTCGTGTTGAAATATTACAAAGTTATTTGTAAGAAATTTGAGAATACGGTATTTTAATTTGAACAAAAAAACACAAAAACCCCTTAAGGTTTATAATTTCATTGTAAGTTTTATGGTATTCACCAACTCACCTGTTCAAAGATTTTTGTATTATTTGCAAGCATATGATGGAGTGTATGCAAAGTTTTAGACAGTTACGCTTGTTAAATTCAATGTATGTAAATTTTCTGTTGTGAAACATTTAAACAAAGTCCTTTGATTTGATTATATTTGATTTAGAAGCTTTATTCAGTAGCATTAATATTTTATATGATAGAGAGACATGTGCGTTTTACTGATGTTGGTGGGTTTCCTTTTTATTTCCGCTGTTGGTTAAACTCGTGTAAACTGTTGTAGTTTATTATTAATTTGAAACGGAAATTTGATATAAATCATGAAATTTTCGAAAAAAAACTTTTAGTTAAGGAACGTACAAGCTAAACAATGAAGGAGGAAAAAAATAACAATAGTCATAAAATAAAAAATTGTAGAAAATTTTTATTAAAAAAAATCTTTTTTATTTTTATTTTTATTTTTATTAAATAAAAAACAAATTTGCTTATTTTTCTGTTTACTTTCCGGTTTTTAAGGAAAGTGTAAAAAAATGGTAAGATTTTATTAAATTTGAAATTTAAACATTTTTTTGTAGTATATATTGTTATTATTTATCTTAGAAAAATATGAATTTGAATTTTATTATAATTAGAAATATTCCTAATGCTTTTTAAGTTATTTACAATTTATTATGTATTAGCCTAAATTAGGTATGAGTAATATTTAAAATAAATAATACGCTAAACTATAGCTTACTTTTTAATTAAAACAGAGAGAGAGAGAGAGAGAGAAAAAAAAAAAAACAAAGGCAAAGGCAATACAAAAACTTCGTCAATACGGAAAAATGCCAAGACACAAAATTAAAAAAACGAAAATCCAGATTAAAAAAACTCGCCAAAACAACAAAATAAAATAAAACATTAAAAATGATAAATCGTAAAATAAATACAAATAAACTTTATAAAATGTCAGAAAAAAACATCGCTAAAACGAAAAAGAAACACTAAAATTAAAAAAAGAGAAAAAACAAAAAATCAAATTCAAAAATCAAATTGAGAAAGCGTTAAAAAAATACGTTAAAACGAAAAAAATATTGTTAAAATGTATAAACGTTTAAAAAACTAAATGTAAAAAATAACGTTAAATAGAAAAAAATAAAAACCGTCAAAAAAAAGATAAAATGAAATAAAAAACAAAAGTAAAAAAGTGTTTTAAAAAGCAAACGAATAAAACAGCAACAAAATGAAAAAAAGAAACGCCAAATAATAAAAAATCGCAAAAACGAACAAAAAAAGTCAAATAGAAAAAAATTTCAAAATTAAAAAAAAAAAAACTTCAAAAATATCATAGAAACGAAAAAAAAAAAAATATCGTTGAAATAAATTATTAATTATTTTTATACCCACCATCAAAAAGATGGGGGGTATATTGATTTTGTCATTCCATGTGTAACATGTCGAAGGAATCATCTAAGACCCCACAAAGTATATATTTTCTGGGTCCTGGTTAGATTCTGAGCCGATCTAGCTATGTCCGTCCGTCTGTCTGTCTGTTGAAAGCAGGATAGGGCTCGAACGGGGCAACGTAGGGGGACGAAATTTGACTCAAGTATTTGTCTTATATAAGATATTTTTTGGTATTGATAATGGAAAAAATCGGTTAATAAATAAAAAGTTATGAGCTAAAAACTAGAAACACAGGGTGTCCGTTTCATACTTTTCAGTAGACAACGTAGGGGACGAAATTTGGGACAAATATTTATCTTATATAAGTCTTGTTGAAAATGGTATTAAAAATGGGCAAAATCGGTTAATAAACAAAAAAGTTATGGGCTAAAAACTAGAAACACTGGGTGTCCGTTGTAGCTTAATTTCATACTTTTCTGCTGATATCTTTTAAACAAAAGCATGTACGACAATGAAATTTTGTATAAATAGTTTGAGGGTTGATATAAACTTGGAAACCAAAAATGGGCGTGGTCCTCCCACTTTACCGCCCACCTCCCATATAAGGTGAAACTTCAACGAAATTGTGTTCAAATAGTTCAAGGACCAATGTTAACTCGGAAACAAAAAATGGGAGTGATCCGCCCACTTTACCACCTACCTCCCATATAATGTAAAATTTGAAAAAGTTGATGGTGGGTATATAGATTCGGCCGAGCCGAATATAACATTCGCGCTTGTTATTTATTCGAACTTTTTGGTTATAATTATTTTTAAGGCTTGAGTTCAATTGCATTAATTAGAAGAATACATTGTAAAAGTTTATTGGACACTCGGCAGAATGGAGTGCATTTTTTAGTTAGCCACGACCGTCATCAGCACTCTTTAGTGTCCCACCGTGGTATTCTCTGTAAATATCATATTTTTAACTCACAACTTTTTGGTAAATGGAATCCGTGACTTTTTCTGAGTTAGACGAATGGTTTACGATAAAGCTTTTACAATTATTTTGTATTCTTCTTTCTTAATTATTTTTGTTTTCTTGCTTTAGCTATCAATTAGGTAGCAATGAAGCTGTTTTTTTTGTTATTATTCTTGTCCCTTTGCTTGTTTCTATATTTAGACAACTAAGCTGCAAATATCACTTAAATTTAAAAATATAAACATCAAAATGTTAAAACAAAGACAAAATTTCTAAACTTAAATCTTCATAGTAAAAAAAAAACACTAGAATGGAAAAAAGCCCAAAAAAAAAAAATAAATAAAAAAACAAAATATAAGAAATATAAAAAAAATATGGCAATGAAAAAACAAACAAACAAAAGCAACAAAACGTTAAATTAAAAAAAAATTGTCGAAATTAAAAAAAATCGCAAAAATAAATCGTCAAAATGAAAAAAAAAAAATCATAAATAAACATTTTTTTTTTTTTTTAATAAAAATATGTTAAATTCAAAACAACCAAAATAAAAAAAAACTCAAATAGAAACGAGAGAGAGAAACTATAGTCCGTCAAGACCATGTAATACCCTACACCAGTCTGTATGAGCTAAAAATTAGACCTGTGGCTAATCGTAGACCAACACTTTTACTCAATGTAAAATAAATTATACAAATACAGAACAATGCATTGATACTAACATCTATATGATTTTATACACTTTAGGGCTAATTCCGTAAGTGGGTTTATATGGGAGCTATGGACCGATATGTAAATTATGGACCGATTCTTATAAATTTTGGAAATGTTGTTTCATCTTGTATAAAACTTATTTGTTTTAACTTGATACTATCATTCGTATGGGATTTATGTACGTTAAAGTGATTTTCGTGATTATGGACCGATTCTTATAAATTTTGGAAATGTTGTTTCATCTTGTATAAAACTTATTTGTTTTAAATTAATACTATCATTCGTATAGGATTTATATACGTTAAAGTGATTTTCGGAAGAGGGGATTTATATGGGAGCTATGGTCAATTATGGACCGATCTTAGTGAAATTTGGCACAAAAATTATACAAAACTCTTTTGTGTCGAGTTTCATTGAAATATTGCCATATTTAAAGCATTTATGATCGTTAAACCCCTATTCCGGGAGGACATTTGTATGGGGGCTAGGAGAAATAATGAACCGATCATAAACAATTTTAATAGGCTTCATCCTTGTATCAAAATAATTATTTGTGCCAAATTTCATCAAGATATCTTTAAAATTGCGACCTTTACTTTGTTCAGAATGTTTACATGGACAGACAGACAGCCAGACGGACGGACGGACGGACGGACATCGTTAAATCGACTCATTCTGAGTCAAACGGTATACTTTAAGGTGGGGGTCCGATAATTTTTTCTGTGCGTTCCAAACATAAGCACAAACGCATAATACTCCGACCACCTATGGTGGTGTAGGGTATAAGCATTAAAAGCGCCAAAATTCTAAAAGATTACTAAAAGAATAAAAATTTAAATTAAATTAAAATAAACTTTAATGAAATAAAGGGCAAAAAAAGAAAAAACTAAAAACTTTTTGTTAATTTCATTTTCATAAAAAATTAGTATGGGAGATTGGGGTAAAGTGGAGCTCACTTTATCTTATTATAATAAATGTTGGGTTAAAGTGGAAAATATTAAAAATGTAAAATTTTAAGATATTTAGTGTTTATCAAATAAGTTTAAATTAATTTTTAGACTTATTGCTATGGAATTTATGAAGTAATTTCTAATATTCCTATGTTTTATTGCTGGTGATTAAACCAATTATTAATATATTTTCAACAAAGTTCCAAACAAAATTTTCTAAATTATATATTGGTTTTTGCCCGATTACGTTTTTACTAAAATACTCCAATATCATAATTTGTACAGCAAGTAGAGGTCTGAAAAATCATTATGGTTTTGAGACAAAACATTTTTGAAAACAAAGAATTATATTTTGTATTCACTGCTTTAAAAATTATCCTAATTTGGATAAGTTCCTTAAGGTATATTCAGACTATTCAAATATTTGAATAAAATGACGTAACCACTATATAAAAATATATATAATTTCTCCAATTTAAAAGGGAAAATATTTTTTACTTATCATTAATCATAGCTAACATTTGACCAAATCTTGTTTGATGCTGTTTTCTCTTACAAAACATTTTCAAGAACAAACAACGGAAAACTATTTTTTTTTTCTGTAAAACTAGTGGTTACGCAAATTTGGTCCAATATATGTATGACAAATGTAAACATAGCTTTAGGAACATCAACTCTAAAAAACTTAAAGTATAATTTAATTTAGAAATGTATTGTTCTAAAGGCAAACATTTAGTTAAAAAAAGTAATTTTTGTATTAATATCAATCATACGCTTCCATTTATGCAAAAGACAATTTTTCTTTTTTTAAATTTCTCATATGTTTAACTAAATTTTTATAATTTTATTTTTTTTTATATATAAATATATAAAGTAAAATATTATTTAAACAATTAAAAACAATTACTATAATTTATTTAATTGTTTTTATATTAAAAAAATCCTCGAAAAATAATTGCTTTCGTTTTATTTAGTTCATTTTTAAGCAAATATTTTTTATTATTTTTAGAAGTTGCTTTTTTATTTTCTTTTATATTCTCCGAGTCTAAGGAGAACACAAATAATATTTTTTTTATATTTTATTCATGTTTTTTTTTACATTTTTATATTTTCATCACCTTTGTTTAGAAATATTTATTATTACCTTGTGAAAGAGTAAATTCCTTACAAATTACATTGTAGTCTACAAAAGGATATTGTACAGCAAGTTTTTTTTATTTGTTTTAGGAAAACAGTTTTTGTTAAGGTTTTTTGTTGTTCATATTTTCATTTTTTTGTGAGTTCTCACGTTTTTAACAAATTTTTATTTTATTATCATTTGCTATATATATTTTTTGCTATATGTTTGTATAAGTGTATATATTTTCATTTTATTATGGCAGACATATTGGCGTTGGTGAGATTTTGTTTGTTTTCTGGTTGTATTCTCTTAAGTTTAAGAATTTTCATATGATATTTTTTTCATATCTTGTACTGTTTGTAAGTTTGTTTGTAGATTTTGTGTGTTTTTGTGTTTGAGTGTTGGGTGTTTTTATTTATTTATTTTTTTGTTTTGTTTTTTATTTATTTCTTTTAACAATACTTCATAAAATATTCTGTTATAAAAATGTATTTTATAAAAAGCATTACAATGCACATTTCATATTATGCCACTTTTTTTTCCAACGTTTTTCTTTTTTATTTCACTTCGTGCCAACTTGTAAAGAATCTGAGTTTTTTCTTTCTGCTTGATGTTTGTTGCCATCTTTTATTTTCTTGTAAATATATTTTTGAGCTTCTTATATATAAAAAAAAGAGGTGGATATTTTAGTAACATTTACTTTTTACAATTTATTTAAAATGAAACAAATTAAAATAACATTTGAGAAATAAAGAATATTAAAATGTCTTTAAATTAAAGGAAATTCTTTTAAAAATATTTCTTATTTTTTTTCGATATTTAGAATTATCAAAAAAATTTTGGTTGCTTATAAAATTCATTAATGCTTATTAAAATATTAGATATCAACTCTGTGTAGCATATTACAAATTCGTTTTCCTCATATTCCCTTTGTTTTTGTTTAAAAACTGAACACAAAAAAAAAAAAAAATTTGAACGTGTTGTAGCATAAATTTTTATTGCTTGTTATATATACATACTTACATAGAAAAAGAATATATTTATTTGTGAAAATAACAATAAAAAAAAATTACACTTTAATTTTGATGGTGAATCCATCTTTAAACATAAAACTGAAACTTTAAATTTAAGCCTTTGAAGAGCAAGAAAAAAAAAATCAAGAACCAATTAAAAAAAATAAAAAATAATAATAAAATTAATAAATAAATAAAATTATTAACAACTATTAAAAAAAATTCAGAATAGTATTAATTTTTAAACAAATTAAAAAAAGGATATATTGAAAATAGTACAAATTTTCCATATAAAAAAATTAAAATTTTTTAAATAGTACCTCGTATATATTTTTATTTTCCTTAAAGTACTAATTAAAAAAAATTTATCAATTTACAAAAAAGTAATTTTTAGAAAAATTAAAAAATAATTAAAAAAACAGAACTAATTTTCAATTGAATTTAAGTAACATTTTAGAAATATCAACGAATTAAAAAAATGACTCATTTACAATAAATTAAAAATTCCATCTTGTTGGCATTCCTTTGACACAGTGTAAACTGCTATTACATCAGGAGATATTTAGTATTGCACAGCGCAGATGGGTCGCACATCTAGAACTATATGGCCCAAGTATGATGAGTTTGGGAAAAATTCTGTGTTTGCTTTATCTCGGTCTCAGATGAGACTTGTTATTTCTATTTTTACGGGACACTGTATCTTGGGTACTCATGCTAGGAGACCCTGTCTTCCCTTCAACGACTACTGTAGGAGTTGTGATAATGAGACAGAAGTGGAAACGGTATTTCTTTTCCCCTGCGAGTGTTCTGCTTTGTCGGAGCTTAGATCTAACATGCTGGGCTCTAATACCCTAAACTCAGGTGACTTATCAGCTATTGATTGTAGGTCACTATACTCATTCCTTTCAGGAACTGGATGGTTTGGTACAATAATAATACAGCAGAATTAACACTGAATTACTGTATTACATAAATTTGTATTACATAAAGTAATACAAATTTGAGCTTTAAAAAGCACAAATTTTCAATAAAAGTAAAAAATAAAAATATAATAATTTTCCTAAAAAATATTTATTAAAAAACAATAATAAAGAAAATATTCGATTTCAAAAAATTTTAAAAAGGTACTAATTTTGTAAATAAGGTACTAGTTAAAAAAAAAAAAAAAAATTAAACTGTGTAATCATTTTAGACAAGATAAAAATTACCAATTACAAAAAAGTACCAATTTTAAAAAATCTATTTGAAAAAAAAGAAAGAAAAAATTATCAAGAATGTTGAAAACTAAATACTATTTTTTAAAAAGTAGTATTATTTAAAAAGATAGCATTAATTTTTAAAAAATATTCATTTTTAAAAAAGTGCTAATTTTTTAAAACTATAAATTATTATTTTAAAAGTAAGTAATTTTTACTTACTAAGTATTAAGTTTTCAAAAAAGAATGTACTTATTTTTGACAAGTCATAAAAGTAACAATATTTAAAAAAAAGTACTTCTATAAACGAGAATAAAAATTTAAAAAGTCCCAGTTTTCAAAATAAAATACTAATTTTATAAAAAGTACTAGTATTTAAAAAAAAAATCAAAATTTTCTTTTAAAATAAAGTATCAATTTTCCAAAGATTGAGATTTTTATAAAAAGTACTAATTTTCAACAAAATACTTATTTTTAAAAAATTTTAATTTTCCAAAAACTAAAATTTTTAAAAAGAGTACCTTTTTGTTAAAAACGTACTAATTTTTAAATAAGTATCAAAATTTTAAATGACGATTTACAAACAAAAACGAGAGAAGAAGATATAGTCGGTCAAGACCGACTATATGATACCCTACACCATTGTGTATGAGCATACAAATTCGGGAATTGGATATATATTAGACCTGTAGACCAACTTTGGCTAAATCTAGAATAAAGTATACAAGTACAGAATAATGGGTTAATAACAATATATTGATGATTTTATGCGTTATAGGGCGATTTCCGGAAGTGGGTTTATATGGGAGCTATGGTAAATTATGGACCGATTCTCATAAATTTTAGCAATGTTGTTTCTACTTATATAAAACTTAATTGTGTCGAATATTAACTTGATACTATTTTTCGTATGGGATTTATGCACGTTAAAGTGATTTTCGGAAGGGGATTTATATGGGAGCTATGGTCAATCGTGGACCGATTTTCATAAAATCTAGCACAAAGATAGGTACTTGCACAAAACTTCTTTGGACCGAATTTCATTAAAATATTAATTAATAATATATTAAGACATTTTTAAGTGTGAAAACTCTTTTCCGGGGGGACATTTGTATGGGGGGTAGGTGAAATAATGGACCGATCATAACCAATTTCAATAGGCTTCGTCCTTGTATCATAAAAGTCCCACCTGCCAAATTTCATTCAATTATCTTCAAAATTGCGACCTGTACTTTGTGCACAAGGTTTACATGGACAGCCAGCCGTCCAACCAGCTATCCAGCCAGCCGTCCAGCCAGACGGACGGACGGATATCGTTAGATCGATTTAAAATGTGATTCTGAGTCGATTGGTATACTTTAAGGGTGTTGGATAACTTATTCTATGCGTTACAAACATCAGCACAAACACATAATACCCCAACCACTTATGGTGGTGTAGGGTATAATTAAGTGTCAATTTTAAAATAGGACTTATTTTCAAATAAAGTACCAATTTCCAAAAAAAAAAAAAAAAAAAAAAAAAAGTATTAATTTTTACAAAAATGTTACTTTTTAAAAAAGCTCCTATTTGAAAAAAGAAGACCACTTTCAAATAAAGTAAAACTTTTCAAAAAAGTACTATATATATTAAAAACGTACACATTTTTAAATAAGTACCAATTAAAAAAAAAAAAAAAATTATAATTTTCCAACAAATTTTAAAAAGTGTAAATTTTCAAAACGGCACTAATTTTCAAATAAAGGACCAATTTCCAAAAATGTATTAATTTTTAAAAATAGTATCAATTAAGAAATACCCAGCAAAAACTTGGTAATGTATTTACTTTGTAATGACAACAACATACTGTCTGCATTACATAGAAGTTGTTTAGTAACTAATTATTTATAACCTAAATGTAAATAATTATTTATGATCAGATTTTTGAAAATATTAATTTTTATTGATTTTTATAAATTTGCGTATGATTTAATTTGTAATCTAAAAACAGCTTATTTTTATTACATTTATTTTAATTATATTTTTGGTTGTTGTTTAGTTTTTTAAATTAAAATTTAAGAAATCTTTTTACAACAACAAAAAAAAATATTTTATATCCTGACATTTTATTACTTATTTATAACATAAAATGTAACTAGTTCCTATTGGTATTACTAATCATGACTTCAGTAATGCTTTAAAATGCTTTTAAATTTTAAAATAAAGCATTAATTTTTCAGTAAAAGTAATAATTCACAAAAAAAAAAAATAAAGTAAAAATTGCGAATTTTGAAAAGAAAAACAATTTTCAAAAAAGTTCTTATTAAAGTACCATTTTTCAAATAAAGTAATTTTTCAAAAAGTAAAAAATTTTTAAGAGTACTAATACAAAAAAGTACCAATTTAAGAAAAGAACTAAATTTAAAATAAAATACTAGTTTAAAAAATTAGCAATTTTCAAATAAAGTCTTTTTTTTATAAAAGTACCAATTTTCAAAAAAAAAAAAAAAAAAAATAATTTTACTACTTTTCAAAAAAGGGTACTTTTAAAAAAATAAAAAATTGTTAAAACAGTGCAAATTTACAAAAAAAAAAAAAAAAAAAAAAAATAAAAACAAAAATAAAATAAAACAATAATCTAAAGGTAATTTAAATAAAGTACTAATTGTCAAATAAAGTACCTAAAAATGTTTAGAAAAACGCTTATTTTTCTAAAAATTTAACTATTTTGTATTATTCTATTAATAGTACTAAAATGGTACTATTTTTTAAAGCGTCAATTAAAAAAAAAGGACCAATAAAGTACCAACTTTGCAAAAAGTTGCAATTATCTAAAAAGTACCAATTTTTGAAAAAAGATAATTTCACAACTTTTCAAAAAAGGGTACTTTTAAAAAAATAAAAAATTGTTCAAGAAGTGCAAACTTACAAAAAAAAAAAAAAAAAAAAAAAAAAAAAAAAATTAAACAATAATCTATAGGTAATTTAAATAAAGTACTAATTGTCAAATAAAGTACCTAAAAATTTTTTCTAAAAATATTTTTCTAAAAATTTAACTATTTTGTATTATTCTATTAATAGTACTAAAATGGTACTATTTTTTAAAGCGTCAATTAAAAAAAAAAGTACCAATAAAGTACCAACTTTCCAAAAAGTTGCAATTATCTAAAAAGTACCAATTTTTTAAAAATTATAAAGCATTTTACTTTTAAGAAAAATCCTATATATATATGTAAAAAATATTAATTTTCAAAAAGTACCCTTATTTCCAATAAGTACAAATTTTTTAAAAAATGTTATAAAAAAAAAATGTATTTTTAATTTTATATAAATTTAATTTAAATAAAGTAATCATTTTTAGAAAACTGTTTATTTTTCAAAAAGTGCTATTTTTCAGAAAAGTACTATTATTCTAAAAATAGTACTTTTTTTTAACGCCAATTTCCGAAAAAAGTAAAAAGTACCAATTTTCGAAAAAAGTAAAAAGTACCAATTTTCAAAAAAGTACCAATTATCGAAAAAAAGTAAAAAAAGTACCTATTTTAAAAAAGTACCAATTTTCGAAAAAAGTACTAAATTTAAAATTTAATTTTATAATAGCGATTTTTGGACAATTTTAAATGTTCTTCACAATTCCAAGATTTATTCCCAATAAGCACACAAATTTAAAAAAATTCAAGCCTTGGAAAATTTTGCTGGAGTCTGACATGAATTCAAATATTAAAATTTTTCCATATGAAATATATTTGAAAAAAAAAAAAAAAAAAAAATAAAAAAAAAATAACATAAATAAATTTAAATTATTTCAAGTAAAATAAATTTGACTGGAATTTAAATTTCCTTTCCAGAATGCTATTGAATTAAGGTGTAATACTATTTTAATACAATGCTTGGTACTGGATTCAAGGCTTGAAATATATTTGGTTTCAACTTTCCAGCAAAAATGCTTACTTAACTTTAACTCTACATTTGGCGAAAATTAAAAAAAAAAAAAAATTGTGTCTTTATCGTACTTTATTTATTTCCAAAAGTTTGGTAAAGGAAATAATTAACATAATGGGTTGCTCTATTATTTCCTAGGGTTTTATTTGATTAATAAGAAAAACTCATTCTATATTTCTCTCTATAGCTGCTTTATTTAAATCCAGATAAAAAATTAGAAGCAAAAAAAAAAAAAAAAATAATAATAAAAAAATAAAATTACAAGAATATTTAACGGAAACGGAAACAAATCACTGCCTGGGGTAAAATTTGCATGTGGTTTTGTTTTTATTTTTTTTGCTTTCTAACTCTTACTGCTGCAATTATTACTTCTAACTCAAGCTACTAAAAGTCAGTTTTTGCTATCAACATATTTGTGAGATTTACACATTTCTTTCATGGTTGTGTGTGTGATGTAATAGGAAATCAAGGTTTCCTTTAGAGGCCAATAAAAGTAAAGTAAATATAGTTTTTTTTCTTTATTTTGCTATTAATTAAATAAAAGTGTGGTAGGGAGAAGAATTTTTTGGATAGTGTGAGACTGAATTGTAGGGTGTAGACTTAAAGCTTAAATTTAAGGTTTGAAATTTTCTTAAGGCATTTTTTTATTAAAAAAATAATAATAAATAAAACAACAAATAAAAAATAAAATATTTTATGAATAATTTTACATATGAGTAATTTTATATTTTACTTATACTGAGCTTTTTTTTATAAATTTTATTAAAAATACTTTTTCACTTGGAAAAATTTTAATTAATTATTATTTTCCCTTTTTCCCTGCTAATAGTACCAAAAATTTCGTGTGCTTGTTTAGTTTATTGAATTGTTTGATTATTATTATACGCTGTCGTTATTGATGACCATGATTCCCTTTTGTCCAGGTAAAATATGTGTAATTTGATGCCATCAATTAACTTCTTCATTAAATATTCCAACATGTGTGTTTGTTTGTTCGCTGGCTTGTTTGCTTTTGTTAAGTATTAAATTGTTGTTGTTATTGTTTGGCTACAAAATATTCATTTAGTATTATCGTCCATAACCCGGTGTAAAGTAAGTGTTTTCCAGGCATAAATCAATAATTAATTGACCGTCGCGACATATTGACTTATCATTTTATACTCAAACTAGAAAAGTATGAGTTAAAATTCTATACTTGTATATAGTTGTCTATAATAGCAATAATAATATTAACTAATAGATATTTAAATGTGGAAAGAGAAGAGCTATTGTATTAAGGGGTATTCCTTAGGCAGTGAAGAAAATACTTTAAGTTTCAATAATATTTTCAAAATTTATGACAAGTTTTAATTAAAAATTGTTTGCTGCTAAAAATATGTTTCTTATCTTTTGTAAAATTTTCTTGTTTTTTAATATAAAACTCTCCTTATATTATAATCCTAAAGGACTCTCCCTTTACATCATAATAATAGAAACACAATAATAATGCATTTTATATGAATTTGTATAACCCCACCTCTTTTTTTGTTCTGCTCTATATAAATTTATTAACGTCGACTATTTAAAAGCGGAAAATTTATTTGTTTATCCAGTGTTATATTTCAAATCGAATGAATGAATGAATGTTTGAATGATTAAACGTATGGCCATTAGTATAATTAGCCTGTCATTCAAATTATTTTATAGTTTGAACGTGGAAAATAATATTAAATAATATGTATGTATCTATGTTTGTCTAGGTAAATAATAATTTTTCTTTAAAGCCCATTTAAATGATAAAACACAGGTGTGTTAGTTATTGTTTTCCTTTAGTTTTTTTTAATATTTTTTTCATAACAAAACTGAAACTAATGACAGCTATTGAATCATATTTAGCTGGGTTTAAACCTTAATAAAAAACTCTATAATTTATGGTTTATTATTTAAAATATTATTTTTATGCTACAATATTTTATTGTATTTTAAAACTGTTTCCTTTAAAAGTATTTAAAAATTATAAATTATAGTTTTAATTGAGAGGAAATGAATATGAAATGGTCAATTAAAAAAATATTTTTATATTTTTTATTATTACTCATACAGTTCATATGAATTTAATTGAAACTATAAAAAAAAAGGAATTAACTCTTACTATATTGATAAATAATATGTTTAATAAAAATTAATATTTCATTGCAAATATGTATATTAAATGGAAATTTATTAAATGAAGGGTTGGTGGGATATACATACCACAATCTTATTTATGTTTTTATTTCTATAAAGATAATTGAAAGGAATTTTAATTAAATACGTAATTAATTTGATTTTGTAAAATGTTAAGAGTTTTACTATTAGAGAAAGAGAAAAAATGCTAATGATATGATATTTAAGATAACTAATATTACTCATACGCTGAAGGGAATGCGAAGTTTGTTCGTAATTATTTGCTATGGATGGAAGGAATACATACATATGAAAATGATTTTGGGGGAAAAATTGGAAAAGGTACTTTAAATTATTCATTTATAAAAAGATTTAAAAAAGCTCGGAGCTTTTTTATATTTTAAGAAAGTGTTTTTCATTAAAAAAATTTGTTAAAATGTCCTTTTTAAATATCCTCTAAAGTTTAAAAAGCCTTAATAAACTTTTTTCCTAAAATGCTTTACATTTACAAAGCTTTTAGTAAAAAATTTAAAATACATAGCTTGAAAAAACAAAATGTTTAAGACGCTTTTTGGTACTCATTTACCTTCCAACTCACTTGAAAATATTTCCTTTACTATTTATCCGATTGCAAAGATTAAGGTGTCAATTAAAAACTCTGATGATTTATTTAATTAAAAAAAAATAAAAATTATATAAAGGTTTCATAAACACAACTTTTTTAAATATTTTGTAATTTCTAGTGCATTTTTTTTTGGAAATAATTTTTCTTAATAGCCGGCCTTTGGCCTGGCGGAAGGGTTTTTAACTCTGTGATATGTCCAAAAGCGGTTTCCATTCCATTTCAAGTCCTATAACTTTCAAAATATTTAATTGCACCCATAAATTTTTACATCATTACTTTAACCGTTAAAAGTACTAGCAATGGCGAAAAACTCAAATAAATCGGAACTGAATCAGGGTGCTTTAATTATACCCGCTTTTTAAATTTATAAAAAAATAAAAATATTTTTTATCGTATTTTGAAATAAAACTTTTTCTTTAAGTTAAAAAAAATGTTGTTACAAAAAGTTATTATTTTTAATTAAAAGGTTCAAAAATTGGTTTTAATAAATAGTTTAAAAAAAGCTTTTAAATATAAAAAGCTTAAAAACGATTTGTTTTATTAAAAATTTCAAAATAAAAAGTTTAAAATAGCTTTTATATATCTTAAAAAATATTTTTTATTAAAATGCTCAAAAATTTGCTTAAAAGCTTTTCATACAAATTAAATAATTCAAAAAAGCTTTTTCTTTAAAAAGGTCAATAAAGACTTTTAATTTTGCTCTAAAATTATTTATAATAAAAAGTTCAAAAAAGCTTTAATATATTTAAAATCTTGAAAAGGTCTTTTTATTTACAAAGCCTATTTTCATTATAATTAAATAACTCAAAAAGCTTTTTCATTTAAAGTTTATCAAAGCTTTTCTATTAAAAAACTCAGAAAATATTTTTCATTAAAAGTAAATAATTAAAAAAGGCTCATTCATTTAAATGTTTAGTAAACAAACAAAGCTTTTTCTTTAAAAATCTCAACAAAGCTTTTTCTTTAAAAAACTCAACAAAGCTTTTTCCTTAAAAAAAGCTCTTCTGAGCTTTCTAATTTTATTTCAAAAATTATTTATAATGAAAAATTTAAAAAAAGCTTTATATATTTATATTTAAAAAGTTATAAAATATAAATTTAAATAAAATCAAAAAACTCAAAAAAGCTTTTACATTAGAATTAAATACCTCAAAAATCTTTTTTTAATAAAAAGCTCATCAAAGCTTCTTAATTTTAAGGTAAAATTATTTCTAAAAAATTTGAATTTTTATGTATTTAAAATCTTTGAAAAAAAAGATTTTAAATAAATAATAAATAAATTAAAAGCTCAAAAAATCGTTTTTTTTTGTTTAAAAGCATTTTTTTAAATTACTAAAAAAACTTAAATAACTCAATTCTAAATAAAAATTAATTCTGTTAAAGAATTGTCAAGTTTTACAGTAAAACAAAAATATATTAAAAAAAAAAAAAACAATATTAAAAATTTATTAAAAATATCATTCTCATTTTTGTTCTCTTATTTTTTTATCGCTTTACCTATAATTTCACATAAATGTTGCTCGTTTTTCTGGTTTTTAATATGAAAAAAAAAAGTGAAAAGCTTAGAAGAATTCATTGTAATAGTATTCTTAAATAGACTTTTTTTATGAGCCCCCAAAGATTTGGGGCCTCGGTGTCATTTTTGCAAATAGTGATAATTTTCTCAGGCTCATATCTAGCAAACCGTTCGGAATTTTGATTTACTCTCTGAGGCAAAGTTGTAGCTCTTGTCATAAACCTTTTTTCTCTTGTTCAGTTCCATAGGTAGCAAACCGTTCAAAATTCAAGGAAACAATCAACAACAAAAATGTACCTAAGATCTCAATTAACAACTTTCTAGAACATACGAACTTCCTACGAGTGATTCTTAATACCCTTTAGGTAGCGCTAAGGTAGCCGTAAAAGTGAAAAATTTTCCGAAAATTTTTTAATTTCATTTGTTTTTTCTTTACTTCAACATTGAGTTTATAAGTTTATGTTTATAAGTTGTGGATCCAAATCGTCGTAAAAAATTTTCGGGAAATTTTTTACTTTGCGGCTATCTTAGCGCCTTTTTTTTATAAAATTGTTTAATAAATTTTTAATAGTTACAATATTTTTAGCATAAAACTGACTTGTTTTAATAATTTACTTTTTTAACTTTATGTTTTTAGCTTTTTACCTTATATTATTTTTTTCTTATCCTCTTTCAGCCTGTCAAGCGCACTTTTCTTAGCATCATATTACAAGGTGATTTTTATGGCTTTTTAAAAAATCTATACCTAGCAGATCTTATAACAAGAAAAAAGAAAAATCTTATGACCATAACACCCAATTTACATAAGTGACATTATTCTGCAAAACTATAAGAAAAAGAAAAATAACGTGCAAAGGGGGAAAAAAAATCATTATAAAAACTATTTTACAACCATATGTCAAAATGGTCAAATCTAAAGAAAGAAAGAAAAATAGAATGAATTTGAAACCATAAAATCAAAACCTGGAAAAATAATCATACATTTTTGTAGTTTTTAAACCAATACTTGATTTAATACTAACAGTAGAATTACATTTAGAAAATTGTATTTAAAAACTTAGAATTTTAAGAGAGATAAATGAAATTCTACTGTAAATAACTAACTATTTATAAACATCAAATACTAAATGTTATAGACACATTTTGCCTACAACAACAGTTATAATAACAAAAAGAAAAAAAAAAAAAGAAAAGAAACAACTATAATAAAAATAAGAAAAACAATGAATGCACTGTGTTTATGAATACTCATACGCACCACTACATAAATGTATAAAAATAATACTCGGAGGAAGAAAAATACCATAAAATAAAAATGCAAAGAGGGTGAGTAAGAGAGGGAGTACACCTATGCCGTTAGTATGAGCAATATACCAAGATAAAGAAAACAAAACTCAAATTGCATATACAAACTTACTAACATTTACATATAAATGTATGAGTGTAAATGAAGGTGAGTGTTGAGAAAAACAGAGGTATTTTTTCTAGAGAAAGAGGTATGCAGTGTTTATAAAAAACCGACTTTTCAAAAAACCGGTTTGACGGTTAACCGAAAATTGGGCAAAATTAAAAAACCGGTTTTTCGGTTAACCGTCTACTTAAAAACCGGTTAAACCGGTTAACCGACATTTTAATAATTGCTTTAATTTTTTCGTTAAAAAATAGTTTTTCAGCTTATTTAAGCATGCACCAATTAATAAACACTGTTGTTTATAAATAGCTACAGATTTACATGGAAAGTTTATACTAGTGCTGTGCAAGTATTGAGTATTAGTATCGAGTACCCAGTATTTGCCCGATTTTTTTGGGTACTCAATACTATAAAGTAGTTACTCAATACTTTCAGAATTTAGTTTTTCAATGATATCATATTAAAAATACAACGGCTAAAATACAACTCTGTATAAAGATGCAAGTAAAATTTTAAATATATGAAAATAATTTTGCTGACTTTTATTAAAGTTGAATTTAGTTAACGTTTTTATTTATTTTGTGTTTTGTATAAACAAATTTACAAATGTTTTAATTTTAAATAAAAAATTTATTAAAAATTATATTTTTTAAACAAAAAAATCAGTTAAGTATTGAGTAGCATCGAGTACCCAAATGAAAAACTATTCAGTTGTATCGAGTATTCAAAAGTAGTAGAATTTTCCAGCACTAGTTTATACTACTCCTTTTCAGGCTTTAGACTAGTTTTAATATAATTTATAAAAACAATTTTTTGTCACCTTTTAGCACAGCTTTTGAAGCTTTATAATGATTTAAAATTATGCTATAAAGTATTTTTAATGCTATTTTTTTTCTTAATTTTTCTGATTTAAAAATAAAATTAAATTATCGAAATTTTAAATCATCTCAACAAAAAAAAAAGTTTCAGACATAGGATTATATTATGATTTATTTTCACCGCTTTTGAAGTTTTTCTCTTAAAGAAATGTTTATATAAAAATGTAATTAATAAAAATATTTTTGGAAAAATTACTAACATTTTTTCTGCTTAAAAAAGAGATCTGATTTTAATTTTTTATAAGAATTATTAAAAATTTAAAAGTATATTTTCCGCGTTTATTTACTTTTGAAGACTTTCTTTTTTTTCCTATTATTCTATATAAAATCTTATTTTTCCTTATGCTATACATTAGAAGGTGTAATGTTATTTTCTTTTTTTGCAAAATTTCATTCGCATGAAATTAAAATTTTTGTAAATGGAATGCTTAATTATCTATCTGATCTTATTTACATACAGTTTTAAAATATATTTAACTTCTAACAAGTAAATATACCACCTGACGACTTGTTAACTCAAACAACAAGCATTTTTAGTTGTTTCAAAAAGTTATCTTATATTTTAAATTCAGAAAAAAGTAATAAAAGGAGGAAATTTCGTGATATTTTTAGCAAATTTTTAAAACCGGTTAACCGACACAAAAAACCGGATAAACCGGTTAACCGAAATTGAATGTTTCAAATTAACCGGTTTGCAAATAACCGAAATTTGAAGAAAAAACCGGTTTTTCGGTTAACCGGTTTATAAACACTAGAGGTATGAGTGAGTGTGTGTGTTGTTCAAAATAAAATATGCAAGTTTATTGATTGTACATTTACATTTACATACCTCTGCATGCATACATGAATAAACGCATGCATGTAAATATTTTTTTTTTTGTTTTTTCTTTTCTATTTTTGTAGATGATAAAGTGACATGTTTCAATTTTTGACATTTTGACAGCAAAAAGGCATAAGAGAGAAAGAAAAAAATCACATATAACAAAAACAGACAAATATGATAAAATGGTAGAGCAGCAACTGGGAAAGGAATAATAATATTTTTCAAAAAAATTGCTGGTCAGGTTAAATGTGTAGTAAAACTAGATATTTTTAATGAAATTTTGTATAAGTGAATTTGTTAAGAAAAAAAAAAAAAGACCCAACAGTTTATTTGGTGGCAAATAACCCGTTTTGGACAGTAAGATTCATTGGTGTATAGTCACCTGCTGCTCCCTATCGGTCACCAATGAGCGTATTGGCAATTGCTACTTTACTGACTCTAAGGTAAGCGGGAACAAGACGAAAGAAGAATCAAAAACTTTTAACGGACTAATGGTAACCAGTAAAAGGGTTGTGTGCACACAAAAGTTACACTTTGTAGCCGTTGAGGTGATTGTGCATGTAAAAACGGACCACCTCGTAGTCGTGAAAGTGCCTATTGTCACTTTATTGACCCTTCGGTAGTCGTGGAGGTGATTGTATGTGCAAAAAAATTACACCATGTAGTCTTTGAGGTGGCAATAAACTTCCTCCTATGACAAGCCCATGTTAAAGTGACTAGTCACGTTGCTAATAAAGTGACTAGTTGTACCCTAATGTAGTCAGATAGGAAACTTGTATGCAACTGCCACCATAGACTGCCGGGGAGTTAAATGGAAAAAAATGAGTAATATATTTTTTAATTTAGGAGTAGAAAAAATATTTAAAGGGATAAAGATCAGTTATATATATAAAATAGTAACGTAACTGAGTGATTGACTGACTGACTTACTTATTTACTGATTCATCATCGCATAGCCCCAATGGTTAAAGCTAGAAAAATGAAATATGACCTGCAGATTGGTCTCCTATCAAATAGATTAACTAAGACGGGATTTTTGGAAATTCTAATGTTTAGGGGGTAAAAAGGGTAAAAGCGGGTAAATTCGTTAATCTTATATCTCCTAAACTAATAGAGGTACAAACAAAGTTTAATAATTACTTTTATTCATTTAAAAAATAATCGAATAGGTATCTGGTACTTTTTTGAAATTCGGCTTTTTTAGGCATTAAACGTATAAATCTGTATTTTGGTACTTTTTTGGTAGCCTATATATCTTTTGATACAGTAAGCATAGAAATAAAATGTGCATTACTTGAAACATTGTAAATTCATTCAAGTCATTATTTTCAATTAATAAACATTAATAATTTTTATATAAAAATTTTGGAATTGTAAATTTATACATTCATATTAGTACCTTATCGAAAATTGGCCAATACAAGTTTGGTACTTTTTGGAAATTCGAACGTTTAAGGGTTAAAAATTGTACCTGTTTTTTGTAAATTTTTCACAAAATATTATTTTTTTTACTGACACATATATATGAATATTTTAACATTAGATCCGAGTACAATTTAGATATTCTTTGTAATATAATTTTCGTTACCATCCAGGGGGAATAAAAAGCACCAAAAAGGGGATAAAATCTGGAAATTACATTTTACTTAAATTCAATAATGTACTTTTTATTATTAAACTTAGAAACATGAACTTAAGTACCTGTAGTCCTAAGTGAGCGAGAATTCACAAGAGGGGACTTTGTGGTACTTTTTCTTCTAATGGTACTTTTTGAATATTCTACAATAATAAACATAGAAACATGAAATTAAAGATACATGGTTCTATGTGGCTAAGAATTCAAGAGGGATGACACTGTGGTACTTTTTCGTTCATCCAATGGTAGTTTTTTAATTTTCTATAATATTGAAACATACAAATATGAAATTAAAAATATATGGTCCTAAGTTGATGAGAATTCAGAAAAGAGGATTTTTGGTAATTTTTGGTTCTTCTAATGGTGCTTTTCTAAAATATTTTACCTGGACAAATAAATCAAAATCTATAAGAGGGGACTTTGTGGTACTTTTTTGTTCTTCTAATGATACTTTTTGTATTTCCTAGAATATTTAACTTAAAATCATAAAATAAACTTGTAAATTTATTTAATGGTGTGGTTTTACTATTTCCAAGTGTACCCGGCACTATTGAGACAAAATGGAAGGAGATATTGTTAAGGATTTATTTTTTAAGATATTAGGTTTTTGTATTAAGGACGATGGATATTTTAAATTTAAGGATAAATTTTACAGACAGAAGAAGGGTTTACTAATGGGGTCCTCTGCCTCTCCTATTGTGGCAGATATTGTTATGGAGAGATTGTTGGACGAATCCCTGCAGAGACTTGACGGAAAACCGAAAATTTTTACTAAATACGAGGACGATTTATTTTGTATCGCAAAGGAAAGTGCAATAGATAATTTAATGACTAAAAATTTACAATAGAGAAGGAACAGGGCCATAGATTTTCATATCTGGATACAGTGGTAATCAGAGAGAACGGTAGTCTTGAAATTAATTGGTACATGAAACCCACTGCTTCGGGAAGGATCATAAATTACCATTTCAAACGCCCGAAGGAGATGATTATTAACACTGCTAATAATTTTATTAGGAGGGTTTTAAGTATAAGCGACGATACATTCCACTTAATGAATATAATTAAAATTAGAAATATTTTGTTGGACAATAATTTTTCTATCAGACTTATAGAGAAATTACTACTGGACTACGGGAAACATAAACCTATGAATAGACATGATGATGAGGAACCGGTAATATATAAATCATGTACATATGTACCGGGACTATTGGAGAGACTGGGAAATTCGGAATGTATTAACGATAGGAATTACAGAATTGCACATGAAACTGGTTTAAAGGTTGATTCTCTTTTTAGCATGACAAAGGACAAAATACATAACTTGGAAGGATCAAACGTGGTATACAAAATAACCTGTAATGGAAATGACATGGGAAAATGTGGTCAGATTTACATTGGAACAACTAGAAACAAACTTAAAACTAGATTAGAAGGTTAGCAAATTAGGATTTATATTACTCTTTGAATTTTTTATAATAACAATTAACTTTCATACATGAAATTAAAGATATATGGTTCTGTTTTGAGAATCCACAGACCCTATTAGTCACATTCTTCTTTAATAAAATATAATATAAATAATTTGGTAGTTTTTGAACCTTCGAAAGTTAAAGATGCAATAAACTGGTAACTAAAATATTTAAAAAGTTTATTCTTCTTAATGCCGATACATCAATATTGTAACTGTTCCACGCAAATTTTTTGGTAATAAATCTGTATCTCCTAATTTAATGGTCGGATTAAATTGAAATGTATGGAAGAGTTGTAGAGGAGGACCTAAGCTTTCAGAAAAATCATATAGTAGACACCCTGTGATAACACAAGATAAGCTACAGGGTGTCAAATTTGACTACCTCGAGTTTGTAAAAGTTAAAGAAAATCGTAACTTCTACAAATGAAGTCCGATTTTAAAGATTCATATTTCTGTAAAGTGCTTGGCAAGATAAAGAAAAAGTATGCTTACTCACCTAAGTTATCTCTTACAGTTAATTTTTGAAAAATTGCCAAAATTTTAAATAATTTTTGCAGTAGTGAAATATTACATGAGAAATAATGGCTAAAATATTATGCTAATATGCTTTTTTATGCAATTAAAAAAAGTTGTTTAAAAAATTCACTTTTTTCATAAAATCTCCACTCCTAATATGCTTTTTTATGCAATTAAAAAAAGTTGTTTAAAAAATTCACTTTTTGCATAAAATCTCCACTCCTGCATTCGTTTTTAACCGGGCGGGAAGCAGTTTAGTGTCAAATCGTTGTAAATATATTTTTCTATAAAATATCGTCAATAAATTAATTATTAATCGATAAAAATTAATTTTTTTTCTAAAATTTACCATTTTCGACCAATGCTGGATGTAAGATGCAAACCTAAATCAATTCAAAGTTTCTTTATTAATCATTTATGAAGCCTTATCTTTTGAAATATATAAAGAAACATTTTTTTTCATTAACAGATCTTTGAGAAAAAAGTGAAAGAATTGTACTATATTTTTGTAAAAAATAGCAATTTTTCATACTAATTTCAGATTGCTGACTGTGAATATTTTTCACGTCTAGACGAATTGAGATAATACAAAAATTCTTTCAGCATATTATTTTGAAATATATAAAAAACACAGGGTGACTACAAGATAATTTTTCTGAAAGCTTAGGTCCTCCTCTGCAACTCTTCCATACATCTGAATTTATTCCGACCAGTAATTTAGGAGATACAGATTTATTACCAAAAAATTTGCGTTTGACCCCACTGTGTGTTCCCACGTAAGTTAGGAATCATAGTTCACATGGTTGTTTTAAATGGTATCTATATATAAAAGTGAATCTACTATTCAAAAGTGTATAGTTATAAAATTATAACGTAATAAATACAATTTGAAATTATAACATATTATTGTTTTTATTAAAAAAATCTACGCTAAAAAATTAAAATTTTTTAATATTTATTTTAAATTAGTTTTATAATATAATATATTTTTACAAAAATAATTTACTAATAAAAACTTTTCAATATAATGAATCAATATTTTACATCATTATAATGCATTTTACCACCATAAAATATTTTTAATTTTTTTTCCTCTTAGCACAAATACCGAGAATATTAACTCTAATTCTAGCAGTTAAAGGATTTACATTTTCAAATTTGAATAGAAAAAAAACTATCAACATAACCCAAAATTGTTCATATTTAAAGTTAAACAATGAAATTTAGCAGGTTGCATTTACAACAAAAATGGAAAAATTATATAAAATACTCACACATCATCAAAATAAATGTAAAAGGGATAAAAAGGAAGGTAAAGCAAATATATAGTAGGAAATTATGTCCTGTAACCGGAAATTTTACAAAAATGTTGAAATGTTTTAAAGTTTTAGATAGGTTTCACTACCATGAGAACATAATAGTAAATGTTGTGGTTGTAATCTATACATTAACTGTTGTTGTTATTGTTGTTGGTACTAAGTAAATTTTATGAAACTAATACAAAATTATAATAGATATACTTACATACATGCAATGGTAATGTTTCATTGCATTTATTTTAACACACTCAAAATGAAAAATATGTATAAATGATTTAAATAAATGAATATGTGTAGTATGTGGTTTATGTACAACGAGGCGTATCATTGTTATGTTGTGTACTTTATATTATGCAATATAACAAAAACAAATATACCAACATATTTCTGCATTCAAAATTATGCACTTAGTTTGCATATATATTATGAGACAACTGACACTCAAGCAAATACCCTCACTTCTTTTTCCCTCCCCTTTTATACATATATTTATTTACATACTTATTTATTCATTAGCGTATAACTAAATAACTAGCTGGTTGTAGTCGTTGTTTTAAATATTTAATTTACTCAAAAATTTTATAAAACTAAATATTTTATAATAAATGATTGATTTTTTTTGTAGGCAGAACATTGTTCATTTTACTATTGTTTTTTGTTGTTGTTTATTTTTGAAAATTGTTATTTTATTTAGTTGCTAGAAATGGCTTTCAACATGGCTTATTTTAAAATCTACTAATTAATGGCAGAGATTAATTAACTTTAGTAAATGTTATGTAAAATAATGTAGCTAAAAGTATTATGGTACTCTACATCATGATGATAAATAGATAGAGAATATAAATTTGTCCCTAATTTTTTTTAAGAGACTTTAAGGTTAAAAAAATTTAGTCGATTAACAATAAAAAAAAATTTCTTTACACTTTTAAGTCAAAATTTTAAAGTACACTTTTAAATATTTTAATCGATTAATTTAATCGAATAACTTAATCGATTAATTTATACGAATACTTTAATCGAATAATTATATATTATATATTTATATGTATAATGAAATTTTTCGCTTTTTTGATTATAACAATCGAATAAATTTAATTATTCGAATAGAGTTTTCGAATAATAAAATCATAAAAAATGTTTAAAATTTACATTTTTTAAATCTATTCTAATTATTCTTAATTTAAATCGAAAGATATGTATATCTTTTATTAGGTTATTTTACCCGAATAATTTAATCGATTAGCTTTTCGAAATTGAAAGATTTTTCCAATAATAGAATTATTCATTAGAACATTTTAAACAAATAATATTTTAAATTGGAATGTTTTAATCCAATAAGTTATAATTTAATTATCCGATTATTTAAATTAAACGATTATTTGAAAGTGTAATCGAATAAAAATTTATATTTTAGATCAAATAATTATTTAGAGTTAATATTTAAAAAAAAAAAAAAAGTGAAAAAAGTAAATATGTATGTATTAGGGTGATCGACACGGTTGTCTAACCGGTTTTTAAACCGTTTTTTTCAGTCAATGTGCCTTCGGTTTTTTGAAAATGTTCATTTTTCGAATGTCGAATAGACCGGTTTTTTTAAACACAAAAAACCGGTTTTAAAAATAGCTTTCTATTTCACAAAACATGCACTAAATACTGATATTTGAATATAAATTTATGAATATTTTTTTTTAAATATTCATAAAGTATTATTTCTAATGTTTTAAAAATAAGTTTAAGGTTAAATTTAAATGTTTTAGTCTTTTTTCATTCAATATTTTCTTAATTTTTCAAAGATTTTGTTTAAAAAAGTTTTAATAAAATTGATTCTGACTTTTTACATATTAATCCATGGTTTCTGTTTATGCTAAGTAAAAGTTAATAAAATTGTTTATGATTATTTTCTTATATTTTTTATACCCTACACCACCATAGGTAGCGAAGGTATTATGCATTCGTGCTGATGTTTAAGA
This sequence comes from Protophormia terraenovae, assembly GCA_951394005.1. Taxonomy (NCBI): domain Eukaryota; kingdom Metazoa; phylum Arthropoda; class Insecta; order Diptera; family Calliphoridae; genus Protophormia; species Protophormia terraenovae. The sequence continues at coordinate 131,011,971 of OX596077.1, forward strand.
ACCACCTTAATTCAGGTCGCTATTTTGAACATAAATTAATTAAATTTGGCACACAGGTTTCTTATAGTCCAAGGACGAAGCGTGTTGAATTGGTTATAATCGGTTCATTATTTCACCTAACCCCTGTACAAATAACCTCCCGGAAAAGGGGTTTAACGATCATAAATCCCTTAAATGTAGCAAGAATTTTTGCATATGTAAGTTCCATATAAGTTTAAATCTGTTTGCCGAATTTCGGGAAGATCGGTCCATAATTGACAATAGTATTGGTCTACAATTCCAAAAAGACCCCTCCCCGAATGGTTTAGGTTATTTTGGATTAATAGTTGTTTCCAAAAATTATTATGTTTAATAAATTTTAACTTGAACATTATAAGATTTATTGATTTTTCTTTAAGAAATGTAGTCTTTTGATAGAAATATTAACTTCTGAAAAAAAACCGGTTAACCGGTTTTTTCTGAATTTTAAAAAGTGCAACCGGTTTTTTCAAAATACCAACTATTCGAACTATTCGAAAACCGGTTTCTCCAAAAAGTCGAATAATCGATCACCCTAGTATGTATCTAAAATCTTAATCGAATAATTTGACTTTTAAAATAATATAAATAATTTGAATCGAATAATTGTTTTAATTTTTTAATAAAAAATACAAAAATTATTACAGCTATAGAAAAATTATTTGAAATTTTAACAAAATAATTTTTCTAATTCTTAAACTAATAATCGTTTAAAATGTTTAAAATTATTTGAAACTTTTCATCTAATTTTAATCGATTAATTACTAAAATATTTTCTAGTAAGAAAATTTCAATCGAATGATTATTAAAATGATCAAATACTAATTGGAGTCTTTAGATTAATAAAATATTTTTTTTGAATATATTGATAGATTAAAATTATTCGCATATAATAATCGAATAAAATTTATTTTAATCGAATAAAATTATGTAATAATTTAAGAAAATTTCCATTTAAATTTTAAATAATTTAAGTTTTTTAATGAATATAATTATGTATTGATATATTTTAATAGAATAAAATTATTCGAATATTTTAGTCGGATAAAATTATGCAATTGAAAATTTTAATTGAGTAAAATATGAAAATTTTCTCAAAAAGAATTCATAAATGAAATTATAATGTTATTCGATTAACATTATAATTTCCATTATACGATTATTCGAAATTCAAATTTTTAGTTGAATAATTATTTTAAAAATTTTATGAAGCGATAAAATATTCAAATAACTTTTAGAAACTTAATCAAATAAATATTCGAATACTTCAACAAATGTTATGAATGAACAATAAAATCGATTACTAAAAAATGTGTTAGCTGAATTAGAGTTTTTATTTAAATCCCTTAGAATTTGATATTTTAATTGATTTTAATGCAGCTGAATTTAAAAACTTGTATGCTGAATTCATATTCAGGCAAGTGAATAGACAGATTTATAAGCTAGTTTGGTTTCAGTGCAGCTCAATTGTAAAGTTTATTAGCTGAATTAGATTTTTATATAGCCAAGTTGTAGTTTTTATATAATATTTTCTTGGCAGCTGATTTAACAAATGTGATAGCGGAATTAGATTTTTTTATTTAAACCCTTGAGAATTTTATATCTTGATTGATTTTTATGTAGATGAATTTAAAAATATGTTTGCTGAATTAATTTCCAGGCAGCTGAATAGACAGATTTATAAACTGTATTGGTTTATATGCAGCTGAATTGTAAAATTTACTAGCTGAATTAAATTTTTATAAGCTAAATTGTAGTTTTTTTTTTTTAAATTTTTAGCTTAAATCATTTCTAGGCAGCTGAATTGTAAAATTTGTTAGCGGCATTAGAGTTTTTATTTAAATCCTTAAGAATTTGATTGATTTCAAGTGGCTGAATTATTATTATTTTTTTTTTTTGTGAATTCATTTATATGCATTTGAATAAACAGATTTATAAGCTGTATTGGTTTTAATGTAGTTAAATTGTAATATTTGTTTGCTGAATTAGGTTTTGATTTAGCTAAATAGTAGTTTTTATAAAAAATTATGGAAAGTTATTAGCTTACTTTATTTTTATGCAGTTTGTTAGAGAAGTGCTGTATTGATTTTAATGCAGCTGAATTGTAAAATTTATTACCTGAATTAGGTTTATATTTAGCAAAGTTGTAGTTTAAAGAATTTTCTTAGCTTAATTCATTTCTATGTAGCTGAATTAACAAATTTGTTAGTTGAAGTTTTTATTTAAATCATTAAGAATTTGGATTAATTTAAGATTTTGAAATAGCTGATTTAAGAAATTTGTTTGCTGAATTAATTTTCATGCATTTAAATATACAGATTTATTAACTGCAGTAGTTTTAATGCAGCTGAATTGTAAAATTTATTAGCTGAATAAGATCTTAATTTAGTTAAGTTGTAGTTTTTATAAAAAATTATGGAAAGTTATTAGTTTAATTAATTTCTAGGCAGCTGAATTAATGGACTTGTTAGCGGAATTGGAGTTTTTATTTAAATCCTTAAGAATTTAATATCTTGATTGATTTTATGTAGCTGAATTTAGAAATTTATTTGCTGAATTCATTTATATACAGCTTAATAGACAGATTTATAAGCTATATTGGATTTAATGTAGCTGAATTGTGAAATTTGTTAGCTGAATCAGATTTTTATTTAGCTAAATTGTAGTTCTTATTAACATTTTTGCAAATTTGTTAGCATAATTCGTTTGTAGCCAGCTAAATAAACAAATTTGTTAGATAAAGAGATTTTTATGATGCTTAATATGAAAATTGATTAGCTGAATTTGATTTCTATTTAGCTGAATTAAAGTTTTTTAAAATTTTTCATTTATATTTTGTTCAGGAATTGTTACGATTTTAATTTTGCTTTTTAAATTTACAATTTTTTTGGTGGAATTTAGTAAATAATTTTATATGGTAGAAATTATTTCTTTTTTTTTAATTTTAACGTTTTGTAAATAAAAAAATTAATAAAGGTAGGGGAATTTATGTTTCGTTACAACTAAATAAATCACTCCAACTTGTTGTAATCAATAATTATCAAAATATTTTTGTTCTTTTGCATTTACATTCATTAAAATTACAGTTAGACTAAATTAATTAAACTTTACATATCAAAAGGATTTTGTAAAATATACAGAAATAAATTTAAAATAAGCTTTTAATTAAGGAAATTTAACAAGCTTAATTTATATTAAATCATTTCCAATAAAATTTACTATTTATAAATAAATTTCCCTTGAAATTATTAACTAACTTAGGTATAATTTAAATATTTACTTCTTAAAGTCTTTTATTCTATTTTATTTTATTTCCTTTTCTTCTCTTTAGTTATTCATATAAAATGATTTATAACAGCACAATTGCAAATAAAATTATTATAACTTAAATATCACAACAATTATGTTAATCCAAGTGATATCAATTTAATATGATTGATTTGTAACGAGACAACAAAAGGAATATAAAATTTTGTTGAAATAAAAGAATAAATAAGAAATAATATTATACAACTAAACACTTACAACCACCATCACCATTACTACCACAATGCCTGGCAACCCAAAAACAATTTATTCACAATCAAAGTAAAATATTTAGTTGACAAAGAGAGATGGTGAGGTAGAGGGACAAAAACCAATACTCCTGCTGTTTCTTATGTCTCTATATTTATGCAGAGATTTGTTATAGAATTCCTTATAGAACATGACGAGTTCTATTTAAATATCCCTAAGGTCGATTACAAAATACTCACGAACTCAAACTAGGATTCACTGTGCTCCTCTATGTATAACAACAAATTGTATTAACATGCTTCAGTTGTTGTTCTTGGATAAATTGCAAATAACAAAGTTCTATGATTACATTATACTTTATGTATTAGATTTCAAAGTAGCAAAAATTACTATTGACAAAGAGAAGCAGCTAAAGCTAGAGCGAGAGAGAGAAAGAGGAAACACACGCATACTTATGTATAACTAGACATTTAGAGAAAATCAAGCGAAATGAAATAAATGTCAATTTATTATTATCATTGTCAAATAATATAACCAACCAATACTTGTATTACAAAGTTTAGAGGCACACATACACACATTCTGATATATAGACGGACAGACGCATTTACAATTCTGATTGATGTTTTTCTTAGTAGTAAATCCAAAGGAATATGAAACCTTAAACTTAAACAGACAGACTTAGAAGAATTTTTAAAATGATTATGAAATTAAAATTTTTTTAATTAATTTCAATTTTTTTATCTTTTTTTAAAATTATTAATTAACAGTCGTATTCACAAAAATATAATGTATGCCTGATAACGAGTTACTAACTTTTTGTATGTAAATTTCCATAAGAAAAAGTTAGTAACTCGTTATCAAACCTACATTTTTTTTTTTTTTTAATACGGCTGTAAGACTTTGAAAATTAAAAAAAAACTTTTAAGACTATCCTCGTATTTTATTTTTATTTTTTGCAATACCAAGTAATAAATATAATTTTTATAAAGCAACAAATCACATTGTTGTCATCGTCACATCATTATTATTATTTTGTTAGTTTCTTTTTTTATATATTTCCAGTACACATTCTTATATAAACTAACACTTATGTAAGTATGTATTTTGTCCTTGTTTCCTGTCAAAAAAAAACTGTCCCCTTGATTTGTCATCTTGTAAATAAAATTTTTGTCACATTTATGTGAAGAAGTCAAATAAATATTCCACCAAAAAATACGCACTCACACACACGTCTTAACTTTAACATTATTCTCACATATTTATTGATGAACTTAGGTGAACAGGGAGGGAGGAAAAGATAGCTGTTGATGTTGTTAATAATGATGAGGTTTAAACAACAATTCAATATTAATTTACACACACTTTATATACCCTACACCATATTAAGTAGAAAAGCTTGTTTTTCATCAAAAAATGTTCACCTCGTGAAAAAAGAAAAGAAAAATATATTTATTGTACTATGGGCTTCAAAAAACCATTTAAACATACAGACGGACATACATCCAGGATATATGTATGTAAGGAGTGCGATCGAAAAATCTTAACATAAATAAAATTCAATAAATTGGAAACTGTTGATCTGATTTTTTTATTTAATTGATATCATACTACAGATCACAGAAAAATATAACTTGTATACGTCTGTCCACTACTAATGAACTCGTAGACCTTTTTTGATAACTCTTCCATTAGAGATTTGATGGTTGTTTCAGTAATTTTTTTGGCACAGTCTGCCCATCTGCTTTTAAAGTCTGATATTTTGGGACAACTCTTTTGTCCTCTTCGATTCTCTTTTCACAAAAGTTCAATATCTCTTCACTGGTTCTAGCTGCGGACAATTTAGAGGAATGACCTTTCTTGGTACAAAAACTATGTTATTGTTTTGGTGCCATTCCAGAGCTTTCTTATGTAATGACATGATGCCAAATCACGCCAAAAATATGTGGACACATTGTGCTTCCTTATGAAGAAAAGAAGATTTTTTGCAAACATTCTTTGATGTATTTCTCTGTATTTATAGAGCCCACTGTAACAAATGACTTGCTTCTTTTTGCGCAACTGCAAAAATCTTGCCACACCACGAATTCTTTAGGAAATTTCGTCAGCTTTTCGGTCCTAAACTTATCTTTAACATTTTCTCGAGCATCAGCAACATACAAATTTTGACCCGGAAGCTGCTTAAAATCTGCCAGTACATACGTTTCATTGTTCTTTATACAACAAGAGTATTTTTGTATGAAATTTGATTTTACTTTCCGTGCCCTATTCTTGGCTTCTAAATTTTTTGCAGCATTCCAGTCTGGAACTTTTGGGACTTTATATGTTTTTAACTCCGCATTAGCTAACTTTTCGCATCAAAAAGTCAGAGCACTGAGCTAACCGGGTTGCTTTTCTACCAGATGTGTTTAGAGTTCTTTTCAATATGCTTTAAATTTTCTTGGCCTTCCCAATATCATGTGGACCTTTTTTTCTTCCCGAACCATGTTTCTATCAACGATGGAATTCTCTTGATGCTGTTTAATAACCTTGGAAACAGTTTGACAGCGGACATTTAATTCTTTGACCAATTATTTGTAGGACCAATTTGATTTTTTTTTTTAAATTTCTTAATAATTTATAGCACAGTAAATCAACATGGCTGTCATTAAAAATAATAACTGGCATATTTTTCAATGATAACTAGATCAAAAAAAAAAAAAAAAAAAAAAAAAAATTTTAAATATTGTTTCGGAAAAAAGTTATGAGGCAAAACGTGTGTTAAGATTTTCGCACTCCTTATATTTAAAGACTTTTGTATAAAATTTCAAACTTATATATACCCTTCATTATATGTGAAGGGTATAAAAAACTCCCCCCTATAAACAAATCACCACAAAAAACACGTTTCTCCAGAAATGTTCACTAAGATTATATTTTTATACCCACCATCAAAAAGATGGGGGTATATTGATTTTATCATTCTATGTGTAACATGTCGAAGGAATCATTTAAGAACCCACAAAGTATATATTTTCTGGGTCCTGGTTAGATTCTGAGTCGATCTAGCTATGTCCGTCCGTCTGTCCGTCTGTTGAAAGCAGGATAGGGCTCGAACGGTACAACGTAGAGAGACAAAATTTTACTCAAATATTTAACTTATATAATAAATTTGTTTGGCTTGAAATGGGCAAAATCGGTAATTAAATAAAAAAGTTATGGGCTAAAAACTAGAAACACAGGGTGTTCGTTTCATACTTTTCTGCTGATATCTCTTGAAGAAAACTATGTACGACAACGAAATTTTGCATGAATACGAGGGCGGATCAATAAGTCCGTGACTTTTTGAATGAAACACAGTGTTTTTTGCAAAACAAAAATTTATTTTTCAACATAATCTCCTTTTAATTCAGTACACTTAGTCCAACATTTCTCCAGTTGTTGTATCCCTTCCAAAAAATAGGATTTTTCGAGGTAATCGATGTGGATTATCCCGTGTGCATCCCAAAAAAGTTTAGACTGCTGCTTGGTCTCCGGAGTACAGTAATGGATCCATGTTTCATCCACAGTTACAAAACGCTGCAAAAACTCATTCGGATTGCGGTTAAACAACTCCAAACAATCCTTTGAAGTTGTCACACGTTTACGTTTATGGTCAATTGAGAGCAAACCCAGCTGATCATTTAAAATCGAAACCACACTGCCTATGACATCAACAATCTCACGCACTTTTACTTTTCGGCCGGCCAAAATAAATAATTTCTTCCCGTAGCCAATGTTCGAATGTGTGTTTGCACTAAAATACACAAAAAATTAAATTTTCCGTGACTTATTAAACTTTAAAGTGGTATAGTTTCGGTTCTACAAAAGATATTGATTTCAATTTTTTTTATATAACAAAGAATTATGTCAACTAAGAGTTCATACTTTTTCTGATTTTTGATATTAAAGTAAAATTTTTGCAAAAAATTTTTGAGAAACTATAAATATTTTATTTTATAATGATCAAAAAATAACTGTTATTATATGACTTTTATGATAAAATTCATAACAGTTACGGTCCCTGCTTTGTTTTTTCCAAAAATTTACAAAAATTAGCATTTTTTGTCCAATATACAGAATAATTAATTTAAAATGCATTTAACTTTAATGTTGACCTAAACATTCATTTAACATCATAAGAATAGAAAGTTAAAAAAATGATAAAAACAAATATTATGTTTTTCACGAAAAAAAAAAAATAAATAAATAAAAAAAAAAAAATATTTTGTTCAAAGCCATGCCAGTAGTGAGATAATATAATTTAGTTTCTAATAAAAATAATGCGTTATCAAAAAAAATTTTTGGTGCAGTAACTTTTTCAACGATTGAAAAAATTTAATATTGCGTTCCCTAATATTTTTTTATTTGCAAAAAGTTATGCCCCTAAATAAAAAATTCAAATTAAAATTTCTAAAAAATAACTAACAATTTAATCTGAACAATTTTCCAATAAATATTTTTTAGAATTTATTTTCATTACAATTTTTCTTGTTTACCAATATTAATTTTTTTAATAAAATTATGTATAAAACTTTAACTTTATTGAGTAAAATAAATTTATTTAAAATTATTTTTAAAAATTTATTAAAAATCTAAATTAAATTAAAATTAATTTTCCTAAAAACAAGTTACGAATTATTTTTGTACCAGAAAATTAAAAAAAGAAAATAAAAAATTATTCACAAAAAGCCCTTGTTTCACCATATTATTGTGTTTTACAAAAAAAGTTTATTCTTAACAAAAAACAGAGAATTAAAAAAAAATCGAATATTTCTGTTTATGGTTTTTTATCAGTTTAGATTAAGGAGAAGGGTATATACGTTTTGTTATTGCCTTGTTTTATTCTTCAGTTAATGTTGCTATTTCTGCTGTTATTTTGCTGCCGGTATTATTACCTCACCAATACTATGACAACAACAAGAAGTACATTATCCTCCCAGGTGAATAAATTTAAGCCGGAATTCTATTTAAGTATCTTTCAAATTGTATACAAATACCAATTGCTCATTACGTTTTCAATATGCACACGCTTACAAACACACTCACACATACGCATACATATATATAATGTAATATATTAGTTTATACATACAACATGTATGTATGTGTATAAATAAAAATAAGTAAGCGTAGGTTGGACATAACCATCTCTACCATCACCACAACATTTCCTGCATAGATACTTTAGATTTAAACTAAATTTTACATCAATAAGGTTTACATAAAGATTTTCCTAGTAGCAGCAACAGCAGCATGACCAAACATCCTATCATCAACGAAACCATGTCCAATATTTGAAAGTGTTGATTTTGAATATTGTTAGAGGAAGTGTGTGTATGTGTGTGTGTGAGTGTGGCATTGACAAAATGAATGTCACGAAATTTCGTAAATACTTTACAGACAGTTGGACGGACAGTTAGTTAAGGGAAAAACATTCATTGCATACAAAAGACATACGTATGGAGGCGAACATAAGCAAAATTATATTTAAGAACGAACAAATGGACTCATCATATACAAAACAATATGACCATGATTACTAATGAAGGTATTTAACAGGAAACAATTTCATAGAAATATCGAAAATAAATCACAATTTCAATGAAATGCAAAGATGTTGAACAGAAAAGTCTTAAAGGAATGATTTAAAAGGAGCAAGGATTTTAAAGGAAAATTTAAAAAAGGATTGTAAATAAAATTTAAAATGAAACAAATAAATATTTAAAAAATATTTGTCCTTTATATTATCTTTATTATTAAACTTTGTTTATTTTAAAATTTCTTAAAAACTATTTTCTATTCATTATTTGTTTTTGTTCTTTAAATCATAAATATCACAAACATAAACTGTCATAATTATCATATGATATTTTTTGTTTAACTTCATATACATATAAAGAAAAACAAATGCTATTTTGTAGTAATTGTCATGTAGCAACATTGTTTTTAAACAAAACTTTCATCATTATGCCCCACAATATCAAGAACAATGCAACACAGTAAGAAAATAATCATAGAAGTAATATCTTCATTTATTACTCTTTTTTTTTTTTTTTTGAAAACTGAGTACTAGAAATAAGAAAAAAGAGCAAAAGAAATTGTCCTAAAGCTATAGAAATGTAAATGCAAAAGTTCTAATATACAACATTATAAAGCAATTTAACTTTGTTTTTTTTTTCTGTTACTGAATATTTGCAACAATGTGTTGTAAATGTAGCTGGTAAGGAAGAGGGGCAGGAAGGTGAAAGTAAATGAAACAGTGTTGAGGGGTATTATAAATGAAAAGGTGACTTACATGAATTAATTTAAAATATTTGCTAAAAAATTAAATACTGAATTAAAAGATTTAACATTTAATTTATTTGTTGGTTTTTATAAAGTTTACATTCTTTTTATGATAAAAATAGTAGTTCAAAGCTTAATCTTGTCAACAAATTTACCAAGGTTTTGCTGAAAACTAGACATTTTAACTTTGTGTTAATGTGAAAAGTAGTAATAATAATAAATAAATAAATAATAATAACAAAATATTTATTTAAGGATTTTGAATTTGAACGTTGGAAAAATAACGAGTTTATGAACGTTAGCAAAAACTATAAAAAAAAAAAACACAAACAACAGGAAACTTACCAGTATTATTAGCATGAAAATATCCTTGGATCTGTTTGGAATTTTGAGGTTTTCGAAGCTTTTATTTGATACCCATATTGGGTTAACAAAATCTTCGTAAATATTTTATAGTAATTTGAAAAAAAATTGAAATCCTTTCGAGCAGAAATTTGACATCCTGCAGCAAATTTGGTTACAAAGTTTTGTCATAGATGGTCTCTAGTTTTATCCACACTTCGATTTTTTCATGTGTGAGAATGATTTTTACAGGCTTGAAAATACTTAAAATTAAATAACAAAAGGTAACACTTTCAAAAGAATATTTTATTAAGTTTCTATGCTGCAACATTTAAATAAAATATATTATTAAAAACTAGATAGAAGCAAACAACAGGGAATTCGTCAGTATTATTAGCATGAAAATATCCTTGGATATATTTGGAATTTTGCAGGGATTCTTAACTTTCATTTGACACCAATATTGGGTTGCTATAATATTCGTAAATATTTTATTTATATATTTTTAATATGTATATAAATTTTAAATTAGTATCCTTCGAAACTTTGACGTTGTAGAGAAAAGATCTCTAGTTTCTAGTTTCGTTTTTCTTATGTGTAGAAATGACAGTCACACAGTGTATTCAGGGCTCCAAATTAAAAAATATTCGTGACTGTTGTGATTAAAAATAATTTTTGAGAATTAATGTCTGTTCTACTGTATGTTGAAATGGATTTTTTGAAGCTCATAGTTTAATAAATACATTTATTTTTCATCATATAAGTGACATATAGTATCGAAAATCTTGGTATTGAAATTCAGCGAAATCCGTTTAGAAATGGCGGAGTTACAAATGATTTCAAAAAGCAGCCTAAAAAAAAAAAATAAATAAATTCTTTGCCCATATTTAATGATAATACAGACGGATAGACATAAATTATCAAGTTATTTTTAATCATTCATTTTATGTGTAAAAAATGCTAAACAAAAAAGAATGAAGAAAAAAATAATGATATAAAATTTTAATTAAAAACATCAAAGCTTATTTTTTATAAACTTTTAATTAAAAAAAAAAATGATTTTTATTTAAATTCAAAATTAGTTTTTGTAATTACCTATTTTTATATTAAAACCTTTAATATAACGTTTAATTTAAATGAAATTTTTTTCAAATTAAAATATATTTTCTCCTAAATTATCTTATACTTGTAACACTGTGCCACATCTTAACTACTTAGCGTTTGAAAGTAACATAAAAACTGCTATCAAAAATGTAAAAATACCTTGAGAGTATTAACCCTTTTGCCTTTCCTGTTCGTGTTTCCTTTAGTAAACAAATTTCTGTTGTTTTTTTCTTCGTTTTCCTGAAATAAAAAAGAAAACTTTTTTTGTTGTCTTAAGAGCGTAGCTGCCAATAGACAAGCGTATGTATGTATATGTTTAAAACTTTTTAAATTATCATGATGTAAATTTTATTTTCAACAAATATGCAAAAATTATAAAAAACAAATTTTCAAATATCTTTTTTTTTATGATTATATAATTTGTTGTTATAATTTTATACTTTGATGTTGGATTTTTTGTTTTATTAGAATAATAAGAAATCTATTTTTTGAACCAACTTTCAATATGGTTTATTACGTATTTTTGTATTTGAAATAAAAAAAGGGGATTCACCCCTTTTTTGATTGTACATTAATTAACCCACGAAGAAATCTTTTTTTGATTAAAGAAATTTTGGTTGGTTGTGCTTTTTTATTATTTTTTTTTTTGCTTTTTGCTTTATCTAGTTAAAAGAATTTAAATGAAGAAATTTTTGTGGTATTATTTGATTTAATTTTGTTTTCACATTCCTTTTTAAATTTCCTGAAAAGAGAATATTGCCATGAGTCTGTGTAATGGTTTCTTTTTCATTTATACTTTTTTTATTTCCCATTTTAGCTGTTGAAGGTTTGATGTGATTTTTCCTTCTTTTATTGTAAAGAGGCAAAGATACGCAAAACTTTTCATTTGATTTTAATTATTCATTAATGAGTATTGAAATTATGCTATTGTTAAATGAAGTTTCAGTAGCAGCAGAAAAGGAAATAAAATTAAGTATTTTTAATTGTAAAGGCAACCAGAGAGACTATTAAGGACTTTAAATATGAAGAAGAAGATTCTTTTTTTTTAATCTTTAAGTTTATTTTTATTTTTATTTTTCACAATCAATTCTTTTTGTATACTGTCCAATAATACTAGCGGTAAAATAGTGTTTATACGTGTTTGTTTTTCTTTAGTAAAATAAGATAAAATAATTTAAGACCCCTATAATATCCATCTGTCTGTAAGAAATATTTTCACGACTTAACTAGAAGAAAATTATTTTACATTATTCGTTGTTATTAAGCATTCGATTTTTCTGTGTTAATTCATCAAAAGTGGTGAAAGATAGCATCAAGATAAAATAACTTTAACGCTCGGATTTTTCCGATTTTAATAAAAAATATATCATTAGAAAGGTATTTTCACGAGATGTTATAAGTTTTAAGAGATACTCAAATTATTAAACTCTTATAAACTCTTATATAAATATACAAAAACATCGAGTAATATTTTTTTTTCAATTTTAAATGAGGGAATAGTAAGATAATAATGATAAGCAAAATAGAAAACAATTTAATATTTTGTTATTTGAAGAAAAAGTCAATAATTTCAGTTGCTTTTTGAAAGGTACTTTGTTTTTGTTTTAATACTGTTTCTTTTAATTCAAATCAATGAATTGAAATGACGTTTGTAATAAAAATTAGAGGGTTATATTTTCACGTTTATATTTTTTTGAGTAAAAGTTACAAAAACCAAAAAATCCGTAAAACGGTAAGAATATCGTCGAAATAAAACGATAAAATAAAAAAATCCCAAAATAAAAAATTTTTCAAAGTGAAAAATTGCTTCAGCGAGAAAAAAACTTAAATAAAAAAAAAAAAACCTAAATGAAAAAAATTGCCAAAACGAAAAAAAGAGCTTTAAAATAAAAAAAGATCACCAAAGTAGGGAAAAATCGCAAAAATGAAAAAATAAAAAAACGAGAAAAAATTTACAAAAAAAAAAAATTAAAAAATCGCAAAAATGTAAAAACTCCATAATGGAAAAGAATTACAAAAACGTAAAAAATAAATAAAATAAGAAAATCACCAAAGTGGAGAAAATCGCCAAAACATAAAAATCGCAAAAATAAAAAAAAATTACAAAACAAAAAAATCGCAAAAATGAAAAAATTCTATAATGGAAATAATAAGTAAAAAAAAATGAAAAAAAAAACAACTTCAAAATAAAAAAAGTGGAGAAAAATCGCCAAAATATAAAAATCGCAAAAATGAAAAAAAAAAAACGGCAACAAAAGTTGGTAATATAAAAAAATTGTAAAAAAAACTCCATAATGGAAATAATATATAAAATACAAAAAAATTAAGAACGCCAAAAATGGAAAAAATCACCAAAATGAAATAAAAGTAAAAAACTTCAAAATAAAAAAGTTCACCAAAGTGAGGAAAAAACGCCGAAACATAGAAATCGCAAAAATGAAAAAAAAACGGCAAAAAAAGTTGACAAAATAAAAAAAAAAAAAATGCAAAAAAAAACTCCGTAATGGAAATAATAGGTAAAAAAATTAACAAACGCCAAAATGGAAAAAATCGCAAAAAAAAAAAAAACGAAATAAAGCCCAAAGAAAAAAACGTAAAATGAAAAATATCGGCGAAAGGAAACAAGTTAAAAAAACGCCAAAACGTAAAAGATCACCAAAACAAAAAAAGGTCAAAACCAAAAAAAAAGTGATGAAAGAAACACCCAAATCATAAAAATAGCTAAAATAAAAAACGCAATAGTAGAAATAATTGGAAAAAGGAAAAAAACGCCAAAATGGAAAAAATTCTTAAATAGAAATTCTAAAATAATAATAAAAAAAAATCTAAAAGATAAAAAAAATCACAAAAAAGGAAAACAAAACTTTAAAAATAAAAAAGAGTTATCACCAATGCTAGAGAAACCGCCAAAACATAAAAGTAGCCAACAGAAAAAACGCAAGAGTGAAAAAAGTCGACAAAAGAAAAAAAATTAAAAACAGGTCAAAATGGAAAAACTAGAATAAACAAAATCCGTAAAAATAAAACCCTGCAATAAAAAAACGTATATACCCCTCTCTGCTTTAAGAACATTAGAAGGGAGCAAAATGTGTTTAATTGTGTAAACTTATAAGTATTTTGTTTCTGTATCTAACCGTAATTTTTATATTTGTAATTTTGTTTTGAGAATTTTAGCATTTTTCTGCAGAAAAATATCCAAATTAATGAATCTCATAAACGAAGAAAATGTGCAAAATGGAAAAATAAACCAAAAATAAATAAAAAAAGTCGAAATTAAAAAAATGGCCAAATGAAAAAAATGCCAAAATAAAAAAATAGCTTAAACGAAAAAAAAAAAAAAAAAAAAAAAAATAAAAATAAAAAGATCTCCAATGCGAGGGAAAGTTGCCATAACTAGAAACAACGTCATAACCTAAAAATCGCCCAAGTGAAAAAAACGTCATAGTGTCAAAAATCGGCAAAGATAAAAAAACTATGAAACGGAGAAAAACTAAAATAAAAAATGTATAAAGAATAAAAAACACCGAAATAAAGAAGTAAAAAAATTACCAATATGAAAATATCGCCCTTTCTGCATTAAGAATTTTAGGAGAGAGCAAAAATAGTTGAATTATTTAAACCCGCTAGTATTTTGTTTCCCTATTTTTTACGAATTTTTGCAATATTCTGTAGAATAACTGAAATCGATAACATTTTTAAACTCGTAGGAAATATTTTTTTAAAAGAAATATGTTTTATTTACACAAAACCTTTTCATTTTAATACGATACGGGGAGCAGAACACCTCAGTTATAATCTAGTTTATGTTATTAATTGATATGAAATTCTGAGTAGGTTTAGCTATGTCCCTAAGTCCGTTTGTTTGTGGAAAAAATTCTCAAAACCAAATTTCCAATCCAAATTAAATAAAATTCAATCAGACTATAGATTATATACCTTAGTAAGTTGTTATAGAAAATCAGCTTAAATGATTTAGTAGAAAAAAAGTTATGGAACAAAATCTGCACTAACCTCTGAAAATTTTTGATTTTTTTTAATTATATACGAATTACAGTGAGGAAGTAAAAAAAAATTATCGCAAGATATTTAAGTATTTTATACAGAATATATTAAGCAGCAAATACCTGCGATTCGTTACATATGGATTAACATTCTCATTTGTTATTTTTTTATTTTAACTCTTCAATTTTTAAATCCTAATTTCTCTTACTTCCAAATTTCTTTCTTTTATTCCACAATACTTTCCATTTTAATTAACACCTTGTTAGACTCTTCAGTAAATGTTATCCTTAAAACATTTGTTGTTATCCTTTCTTGTTTTTTGTTGTTATTCTTTCGGCTTGTTTTTATAGCATATTGTCCGGCAAATGTTTGTGACAGTTTGACCACACACATTTTAAGTTTTTAACATGTTAGTTATTATGATTTGTTACTGTGTAATAAAAATATAAACTAAAAGAAGGACAAAAAACTCTATATGAATTGTGATTTATGATTTCTAGAAGTGCTATTATGTTCTGTTTTTGTTTTTATGTATAACGACCAACTACTATTTTTTTTATTATGTTTAGATTATATACTTCGAATCAAATGTTTTTGATGTTCTTTTTTTTCTCTGATGTTTCAATATGTTTGGTTTTTGTATTATGGAACTAAAAGGAAGTAAGTACATTGAACTTCTTTTGAATGAAATTCTGCTTTGATGGTTATTAACTTTTAAGGGGCTTAAGGAGCGGAGAACAGAAACCTTGAGATTATGCTGGACATTTATAATAAAGGTATTATGTTTACTGAAAAATGTATGATTTCTTGCTTTAAACATGGATATTTTCTATTTATTTTATATTTGATTATTTGCTATTTTCCTTTAGTTCTTAAGTTTGCCCCTACCTGCTTTTATATGTATTTTTCCAATTGTCACCAACATTTGTATGAGGCTGTCGTGACCATACAACAGCCGTTTATTTGTCTTAACATTTACAAAATAAAATCCTACCAACAGACTTTGTGTTGTTTCCATAATAGTTTCTCTATAGAGACGCCAACATGGAAAAGGCATAAAAAGCAAGATGAAGTGAGAAGCATAGTAAAACAAAATGAAATGAAATATGACTTTAACCAACAATATGACAAAATGTTTTCATCATATGGCAACTGACAAGAAGTTGAAACATAGTTTTGCCACAGTTCTACAACATTTCAATTGAAACAACCTTTAGTTAGTTAGTTTTTATTCTCTTTTTGTTATAAAATAATTTTTTTTTTGAAGTTTAATTTCATAAAAAAGATAACTAACTAACTAAATCAGAGAATAGTGTACAGTTCTTTTTTAATGAAACCAGGAAGTATATTCATAATTTTGTGACTTAAAGGTAAAAGTGATTAAGTGTACTTTTGTAAGATTTTTAAAAATATTTAATTTCGCTGAGTAGTTTGTATTTTATAATAAAAAGTTATAATTATATTAATTTTTTTGGAGCTAAGTCCTGATCTGAGTTTAAATACCAAAGTGCTTAGAAAAGCTTAGAACAATTTGGTTGAGTTTCATTTAATTTGGTTTAGTAGTACGAACGTGAGCATAATTTCAACAGACATAAAGACACGCAGAGATAGCAATTCATTTAAATATATATTCTGATTTAATTAGCAGAGGACACCGTTAAAACTGAGGGTTTATTTTATTTATTCCTGCAGGGTTAAGTAATTTTTGAAGATTGATCCTGATTTAGTTCTATAACTTTATATCTTCTCCAATATCACAAAATGTCAAACGGACTTAGCTAAAGCATTACAGTTTTTAATATACATTTTGTGGGGTTTAAAATGACTTTTCTCTTTTTTATCAAAAGTATTTGTGAAAGGTATAAAAAAATGCTAATAATTGTTTTTTCAATTTTCTGTAGAAAAAACTACGATTGAAAAAATTTTTAAATTGGTAGGAAATTTTGAGCACCAAAAATAAGTTTTATTTACACTAAACTTATTCATAAAAATAACGGTTAAATAAAGAAATAAAATACTTGCGAGTTTAAGCAATTCAACTCTTTTTGCTCCTTTCTAAAATTCTTAAAGCAGAGACGGCGATATTTTCTTGCATTTAAAAATTTTTTTGTTAAGTTGGCTTTTTTTCTTCTATTTTTTTCGGTTTTGGTTTTTTTTTTTTGTACTTTTGTAAATTTTTTTTCCATTATAGTGTTTTTATTTTATTTTAACGATTTTTTTCTTTTGGGCGACTTTGTGTGTTTTGTCCTTTTTTTAATGATTTTTTTTTTCATTATGTCGAATTTCTTCCACTTTGGCGTTTTTATTTTGGCGATTTTTTTCCTTTTGGTGAACTTTTTATACTTTGATGTCATTTTCTTTTTAAGTTTTTTCTTTTTGAAAAATTTTTCTCGTTATTTTTTCAATTAAAAGAAGAAAATCACCAACACAAATATAACGGTTAAATACAGAAACGAAATACTTGCGATTTTAAATAATTCAACACATTTGGTCTCTCCTAAAATTCTTAAAACAGAGAGGGCAACATTTTCCTTTCAATGATTGATTATATTGGCGTTCTTTCGAGCGTTTTTTCCCGTTATGGGTTTTTTATACTCTTTGTTGGTTTTTTTCCACTATGGCGTTTTTTTAAATTTTTGTGATTTTGTTTTGTAGTTTAGGCGATTTTATTTCAGAGTTTTTCCGTTGCAGCTATTTTTTGGATTTTTTTTTTTTTTTAATTTTAATTTGATTTGTATTATTTTAAAGTTTTCTTATTTTGAGATTTTTTCCAATTTTAAAAAATGTAAAATATATAGAAATACTTGCAAGTTTAAAGAATTCAACTCCTTTTGCTTTCTCCTAAAATTATTAAAGCAGATAGGGCAATATTTTTGTGCTGGTTATTTCTTTTATTTTGACAATTTTTATATTTCTAAATTTTTTTTAGTTTTAGAATAAACTGCCATTTTAATTTTTAATTTTTTATTCGTTTCTCCGATTTTTCTTATTTTAGCGTGTTTTTTTTTTTTTTTTTTTAATTTTAGCGCTTTTTTTCGAAAGATGGGGGGTATATTGATTTTGTCATTCCGTGTGTAACATGTCGAAGGAATCATTTAAGACCCCACAAAGTATATATTTTCTGGGTCCTGGTTAGATTCTGAGTCGATCTAGCTATGTCCGTCCGTCTGTCCGTCTGTTGAAAGCAGGATAGGGCTCGAACGGGACAACATAGGGAGACGAAATTTGGCAAAAATATTTGTCTTATATAAGGTTTGTTTGAAATGGACAAAGTGGGCAAAATCGGTTAATAAACAAAAAAGTTATCGGCTAAAAACTAGAAACACTGAGCGTCCGTTTTATACTTTTCTACTGATATTTCTTCAACAAAAGCATATACGACAACGAAGTTTTGTATGTATAGTTCGGGGATCGATATAAACTCGGAAACCAAAAATGGGCGTGGTCCGCCCACCTTCCATATAAGGTCAAATTGTTTTCAAATAGTTCAAGGACCAATGTAAACTCGGAAACAAAAATGGGCATGGTCCGCCAACTTTACTGCCCACTTTATCGCCCCCTCCCATGTAACATAAAATTTGAAAATGTTGATGGTGGGTATATAGATTCGGCCAGGCCGAATATAACATTCGCGCTTGTTTTTTTTTGACATTTTCGTTTTGGTATTTTTTTGTATAGAAGATTTTTATATTTTGGCGATTTTTCCGTTTGGTTAATTTTTTTTTGACTTTTTGGTGGTTTTAACGTTTTTATCGTTTTGGTAATTTTTTCATTTTGTCGATTTTTTTTTTGCGTTTTTTTTGTTATAACGATTTTTTTGTTTTTGACGTTTTTTTGGCGCTTTACAATATTATAAATAAAATAAGAAAATAACTTTGATTTTAGAATTTAAAAAAAAACATTAATTAACTGTTGGTTTTGCTTAAAATATATAAAAGTGACAATATAATGCTCAGACTTATGATAAAAGTCATAACAGTTACGGTCCCTGACTTTAAATATCCAAAGTAATAGAACAATGGAATGAGCTTATATTGATAACGCAAGTCAAATCATTAATTTTACATAAGAATATGCATTTGCTAAAAAAAGAAACGGTATATAATAAAGCACCTTTCTAAAAGCATATCAAAAAGTTTACCTTTCCACAAGAAAAATAAAAAATAAATAAATAAAAAAATGTAAAACAAATAAAAAAAAAAATCACTGTATTGAATTTATCTCCACTCCACTCTTACAACTCTTTCAATAAAAAAAAAAAAAAAAAATTATAGCTCAATGGTATACAAATATTGAGTTATAATTTTTTTTGCAATATTTTATTAATTTTAGTCGCGCTTTTGTTTGAGTAGATATGTGAGTTTTGTATATGTATTAGTAGCAACTTTAACCGCTAATAATTTGTTCACATCTGTGAGAAAATTAAATAGGATATGTGTATACTGTGAGCATAAAAAGGAGTACAGGAAATGTGTTTACCTTTTTATTAGGAAGATAATTTATTTTTAATTTAATTTTCTATTTAATTTTCTTTTAAGAAAAAATGTTTTAAACCTCATTTATGCCCTTTGGCTTTTCAGTCAATATTAAATACACACACATTTGTGCCGTTGCACTTGTGTTTGCAATTCTATTATTTAGCTTCAAAAGATTTCTATGAAAAAAAAAGAAAAAACTGAGGAAAAAACCTTATCAATGTTTAACTTTATCAAAATGGAAACCTTTTTTGTAAGTTTTCTTTTTTATTATATATTTTTATATTTTGTATCTAAATGAATATAAAAATTCATAACAAATACATTTCTATGGTTGGTTTAGAACTGTAGAGAATAGTTTTTATTAAAAAATAAAAAAATAAAATATAATATTTTTTCTATAGACACAAAGAGTTTATTTTGTATCGCTTTCATGTTTTCTTCAAATGTGCCAAGAGATTGTTTTGTTAAAGTAAAAAAAAAAAGAGTAAAGAAAAGGAATAAAATCTTCAAAAAGTGTTAAATAAAATTTTATAAATAAATATACTAAATATAAAAAAATAACTGCCTGTCCCACGATGTTGAACGAAAAATTCATTTTGACAATTTATTTGGAAAACAATAAATAAATTTAAAATTTTGTTATTGTTTCCCTTATATCTTGTCGAACAAATTCTTCGTTCGATATCGTGTGACAGGCTGTAAATTTAATTAAAAGAAAATTATAAAAATATTTGTAGAATTTTGAAAATTCATTATTAAATTAATTCCTTTATAAACAAGTATAAAAACGCCAAAAATAAAAAATATTCTAAACATTTTAAACAAAAGTATATATTTTTTTAAAATAAAATTCACTAATGATTTAATTCTTTTGTATTTCTTGTTATACAATGATAAAATGAACTCTATAAACCAACAGTAGCAGTAGCAGCAGTTATAGTATTTCATCTACCACAATTTTCGCACAATTTTATTTTAGTTGTTAGTCTTCTCCTTTATTCTCCCGACATTCAACACAAAACTATAATAAAATACCTACATACTCTCCTCTCTTTAACTCTTTATCACCATCTCCACCATTCAGTTGTTGTCCTGGTTTTTTTTGATTGTATGCAACAATTGTAGCAGGAATTGTAGGGGCATTTCCTTTTTGTTTATTTTATATAAATTTTATATTATTACTGTTTGTTTGTATATGTATAAATACATGTATAGTTTATGTTTTATTTTTATATTTATACAAAAAATTCTAGGAAAAAATATTAAAAATACAAACTGTAACTACATTTTTTTTGTGAGAAAACTTTAATTTAAAAGTTGCAACCTGGATGAAATGTTTATGAAAAAAAGAACATTTTTTGTTTACCTAGCAGGAGTTCAACAGAAAACTAAAGGATATTTAGGAACTATAATTAGGGACCAAAGATTTTAAACGCTTAGAAAAAATATAAAATTTTTAAATACAGCAACACTTCTCATACAACTCAGAAATCATGAAAAAATTATATATTCTGAAAGGAGAGTAATAATCACTTTTGTCTCTTACCTTCTCTTAAATGATTTTGATCTTTATTTGATGAAATTCAATCTAATTTCCCTTAGTATCCACAGTTTTCTTTTTCTCTTTACCCTTTGTAACTCACTTTTTTTTGCTTCTTTCTTTATTGTGGCTTTACTTTTTGACAAGTTTAATTAGTGGTTAAATTCTGCATTTACTTTTATTGTGGTCATTTGTAAATATAAATGTAAATATTACTGGAAATATATTTTTATATTTTTTTCTTTTTGAAAAAATATAACAAAAAGTTTTAAAACCTGATAACGATAAAGTTTTGTATTCTGTTGCTTTTGTTAATATTTAACCACAAGTTTTTTTTGGAGTATTTTCTGCTGCAGTTGAATGACAGTTGAAATAAAAAGTTTTTAATAAAAAGAAAAACTTTTTTATTTTATTTAGCAGAAATTGTTGCAGTAAATAAAAGCTGAGGTTAAGCCAAGGTTAATATTCAAGGTTAGTTTGGTAATAAAGGGGGGATATTTGTTGAAAAAACAAATGGAATATCTTAAAAATTAAAAAAGGAAATATAATAGATAATAAACGAGACTATAGATTATTTAATAGCCTTGGCTATGGCTTAAATTAAAAAAAAGATAGTGGCTAGACTATAGTAAAGTTATTGAAAAGACTATAGTCAGAACTATTGACTAAAGTATAGTAAAGACTGTTGACTAAACTATAGTAAAGATTATTGATTAGACTATTGACTAGACTATAGTCAAAACTATAGACTAGATTATAGTCAAGACTATTGACTAGATTATAGTCAAGACTATTAACTAAATTATAGTCAAGTCTATTGACTAGACCATAGTCAAAACTATAAACTAGACTATAGTCAAAAATATTAACTAGACTATAGTCAAGACTATTAACTAGACTACAGTCAATAATATTAATCAGACTATAGTCAATACTACTAGCCAGACTACAGTCAAGATTATTGATTAGACTATAGTCAAGAATATTTACTAGAATTTGGTTAGACTGTAGTCAAATCTATTGACTATACTATAGTCAAGATTATTGTCTAGACTATAGTTAAGACTATTACCCAGACTATAGTCAAGATTATTGACTAGACTATAGTCAAGACTATTGACTAGACTATAGTCAAGACTATTGATTAGACTATAGCCAAGACTTATCAAGCAAAACTATTGGCTGAACTATACTCAAGACTAGAATATTGTCAAAACACTTGAATCAAGGATATTGACTAGATTATGGTAAAAGCATTCCAAAATTTTCCTCACTTTCCACGCGAAAAAAAAATATTGATATGACAAAAAAAAAAAAAAAGTTTTCCTGATTTTATTTAACTCACACATGCCCATTATTTGTTTGTAATACACAAATAAATCACTTCCTCTGAACTTTCTGAACATTTACAAACACATACACACTCACACATAGAGACAAATTCACACACTTGCATATACTCGTTAAAAAAGCAAAACAAATACAACAACAAATATTAAGCATTCTTTACTATAAATTCTCTATAGAAGAAAAGCAGCTGGCATAACTTAAATTGTTTTTGATTTACTTAACTTCCGCTTGATAAATTACATTTGAAGTTTGAATATAAGCAAGTAAATAAGGATACAGATGTAAGTGTGTTTGTATGTGTGTTAAACCAAGTTTTCTTTTGGCAAACATGACAGCTTTCAAAAAAAGAAATATAAAACTACACACACATACATTATAAATATAATAATATATATAAGGGTATACAAGTAATTTGTAAATTGTGATAGTCACAAAGTATTAGTAAGAAAATCTGAAAGAGTGTGTGTGTATAAGTAAAAATGCGGTAAAGCGACATTTGTGCTTAACGAGCTGCTAATGATGGCAATCATGAATTTTTTAAATCACCAACATTACAAGGAAGGCAAAATTTTATAAATTCTTCTTCTTACTTTAACAGGGAAAAAAAATATATTTTTAATGTACTCTTGAAGGTTTTTTTTTTTCTTGGGTGTTTGCTTACACTTTTGGGCTTTAAATGTAGTTAAATTTGTAGAGTATATATATATATATTTTTTAATGTGATAATTTATTCATATCTCGAGTATATTTTAATATAAATATAAATTGTACTGAAGATTTCTTTTCAATCCCTATTTGTGCAATTTGGTGCTCATGTTTTTTATTTTTGTAAATTAATTAGGCAGAAATTGACAACATAGAGAAAATATTAAATTGCCTTTACCTCTGTGCTAAAATATTTATTTCTCTCTTCAGATGCTTTATGAAAATATGGCATATTTCTTTTAGTCTGAATTCTCTTTGTTAATTTATTTATATTAACTGTATTTGATTACTAATTGAATTTACTTACAAATCAATAAGTTGTTTTTATTGATTTAAGGTTTATTTGTTTTTCTTTTTTTAAATAATAACATTTCTTTTTATTATCTTAATTTTTAGAGCAGGCAATTTCTAAGGGAAACTAAATGATTTTAAAAGTCTGGTCTAAAGCTTAGTCTATAGTCAAGACTATTGCCTAGTATAATTTTTAGTGAAGTCGGTAGTTCATTCATTAGTCTAGATTATAGACTAATGTCTAGTTTGTAGACTATTTTTAAGTTTAGGCTATAGACTATTTTATAGTCTATCATATAGACTATTTTATAGTCTATTCTATAGACTATTTTATAGTCTATTCTATAGACTATTTTATATTTTATTCTATAATCTTTTTATAGTTTATTCTTTAGACTATTTTATACTCTACTCTATAGGCTATTTTATAGTATTTTCTATGGACTATTTTATAGTCTAGTCTATAGACCATTTTATAGTCTATTCTTTAGACTATTTTATAGTCTAGTCTAAAGACTATTTTATAGTCTAATCTATAAACTATTTTATAGTCTATTCTATAGACTATTTTATAGTCTATTTTATAGACTATTTTACAGTCTATTCTATAGACTATTTTATAGTCTATTCTATAGACTATTTTATAGTCTATTCTATAGACTATTTTATAGTCTATTCTATAGACTATTTTATAGTCTATTCTATAGAATATTTTATAGTCTATACTATAGACTATTTTATAGTATATTCTATAGACTATTTTATGGTCTATTTTATAGACTATTTTAGAGTCTATTCTATAGACTATTTTATAGTCTATTTTATATACTATTTTGTAGTCTATTTTTTAGACTATTTTATAATCTATTCTGTAGACTATTTTATAGTATATTCTATAGACTATTTTATAGTCTATTCTATAGAATATTTTATAGTCTATACTATAGACTATTTTATAGTATATTCTATAGACTATTTTATGGTCTATTTTATAGACTATTTTAGAGTCTATTCTATAGACTATTTTATAGTCTATTCTATAGACTATTTTATAGTCTATTCTATAGAATATTTTATAGTCTATACTATAGACTATTTTATAGTATATTCTATAGACTATTTTATGGTCTATTTTATATACTATTTTGTAGTCTATTTTTTAGACTATTTTATAATCTATTCTGTAGACTATTTTATAGTCTATTCTATAGAATATTTTATAGTCTATTCTATAGACTATTTTAAAGTCTATTCTATAGACTATTTTATAGTCTATTCTATAGACTATTTTATAGTCTATTCTACAGACTATTTTATAGTCTATTCTATAGACTATTTTATAGTTTATTCTTTAGACTATTTTATACTCTATTCTAAAGGCTATTTTATAGTCTTTTCTATGTACTATTTTATAGTCTATTTTTTAGACTATTTTATAGTCTATTCTATAGACTATTTTATAGTCTATTCTATATACTATTTTATAGTCTATTTTATAGACTATTTTATAGTCTATTCTATAGACTATTTTATATTTTATTCTATAATCTTTTTATAGTTTATTCTTTAGACTATTTTATACTCTATTCTATAGGCTATTTTATAGTATTTTCTATGGACTATTTTATAGTCTAGTCTATAGACCATTTTATAGTCTATTCTTTAGACTATTTTATAGTCTATTCTTTAGACTATTTTATAGTCTAGTCTAAAGACTATTTTATAGTCTAATCTATAAACTATTTGATAGTCCAGTATATAAACTAAAGCTTATTATAAACTAGTCTATATTTTATAGTCTAGTCCATTTCTTAACCTATGGTTTAGTCTGTAGTTTAGACTATAGTTCAGTCTACAGTCTAGTCTATATTTTAGTCCATGAACACAACTGTAGGGTTTTAAAATATTTTGCTACTAGCTACTAATAAATGTTTGCCATTATCCCGCTAGTGACACCCATGTGTTTTTAAATTTAATTAGAGCCTGTTTCATTTTCAAAAGTTAAAGGTGCTTAAGCTAATTAAAAAATAATCTTGTTACAACATGTTTCTCTTTTCATTTTTCTCAAACTTTTTGTTCATCTCTTAACAAGAATTTCCATATTGTTTTCTAAATGAACTTGAAATTTAATTCATCAAGAGGTTACAGCAACAAAAGGTCTCAATGTCATTTCCTATTTGTTGGCTAAACATGGAACATGTTAAAAATAATCATCATCATCTACAATAGATTGTGGTAACAGGAATCAATAATAGGAATAGGAATAGTATAACAAAAGTGCAAACTTATAAAGATACTTTACAAATATATTTGTATGGTTAAACAATCATTTCAATACTAAGAGATACATATAAGAGAAAGAGAGCAAAAGAGGATGCTGAATATCATATGTATGTATATGACCACATTTAATTTCCGTTTTTAGATATTATGGCTGTAAATATTCAAATAGTATTTTTTATCTGGTACAATTTGTAGTTTTTCTTTTTCTATTTGGATTTTTTGTTTTACAAATTATATTTAGAATGGAAACTGGGAGAAAAGAGTTTCCTAGAATTGGGGTATTAATGGAAATGAAATAACAAAATGTTATTTCAATATCGAAAATCATTTAAATGATTTATTTTGCATATAAATGACAACTTAACTTTGAAAAATACAAAAAAAAAAAAAAAAAAGAATTTTGTAACGTTAAGACTCTTAAGGGAAATAACGTTGGTCCAGATTAAATTTGTTTACTAACAAATACACAAACACATGAGTATTTATCTACAACCCTTACACATACTAAGAAACATGTAGAAACAAGTTGATAACTAAGAATTTTGTATCCTTAGTTTGAACCTAGACAACAATCTAAGTATTTGCATTTATATCTTTTTGTTTACATTACAACAAATCGGAGGACAAAAAAAAAACTAAAAAATACTAAAAATAGTAAAAAAAAAATTATCTGGAAATGTTAACGAAATGAAAAAAAAAAAAAAAAAAACCCTTAAAAGGGCATCAATGATGAAAAATGATAACATCAAATAGCAATCAAAACGATTAGAATTGAAAAATCAATTCGTTTTTGATAGAGAGGGCGAGTGATAGGAAACAAATATTGATGAAACATAAATGACAAAACCAGAGAAAGAGCAAGAAGATTTAGGGTCTCTTAGGAAAGGAAAAATAAAGCAAAATACAAAAGTTGAACAGTAAATTTGTTTGAATTTAGTTAAAATGCTCGCAGCAGCAGCAGAAGTTAAACGAATGAAGATATCAAATTAAATTGTATACTTACGACTACAACTACAAGAATGTGTATTTACTTATACAAAATTGTTTTTTATTTTTCTGGAATAGTACAGCTTAAAGATAAAATGTTAGAAATATTTGCTAACTCAGCTTTAGGATGTTTAAGAAGAAAAAGGATTTTTGATTTTTCTTTTCTGCTTAAAGGCTTGAGATAATTTTAAATGTTCATTTGAAATTAAGTGGAATTAGAAATATTTAAATAAACTTGATGGAAATTTCTATTGAAATAAAATAAGAAAATAAATAAAATAGAAATGAAAAGTAAAAAATAATTTCTAGGATATTTAAAGCTGCTTTTATATATATATATATATATATATATATATATATATATATATATATATATATATATATATATATATATATATAGTTTATTAAATAAAAAGAAATATAAACAATATTGCTGAATTTGCTTGGACTAAAGTTTATGTAATCTTTAACTTAATTTGTCCGTAATGAAATAAATAATTTGGAATTTCCTTTTTGAAAAAAAGCTGGATTTTTTAATTTTTGTTAAATATACAGCGGGTGTCATAAATAAGTAAACAAATTTATCATTTCTGTTTCGCTTTAAAAAGCGGCAAATGTAACGGTCTATTTTTAAAAATTTACATGTTTTTGATGATGTCAATTTGTTTTCTTTTACATTGACGACAAATTTTTCAAATATTATTCCATTTCAAGTTTTTTTCTAGAGAAAGTTGAAAAGAAGTTGAAAGAAAATAAGTAAACAAGCACATCTTGGCTTAATTTCTTTAATTTTTGTTAAAAGTAAGTGAAATTTATGGTTGCAAAATGATTTTAGCAAAACAGGGATAGTTATTTGTTACATTATGAGAGAAATAAAAAATCGATTATATTAGATAATTTGACAGAATCAGCATATTTTAATTTAATCATAATTTCGACCTAAAAGATGGCAAATTGCGTACAATTAAGGGTAGGAGAACTAAGAGTAACTATCATATAATACGAAAAGGGTGAAACATATAGAAATATATAAAAAAAATTTAATAAAACGGCCACTTTATTCTCAAGTGGTTATATGCTTCAAACACAATGATCGCATTGACCGCAATTACTCGCGTAAACGCTTAAGAATCACTACAAAAAGTATAGATAACAACTTAGCTTTAAAATCCTATGCTTTCTGCTCCAAGATTTTTATCAAAACATATTCCGAATTCACAACTCACAGAAAAATATATGAAGAAGGAAAACATGGTCTAGCTGTACGGAAATAAATCTGGAAAATTTTATGACGTACTATGCAGATTATGTCTAAAAATATGAAAAACTTCGAAAATAAGTCTCAGGATTGAATAACATAGGATTCGCATGAAATATAATGTAGGCTATATGTATGTTTAGCTCTAAAATGTTTGAACTTTAACTTTTAAGAATAGAAAACCAATACTTAAGTCCAGCAGAAAGGGCTTAATGGTTTGGAAATACATTTCTATTTATAAATTAGGAAAAAAAAAGTGATACACAAAGTTGAAATATAATCCCAGATTAACCTTAATCTGTTAAAATGTATAAAGTTCCAACAAAAATTGTTGTTTAATTTTTGAGGATTTTATCCTAGAGTAGGAAAAATCGCCTATAAATTAGGGTGAATTTGATTCAAAATATACAGCTGAGGAAATAATTAATATTTCAAAGTGACCTACTCAAATTTCAAAGTGACCTATGAAATTTAATAAAAAAAAAAATAGAGTCCCATAATTGACCAAACTGATGGACTTAATTATTACTAAAACCTCTTAATTTTGTCCAGAAATATGCAGAATATATGTGGTCACTATACCAATACGTTTGGCACTAATGTATCATAATTAAAAACCTTGTTTACTTATTTATGGAGCATTGATTTTTAAACCCTTCACCACAGGTGTAAAGGGTATATATAAGTTTTACATTCCGTTTGTAATTTCTACAATATTCGTCTAAAACCCCAAAAAGTATATATATTCTGGATCCTTATTGATAGGGGAGTCGATATAAAGATGTCCGTCTGACCGTCTGTCTGTCCGTCTGTCTGTTGAAATCAGTTTTTAGAAATCCCCAGTTATCGGATATATATGTTATATATATATCAAATTGTTAGAAATATTCCTTAGAAAATCGCTAATAAAAATGAGCAAAATCGGTTGATAAATAACTGAGATATCGGCAAAAAACCGAAGCTACCCCCAAAAATCGTATTTGTTGTCGGCTTTTCTCGGCTTCTATAAAAGATAGCGATTTCGTTTCTGCACGAAAAATTCAAAACTTTTCTTAAAATTTTTTTGGTAAAAAAAAATCGGTTCACTATATTCCAGATATCGGTAAAAACGAATTTTTTGACATTTTTAAGCTCCTATATAAGCCATGGCTTTCGCTTTTAAACAGGTTGGTCGTAAATATTTTTATAAAATTTCGGTTTTTTACAGCAACCAACAGAGTTATGGGGCATTGTTGTTGTTGTTTTTTTTATGGGCAAGTAGTTTAGTTAGCAACAGCAGTTCTTGTTTGTATATGCATTCAGTTTGTTATATGTGCACGCATACATACATACATACATGGTGAAGGGTATCAAAGATTCGGCACGGCCGTATCTTTTTTTCAATTTCATTTTCACTTCTTTAAAATGAACCAGATTCACTAAGTAATAATATAATACATTATATATTTATAATTATATGTTACTTTCGATATCTTCGATCTACAACTTTAAAAAGGACCAATTGAGTTCAAGATACTACTTTGTTTACTTATTTATGGCACCCGCTGTACATATGTATGTATTTTTTTCAAATTTATTTTTGAAATTGTAATATTTTTTTCTTTCAGCAAAGATATTACAATTGTACTGCCAGATATATATCATCTGGATTCCCATTTACAGCATTAGTATTTCCAACTATGTAAATGTCCGTCTGACCTTCGATAGCCCCCCTATAAATAGAATTAATTTTCGAAAAATTATATATATATTTTTTTTTAATGTGCTGATTTAAATAAATACCAGTGTTCAGAAAATGTGTGAAAATTAAAAAAAAAGTAAAATAAATTTATCACCAAATTTTAGAAAAGTATCCAGTTGTTAAAATGTGCCAATATTTTAATTTTCCAAAAAAGTATCATTTTTTTTTTAAAAAAAGATAATTAAATAATATTTTTTAGGATTTTTAGTTTATTTTGTTATTTAAATCGAAAAGTTCTTTTTTTTTAAGTTAATATAAAACAAATTTGCATTAAAAAACTATATTACCAATATTTTATTTTAATTTGACAACCATTTCAAAATTCTCAAATAAAATCTTCTTCATAAATTTGTGTTTTAACTGACACAAAATCAAATCTTATGTTAAACATTTTCTTTTTCTGATATTTCAAGAAAATCTACAAAAGAAATCATATTTATCTATCTGTTTTTTTTTTCTTACATAAATCAATGTGTCAATTTATTATTTTTATTCGTTATGAAAAATGTTCTGAAGAAAAAAACTTAAAACCAAAATGTAACCTTTAACAACTCTTGTTTTTTGTATTGAAATTTGTTCATATTTTTGTTCTCATTTTTGTTGTTTTCTTATATAAAAAACACTTGAGTGTAAAAAAAAAAGTTTATTTTTGTGTTGTTTTAACAAATAAAATGCCTGTCAAAAATTTTGAAATATGGTTCTCAATAATACAAATATTCTGGTGTACGTGTGTATTAGTCTCCTGCGCAAGATGATTTGAAAAGCAAACACACTTGAATTTCAAGTGTGTGTTTCATAGCCAACGTGCAAAAACAACAATAAATACTGTTCGTACTGTTCGCTGCCCGAAGCAAAGCAAGTGTGTACTGTGTATGAGCGACTGCAAATCCGTGCGTTCAAATCATTTATCGTAAACAAGTGGTGCAAGTGGTGTGGCAAAAAAAAGCAAATCATACAAGACGTTGAGAAATGATTTAAAGATTTCAAGTGGGCTTAATGATTTGTTTGTTTTTTGTAATACGTTTTTGTGCTGTGTGGCAAAAAATCTTCATAATGTGTAAAAAGTGGTTGTTTATAAATATTCTTGCATACACACACATATATACAGTATGTCTATATTTTATTGTTGGTTCTTCTTTTCTAAATAAATGTAAAAGGGTGAATTCATAAAGTTATTAAAAAATACTCTTTATTAAGAGTTAAAAAAGTAAAAAAATTAAAGTTGACATTTGAAACTGTCAGTTACATATGTAAGTTAGAAAATTTTTATCTTTAGTATTTATTTATATTTTAAATAAAGTTAGTCTTATTATTAATTGTATGTTTATAAAAAATTTTAAAATTGTACTTATTTATATTATGATAGATTTTATTGCATTTAATTTATATTTACTAAGTAATCATTCTATTTTAAAACTAAAAGGAAATAATATAGAACAATGTCTTTTCATTTTTCAAATTCGTTCCCATATACGTTTACTCCTTGACTAATAAATTTTCCCAAATGTTAAGAATACGATGGAACATCTGCATGTTTCTTTAAATTGTTATAACTAGTAACATTAATAATTTATTTGATCGTAAATAACAATAAGTTTATAAACAATACTTTTAAACGACTGTTTTACTTACGAAATTACTTTATACAGTCATGAACGCACACACACACACATATAATTTTAATAAAAAAGAAAACACAATTTTTTTCCTTACTGAAGCAAACAAGTGGTCAAAAGGCTTGTATTTTTTTATACAAGCCTTTGAGAGGCTTGTTTGGTCGCTATCATAGCACACTCATGATTTGTTCATAAAGTTGAAGCACACACGCAGTATTTGTATGGTTTTAAGTGCCTGCAGAACAGTATTTATTACTCCGCACACACACTGATAACAACACTTGAAAAATATCAAGTGGCTTGTACAGCCTTATAAGACACAGTTTGCAGGGCTCTAGTGTGTATATGTGTATGGATGTTGGTTGTTGAATTTGATAAAAAAAAAAACATAAAATCTGACAAAATAAAAGAAACAAAAAAAAGAGGAAGAAAAAATTCTAAACAAAAAATCTCGTTTTATAAGAGTAAAACAAATACGTATGTATGGAAGTGTTTATGAATGTAGTAGTGTTTGATTGTGTGATTGTTGTAGTCAGTTCTTTTGTATTTGTTTATATTTTTTTGAATGTTGTGCAATTTTTAGTTCAGTGTTCAATGTTTGTATTGATCGTTTTTATTATTACTATTTTTTTTTGTTGCTATTTTTGTGTTGCTGTTGTTGTCTTTATTGCAAAATTTACTAGTTTTTATTTGATTTGTTGGTACTGTACTGAGTTTGTATTGTACTGAGTAATTTTTGTTGAATGGTAATTAAGTTTAAGTCTTAATTTGTTTTCTATTGGAAAATTAAACCGAGTTTTAAAACTTTTTCAAGGCTTTTAGTTATTAAATTACCTTTTATTCTTTCTTTTAAGTTCGTAATATTTATATTCATGATATTGTTTGGTATGTTTTTAATCTTAATGCTTGAGTTTTTATTTTATTTATTTAGTTTAAGGCATTTCTATGTCGTCCTCTTCCTTTTGAATATGTATATCACTGGACTTGGTTATTTTTTTTATGAATTTTTGTTTGTTTCAATTCAAGAATTAGCTTATGTTACAAATTGACATTTTTTCTATTATTATTCCGAGAAATGTGTGAATTGCAAAACACCAAAACATTTTTTTTATACATATAAGTAAATATTGCAACAAGAAATCTAAATAAAAAATTTGTTTTGTTTATTGATTTGGAATAGAGGTAAGTTAAGAGGTTTATAACAAAATATTATTTGTTTTTCTATCGAAATGTTTTATGGAAATATATGAAATAAAGGTGAATTTGAAATTGCAAAGAGGATTTGGATTTATTTGTGAAAAAAATAAAAAAATATATTTTAAATGGATGTTAAAATGAAAGGATGAAAAATTTAAATAAATTAATATATTGCAGTAAATTGATTTAATTTAAAGTAAATTAAAATTATAGAATTTTCTTTAGGAAATACATAAAAAAATCCTGAAACTGAATTTTTTATAACCCTCAATAAGATTGTCATTTTATATGTAACACTAAGAAAAAATAATTTAAGTTCTCATAATGTATATCCTATTCTATGAGAAATTCTGAACCGATTTAGCTGCATCTGTCTATCTGTCTGCCTTTGGAAAACATTTTTTAATTTATAATTTTTAATTTATATTCTATATTTTGTTAAGAAAATTATAATAAATATGTTTATCAAGTTTTAAAAATTGGCTATTGAAGAATTTCAGGGCTAAAGGCTAGTTTTGCAGAAAGACATACGGACCAACACAATAATATAATCAAATGTTATAAATTGTTTGGTAATGTATAATTTAGTCTAACATGAACTTGTTTTTGATTTTAAGTTTAATATTTTTTAAACAATATTGATTTCCGCCATTTTTTTCAATAAAAATTTTAAGTATTTTGTATTATAAAGATTACAATGAAGACTATCTCTATATTGATATGGAGCCTTTGCTGTAATTGACACTCCAGCTCTGACTGTGGCAGCTTCTCCTATTGTCAATGGCACTTGGGGAGTTGACAGTTTAGAAAAAGCTACAAAACCAAATTCCAATAATTTTTTTTTTTTTTTTAATAAAAAAGTTTTATAACGTTAAAATAACCCTTACCGATTTTCCTTTATCCAACGAAGATCGAAGTATGTTCCTCTTGTTATTATTTATCCAAAATGATTTTCCTTGTTAAAACAATTTTAGTTTCTCTTCAACCTATATAAATATGATTTGTTTAAATAACTTTGAATCTAATAAAGTAATCACTATGAAAATTTACCGAGATATGGCATTAATAATAATAAATTTTAGAAATCTTTTTAATGTGTCATTATGAATCTTTATGATGAAATAATTACGTCTGCTCATACGTCCGACACAAAGATAAATTTATGTCAATGTATTTTTATCCCCTAAACACATCCCACAGTGGTTCCAAAACGCTTTTTTGGAAATATTTCTATAACTTTTGAACCGTTGAAGATGTCTCAATAAAATTTGACATGGTTAGAGGAGTACAGGTTGCTAGCGGGTTAGGGTGGCCCTTCAAAGTTGTACATCTTGGGTATGTATTTTTTTGAAAAATCGCCAAAAACTAATTTATGATATGACAGAAAAGAAATTGTACATATAGATAGTCCAAAAAATGCGCCTCTATGTGTAAATTATCTCTTTTAGTTTAAGAGATATTCATCTTGAAATAAATTTTTAACCCATTTTAGCCACGTTTTTTTTTTGTTATTAATGTTGCCCCTAAAATGTTTTTAAAATATTCGCCAGATTTCTTATAAAATTTTAATTAATTTAATTCTTTTATCGTTACTGGAAAAATTATATTTTTATATATAATTATTGAACTATGAAAATTTAACCATTTTTTTTTTGGCAGAAAAACTAGTTCATTTTATTATTTTTTTTTTTTATTACAAATAAAAATGCGCAATTACAAATCATTAAATACAAATTGTTCACCTAATATTGAATGAATTTTAATTATGAAGGCTGTGTTTTTACTTTTATGTTATTTAAAATGAAAAATTTAAATAAAGAATGCATCATCAGAAAAACACAAAATGTTAAGCTATACAGAAAAAATCAAAAAATAAAATCAATCATCAAATATGTTAGTAAATATTTCATTCAGTTAACAGCTATTTTAAATTTGCACCTTTCACCAAAATGATTATATCTATTACTAAAAACTATAAAAAATTTAAAATAGAAAAATTTGTCCAATTAAAAGTTTTATTAAATCAATCAAGTATATGATTAAATGAATTAAACATTTAAACATGAAATAAAATCTTACATAGATTTAATTTTTACTGGAATATTTTTATTAATGCAAAACGAAACAACTGTGTTAATTGAAAAATAAAAGTAATCATTTTTTTTCATCATTTTTCAGTCTGAAATTTTTAAATTTTATAAAATTTCAAAATTCTTTTCATTTGATCTCTGCTACAAAATTATATTTTCTAATTTCAGTCGAAAAATTATCTTCTTGAGTAAATCACCAAACAATTTTTGAAATACCCCCTGAACTAAAGATCTCATAGCTCACTAAATTTTAAGTAAACTTTAGACTTTTTAATTGATTAGGAAGAACGTAGATTTTAAACTATATTAACATCCTTTTCTATTTCAAAGCTTCTACATTGATGGAATTTGTTCCTTTAAGACCAAATATTATATATATATTTCTATCTAAAGTCTTAATGATATTTTGTTTACAATAAAATGAGATGTCAATCTTTAAAATCGTTTAAAAACTCAAAAATTTTATCAACAAATTTTTCATATATTTTAAACAAATCATTATATTTTGTGCTTTATTTGGACCATACCTTCTGGGGCATTTCACATAAAATCGAATAAGTTCTTAATTTTTTGTCTAATTAAAAAAAAAAAAAAAAAAATAAATCTTGCTATATTCACAACAAAATTCTTTTAAGTTGATTGCATATTAAATTATTGCATATTTTTATAGAATTTTATAGAAAAAATTGTTATGAATGGCATTGGATCTCAAAAAATTCCAAAACACAAAGAAAAATATATGACAACAAACTTAAATTTAAGCATAATTCAAAATTTTGAGAGGCATTCGAATTTCTAAAACTTATTTATGTCATTTCCCGAGTGATTTTTCAATGCAGCAGAATGTATTTAAAAATTAATTTCTG
Organism: Protophormia terraenovae; assembly: GCA_951394005.1. Lineage (NCBI taxonomy): Eukaryota > Metazoa > Arthropoda > Insecta > Diptera > Calliphoridae > Protophormia > Protophormia terraenovae. Next base: position 131,047,661 of record OX596077.1, read on the forward strand.
AATATAAAAATTTTTCACAAAGGTGTGCAGACAAAAAGTACAACATCTTCAGGAAAGCAAAAAAACTATTTTTTTTTGTACTAATACAAGCGGATTAAAATTTAAAATGGGTCTTCAATAAAACTTTCAGATGGTTTAATAAAATATTTGGGGAAAATGACACGAATTGTATTTGTCATCGTCCTCTAGGAAAATGTTAGACATTTTCTTGGGAAAATGTTAAATTAATTGATTTAGCTACAACTTTTTTCTTGACACAAAATTATGCATATTTTCAATCAAAAATGTTTAAAGATTTTTCTTGAAAAATTAAAATTTTTTGACTTTTATCATTTTATTTATAAATTAAATCTATATAGTGAACCAAAATGTTCATCATATGTAAAATTTATTACATCTAAGAAAATATTATATTTTGTATAAAAGAGGTGAGAAAAAAAGTAATATTATTTATTAAAAAATTTGTATATTTTATGAATTTTTTTCTGTGTTGTTACATAAATGTTTTTGTTGATTTTTGATGTTAAAGAATTGTTTCGTACAAAGTTTGGAATAGATTCGGATTTATAAAATAAGAAAAATTTTTCATGTAGCTGAAACTTTTAAGTAATATTAAAACATTTCTGATGAATTTAGTACTTAGACAATAGTTTTTTTTTACTGAAATATAAATTTTTAATCGTATGTACTGAAATATGAAATGAAATACAAAACTATTCCCTATTGGGAGAATTGAAAAACGTTTTATAAAAATTCATAAACATATTACGTAGTTATTTAAAACTTTAAAATTTACATTTCCTACATTTTTTTAATAAGCAAGTGTCAATTTTTAAAACCCATTTATTTACTTTTAAAATTTTCGAAAGAAAAATAAGATGAATATTTTTTCCTAATAATAGTTTAGCCGTTCTTAGACTATATTGAAGATAAATTTATTCTGCTTTCTTTTATATTGACGAAAGAAATTTTTTCTAAAAAATTGTTAATTTTTCCTTTTCCTTATGGTAAATTTTTAATTTTTCTTAGTTCGAAAATTCATTTTAGGGGGGGGGGGAAATTTCCCATTTACCCTCCCCCCCATGGATTCGCGCCTAGTGGAAATTAATCATTTCAATTTCCTGTGATTGATTAACATTTGTGTCATTTTCAGAGGTTGTTACTGTATATTGATACTGCTACCACAGTTTAGTCTGGTACTGAGGATTTGCTATAGCCACAATTCATTTATTTGTTTAAATATCTTATTGTTTTAAAGTTTTTTTTGCGATGATGAATCACCAAGTAAATCAGTCAGTCAATCACTCATACGTTACTCTTTTATATATATAGATAAACTAAATAAGAATTAAAATATTAAATAGTATAGTAACAAACTACGAAACTGATACACAAAAATGTGTATTCAATAGTTATTCAGAAAAAAAATATGATTAAAGGTAAAAATTCAATACTTGTGTGAAATAATAAGACTTTCCAAAAACAAACATTCAACAGTTGTACAAAACAAAATATGGCTTAAAAGAAAATACAAGTGGTTGCAGAATTAACCAAATTTGTAAAATAAACTAAATGGTTGTAGAATTTACTAAATTTTTGGATTTTTCTTAAAATATGGTATCATATAAAAATATGTAATATATATTATTACTGGAGTCAACCATATAAAAATGTTCATTGTGGTTAATCATTAAATTATAAAACAGAAACAAAAACGTTGCTATCATGAACATGGTATTATTAAAATCAATGAAAAATGCCTATACAAACATATACAATAGTTGTAGTGATCATGCTGTAACCATGTTTTTTCTCTGCGTGTTGAATTTTCTATTTGCTTAATTATTTGTTTTGATTTATTAAATTATTTGATCTAATTAAATTATATTCGTTTTAGTCCGACTATTTTTTTTACAATGATTTTTTTTTTCCAATTTTGTGTATTTGTTTGATTTGTTTTCTAACGTTATTTGTGTTGGTGAAACCACAAGAGATATTTATTGTTCATTCTCTTTAGTTTAGTTTATACTTGTACCTGAGTTTATTTTCCTTTTTTTTTGGAGTTTATGTTTATATGTTTTAATTAAACTACACAACAAAACAAACACATACTCATACATACATACATACTTGAATAAAAATAAAATCATGTTTTTTGCATTTAAACACCCACCTCGTACCCAACCTCAACGGCAAATGATGATAAACAATACAACAACAAAAATATATGGAAAAAGACGAGAGAAAAAAATATAGTCGGTTAAGCCTGACCATATAACACCCTACACCATTGTGTTCTTATAATTGGGGGAGGGGTATTTTATTAGACTTAGAACTCAATGTGGATCGATACTCAAATTAAGTGTAAAATAAAATATACGAGTACAGAATATTGCGGCGAAGATAACATTTATATGAATTTATTCACTTTTGGGTGATTTCCGAGAGGAGGGCCTTATATGGGAGAATGGTAAATTATGGATCGATCTTTGGCACTACCATTTATGGTTATATAAAACTTATTTGTGTCGAATATTAACTTGATACTAACATTTTAGTGGGATTTATGCCCGTTAAAGTGATTTTCTGAAAAGAGATTTATATGGGAGCTATGGTCAATTATGGACCGATATTTCTAAAAATCGGCTTTTAGGCTTTTATAAAACTAATATGTGCTAAATTTCATTAAATATTGCTATATTTAAGTGATTTATGATCGTTGAACCCTTTTACGGGAGCTAGGTGAAATAATGGACCAATCATAACCAATTTCAATAAGCTTCGTCCGTGACTGTAAGGAACCTGTGTGCCAAATTTCATTAATTTTTGTTTAAAATTGCGACCTGTAGTTTGATTACAAGGTTTACATGGACGGACAGACGGTCAGACAGACAGACGGACGGACGGACGGACATCGTTAAATCGACTCGGAAAGTGATTCTAAGCCGATTGATATAAATTAAGGTGGGTCTTAGATCAATATTTTTGGGTGTTACAAACATCAGCACAAACGCATAATAACCTCCCCCCCTATGGTGGTGTAGGGTATAACAAGTTAAATATTGTAGGAAAAAAATAAATAATAAAACAAGAGAATTTATAAAGCATCATATGTATGAATGTGTATAGGTAATGAGTGTGTGCATATTTATATGTGGAAAGAGAACCAAAAAATAATAAGTTTTTTTTTTTTTTTTGTTGCTGTTATGTTTTTACTTTCGCCTCGGGACTTAGTTATTTGTGTTGTTCTCATGTTTTTGTATTTCCTGCTGCTGTTGCTGTAGCTCATGTTGTTATTTGTTGCTGTTGTTTCCTTCTTGTTCCATTTGTTGTTAAACATGGTGCAAAAGGAAGAAAAAAAAAAAAAAAAAAGAGAAGAGAAGAGAAGCTCACAAAATAATTTAAAATATTTACCTTGATTAAAGTTAAATTTTTGTGCAACAAAAATTTGTAGTTTTTGTTATTTTTGCACAATATATTTAAACCAGAAGCAATTTGCAGCAAAATGCATTTGAAAAGTTTTAATTTAGAGAGTTATGTATTGTAAACACTCAACTTGAGACAGCATAAGACCAGACGACTAATAAACCAACAAAGAGATTTAAATGAAATAGTTCAAAAGGATAATAATAGTTTAAATTAAAGGGTAATGATAGGAAAATGTTTTTATTTAAATAAAATAATTTTTATAATATGTTTGAAATCATATAAAAAGTTCTTTAAAAACTAATTTAAATTCATATTATTTCTCTTAAACTCCCTTAAATTTTCCCTTAAATTTAATGTTTAATAAACATGAAAATATAGTAAAATATGAAAACTGTAAACACTATTATAAGTTCATCAATCATCAAACGATTTTACATGATTTTCATTGACAATTTTGCTGGCAGCACAAAAAAAAAAAAAAAACACAAATATTAGTGTAAATATATGAATAAACAACATTCACACATACACACACAAGGAACACATCATAACCCTTGATGTTTTCCTGAGATAACTGCCACCCACATACACATACAAATATCGTATTTTTTTTTTGACATTAAAGATAAACGCGTTAAAATGTTTTAACCAACATCACTATAGACTCCAGACTTCTCTGTTCCCACCCACAGCGAAAAAACATTTGGCATCTTGCATGCAACCAAAAATAACAGGATAATGCATCAAATATCACAGTGATATATTTTTTTTTATTTGTAATATTCATACGTTCGTGTTTCATGTTCATTTGAAAAATACAATATTTTTCATTTATCATTTATAAGCAAAAGTATGTTGAAGAGAAATTCAATGTATTTGAAGGTATATAAATATTCGTAAATAAATGTATGAATGAATGAATGCATTTGCTATAAACTTGAGTATTGAAGTATTTTTGTTTGATTGTGTGTAGGTATGTTACAATGTGTGATAAAACATACTTTTTTTTTCTTTTTAACATCAGTTATCATCTCACACAGACTGGAAGAGAAGATGGAGTGAGGCAAGGAAGTATGTTTGAAGGAGTGAGTGACTGAGTGTACGTGTATAAATGTTTAAATGAAAAAGCGCGTTTTGATAGAAACATGAGACAAATAAAATGAACAAAATAAAAGAACTTAAATTTAAGAGAGTAACCTAAAAGGACTCAATTACTAACAATGGATTTGTTTTGTTAAACTAAAATTATTTTCAGAAGAAAATTTACTACTATTTCATTAATGAAGAAGAAATTGTTTTAATATATTAGTTTGTCATATGAATTGGCCCCATATGAATAGATTTAGCTAAAATTCGTTTCGATTCTGAGTCGATTTAACGATGTCCGTCCGTCTGTCCGTCCATGTAAACCTTATAATCAAACTACAGGTCGCATTCGGTACAAAGGTTTCTTATAGTACAGGGACGAAGCCTATTGAAATTGGTTATGATCGGTCCATTATTTCACCTAGCCCCCATACAAATGTCCTCCCGGAAAAGGGTTTAACGATCATAAATCCCTTAAATATAAAAATATTTTAATGAAATATACGTATACGTTTCATATAAGTCTTAATAAGTATGCCGATTTTTAAAAAGATCGATCCATAATTAACCATAGCTCCCATATAAACCCCTTTTCAGAAAATCACTTTAACGGGCATAAATCCCATTAAAATGTTAGTATCAAGTTAATATTCGACAAAAATAAGTTTTGTATGAACTTAAATGATAGTGCCAAATTTTACAAAGATCGGTCCAGAATTTACCATAGCTCCCATATAAGGCCCTCTTTCGGGAATCACCCAAAGTTGAATTAATTGATATAAATGTCAGCATCAACGTAATATTCTGTATTCGTATGTTTTATTTTACACTTATGAGTATCGGTCCACATTTGACTCCAAGTCGAATAAAAGACCCCTACCCGAATTATAATGTACACAATGGTGTAGGGTATCATATGGTCGGGCTTGACCGACTATATCTTTTTCTCTCGTTTTATTTTGTATTAAAAAAAAAAAAAAACAAATTTAAAAATGAAAAGTGAAATTAATTTTAATTCACAATAGTCACATATGTTAAGAATAGTTTTTTTTTTTTAAACAGTTACGTGTACCAATATACTCAGTAACTGCAATCGAATTATAAAATAGTTTTGGTAACCTACCAAATTCGATTGGCAACAAATTTGGTTGCCACAACGAAACTGTTTTCTATGTGTATTAATAGCATATGCTTACAGGCTAAGCTTTAATTTTAAAATCATAAAAATATGATTTCTTTATTCAAATTTAAAAAAATGGACATATGACTATGTAATCTAATTAAATTTTTAACAAATATTGCATTTTTGACTAAATTAACTTAAAGTGTATGAAAACACAATTTAAATGTTTTTTTTTTTTTTTTTTTTTTTTAAATTAATAAAATCGGACATCTATGTAGTGAGATTTATATGTTTAAGTTGCACACTCTTTTAGTAAACGTACAAAAATTTAAATATTAAAAGAAAATAATATTTTGTATAAGAAAAAGTGAAATTTTAAATGATAAAATGATAAACATATCTCTCACAAAAAATAAACCTAAGTTGAATTATTAAATCACTTTTTAAAGCTGAAATTAAAAAATTCAAAATCGGAGGATTTTCAAAATTGAATCTAAAAATGCAGTTGCATCTAAAATGCATTTAATGAAAAACTAAAATTACTTATTAAATTTATTATAAGACAGGACAAATGTAAAAATCTAATGCATTTCAAATAATGAAAATCCGATAAGAAATTTTTTTTTCCAAGATTTTGCCATAAAATTATTTATTGAAAAAAAAAAAAAAAAGTAAAAGGGAAAATTATTTATTGGCAAAGGAGCCAGTGTTTCGTTTGCTGTGTGGCAAGTGGCACCATCCTGTTGGAACCATATATCGTCCAGGTCCATAACATCAACTTCTGGCCACAAGAAGTCCGTTTTCTACATGATATAACGAACACCATTCGCGGTAACTGCTTGGCCGACCTCATTTTCAAAAAAGTACGGCCTGATGACGCCGCCTGCCCATAAAGCGCACCGCGATCATGAACAGGTGTTTTCACATTTTCTACAGACCCGGTTTGATGAAATTTGCGCCCAATTCTCCCAATTGTGAACACATTTGGTCGATTATGATGATCAAAAAATCACAAAGTGCACGAAATGTATTTTTATTTGAACGCCCATATTCGTAAAAAGCTTAAACAATCTTAACGCGCTGCACATTGGGGTAAAAGGGGTCGAAAATGGCGCTTAATTCAGGGAAAGGTGATATTAATATTTTAATGATCACGTTTTATTTTTTTTTTTATTGATTATTAGGTAAAAAAATCAGTTTTAGAATTTTAAAATTTTTTTGAGCAGAACGGTAATGTCTGTCCGTCCGTCTATACAATAGAGATAAATAGGTCGAAAATTATGCATTATTCAACACTTTAATAATCACGTTTAACTTTTCTGTTTATTAGTAAGTAAAAAAATTATTTTTAGAATTATAAGATGTTTTTTGGCTGAATGGAAATGTCCGTCCATCCGTCTATATGACGCTTAATTCAATGACCACTTTCTATTTTTTCTATTTATTAGTTAATGAACGAATGCATTTTTAGAATTCTAAAATATTTTTTGGCAGCATGGCAATGTCAGTTCATCTGTCTATACATTTGGGTTAAATGTGTCGAAAATTCCACTTAATTCAGGGAAAGGTGACATCAAAATTTTAATACCTTCATTTGGTTTTCAGAAACAGACAGCCAGCCAGACGGACGGACGGACATCGTTAAATCAACTCAGAAAGTGATTCTGAGTCGAACGGTATACTTTTTTCTATGCGTTATAAACATCAGCACAAACGCATAATACCCCAACCACCTATGGTGGTGTAGGGTATAACAAAATGTTTACGATAGAACTCACTGCGAAACAGAGTTCATAATAAGTAGCGTATAATTATTAAAAATTATTAATATATTAATCATAAGATTACAGGCTTCTTAATTTACTTGTTTTTATAATTTTTTATTATCACATAAAACCGTAACAAACTCAACAATACCTTACAGAAAAACATATCAATTTTATATTTTTAAATTATTAATAAATTAATAAAATACGAATTTTATTTTTAATTATTTTTCAAACAGCCCTCATATAGAAACTATATTTCAAATAATAACATCGCATACCCACAAACATAACCAAGCACTTCTCTATCCTTTATTTTAAATCCACACATATGCACACATTCTTATTTAAAGAGAAACTCTCTTTTTCTCATATTGAATAACCATTAAATATAAAACTTGTTTGGTTTGTTGCATTCATAGTTGTTGCTGATGCATTGAAGTTGTTGTCAATGCTGATGATGATGAACTGTCGCCATTTTTTTTCTTTACTGTTTCCATATTTGTTAGAGCTAGTGCGTATGTAGTACATATGTGTTTGTAAGCTGATGTTGTTTACTACAAGTACATACTTGTATGTAGTAGTAAAATAGTTTTTTTTTTTTGTGTGAGTTTTGTTTGCGCTCGTATGCTTATAAATTGCATATGTCTGCTATAAAATGATAACATTTTATTTACTTATGTTTTTTTCTTTTTTTATTTTCATTTTGCTTTATGTTTGTTGTGCTCTGCTTGTTAATGTGAGTTCGTTACTTATATAATATGTTTTTCCTTTTTAGTTTTAGCTTAAAGCAAAATTATAAATAAATTGAATAGATTTTTTTCTAAAGCAAGAAATAAGATTTATTGATGTTTATTTATAAATATTTAAACTCCTTTTGATGGTATTACTTAGAGAAGGAGAGAGAGAGAGAGAAAAATATTAATATTAAATTTTATACAGATATGTTGTTTATTTGCTTAAATTTTCGCTTTAATATATAAAATTATTTGTAAATTGTGTTTTGTTTATGGGAAACAGTTTGTGTTACTTTATAGTAAATCACAGTCTTATTGTGTGAATTTCTGTTATAGATTTTCTTGATAAATTAACAACCATTAATGCCCAAAATTAATGGTGTTATATCAGTGATGACTAAAATTGTTTCACGTTTTAATCATTAAAATCATATGCTGCAAAAGTGAGGATACAGGTCCCTATATATTTAACACAATAGGGTAGCCATTAATGTAATAATAAGGATTCCTTGTTGTCTTTATTAGTTTATACAGGAATTTGTTTGTAAATCTTTGTTAACTTAATAAATCGTGTAAATTATTTTCAATTAAAAACCAAAACCTTTTGCTTTATTTATTTATTGTTTCTTCCTATTCTTTTGTAAATTATTATTTTTTTATACAACATTAGTTCAATTGTTAGTGTAAACCCTAAATATAAATATGAACTTTGTACACAGATGTTTAATATCATAGTTATTTATAAAACAAGTGTATGTTTGTTTATCACTGTTATAAGAACAAGTATAACAACAGCTACTACTACTACTACTACTAGTGAGATAACAGTGACTATATTCACTCAATAACTTTAGCAACTTTATTAAATCAATAAACATAAACAAACACATGCACTTACTCTTTTGTATGTCACACAGACAAACAGACAATGTTTATTGCTTTATATATGTATGTAAGTATGTGTGTATGTGTATGTGTTTAAGAGTATTTAACTCCAACCACTCTATTGTCACCATCATCAACAATTTTTATCATTATTATCACAAGTTGTCTTTATATTGTTGTCATTGCTGTTATTGTTAGTATTGGTGTTGGTTATTTGTTGCTGTTGTAGTAGGGTCATTAAGTGGATTAAGTACAACCATCAATAGCATATGTTGCCATTGTTTACACACTTTATATAGCTACCTCTCTTTCGCTATTTCTTCATATTTGAGTTTATATATTTGTTGCTTTTTTAAGGAATGTTCTTTTCTTTTTTCTTCATTAAATTTATATCAACAACTGTAAGACAAATTTCTTGTAAGAGATGGTAAAGTGTAAGAAAAGTGAGTGATAAGTCACTTGCTAAAGTGAAAAGAATTTTTTTAAAAATATAAAACAAAAAATCACAAAAACTTTAAAATATCAATATTTGAGCTTTAATTAAAAAAAAAAAAAAATAAATTTTAAAATAATTAACGTTTGTTAAGTCTATATTAGTAGCTATTAAATACAAATATAAAATATATATATTTTTTTTAAAATAAGAAGAAAAAAATTTTGTTTAAAAAATGTCGCTATGATATGAGAGTTAATATACATTTACGTGACTAAATAAAAAAAAATTGGTATTGATATATTTATATCCATCAAAAAGATGGGGGTATATTGTTTTTATCATTCCATGTATAACATGTCGAAGGAATCATTAAAGACCCCACAAAGTATATATTTTCTGAGTCCTGGCTAGATTCTGAGTCGATTTAGTTATGTCCGTCCGTCTGTTGAAAACAGGATAGGGCTCGAGCGGGACAACTAGGGGGACGAAACTTGGCACAAATATTTATCTATATACTAGCTAATACCCGGTGTGCTTCGCCACCACCCGAAATGAAATACATAGTAATTAAGGGATTAAAAAAATATATTTATTTATTAATTAAAATTTTTCTTAAAACTTAGTTCTTATTATAAATTCTTTTGATGTACAATATATATAGTTTTCATACTTGACCTTATTGTAATAAAATATAAGCATTTAACATATAACATTTTTCTTATTAAATAATTCTTATTCTAATGCCTTACACAATATTTTTTGTTTTTCTTTCTGGTGCTTTCCCACTCGCGAACATGCGACGTAAAGTTGTCCGTGTGAGAAACATGGATTTTCTAAATTTAGGCCACAAACTTGCAAAGACTGACCTTGAGCTTTATTAATAGTCATTGCAAATGCTAAGCGAATAGGAAATTGCAAGCGCTTGAAATCGAATGGCATTTCCGATGTTGTCATCGGAATACGTGGCAGCAATACATCTGTTCCCTTAAACAAATACAATCAAATACAAATTTGAGCATTCCAACTCCAATAGTTTCCCAGATATACGAATTTTTGCATTTAATTCATATGGGAGGTACCATGCCCCCTACTTCTAGTCCGCCCATATTTTTCTTAAATATTAATATTGATACCAAAGTGGCTCCGACAAAATTTTAGAACTCTAACTGTTATATTTTCTCAGATATGATAATTTAATATTTTCTTTATATGGGCGGTACCACGCCCACTATTGCTAGTGTATCAATTTTTGTCCAAAATATTTATATTGAAGCTAATACTAGTCGTACAAAATTTGAGCTCTCTAACTTTTATAGTTTCCCAGATATAAAATAATTACGCCCACTATTTCTTTTCCGCCCATTTTTGCACAAAATGTTCACATTGACACTTAAGTTTATTGTACAAAATTTGGGAAATGTAACTGTAATAGTTTCCTAAATTTACGGCACTTGGTATTGGCAAGCAATATTAGGCTTGGGATGTGTCACACCCCCTATTGCTAGTTCGCCTATTGTTTTCCAGAATGTTCATATAGGTGTCAAAGTTGTTCGTGCAAAATTTGAGGACTCTAGTATTACCAATTTCTGAGATATACTACTTTTAATAGTTATTTAGTAAGTGGGCGTGGTACCTCGCCCACATGGAATTTCAAAATAAAGAGTAGCTTATTTTTCCTTCCAGGCATATAGGAACACACTGTGAAAAATTCAAGAAAATCGGTTTAGCCGTTTAGGCGGCTATATACTTCAAACAAACATACATACATATATACATACATACAAACACACATTAATTTTTATATATATAGATCAATCTTCATATTCTAAAATTTTCCTAGAAACGTACACCCCCGAGATGGCCAACTTTGGAGGATCGCCCTGACCTGTTAGGAACTTGTACCCATCCAAATGAACTTGAAAACAACTCAACTCTGACCATGTGAATGCTGTCTTTAAGGGTTAAAAAGTTACAAAATTATTTACAAAAAAAAAAAAAAAAGCGTTTTTAAACCACTGTGCATAATTTTTTATTTTACTCAATAGTTAACAAAATTTCATTAAAGAAAATTAAATTTTTTAAAGTTGCATTTTTCAGAAAATCATAAAAAGTTTAAAATGATAGAAACTTTTTAGAAATATTAGTATTTATATTATTAATTTAAACTGAAACTATTTCCTTAATATTTTTAAAATGTTCTTTTAACGAACACTTGACCATCACTAATTTTACTCTCCTCTATAATAAACAACAAAAAAGTAAAATATGTAGCTATAAAAAATTTCAAAACTTGTCGTAATAATGAAACAATTTCATTTGTCTTTGGCTGCTAACAATTTTTTTTGCTGTTTTTTTTTTTTTATTTAACTTAAAATCATGTTATTTCAAATTTTCATTTCCTGTTGTGTATTTTTTTTTTTTTTTGGAAAATAATTTAAAATTTTGTTGCTTATAGTTATCCAAAGACTAGCAGACAGACAGCTGTATGTAATGGTATTGAGAACAAATAATTTTTCTCATTTTAAGCTTAAAAAATAAACATGTATAGAGAAAATTGAGTTTAACTAATATTTATTGAAAAATTGTTTCATACTTGTTATAATGATAACGTCTAAAGCAATAACATGACAAAGTAAGAGTATGTATGAAAGTAAAAAAAAAAATATAGTATCTATTTTTGTAGAAAGTAGTAGTTCAGTTTTTATTTTTTTAGCTTTTGTTACTACTACTACTACTACTACTACTACTACTATATAAATATTTTGATATCATGTTATTGACATCAACAAATGAGTTTAAATAAATAACTTGCAGCTCAATGAATTGAAAATTTATTTCTTTATTAAAAAAGAAGATAGAAAAAAGAAAGAAAAAGTATCTTTTACTATTTATAACATTTATAGAGAAATGTTTTTGTGGCGGAAATTTTATTTAAAATAACTTTTCTATTTTACTTTTGCTTTTTGTTAAAAACAATTTTTTTTTTTATAAAAAAAAAAAAAAAATATTCCCCTTGTTTTTTTAAGAATTTATTTCGTTTTTTAAAAATATAAATAAATATATCATCTTCATTTGATAAATATCTTTCATATTGAGGGTTACTCTTTCTTCCTTTTATTTCTGTTATTTGTGTATTTGTGTTATTATTTTAACATTTTAAATATGTTTTTTTTTAGTAAATGAAGTTTTCATTTTTCTTTTGTATATTTTTTCACTTCCTGTTTTATTTGGTTTCATTTCACTTTATTTTTATTGGTGTTCAGTGTATGTTACTTGGTTGAATTCATTTTGCTTTTTCTTCATTTATTTTTGTGAAAAATTAAAACATCCGTTTTCATTTAAAATAAAATTTATTATTATTCATTTTTATTCATTATTTCTTATTGTAGAATTGTTAAGGTTTTTTGTTTTTGGTTTATTTAAAGTTCTTAAATTTGTTTGGTTATAAATAGTAAAAGGGAAAGTTTTATTATTTAGTTAAGGCAAAACACAGTGGACAAAATTCTAGAAAATTTAGGATTTTTATTATGAAATTCATAAACTTTCTGCACAGGTTTTTAAAACAAAATGTTATGGGAATCTATAGAGGTTTTTATGTCTCAATAGTGGATCTTTAAAGAGTTGCAACATAAGTATTTAACTAGTTTATTATAACAAATTAACTCTATAATTTTACAGATTTTTGGAATTAAAGTAACATTTTTGTAAAAAATTCGTTTTTGGAAAAACTATAAATATTTGATCTGTAATAAAATCTTTGTTTGTTAATATATCTTAACGAAATTATCAGCTATTGTTGACTTTATCATTTAAAATGGTAAAATGTAGAAAAAATTAAGATTTATGTAAAAGGAAACAAAAAACTTACAAAAATCCCAAAAATGGAATTTTTTTTTCGAATTTTGCCCATAAAGTCCTCAATTATTACCGGCTTGGAAAAATTCATTGGCAAACTCTTTGGAACACATCAAGGTTTCCGAAACTGCATTCAGTTTGAAGAACTAGCTTTTGGGATTTTAAAACATATAGACTAAGGTAAAAAATTTGCTTTAAAATTTTGTATGTTTTTAAAGAAATTTAATTTTATAGAACAAAGTGTGTAGACACTAATAACTTTTTGCAATTTTCAAAATCGTTTATTTTTAGACCCTGAAGTTTCTAGTTTCTACTATTCGATAGAAAAATTTCAGAATATCGGTTAAAACTAAAAACTGAACCAAGATTTGGCAAAATTGAGATAATTGAAATTTCAAATGCAAGCAATTTGGAAACTATAAGAGTCCGACCGAACACACATTTTCAAACTAAACCCGAGCTTTTTGTTATAGGTGCAAAAAAATAACTACTACAAATACTTTTTAGACGCTGCATAAAAATAAAATAGAATTTGAAAATGTAGTTGTATTTTGAGAAGTTAAAGTTGTAATCATAAACATTTTGTTTTCTTTTTTAAACTAATTACACTGGTCAACAAAAAAGTTCTCCCCCATAGACGAATCTGCTTTCAGTTTTTTCCATCAGGTCTGGATTTTTTTTATGGGCGTTCCTCAAACTTAATTTTTTTATGTGCTCAATAGTTTCGGAGTTATTTGGAAATAAGTGTCCGAAAAAAATAATTTTCATGCAAAATTTTAGATTTTTTTTGCTTTTAATAAATGAAAACATCCAAATGTTATAGTTTATCATCTTTATCTTAAAGCTGGTAATGCTGCGAACAAAATAAGGTATGCATCTTCAAAATTAATGCATAAGTCGTGATTTTATTCACAGTTAAGTAAAAATACCCATGTCACATACAATTACGTAGAAATATAGTAGTTGGCAAAAAAAAAAAAAAAAAAAAAATAAAAAAATTTATTGAAACAAAAATAGGTGGACTATGTGGATTCTGACGAGTTAAACAAAAATCTGCATTCACTTTTTTTCTATTGGGTACTGATTTTTTTTTATGTGCATGACTAATATCATCACCTTATTCAGCGGATACACTATAAAATTCGAGAATGGTTTGTCGAACTTAGGCTATAACTCAAGAACCCTTTTGATAAGTGATACATCTAAAGGTGCATACAAAAATTGTCTTCAAGGTATATCAACAATATTTTTCATTCGCTTAAGAGTTTGAGAGTTATAGATCAAAATTTTCACTACTTTTCAAAAAAATAAATTTTAAAATTTTCGGTACTAATTAACGAATAACTACAAAAATGTTAAGTGGACGAAAAATTATATAAATTTAAATCAAAGACAATTTAAGTCGCTATATATTAAAGTTCAATTTATCTTAATTGGACAAACTGTTCTCGAGTTATACAAGTGTGACTGCCTAAAGGCGTGGTCATAGTAATCATGCCCATAAAAAAAAATCAATGCGTGATAGAAAAAAAGTAAAAGCTGATTCTTATTTAGCACGTTGAATTCCATCTAATCCACATATCCTTTTTTATTTAAGACGAAAATTTTTTTTTATTTCTACTTAGCTATAGGTATGCATCGGTATCCAAACTTAACTGTGAATCCAATCAAGATTTGTGCATCAATTTTTACAATATGTGGCTTTATTTACTCGCAGTTTTGCCAGCATTGAGATAAAGGTGATAAACTTAAATATTTTTGATGTTTTCACTTTTAAAAAAAAGTTTTAGTAAAAAAAAGAAGTCTTGAATTTTGCATGAAAAAATTTTTTTCCGACACTTTTTTCGAAATATCTCCTAAACTATTGAGCGGATAAAAATTTGATAGTAAAGTGACTTAAAGCCAATGTTATTCCACATATTTTGGTGTATTATTTATATAAATCGTGCATACCGTTCTCGAGTTATAGTGAAATATACTCGAGTAATCGGCATATTTAGAGCGCAATATTAGAAACGCCCATAAAAAAAAATCCCGACTTGATGGAAAAAAAAACTGAAAGCATTTTTTTTTTCGAAGGAGCTCAAAAAAAATTTTTTTGTCGACCAGTGTTATCATCCTTTTCGTTGTGTTTTTTTGTAGTCATTATGTTTTTATGCTTCTGGTGATACAAATACCTGTTAAATTCAGATTTAATTAAAAGTTCGGTGTTCGGTAAAGTTCGGGCAAAAAATTGCCGAATTTCGAACACCCTCCGAACATCACTTTTGACCGAACACTGTAGCCGAACCTGAACGTTCGGTCGGTTATTAAAAATAAATTACACATACCAACATGTTCTTCATTAGTCTTATCGAAAGCTTTAAGAAGACAAAAACGATGACAATTTGTCTATGTCAGAGGTATCCTATTTTGAGCCCTAATAGCTCTGCTCCTGAAGAGTATATGGGGCCAACTTCCAAGCTTAAAATTAAACACTTCTGCTATGTCGATTAGAAGTAACAGATTTATTTCCGAAAAATTTCGATACTGCCCCACTGTTCGTTATAAGCTTCAATCGTAGGCCTATTTTTGCTACAATGCGGGCCTCATAAAGCCCTTTATAAGCTCCAATTATTAGTATTCATTGAGTGCTTTATAGAATTTAATTTGAGCTTTAATCGTTTAATCGTTAGGTTTTTATAGGTAATTTATATGCTTTAATTTTTGGCCTTTATATACCATTTTATAAGCTTAAGACGTGGTTAATTGTCAGTTTTTATTGAGTCCTTTATAAACATAGATCGTAGGTTTTCATTGATTTATTATTAGCTTTATTTGTAGTTCTCTATAGAGAGTTTTTATGAGGTCCTTTATAGGTTCCAATTGTTGGTCTTTTTTGAATAATTTATAAGCTTAAATCGTGAGTTTAATTTTATTAATTTAAGTTATTGGTCTTTATTGAGTCTTTTGTAAACTAAAATCGTAAGTTTTCATTAAGTTCTTTATTAACATCAATCGTAGGTCTTTATAGAGAGTTTCATAAGCTTTTATCATAGATCTTTGTTAAGTCCTTTATAAGCAACTGTTTTTTCTTTCTTTTTTAAATATGTTATAAGCTTCATACGTAAGTATTCCTTAACATATCTATTACCTTTAGTTATTGATAGTTATTAAACCCTTTTTAAACTTAGATCGTTAGTTGTTATTGCATTCTTTATAAACTTCAATCGTAGGTCTCTTTGGAGAATTTTATAGGACTTTATAAAGTCCTTTATAAGCACCAATTGTTGTCCTTTTTTGAATATTTTAAAAGCTTCAGTTATTGATCTTTATTGAATCATTTATACATCTAGATTATTGGTTATCATAGTGTTTTTCCTTTTAAGTTTTAATCAAAGGTCCTTATAGAGTTTTTTATTAGCTACAAATAATGGTTTATAAAGTCCTTTACAAGTTTCAATCATTGATTTTTACTAATTTATGTTTAAACTTCAATAATAAGTCTTTTACAAGTCCTTTATTAGCTTAAATCCTAAGTTGTTATATAGTATTTTAAAAGATTAAATTGTAAGTGTTTTAAGGCTCGTTTATAAGATCTAGTAGTTCTTTATATACTTCCATATAGTACTTTTTTTTTAGATTCACTCTTTGGTCCCATTAAAATGTATCATAGATTTTATTTTAACCTAAATAAATAGTCCTTTAGAAGCATTAAGTGTAATTTCATAACCATCCTATATAAACACTAATTAATGGTCATTCTAAAATTATTTATAATATAATCCTAGATCTTTAAAAAGTTTACTATAAACTTCAATTCAAGATCCTTTATAACATTTTCAATTTGTCCTTTTAAAAATCTTACTAAAATTATTTAATATTACACTATTTTATCTCACTTTTTAACCACTGTCCTGCAATTTTACGGTTTCTTAATTAACATTAAGGATTATTGTTACTTTAGTTGTTTTTGTTTTTACTTTCTGCTAAATTGCTTCTCATGCTCATTTTGTAATTTCTTTCGTTATTGCTTCATGGTTCTCTGGCTTTTATTAGACAACCTTCAGGTGTTTGTCTTAAATTTTCTCCTACTTTGCAGCAGACCTTCACATACACACACAAACTTAAATATAACCTTTTTTATTAACAACATTCATAAATACAATTATGGCTAAAAGGCTACTAAGTAAGTAAACTGACGCTGTTGCTTCTGTTTTCACTTTAACTTTTCTTCTTTAGTCTGGTTCCTATTTGTGAAAAGAAAATGTGAACTTTTGCACCTTCTGCTTCCTCAGTTTTCTTGGACAGCAACAGCAGCAGTAGCAAAAATAACAATGTAATAAGATAATAAAATTAAGTAATAAACACAATAATGTTTTTTTTTCATGTACTTTCTTTAAGGCTAAGAAAATAATGAATAAAATTTTATGTAATGTTTAAAAAAAACCTTAGCATTTTTTTTTCTTTAGCACACCATCAAAAACAATTTTAAAGTCTGCTGGTTTAATAACCTTGTGCATAAATTTAAAGTCATTCGTCTATAAAATAACAATTGTTAAGAAAATTTAATGTTTCAAAAGTTATTTCCCTTTATTTATATATAACTTTTATACTTTGTGGTGGCCTGGCCATAAGATATTTGCAAAACAGACATCTGTTTATTAATTTTAATTAACCATTTTATTTATTTATTTTTTTTTGTTCATTTATCTGCCGTTTAATATATCCTTTTACCTGTCTTTGACACCTGTTTTTGGTTTTTTCTTCTCTTTTTTTTCTATTAATAAGCTTATTCAATTAAGTCTTATTTGATGACATTTGCAATTATTATTATGATTGTCATCATCATAATCATCTTTGTCTTTGTTGTAGTCAAAAACATTGTCATTCTAGTTAAGATTATGGCTGAAATGTTGAAATAAAAATTGTAATACAACTTTTTCCGTCTTTTTTGTTAATTTGATTTGGTTTGTTGGTGGCATTAATATGTTGTACATGTTGTTATAAATTGTTTAAGGGAATGAAGGAATAAATGCAAAATAATCCCAGGGATAACATGAAATTATATTTAATTTCTTTATTTGTTTTTAGGTATGAAATGATATATGTTTGGTGGGAAACAATTTAAAAGTAGAAAATTTTATTATCAAGATGGTCCAAAATTTTGGAATTCAAACAAGAAACTTAATGAAGATCTACAGTTAAAACTTATTAAGTTAAAGCATATTATAAAGGATATTATAAAGATTTAGGGTAAAAGTTATAAAAGATTTCATAAAGTACAACAATTGCAGCTCACAATGGACTTTATAGACTCGTATGATTGCAATTGAAAAAGATCTTTATTTTTGACCTATAATTACACTTTAAACTACATAATAAGGACTCACAATTGGGGCAACTAAAGGACTTTAAAAACATCTGCAATTGAAGATTGTAAAATTCTTAAAAGAGATTAAAGAATAATTAAAAAGAACGCTAAAAATCACCAAAATGATGTAAAAAAAAATACAAAAAATTTGCCAAAAGGGGAAAAATCTTTAAAAACGGATAAAACGCCAAAACGAAAAAAAAAATCCGAAACAAAGATTAAAAAAAGCAAGCAAAAAAATTAAAAGAAATCTAAAAAGAAGGAAATCCTTCAAATCAAAATGTCGACGAAACTTAAAGAATCGCTAAAATGGAAAATAAAAACGCGGATATTGAAAAAAAGGCTAAAAAAAAGAACACCAGAACGGGAAAAAAATCGTCAAGACGGATATAATTGACAAAACGGAAAAAAGCACTATAAATGCAAGAAAATTGTCAAAACGGATAAAACTCGATAAAATCTAGAACAAAATTTCAAAAGTAAAATCCACAAAAACTAGAAAAATAAAAAGACAGGAACCCTAAAGTGAAAAAAAACACCAAAATGAAGAAAATTTCTAAAGCTAAAACGGCAAATATCTCAATACGTAAATAAAAACCAAAAAAATAACCCAAAATTAAAAAATCGCTAAAATTAAAAAAAACTCCAAAACGTAGAAAACGCTAAAAGGAAAATTTCGCCAAAAAGGAAAAAATACACCAAAATAAATAAAACTCGAAAAAACTCTTTAAAATAAAAAAAAATCTCCCAAACGAGAAAAAAAAAAAAAAAAAAAACGTTTAAATGGAAAAAGTTACAAAATTTCCAGGACGGTAAAAACGTAAAAAATAAAAAAAAATAAAACGTCAAAATTAAAAAAGTATTCTCAAAACGGCAAAAATCTCAAAAAAAAAAAAAAAAAAAAAAAAAAAAAAATGAAAGAAATTTCCGAATTAAAAGAAGCCGCCAAATACTAAATTAATTGCTAATAGGAAAAGAAAAAAAATTATAAAAATAAAGAAATTACCAAAAACAAAAAACTCAGCAATGAAAAGATCTCCAAAACAGAAAAAAGGTAAAACGAAAAAATCGTAAAACAAAAATACTCAACAAAATGAAAAAATTGCTATAAAAAAAAAGCCAAAAACTAAAAACCTAGAAAAAAACGCCAAAAGGAAAAATTCTAACAAAAACTAAAATGAAAGAACTCGCCAAAAATGAAAAAAAAAAAAAAAACAAGAACAAATGAGAAAAAAATCTTTGAAACGGAAAAGCTTGCCATAAAGGAAAACAAAGCTAAATGAAAAAGGAAGTATTGAAAATTAAACGAGAAAATTAAAGAAAACAAGGGGAAAGAAATGAAATAACTTTTTATTTCTGCTTAAAAAAAATTAAAATCAAATTATTTAAAAAGCATTTTATGATTAATTAAACTAAAGCTTTTAAATAACTATTTTGATGACTAGTATAATTGAAGCTTGAGTTAGACTTTATAAATGCGCACGATTAAAACTTATTAAGGTCTAAATATAGGTTTAAGTGTAAAGCTTAAATTGAACCATATAAAGACCTAAAATTGAGACATATAACTCAGCGTTGACAACTTTTTTGAACCAAAACGCGCCGGACATCATTCAAAAACTCGCTAAATTATATTTAAATAATTTTTTTTTAGTTAAATATGTATTTTTTTATTAAAAAGAAAACAACTTATTACGTATATATTTGTTATTTTAAGTTCATGTGCAAATATTTAGTAGTTTTATGCAATTTTGATCATTTGATAAAATCAATATTTGAGATACAAAGAAAGGTATACATTTAATAATAACTTTAAGTTTAAAGATCTTACATTAATAAATATGTTAAATTTAAATATGAAGGTCTTAGGTACATCATTATACTGCTAACTTTGTGGCCAAATCCGAAGTTTTAAAAATAGTTTATATTTTACAACTTGTTTTTTTTTTTTTTTTTTCATTCCTTAAGTATAGAAATTGTGTGACCTAAAATATAAATATTTTGGAAAATAAATAAAAACAAATAGAAATCAAAATATATATCAATGGCAGAATATAGAAAATGTGTATTTTGACTCTTGGTAATTTTACATGAGAAGGAAAAAACGTAATAAAACCTAAGAAATTTTAAATACAAACAAAGTTATTATGCAGTTTCAATTCAAAACAAGGAGTGAAACTAATTCTGATTTTTATTTCTGGATTTTCCTAATCCTTAGAAAGTTATCTTAACGCGTTTTGTTACAGAAATTCTTGAAAATAAATGCAATGTTAGGGCTTTTTTCTGTAATTTAAGATTGGAATAAATTAATGCTATAATTGGTGTTTTAGATAACAAAAATTAATGTTTCAAAAGATCTAATAAAATAAATTTTCATATAAACGGTTGCAGGATTGTTTTAAGATATTGGAAATCGTTAAACTTTTTTAAATAAAGCTATTTTTTCTTTATAAATACAATCAGGGTAGATATATATTATATTCGTTTTTAAATAAATTATTCCAAATGACTCATATCCCAAGGTTCGAAGCATGTTTACTATGACATATCCAGTGCTTCTTCCTGAAATTTGAGATAATGTTTATAATGGGTGATGAACATGGCTTCCCAAGTTGCCTTGAAGGCTTGATATAAAGACCACTTTCCATTCGATTTTTTGGATTTTCATTTTGATTCTATTTGGCTTTGTTTGGAACATTTTTTGTCTTTCGAACATTATTTGAGTCACAATTTTCTTTTGCATAGTTCTTTCTATAAAACGAATTTAAAATAAGAATTTTTCAACACAAGAACAATCAGTATTTTGATATGCGAATGTTTCATAGAAATTATTTTCATTATAAATTCTAGAAAATTTCTTAAAAAATATGAAAATAATAAATCAAACTTCAAGTGAGTTGTGCTTTTTCTTTCAAAATATATTTGAAATAAGTTAGGCCTTTTAAAATGTTTATAAATTCATTATTTTGCAGTCATATCGCACTCAATTTTTTAAGAGACATGTTCTTGAAAAAAATAAATAAATAAAATCTGTATTTTCCTTGTTTTTTATATTTTGCATCCAAACAACAGTTTCTACTTGTTTGTCTTTAAAATTCAGAAAAATTAACAATAACTACTTCTGCGTAGGTAAAAAATTAGAAAAACATGATTAAAATCTGCAACTAAAAGTAACCGAACGCGCCAATTTAGCGCCTTTTTAAGAAAAAGCGCTGATATAATAAAAAGCGACTTTTGGGTTGCTGAAAAGCGCCAAATCTAGCGCGAAAAGCGCTGAATTGGCAACACTGATATAACTATTTCACTTTTAACAGATATTTATGGTTTATAACGAAATATATGACTCCACATTTATTTTTTTAAATTCATCCTTTTGTTTTATGTCGTTTTCTCTAACCCTGTCATTTAACCCTTTCCAAAAATGTTCATCATTCCTTTTTCTTTTATAATTCCCCAACACATCATAATAATTTTTAAACAATTCTAAACAGCAAAAAATAATTTCCTAAGAATTCTAAACGTATTTTTAAACTAGTGAAAATAATGTGTTTTAAACAAAATTATGCTAATTTAAAACAACCAGTAACCAATAAATACCATTAAAGGAGTATGGGGAAGAAGGAAAAGGGATAAACGCATTACAATCTTAAGGAAAATAGAAAAACAAAAGAGAAATATAATGGTTGTGTAAAAGAAAAATAAAGTTTTTATATATTTTCTTTTGTAACAAACTGTGTGGTTAATATTTTTATAACTCCCATTTGGCCAACCTAAAATGGAAAAAGGATATTTTTATTTTTCTTTTGAAAAAAATATGTATAAAATAATATGTTAACGTTTCATTTACAACGGACAAAAATCAAGTGATGCATGGCATATTAATTTTGAATGGTTTGGTTTTCGATGTTTAAACCTTTTTGCTGTTTTTTTTATATATTTTTTTATTTGGTTTCAGCCATAAAACTTTTACTTGTTCTAGGGATCTCACATACACACACACTCTCTCTTTTCTCTGGGCAAATGTATTTGTTTTAAAAAATATTGTAGCATATTTATTTGGTTTGTTTTAGTAAGAGTAAATGTGTGTGTGACTGAGTATAGGTGTAACAGTGTAATCGTAATGCGTATGTGTAATATATATATATGTTGGTATTGGTAGCTGCTATTGGTATGAATATTTGCATGCTATAGTTGTTGTTTGTTTTTTAAGTTTTTGTATTGTTAAAATTACCCCAAGGAATAATATTTTCACTTTTAATATTATTTTCAACATTTCTGTTTTTCAGAGCAGAATATTTACTTTTTCCCAACTAACGACCCTGGCCAAAACAATTTAAAAAAAACCCAACCACTAACAATTGTTTTAAGCCAGAAGAGAGCAGCATATTGTTCACTAGCAGCAGCATTATAAACCATCAAGTTTATAGAAACCAATCATTTTTTTCTTTTTGTTGGTTTTATTTTATCTTTTCATCGTGTGGTCGTGTTATTTGCTACAAACCAATTTTTTCGAAAATTTATTGCTTTTCTGTTAACTTTTTTTTTTCTTTTTCTATAATTTACACATGAGTACAATTTTTTGTTGTTTATATTTGGGTTTGTTTTTTTATTTTTTATTTCATTTTATGTTGTTTAATGCTGATGCTAGTTGAAAAATATTGTAAAAAAAAATTGTAAACAACTTTTACAAGCTCTTGTAAATGTTGTTGGAATTTTTGAATAAATAATGTTTTTGTGTTCTTTTATTATACTTGAAAAATTAAGGTCAAACTTATTTGCCAACAACTCTTTTGTTTTGCTTTTTTTATATTCTGTTCTATATTTTAACATTAATATTTATTTGTATTTATTCATTTTTATTGGTTTTTTACTTTTTCTGTTATATTTAATCATAAGCAATTGTTTGCAGGTATGTTTAGGTGTAAATAGATATTTTTGAAAATTTTTAAATGTCATCAAGTTTCTTAAATTACTTTTATTGTTATAATTTTTTCACTTTTAAATCCTTTGTGGTTTTATATGCGTAAGCTGAAAATAATGGTTTTAATAGCACTTTGTTTCACTTTTTGTGACATATTTTATAGCTTTTACATCCTGAAGGATTTTAAGAAAAAGAAATATAGTTTTTCAGACCAATTATAGTTTTTACAAAATGCATTCTTAGCTTTTATATTATTTTACATTATATTTCGAATTAAGCTTTAATTGCAGGCCTTCTAAAAAAACGCCAAAAACAAAAAATATGGTAAAGAATTAAAAAAATTTAAAAAATTCCAAAATGCAAAAAGTCTTTAAAACGGAAAAAATCGCCAAAATGATAAAAATCCAAAAATGTCACAACGAAAAAAAAAAAACATCCAAATTGGAAAAAAATTTTAAAATGAAAAATATCAAGGACGCAAAAGTCATCAAATTGAAAAAAATCACAAAAAATAATCGCCAAATTCGGAAAGAGCAGCAAAAAAACAAGCGCGAATGTTATATTTGGCACGGCCGAATCTATATACCCACCATCAACTTTTTCAAATTTTACGTTATATGGGAGGGGGCGGTAAAGTGGGCGGACCACGCCCATTTTTTGTTTCCAAGTTTACATTGGTCCTTGAACTATTTGAACACAATTTCGTTGATTTTCACCTTATATGGGAGGTGGGCGGTAAAGTGGGTGGACCACGCCCATTTTTGGTTTCCGAGTTTATATCGACCCCCGAACTATACATACAAAATTTTGTTGTCGTACATGCTTTTATTGAAGAAATATCAGCAGAAAAGTATAAAACGGATACCCTGTGTTTTTAGTTTTTAGCCCATAACTTTTTTGTTTATTAACCGATTTTGCCCATTTTCAATCTCAAACAAAACTTATATAAGGCAAATATTTTGCTTAATTTTGTCCTTCTACGTTGTCCCGTTCGAGACCTATCCTGCTTTCAACAGACGGACAGACGGACGGACATAGCTAGATCGACTCAAAATCTAACCAGGACCCAGAAAATATATACTTTGTGGGGTCTTACATGATTCCTTCGACATGTTACACACGGAATGACAAAATTAATACACCCCCCATCTTTTTGATGGTGGGTATAAAAAACGGAAAAAAAATTATAAAAAAAAAAAAAATTACTAAATATTAAAAATATCTCCAAAACGGACAATATCTTCGTTAAAATGAAATAAAAACCCTTCCAAAATAAAAAAAATTTCAAATCGAAAAAAATCACTTTTGAATTCAGGATATAACTTACTTAACTTCAAGACTTACTACTCGATTTTTTGAAAAATTCTCTTTTTATAAAAACTATACAGTTTTCTGTAAGGGACTCTAAAGAAATCGTTGATTAAAATTTACTTATGTCGAATGATGTTTATAAAGATCTTTATAAAAGTCTGTTATTGAATCTTAAAAATTAATGATTGTAGTTTACAAGAGTCTTTATAAAGATTTATGTATCTTTAAAGTCCTCAGGAATTACTATTTGAAGAACTACAAATTTAGACTATAAAGAACTTAATACAAAGCAAAATTCTAAAGTGTTAATGAAATTTATAGTAAATTCCGTTTTAAGTTTTTAAAAGTATTTGGTAAGACTTATTTATCTTAAATTACTGGGTTTAAATACTTCCATTTGGGGTCATTATATAGTTTTTTTTAGAGACTCAAATTTTTAAGCTTAACAAATTGTCCAATTATTTGGAAACGAAGAGCATTTGCCACACTGCAATGCAGTACCCAATGTATTATCCTCCAGAAACTTCGCAATTAGCTACAATTTACTTAATAGCTGTAGATTGTTCATGATATTTATTTATTTTACATAAAATTCTATTGAACATAATAATTTCTGTTTATTTTTTCAGTTGCAGTATTAAAAAATAATAAAAAAAACATTGCATATAGGCAAGCGATTCTGCTCTCATAAGTTGGTGAATTTACCTCATGGCTAGGGGTAGTTTCGCCACTTTTCATCACTTCATAAATTCATAAAGAATGAACTTAAAAGTCAGGATTAAAATTAAGGCCAGTCTTTAGCACGAAAGAAAGTCTGCAGATATTGTATACGGTTATGAGAATAAAGCACTTTAAACAAAAATTGGCGAATACTCCTCCTACTATCCTACTTTAAAATTATTAATGTTATATCCATATACAGTATAGTTCAACTTTAATATAAATCTTAGATTTTTATTTAAAGTTTTATAAGATTTAATTTAAGGTTTTACCAAGCCAAAATTTAACTATAATCTTAGGTTTTTATTTAGTCCTTAATTTAAATCATTATATGATCTACCTTAAGCTTAATACATACAGCTTTTTATAGTTCTTAAAAAGTTTCAAATGAATATTTTTAATTAGTAAAATTTTAGCTTTGAACTTTATATAGTACTACCTCGGTGCACTTTGCTATCCCTTTAGAAGTGATAACTAAAACTTACTTTTAATGGGGACCACTACACCCCTTGAAGCTATCCGCCCTAATCAAAATTTTATATGAAAATTATATCTTCACATATATTGGCTCTGTATGGGCGCTAAATGATTGGATAATAGTTTCCACGAACTTTGAGTGTTCTCACTATAATTGTAATTCAGATATTCCTTAATAAATATTTGCCTTGTATGAGGAGTGCCATGTCCCCTGTTCCTACACGTCCGTTTTCATCCTAAATTTTGAAATTGTGGATGAAATTATTTCCTATGATCTACGTTTTTTAATATTTTCGTTATATGGGGAGACCATTTCCCCTGAAGATTATTCGTTGCGTATGATTAACGTATAATAATTTAATATAACTCATACTCATTATATTTTTCGTATAAACCTATTATAATTTTGCCTTCATTAAAATATTACAATTTTATATCTCTTTATCTTTTTTCAAACAATTTATGCTCATTTTCTTATCTGACCTTAAGAAATCTTTCAATATAATTAAATATAAATTTACAAAAAAGCCATAAATATTCCAAAGATTGATTGTGTTAGATATGATCAAATAACTAGTTAAAAGTAAATTTAATTTGCATTAAATTTAAATTATTTATGGCTTTTACAAAAAACCTCAACACACATATATTTATATATAAACAACATACAACTATACTTAATGCATTTTTCTTTAAACTACAAAAGTAAGAAATTGTAAAAAAAAAAAAAAAAATAGGGAACCATTGTTCGCAGACAGTAAAGAGCATAACAAGGCTAGAGTTACAGAGGAAAGAGAAGAGGTTATAGAGTATGTGTGTGCATCTTTAGGCTAACAGGATATTGTAAACATCAGGATATTAATTTAACATATGGACATACACTTGTGTTGTAAGGGTGCAATATGAGCCACTGACCAAGTTATTGTGTTGCAAAGATGGTTCTGGGTTTTTTTTATTTTTTACTTTTTTTATAAAATATATATCTGTATATGCAATCAATTGTCCGGGAATGTTACTTGGTTTAAAAAATAAAAAAAATTATCGTTAAAAAACAATGCAAATATACTGCCAACACTTGAGCTGGTTTGGTTGGTTTATCAAGTGCATATGTAAAAATAAATTTTTATATAAAAATTCACTTAAAAAAAAAAAAAAAAAAATCCTCAGTAGTAAGCCTTCCAGTTGAAGGAATAGTAGAGTTTATATTGTTAAGGGTGAAATATGTTACAGAATGAATTTTTAACAAAAAAGGGAAAGATTTTTATAAAGTATTTATAAATTATTTGGGGGGAAAAAAGGAAATTTTTATATAAGTAAAAGGAATTTGAAAGAAATTTATTCCCAAGTCTTCATAAAGAATAAATTTAAGCTTAAACTTTGATTAATTTAATTTTATTATTTTTATTTTTGTTTAGTATTCCCTACTTTGTTAATGATTTATGTTTTCTGTATTAATAAAAAATATATATAACAATTTGTTTAATTTCCTTGTAAATATTTTTTTAAATTGATTTAATAATAAAACAAGCACTTGTAAGAGGTCGGAGTAATAAGTCATTAAAAAAATTATTTTTATTATTCTTAATCTTTTTTACTTTATAATATAAAATAAATTGGAAATATTATCTTTATAGGCCCCTTTAGACAATCAAATTTATCTGACGATTTGTCTGAAAAATATCTGAACGTGTATTTTAAAGCATTTTTTAGTCGTCAAACTTATTGTTAGATATATTTGAACGTCTGAAGGCCCCTTATTGAAGTAAATTTTAAAATATTTAATTAAAATTTAAATTATAGATTTTTTTATAAAAACTTTTTAACTCATCCACTTTAATGATTTTTATATTGAAAATAAATTTCCCTTAAATTAATAAAAAATAAACAAAATCATTATAACAATAACATTTGGTTTTACTTTCGTTGGTTATAAAAATTGACCATTAATTACACCCTCATTAATATGTAGGTCACTTTGAGTAATTAACACATACAAACAAACATCAATAAACAAATAACTATATAATTTGTACTGTTAAAGTATTTAAATAAAAATAAATAAAAAATACCAACAAAAGTTAATAATTAACAAATGAAAATAATAATAAACGAATACAGTTTGAAGCTACTTTTTACAAAAAGCCTAAAGATATACTATGGATTTTTAACAAGCATTTACTTGTTACAGAATGAGTAATGTAAATTACTCATACATATAGAGGGATAATTGAAATTAAATATATAATTCTTTTACTAATATGTATTTTTTTTTTAAATGTTTTTTCATTTTTTTATTTTCTTTTTAATTCATTTTCTGTTACCCATGTTTTAATTTATTTATTTTTCTCATTTTCTTAATTATAGCTTTTTGTATTTTTTGCTGTTGTTTTATTTTATTAATATGAAAAACACAATTTCATTTTAATTGCAAAATTATTTTTATTATTATTATTTTTTATTTTTTAATGAAAACTACTACGTTGTATTTGTACAAGTATTTGTGAGCTTGTGTTTTTTAATTTTTTATTTTATTTTTTTTTATTATTCTGCATCTCTTAACGAAGCATAAATTAATTGCTTAACAAATGAATGCATAAACAATGAAATATGTGTTTTATTTTACAAAATAAATGTTAATATTTAATTGTTGTTATTATTATAATTCTTGTTGGCAGATTTATTAAAAATTAAAATAAAAGAAAACTAACAACAATAAGATAATTTATATATGTATACATTTGTACATAATTGTTTTTATATAAATTAATACATATGTTAATAAATTTTAAAAAATAACAAACCAAAAGCTTTTGCAATTTATAATTTATGTTTTGTTTCTTTATTTGCAAATGTTAATTGTTAAAAAAATTTTAAGTTAAACAAATAAATTTTAAAATAAGAAACAAAAATATAAAATATATTAATGAGATAAAGGAATTTATAATAATTTTATTGTTAAGAAAAACTGACTTAAATTAAAAAAATTTACTTTTTTTATGTAAACATAAATATTTATATTTTAATGAAACAAAACACCATCAACTTTTTCAAATTTGACATTGTATGGGTGGTGAACCACGCAAATTTTTTGTTTCCGAGTTTACATTGGTCCTTGAACTATTTGTAGAAAATTTCGTTGACGTTTCACCTTATATGGGTGGTGGGCGGACCACGCCCATTTTTGATTTCCAACTTTATATCGATCCCCGAACTATCCGTACAAAATTTCGTTGTCTTACATGCTTGTTTAAGAGATATCAGCAGAAAAATATGAAATGAAGCCTCAACGGGCACCCTGTATTTCTAGTTTTTAGCCCATAACTTTTCTGTTTATTAACCGATTTTGCCAAATTTCAATACCAAACAAACCTTATATAAGATAAATATGTGAGCTAAATTTCGTCCCCTACGTTGTCCCGTTTGAGCCCTATCCTGCTTTCAACTGACAGACAGACGGACGGACATGGCTATATCGACTCAGAATCGAACCAGGATCCAGAAAATATGTACTTTAAGGGGTCTTAAATGATTCCTTCAACACTTTACACACGGATTGACAAAATTAATAAAAAAATTGATGGTGGGTATAAAAACATATACTTATACATAAAAGACAAGAAAATGTTCTCTCAAAAAATTTCATTATAATGAAAAAAGATCTATTTTATAAAAATAAAAAAAATTACGATTTGATGGAACAAATTTTTAAAATAGCTCTCATGAGTTAAAAATAAAATTAATTTTTCTAATGAAAATTATTTCATAAGTGATAAAAAATAGTCTAAAGAAAATTCTTCTCATGCTATAAAAACAATTTTCTTAGAAAATTCTTTCTCATGCAATAAAAAATTTATAATAGAAAGTTCTTTCTCAAGCTTTTAAAAAAATTTCTATAGAAAATTCTTTCTCATGCGATAAAAAAAATTTGTATAGAAAATTCTTTTTCATTAAAGGAAATTCTTTCTTTAATTCTTTTTTAAAGAAAATTCTTTTTCATGAGATAAAAAGTTTTCTATTGAAGTTTCCTTCTCATGCGATAAAAAATTTCTATAGAAAATTCTTTCTCATGCAATAAAAATTTTCTGTAGAAAATTCTTTTTCATGCAATAAAAAAATTTTCTATTGAAAATTACTTCTCATGCGATATAAAATTTTCTATAGAAAATTCCTTATTAAAGAAAAGGAATTCACAAATTTTATGAGAT
The DNA here is from genome assembly GCA_951394005.1 of Protophormia terraenovae. Taxonomy (NCBI): domain Eukaryota; kingdom Metazoa; phylum Arthropoda; class Insecta; order Diptera; family Calliphoridae; genus Protophormia; species Protophormia terraenovae. The sequence continues at coordinate 131,077,965 of OX596077.1, forward strand.
AAAATTAATTTTTATTGAAATTTTTTATCAATCGATAAAAATATTTCTATTGAAAATGTTAATGCAATAAGAATCAAAAAAAGAATTAAGAAAAAAAGGAATTAAAAAAAAAAAAAAAAATAAAAAATCTTTCTCATGCGATAAAAATTTTTGTATTTTATCTTGTAATTAAATATTTATCGTAAAAAAATTCTCTCTCATGTGATCTTTTTCATGCGATAAGAAATTGTCTATAGAAAATTCCTTATTAAAGAAAAATTCATGCGATAAAAAAATTTCCATTGAAATTCTTTATCCAACGATGAAAAAATTTAATTACTCTATAAAACATTCTTTAGGAATTTAAAAGAATTCTCTCAAGAGATAAAAAATTCTTTCTAATGTGTAAAAAAGTTAAAAAAAATCGTATGCGAAAAAAGTTTTATGATATGAAAATTCTCTCTCATGCGATAAAATATTTTCCTTAAAAAAATTCTCTTTCATGTGATTGAAAATTTTTTGTGGAAAGTTTTTCATGCGATAAAAAGTATTCTCTATAAATAAATTTTAGATTAAAACTCTTTTTCATGCTGTAAACAAATTTCTACAAAATTTTTTTTTTGTTATAAGATAGAAAAAACTATTGAAAATTGTTTATTCTATCAAAAATTCTTTATTAGTCATTTACAAATTTTCTACATGAAAAATCTTTATCTTGCGATAGAAAATTTTCTTTAGAAATTTTTTTTCATGTGATAAGAAAATTTTATATAGAAAATTTTGAATCATGCGATCAGAAGGTTAAAATCTTCTTATGAAATAAAGTTTTCCATGCCAAAATTGTTTATCATGCGATAATTTTTTTTTTAATGAAAATTGTCTAAAATTGAGCTGAAGAACAACCTGAATAAAGCCGGAACTAAAATTGATTTGTAACTGAATTCGAACTAATTTAAAACTAGAGCTTAAACTAGAACTGAATCAGAACTATTTAAAGTTTAATTAAAACTGAATCAGAACGGATTTAAAATTATACTTTAACTGAAATATACTTGAATTTTAAACTGAATTTAGGCTTAATTAAAAATAAATATAATGTAATTGATTTAAAATTAGACTAAAGTTGTATCAGTATTAAAATGGAAGTGAGCAGCAAATGAAGTAATTTTAAGCTCTTTTTAAGTTTAACTTTAAAAAATAATTACAACTGACTTAAAGGTACACAATTATTGAACTGAAGTAGATTTTAAACTGGACTTAAAGTAGAACTCATTCAAACTTCATTTAAGGCAGAGATATCGAACTATAAGTTAAGTATAGGAAAATTGAAACTTTAAGCGAAAATCTACTGCATACAATATTTGCAAGCGATTGGAACAATATTTTGATGATTTAATTGGTTAATTTTAAACGTGTTTTCTGTGAAAAAAAAAAAAAAATAAAAATATTAATAAAAATGTTTATATTGGAAGCCTCAATAAATATTATTAAAAATAGCATTTTAAAAATAGAAGAATATTTATATTTTTCTTATATTTATTTGGAGGATTTAATAGTGTTGTTTTATTTAAGTAAAAATATATTTAATTGCGCATATAACCTCCATTAAATATACTTTGGAATAAGTAGTTCAATTGAAGGTATCTATTATTGAATATATTTCTTTTAATAAAAAGAAATAAACAGTTTATATTTTTCAAATATATGATGAAAATATTATAAATAAACTTCTTTGAATTTCAACAAATATACTTTAGGGTGTTTCTTCTTAAAAAAAATAAAATAAAAAATATTAAAAAGTATCTAAATAACTCTTAAGAATTTTTGTTGCCTTTCTTATTCTCATATTATTTTTTTCTTTTATTTTTGTTATATTTTTATCATTCTGTTTTTTTTTCTTCAGTATGATTTGTTATTTTCAGTTTTTCTTTGTTGCATTTAAATATATGTATATGCTCACAAATGGAATATATGTGTATGTGTGTGTATATAAAAGCTTTATTTAGTTTTGTTATTGTATAAATGCATGCACGTATGTATGTATTTAAAAAGAAAATTGCATTTCATATGCTTTTGAAAGTAAAAAAGAAAAAAGGAAGAAATAGTAGCATATTTAAGAATATGTATGTGTGTATGTTTATTTATGTTGCAATATTTATGTTTAGTTATAAACTCTATTGTATACTCTTTTTCTCTCATTTTTTTTATTTTAGTTTATACATATGTATGTATGTGGGTTTTACTTGTTTTCTATGAAGAAAATAATAACAGATTTTTTTATATTTTTTTTTCTTTGTAAGTAAAGAAATGAAGCTTTATATAGCTTGCAGCTAATGGCATGTTCATTAACTATTTATGCGTAGTTGGTACATTCTACCAACTGTTAAGTTAAAATACTTACACATACTTCAACAGATTTATAATGCAACTTAATACACAATTTGCTACAATAATATAGAGGTGTACCTCTTACATGAACTGAACTGGAACTGAGTTAGAACAGATTTGGAACTGAATCAGAACAAATCTGGAAATGAACCAGAACTCAACTAGAGCTGGACTAAAACAGAACTGAACTATAACTGATTTGGAAGCGATTTTTAACTGAACTAGAACTAAACTAGAACTGAATTAGAACTGAACTGGAACTGAACTAGAACTGAACTAGAACTGAACTAGAACTGAACTAGAACTGAACTAGAACTGAACTAGAACTGAACTAGAACTGAACTAGAACTGAACTAGAACTAAACTAGAACTGAATTAGAACTGAACTGGAACTGAACTAGAACTGAACTAGAACTGAACTAGAACTGAACTAGAACTGAACTAGAACTGAACTAGAACTGAACTAGAACTGAACTAGAACGGAACTAGAACTGAACTAGAACTGAACTAGAACTGAACTAGAACTGAACTAGAACTGAACTAGAACTGAACTAGAACTGAACTAGAACTGAACTAGAACTGAACTAGAACTGAACTAGAACTGAACTAGAACTGAACTAGAACTGAACTAGAACTGAACTAGAACTGAACTAGAACTGAACTAGAACTGAACTAGAACTGAACTAGAACTGAACTAGAACTGAACTAGAACTGAACTAGAACTGAACTAGAACTGAACTAGAACTGAACTAGAACTGAACTAGAACTGAACTAGAACTGAACTAGAACTGAACTAGAACTGAACTAGAACTGAACTAGAACTGAACTAGAACTGAACTAGAACTGAACTAGAACTGAACTAGAACTGAACTAGAACTGAACTAGAACTGAACTAGAACTGAACTAGAACTGAACTAGAACTGAACTAGAACTGAACTAGAACTGAACTAGAACTGAACTAGAACTGAACTAGAACTGAACTAGAACTGAACTAGAACTGAACTAGAACTGAACTAGAACTGAACTAGAACTGAACTAGAACTGAACTAGAACTGAACTAGAACTGAACTAGAACTGAACTAGAACTGAACTAGAACTGAACTAGAACTGAACTAGAACTGAACTAGAACTGAACTAGAACTGAACTAGAACTGAACTAGAACTGAACTAGAACTGAACTAGAACTGAACTAGAACTGAACTAGAACTGAACTAGAACTGAACTAGAACTGAACTAGAACTGAACTAGAACTGAACTAGAACTGAACTAGAACTGAACTAGAACTGAACTAGAACTGAACTAGAACTGAACTAGAACTGAACTAGAACTGAACTAGAACTGAACTAGAACTGAACTAGAACTGAACTAGAACTGAACTAGAACTGAACTAGAACTGAACTAGAACTGAACTAGAACTGAACTAGAACTGAACTAGAACTGAACTAGAACTGAACTAGAACTGAACTAGAACTGAACTAGAACTGAACTAGAACTGAACTAGAACTGAATTAGAACTGAACTAGAACTGAACTAGAACTGAACTAGAACTGAACTAGAACTGAACTAGAACTGAACTAGAACTGAACCAGAACTAAACTAGAACTGAACTAGAACTGAACTAGAACTGAACTAGAACTGAACTAGAACTGAACTAGAACTGAACTAGAACTAAACCAGAACTAAACTAGAACTGAAGAAAAACTAAACTAGTACTGGACTAAAACTAACTAGAACTGAACTAGAATTAGAACTAGATTTTAAATGGAACTAGAATTGTTTCAAATTTCAACCAAATCTAATTTAGAACTGGACTTTAGTTTTTAAGGCTCTTTTAATGCGACCATTTAGCTATAATTTTCAATTCTTATTTTCCTTTACATTAATACATTTTGTTTACAAATCTACTTGTTTGCAGTAAATAAAGGGTTTCTAGAGGAGATGAATGTTAGGAATAAAAAAAATGTAACATAATTTTAATTGAATTTTATGCTTACAATGACATTTGAAATTCCAAAGACATTTTCTTATTAACATTGGGCATTAATTAAATCAAAGTAGAACTGAAATTGACATAAGACATTTTCATATAAATATTTCATAGCAAATTCTGCAAGACTTTTAAGTATGAATTTTAAATTATATTATTTCACATTAAATACAACAAAAAATAACAAATTAAAACAATTAATATTATAACTAAGTTATAATCATAAAATCTTTAATTATTTTCTTATCGCTATAATATTTTATAAAACATATTGCTATAATAAATAAAAATGTCTACACAATTTATAAACTTATAAATAAATCTAGGAAGAAAATAAAATAAAATAACAAAGAAAAACCAGGACATTTAAACTAGCACTTTATTTATCTTGTTCTCCTCTATCATTCTCTACCCCCCCCCCCCCCCCCTTTAAAAAAAAAAATAAATTTCTTTAGCAAATCTAATCTCATTTTAACACGCCATTATATGTGTGTTTTTGTTATATACATAAATTTATAGCATATTTTCAGGCATTAAACCAAAGAAAAAAACTACAACTAAAACATATAAAATATTAAAACCACCTTCTTTAACTTTTTCTCCCTCTTTGATTTTATTTTATTTCAAATCTGTAAAATATTTATTTTTTTGTATTTATTTTATGACTTATTTTTGTTTCCTCCCACTAACAGGGTGCGGTGTTCAAGTTTTTATGGTCCCTAGGGGGGAGACAGAAAAGTTCAATTTACTAGGTTGTATATATTTCTATGAAAGTAATTTAGTTTATTACTATTAAAAAATTATGCCTATAACAATTATTAATAACAACAACTACAACAAAAACCCATAAAATCAACACCATTATTTTTATGTTTTTTTTTTGTTTTGCTTTGTTTATTTATTTTCTATATCCTTTTTGTACGAACAATGTATAATCGATAGTAAAAAGGTCCTTTATAGTTGTGGTTACGTGTGAGTGTTTGTTATGTGTTAAGTAATAAATGTGTGAAGGTGTTGATAATTGTAGCAATAGTTGTGATAATATAAATATAATTTTGCAATAAAAATTGGAACATTATTGATGTGAGGTCTAGAAAAAGAAAAAGTAAAAACAAGGAAATATATAAAATATACATATCATTCAAATGCTTGATATGCATGTTCTTTAAAAACAGATTTTTTTTATTTCATATTTTAGTAATTTTCTTCAACTTAAAAGAATTTCTTTTAAAACTGAAATTTAAATTAAATTATATAGTATTATAAATTTGCTTAAAGGCTTTTTATATACCTTAATTTATAATTAATTTTATATAAACTACATTTTAATAATATCAATAATTAGTTTAATTTACATTTAAACACATTAAATTCTCATAAACTATTTTTTTTTTCATGTAAATTTTAATTTTTTTTAAATCACATTTTGTTTTATTTAATTTTTTTTGCAATTAAATTGTTAACAATTATTATTACAATAATTATTGTTGTTATTTCATAGTTATAGTTAAATGTTTATGGGTTTTTTGTTAAATTTTCTATTATATAAATAATTATGAATTATTATCATACATATTTTCATTTTTTTTTAGCAATTTTTATTTTTATCATTTACATTGTTTAATCATTAGTTTTATTATCATTAAGCTATCATTTTCATTATTATTTCTATAATAATCATTATGATCAATTTAATTGTTTTATAGTTTTTCTGTTACTAAATTGTTAATTTATATAAATTTTTTGGTTTGTTAAAACAATAATAGGAAATGATAATAGTTATTTTAGTATAATAGTACTAATTTGTTTTTGTATTATTTTGTAGTAATTTTAATACTATATTTACAAAATTTTAATTAATGTTTAATTAATAATTGTTTTTTTTTGTTTAAATTACACAGAGTTACAAAATGGAACAAATTTTCTGCGGCGTACATTGGGGTAAAAAGGGTCAAAAATGGCGATTAATTCAGGCAAAGGTGATATCAATATTTTAATGATCATGTTTTATTTGTTTATTTATTATTAGGTAAAAAATGCATTTTTAAAATTTTAACTTTTTTTTTTTTTTTGCAGAATGGTAATGTCCTTCCGTCCGTCTATACATTAGAGTTAAATGTTCGAAAATCATGCATAATTCAGGGAAAGATAATATCAACACTTTAATGATAACGTTTAATTGTTCTATTTATTAGTGAGCAAAAAAATGCATTTTTAGAATTATAAAATGTTTTTTGGCAGAATGGTAATGTCTGTCCATCCGTCTATACATTTGGACTAATTGGGTCGAGAATGGTGCGGAATTCAGGGAGTGGTGATATCAATACTTTAATATTTAGAATTAGTTTTATATTAGTCAAAAAATAAAAAAATAATATATTTTTTGAATTTTAAGTTTTTTTTAGAGAATTCTAAAGTTTGTCCTTCTGTCCGTCTGTTTGTCAGTTTTTGCAAACTTGTTAATTAAAATTGAACCCCCATAGCTCCGCTACTGCAAAGTATATGAGATCCTGCTTCTGAACTTAAAACGTGAGTGTTTTATGCTACGCCTATGTGAAGTTTCATGCACAGAGAAAACAGTTTCTTTGTGGCAACCGAATTTTTCGCCAATCGAATTCGTTCGGTTACAAGTACTATCTCATAATTCGGTTGAGACTACTACGTAAATTGGTTATTGTAAATGCTGCAAAATAAATAATTCGGTTGGCATAAACACATAATTTACATACTTATATTAGGCTAGTCCAAATAAAAAATATATTTTTTTTTATTATTTTTAATTTATTTTATTATAATTTCACAGCAAATTAAATAAGTTTTTGATAAACAATTATTTTATAACATAGAGATTCATTAATTTTAGCTAAGAATGTATAAAAAATTACTTTTAACCAAATTAAATGCTTATTCTTTAAAAGCTCTTTGACAGCTGATATATTTAGATTTCTATAGGACAGTACTTTTATTTGATCTGTAAATATGTATGTAGATGAAATCAAATCATTATTTGATAATACTACAGGACTAAAATTTCTTACCGTTATACAATATTATACATGTATAAACAGGCTAGATTTTGCAATACATGACGTCATTTATAATTTATCATGCGAGAAAACGATCTGGATAAATATCAGGAAAGGTTGAGTAAGCAATTTAACAACTAGAACCGTGATAATTCGTTGAACATTTATTCACATTAAACTTAACTGATCTATAGACTTCGTTGCTTATGAAAATATACAAAATTAAACACAAATATCAATATTAAACCAATTCAAGGGATGTTTAATAATAGATTCTTAAACTCCTTACCTTCCGTAATAAATCTGAAACTTTCTAAATTGAAAGGCATGGTCCGCCATAATGAATATTTTATCTTATTTTAACTATTCCTTGTTGCTTAAGTTGTCCAGTTTACATTTAAGCTACCGCCACAAGTCTGTTGGAAATAAAAATATCCATAAAATTAAGCAATATGTTATTTAAAATTTCCCACAATAATAATGTATTTACCCATTATCTGTATGTATGTACACATCTATTAGACATAAAATAAGTCAATGGTTTTTACACATTATTGAATTATTTTATTTAAAATCAATTTTATTTTATTTTTTAATAATTTTTAATTATTTCTTTCTTTTATTTTTTTAAAAGTCAAAATAGTTTATACACTATTTGATTAACACAAAATTATATCATTTTGAAACACCGAATCATTTTTGCTTTTCTATTGTTATAACCGAATTTTACTATAAATTGTAACTAAAGTTGTAACTTAAATAATTTTTAACTGCAAAAACCAATATATGGTGTTGAAATATAAATTCAGTTCGGTTGTATCTTCTGAATTTTTAAAATTTATTTTAACTGAGCACAATTGATTGCAATAACTAACTGAAGAATAATTGGAACTATTTTTCTAATAGCATTATTATAAGACTTCCATTTATAAAGATATTCAGTTAAAGTAAAAAACTTTTTATAACCATAATGAAATTTTAATGTATTATACCAAATTTTGATATTTAGAACCATTTTCCAACTAAACTTTTTGCTGTGTGTGTAAATCCAACCAGCCGATTGGAAGTTACAGATTTATTTATATTATATATTATATTATATATTTTACACTGAAAATTTATGAAAATTGAATTTTTGACTCTTTTTCAAAAATGGGGAAAAAAATGTTTAACTTTGACAGCTCCTTATAAAAAAACAACACAACCTAGCTTGAAGATTTTAATTGATATTGATACATGATTTTGTCTATTTTTATTTGGTGTCCAACATTATTACAAAAATTTGAATTTTTATTTATTTATTTATTTTTTTTTTCATAAAATCAGACAAGTCGTTTTTGAGATATTCTTCAATATACAGTGCAACCTGCTTAATTTCACATATGGCGATTTATCTCGAGAACTAGAGTCAATTACAAAACACTGCACATTGGGGTCGCCCTGAACAAAACTTGGCACTAACTAAACTAGTAAGAAGAGGTCTTTTAGAGATTAAATTAAGAAAAAAAAAAAAAAAAGTTTATGCTGAATGCAATTTTTTTTTCAAATTTGAAAAACTAAACATTTTATATTGTATGAATGTGAAGTGGTTGGAGGTTGGGGTAGTATGTGTTTATGCTGATGTTTATAACTCATATATATATTGGTATATATATTATATTTACTTTGGTATAAGGATGAAGTGGGCTGAAACAAAATTGCGTACTAAGTTTTTCCCCAGGACGTCAAATTTGTTCTCAAAAGCACTTTAAAGATTCGAAAAATATGCAACTTAAAAAAAATATATATATATTACCACAATTATATCAGCCCAGTATGGATGTCAAATGAAAGCTATGAATCTCTGAAATATAAGAAAATGTTTTACTTAAATGTTGCAGAACATAGTGTTAAGAAAAAATTTTTTATATAAAGTGTATAATTAAGTAATAATTATAATATTACAGGATTAAATTTTAAAAAAGATAATTTCTTAAATTTGTTTACAGGAACATTTTAATAAAAAATAGTATTTTATTGCAGAGTTTCGTAGCTTTCATTTGATACCCTTATTGTGTTAATATAATCTTTGTAAAAGTTTTATAATATTCTTAAAATTTGCGTATCTTTTGAAAATTTTAAATCCTTTGGAGAGGACATTTGATATTCTGGAGCTAAACTGTTTACACAGTTTTGTCATTTTTGAAGGCTGATATATAATTGAAAATTATTAGTTAAAGTTAACATTTTCAAATGGATGTGTTATTAAGTTTCATTGCGGTAACATATAAATAAAAAATATAATTGAATGCCAGAGACTTTTAGATTTCATTTGACTCTCTTTTTGGGTTAATATAAAATTTTTTAATATTTCATACATTTTTTTAAAAGTGTATATCCTTCGAAATTTAAAAGTCTTTTTTGGAGGAAATTTGACATCCTAGAGAAAAACCGAGTATGTAGTTTTATAACGAATGGTCTGTAGTTTCGTACGTATATCAATTTATTCATGTGTGAAAATTACTGTCACACAGTGTATTATTTGCACATATTTAAAGGATTTCTTTGAAATATATTTAAAGAATTTATAATTAAAAAGACATTAGTAACCAGTGTTGTCAGAAGTAGGGAAAAATCCCTACATGTAGGTATATTTTACGCTAAATGAGCACCGTAGGGAAAATCGGATAGATTTTTTGTTTTCTTAAAAATGTAGGTACTTTTTCTGAAAGTCCACTTTTTTGAAATAAACATCTAAATTCTACATTTTTTATATTATAATTATCAATATATATAAAATTTAAAATGTAGAATTTGTATTCTCTATTATGAAGATGACATTATTTTTAAACAAGAAATTTAACAAACAATCCAAAAGTTATGTTTTGATTTATCTAACAGAAGAAGCTAACCCCGCTAACGTTAGGAAAAATCTTAAGTGTTTGGCTCGTTCGTCAGATATTTCATTGTCAATGAACTGGTAAGAACGCAATGAATTAAAATATAAATATATCAGTAGACAAAGTTAATTATAGTTTTCTAAAGTTTAATTTTTGGAGGTTGATAATTAGCATTTTTATACGATAAAATTATAAACAAATGTAAAATAACTAAATTTCTTAAACTCAGAATATAAAGAAATCGGAAACAGTGAAAATGACAGTATTTTTGAAGAATATAGTTTGAATATAATCTATAATGTTAATTTATAGGCAATTTTTATTAACTTTGGTATTTACAATGTGTAGGGATTTTTTTTAGGGACATTTTTTTGGACGCCTAAAGAATAATGGGATTTTTTTCATCAGCCGTAGGTATTTTTTTAAATATTTTTTTTAAATATTTGGCTACACTATTTGCAACTGGACAAATACAGCATCAAAGTAAATTACAAATAGTTTTTTTTTTGCATTAATTTTTTATTGAAATTAAATATTCATTACAAAAAATTAAGTGCCTCAGCGTCCATTGGACATTATTGAAGCCAGTTGGCAAAAATTACACAAATTAAATAACAAATTTATGTATATATATGTTAATAACAACGAGATTACAATAGAAGTATTTCTATATTAGCTAATAAATATTTCTTTATTTCTTTTTTGAAAATCGATATTCTTTCAATGTTTTTCAAATGTTCTGTAATATTATTATATTCCAAACTACCCAAGTGTTCAACCCTTTGCTTGGTAGTCTCCAAACGGCATCTCGCAACTCTTAAGTTCAACGCATTTCTTATATTAAATGTAGTTAGATTTCTTCTAAATGAAAACCAATATTATTTAAAGTTTTAAAAACCTACAATAGAAGTTGCATTTTGTGCAAACCATAAAGAGGGAGCATTGTAGTTGTCACATCTTTATATAGAGATAATGTTGAAAAAGTTAACGGTAGATTAAAAATAGTTTTAAGTGCTTTGTTTTGTGCTCTCCGAAGTGATTTTAATTCATTAGTTCTATTATAACCATAGAAGTTTCGTTTTTATGTTGAACTTATTCCAAAATTTTTAAATTAAACCAGTAGCATTCATGACCTTATATTGTACACGCAAAGAAAAAATATGGTGAATAGCAACCAATTGATTTTTGTTGTATATATACTTGATTCATATATACAGCAATAATATGGTTAAATAACAACAAAAATATTGCTGAACTCCAACTATATTTTTGTTGTATTTGTACTTGCTTCATGTATACAGCAATAATATGGTTCAATCACAATAACGGTACTTAGCGTCGAGAAACAATTATTATGCCTAAAAATAAATAAAAGCCAATTAATTTATCATATGGAAGTTTTTATTAATTAGGATTTAGTTACGTAAAATAAATCACTTTGTTATAAAAAGATAAATTTATCAAATGTAAATGATGAAACTTGAGAAATTTCTTGAATAGTCGTACAAGCTGTCACATTTTTTAGCACTCCGAAGATAACCAATTATGTAGTTTTTTTTACTTTGTATATTATCCGTTTACAATATTTTCACAATATGAAACACTTATTTATTTCTAGTTTAATTTTAATTAAAATAATTTATTTTAAATAATTCACTTTTAAATATATATTCAGCATATTTTCTAATACTTTTTTAACTTGGCGACAGACAACTAGCTCAATGAAAGAAGCAAACTAAACTGAATAAAAATCAACAAGTATACTTATTGTCAAGTACTAATAATGTATATTGTTGCCAATACAAAACAAACATTTTGTTGTCAACTCAAAATTACAAACAAAATAATATATTCAGGAATTGAAAATATTTTTTTTGCTCATGAAATTTTAGCAACAATAATGTGGTTCTAATTTAAACATATTGCTTAATATGTTTTGTCAACAATATAATTGAGAGTTGAGAACAAATGTATAATTGCTACAATAAAATTGTTTTTAAAATAAAATATATTCAACAATAAGAATGTTTGCGACGGAAAAATATCTCTGCAATGAAAATAATATTGTTGGGGCAACCATTTTGAGAAATGTTTTTTCTCTGCGTGTAAATGTTTAATGTGCATGTCCCACGATAAATTACTTTGCAAGTATACTCCCAGATATTTTGTCGAAGTTGTTTCACGTACTTCTTTTCCATCAACAAAGATGCTAAAATTTTGATTATGAACAAGATATGGTCTAAATCTTATCATTTTGGTTGTATCAGCATTTAAACACAATCTATTTACTCTAGAAAACTCTGTAATAATTGCTGCATCATATTCCATTTGAGTTTTTATAGATGCTTCGTATTTATATGGATAGAAAACACTAATGACATCAGCAAATATAAATAATTTTCCAAAAAGTTGTAGATTCTTTATATCATTAAGAAAAACTTTAAAAAGTAACGGACCCAATACACTTCACTGCGGGACTCCATAATCAACAGCACCCGTGCGACTCTTATGACTATCAGCTTCAACATATTGTTTCCTATTTGTTAAGTAACTTCTTAACAACGCTAGTGCACTTATATTTACGTCATAATAAGAAAGTTTTTCGATAATTATATTATGATCTATCAGATCAAAAGCTTTCGTAAAGTCGTAAAAAACATCTGCTACGCCGCTAAATCCATTATCCAATCCTTGACATATACATATTGTTGACTAAATCAAAAACAGCTTTTTCTGTACCTCATCCTTTTCTGAAACCATATTGACATTCATGTAACAAATTATTTTCATCTAAATAAGATGATAATTGCTGGTGAAGAATTTTTTCTTATACTTTATTAATTATAGGAAGTAAAGCTATTGGTCTAAACTGTTTTATTAGCATAGCGTTATTTTCTTTAGGTATAGGAATAATTTTTGCTATTTTTAAATCTTCAGGATATATAGAAGAATCGACAACGTTATGGAAAATATTTGTATGATAAGGAGATATAATATCTCTGCAAATAAACAACATTCTTGGTGAAACTCCATCATAACCACAACTTTTATTTTAATCAAGTTTCGAAATAATGTTATCAATTTCAAAAATAGTTGTATGACCAAATTTTAAATTACTTTGACATCGGTTTAGTGTTCTTAAACTATTACATACATATTATATTAGTTACACACCGAAAATGAAGAGCAATAACACCAACTAATATTTATGTTTTTTTTTAATAGTAGAACTTAACATTTTTTGTAGTGTTAAATTATACATCTCTCTAAAGATTAGTTTTAGTTGCAAATATTGGTCACAAAGTCATTGGTTTATATTACTGAGGGAAAAAAATTAATTCAAAATCCACTACGGTTATAGTCACATTGGTTATTTACGGCATCAACTTTTTATACCGTTCGTTAACAAGTTTAATAAAACACAAAGGAATTTAATAATTTTAAACCGAAATGGTGTAAACATGATACCAATTCGGTATTGATTTTTCTCAGGATGTTAACACTCAATGCTAAGTTTTAACACATGCGGGACAGACTCACTACTGACACTGAATGGTATTGTCCTTTAATATGCATCTATTCTAAATACCTTGTTAGTTCTTACAACTCTCAATCCTATAGTTTTTTATAAACATGAAATAAGGGACGTTCCTTATGGGACGTTTCCTATAAGCCTTAATTCCTGATCATTTTGTAGAATAGTTTGATTCCCATTAGTTGGTTACATTTAAATTCTTTTCATAATTTATTTGAATTTAAATAAATTCCCTAGCAAAAATGTCATGTAATGTAAAAATATGCCTAAAATTTTGTATGTATGTGTGATTTTTGTTTGGTTTTGTTCGAAAAATAACTTTACCATCAAAAATGCCTACAACATGTTAAACTCAAAAACACACAAAACCACAAACATTTAACAATTTTTGAATTTATATACTCACACATACTGATTTATATACATACATATTTATAATATATGTTATAAATATAAATACTCATACAAATAAACTCTTTTAACGAGTTCAAAGTAAAGTAGGTAAACGAAATTGTGTGCATATATTAACTAAAGGACATTGATCGGTATTTTATTTAATAGGAAATATGTTAAGCTTTTTAATGTTATACATATCTCATGAGTTATTAACTCATGCCATAACAATTCTTTCGTTTACATACTTTATATAAATATTTATAAATGTTAATATTTAAGTACTTTTTACAATTAAATTTAGGGGGAAGAGAATTTTATAATCTAATATCAGGGGGAATAGAATTTTGTTAATTAAAACACTCAATTACACTTGATGTATAATTACTTTTTTTTTACTCTGTGTGTTTTTGTATTTGTTGCTGTTGATTGTTTGAAGATAAAAATGCTTTACGACATTTTGTATTTTTTGTAAAAAGGAAAAGAAAAATGTTTAGGGGGGAAATAATAAAAAAAAAGTGTAAAAAGAGTAAGTAAAATTGTTTATGATAATTAAAGGTAAAATAAGTAAAATTAAGGTTTAAATATTGTGTCTGTTTTTGAACGAATAATTTAATTTAATATAAAAAAGTTTAAAGGAATTTTAAGCTGTACTTAATATTATTTAAACTATTATTTAATAAAGAATTTTTATATTTTTATTAAATAAAATTTTGGTTTTTAAGTTTGAGGTGTTTTATTTTTTTTTTTTTGTTTATTTTAACAACAAACCCCAGCTTTATTATTATTTCTCTAGCGACAATTTCATTTTTATTTATCTATTTTATAATTTTTTTATTTTGTTTATTTTTCCTTGCTGTTTAGCTTGAAATTTTTATTTCCGTTTACGGAAATTACAATACAGATTATCTTTTATTCGTTTTTTTTTTGTTCCTTTTTTTATTATGCTGCTGTATTTTGTTGTTGTTTTTTTGTAAAAAATACAATTTTTATTGTTTTTATTCATGAACAAATTTGTTAGAAAAACTTAGTTGTTTTATAATATAAATGTTTTATTTTTTTTGTAATATTGTTTCCTTTTTTATTTGGTTTATTTTGTTGGGACAGCTAAAATAAATTTAGATTTAATAGCAGGAGATAAAAGCAAATTTAAGTAATTGCAGGGATTAAACATTTTTATATATTTTTAAAATTTTAATAAAAAACAATTTGTTAAGGGAATTAAAATAACTTTAGAGAAAATAAAAACATTTAATTTGTTAAATAAATTTGTTTTATAAACAAAAAATAATAATAAAGTATAAAATTGGGGATATAAAATTTAATAATTTTTTTTTTTTTTATAAACAATAAATACGAACAGAAGGACGGACATCAGTAAAACGTTTGGTAGAACTCTTTTGAATAAGTTATTTTACCTAAAAATTATTATTTAGCCATTGTTTCCTAGCCTTATAATTATATACACACAATTCTAAAAAAGTCTCTCTTACTGAATCATTTAAAGTATACATTTTGGGATATAACATTAAAATAAATTTTTTAATAAACAAGAAGTACGGACAGAAGGACGTACATTATTAAATCGTTTGTTAGAACTATTTTAAATAAATTTTTTACTTATAAATCAATCCTTAGCCATTCTTTCTCAGCCTTATAATTATATGTACAAATTTTGTTATAAAACACCCTTACTTAAACATTTAAGTTATACATTTTGGAATAAAATATTAAAATAAATTTGTTTACTTAATATATAAGAAGCACAGACAGATGGACGGACTTTTGTAAATTTTGTGGGGAAATTATTCTTAATCAATTTTTTATTCAAAAAGCAATTTTCTGTCTTTGTTTTAAATTCTCGTAACTATCAGTAGGAATTTGTTTAATAAATAAGAAATAATAAAAAAAGTAATATTATTTGACATGAAAAATTTAATATACAAAAATAAATTTTTTATGAACAATAAATACGGACAGAAGGACAGACATTATCAAATTGTTAGGTATAACTATTTTGAATTATTTTTTTTACTTTCTAATCAATCGTTAATTAGGGTTTTTCAGAATTATAATTATATGCACATTTTATGAACTTAAAAAAAAACACTTATTTAAACATTTAAGTTATATATTTTAGGATATAACATTAATTCAATGTTTTTAATAAACAATAAATAAATACGGACAGAAGGACGGACAATAATAAGACATTTGGTATAAATATTTTGAACTAATTGTATTATTTGTAAATCAATTTTGAGCCATTGTTTTCCAGTTATATAATTATATGCACAAACTCTTAAAAAAAACCTATTATTTAAGCATTTAAATTATACATTTTTGGATAAAACATTTAAATCAATTTGTTTTACAAATAAGAAGCGCATCATAAGACAGACATCATTAAACCTTGTGGAGTAAATTATTTTTAGTAGATTGTTTTCAATTTTCAAAACTATTAGTATGAATTTATTTAAAAAACAAGAAATAATAAAAAAATAAGGTATATTATTTCGCATAAAAAATTTAACATTAATTTTTTTGATAAGCAATACGTACAGAAAGGCGAACATTTATAAAACGTTTCGAAGAACTATTTCAAATCAATTGTTTTATGAAAATTTGTTTCAATTCTCAAAACTATCAGTACAAATTCTGAAATAGATACCCCTAACTGAATCATTTAAATTACACATTTACACATTTTTGGTTAAAACATTTAAATCAATTTGTTTAATAAAAAAAAGATACGGACAGAAGGACAGACATTACTAAATCTTTTGAAGAAACTATTTTTAATCGGTTGTTTTATTTTAAAAGCTATCTTTAGTCATTGTTTCCTTTTCTTTTAACTATAAGTAAAAATTCTGAAAGGTATACCTTACTTAATCATTTAACCATTGTTATCTCTTTACATTATTTTGGCACAATCAAATGAAAAAATAAATAAAAAATAATAAAAGAAATGAAAATTATATTTATAAATAAATAAGAAAAATTGCAATGCAATTTAAAACCACAAAGACAAAAACCAAGTAAGAAATCTTTTATTATTATCAACATCATTTTAAAACGGAAACGGAAATGAATGTCTTTCTTTTCACAAAAAAAAAAAAAAAAAAATAAATAAAAAAAGACAACAAACTATTTAGTTTAAAGACAGCAAATAGACAATAGGAAATAAAACCAAAAATAGCTTCAAAGAAAGCTTTGAAATCATAAAAAAAAGATTCATATATAATTGTTGTAAAGGGATTTTTCTCTCCTTATTTCTCAAAATAAAAATTATTTTAAAGAAACTTTAACTTTAAGAAAACATTTTAAACTAAAATTTAAATTTTATTATTCTTTAGAATTAAATATTAATTTTAAATAGACGAATTTATTATGTAGACTTTAATAATTTATTAAACAAAACAGAGACAAATTTATCCTTATTTAAATGCAGTTTAAATAAAAAATCAATTCATTTATGTTTAGTTTTCCCAATTCCCATTTTAAACTAAAATATTATGCAAACTTTACAGTGATGACATTTATTTTTATTTTTTTTATTTAATAAATATGGAAAACATATATATGTAAGCTTATGTTACGAAGTAAAAAATGTGTTTATCCATCATCAATCATATTTTTAAACATCATAACATGATGACGATGTTGATGACAATGATGTTTTTTGATGATGATGATGCTCTGATACTCCTCGAAGTGCTAGTGGCGATGTTTTTACACAACACATGTGTGATGTTGGTTAGATGGACAAATTTATGCTGAGGTTGCATTAAAAAAAACTGCAAAGTAGATATTTTGTAGTTTTTATTTTTTGGCTTATTGCCCTTAAAATATGCAAAACTGCATATTTTTTATGTTGTATAAAAATAAATAAAATATTTTTTGAATAAAAAACAAAAATTCTGGAGTTATATAACTTTGTATTACAAACATTTGGGTAGAGCTAATCTAAAATATTTAGTTTAAATATTTCAAAAAGATTTTTAAAAATATAAAATTTTAAAATTATTATAAAATTTTAATTTTTTACATTGTTGTCGTTAATTTTACAAAATTTTAATTGTTTACATTTTTTACATCAAGTTTACATTATGTAAACAATGAAAAATCTAAGTTTTACAAAATTTACATTACGTCAAGAATATCAATTTTTATTTCTAAGACTAAATATCATTGAAATTGTGTAAAAAGTTAATTGTTTATATTTTTGACATCAATTTAAATTTACATTTTTATATATTACATTATGTCAACAATAGGTAAATAATGTAAATTTAAATTTTTAAGCCTAAATATTATTGAAATCGTGTAAAATGGTAATTGTTAAAATATTTTACTTCAAGTTTACATTATGTAAACAATAATAATTAAGAAAATTTTAAATTTTCCGAAAAACTTACTAAAATTATAAAAATTTCAAGAATATTAATTGTTTACCTTATGTCAATAATAGGTAAATAATGTAAATTTTTATTTTCAACACTAAATATCGTGAAAGTGGTGCAATGTGTTAATTATTTCCATTTTTTACATAAAGTTTATATTTCGTAAACAATAGAAAATCTTGTGCGTATCTCAGTTTTACAAAATTTAATGAAAATTAATAAAATTTTCAAGAATATTAATTTTTTTTACCTTATGTCAACAATATGTAAATAATGTAAATTTTCATTTCAAGATTTAATATTATTGAAATAATAAAAATTTTAATTATTTACATTTCATACATCGTTTATTTTAATAAAAAATAAAAAATCTAGTGCAAATATTAGTTTACTAAAAAAATAATAATTTTTTTACTTTATGTCAATAGTAGGTAAATAATGTAAATTTTCATTTGCAAGCCTCAATGTCATTGAAATGGTGTAAAATTTTAATTGTTTACATTTTTACATCAAGTTTTCACAATGTAAACAATATAAAATCTATATCTTAGTTTTTCAAAAAACTTCTGCAAAAAAAATAAAATTTTCAAAAATATTAATATTTTACATTATGTCAACAATAGATGAATAATGTAAAATTTCTTTTCAAAAACTAAATGTTATTAAATTAGAATCATTTAAAAGATATAAATTAAAACATTATATTTTTTTTACATAAATTTTAATATTAGAAGAATTTCTATTTTTATTTACATCATGTTAACAATATGTAAATAATTTAACTGTTCATTTCTTTAGCTAAGTAGTATAAAAATTGCTTAACAATTATTAAATTTACATTGTTTACATTTTAGATATCAACATTACATCATGTAATCAATAAAAATTTTTGGCAAATAGTTTTCAGCTTTTAAGAATAATTAAAAAGTTAAAATATTTAACATTATTTACATCATGTAAACAATAGGTAAATAATATAAAACTTAATTATTTTTATTAAATATTGTTAAAATTGCGTTAAAATTTATGTATTAAAATTATTTACATTGTTGACATTATGTCAATATAATTTTTATTAATATATATTATTTGCTTCATGTAAAGAATAGGCAAATTATAATAAAAATTAATTATTTTAACTAAATATGGTCAGAAATACGTATTTTAATTATTTACATTGTTGATTACGTCAACGCCATGTAAGATATCAAAAATAATTGTATTTCACTGTTATAATGAAGAAAACAAAAATAATAAAAATAAAATAATAATAATTTTATCTTCCTAAACTTTCATAATTTGAATTTTTTACACTGTGTAAACAATGTAATAATGTTAAATTTATATTTTTTACATTTTTGATACCAACATTACATCATGTAGTTCTTAAAAATTATAAGAATTTTAAATTTTTTAATAATATGAATTCTTTAGATTATTTACATCATGTAAACAAGAGGTAAATAATTAAAATCTTAATTGTTTTGACTAAATATGGTCAGAAATGCCTAAAAATTTATATATTTTAATTATTGACTTTATGTCAACATGATTTTTAATAATATAAATTATTTACATCATGTAAAAAATAAGCATACAATAACAAAACTTAATTACTTAAGTCAGAAATGCGTAAAAATTTATACATTTTTATTATTTACATTGTTGATATAATGTCAGCGTAATTTGTAATAATATGAATTATTGACATCATGTAAACAAAAGGTAAATAATAATAAAACTTAATTAATTGACCTAAATATTGTCAGAAATGCTTACAAATTTATACATTTTATTTATTTAATAAAAAAAACTTAATTATTTAAGGCAAATATTGTCAGAAATGAGTACAAATTTATACATTTTAATTATTTATAAATATAAACTATTTACATCATGTAAAATATAAGTAAATAACAATAAAACTTATTTTTTTTACCTAAATATTTTCAGAAGTGCATACAAAATTTTATATTTTAGTTATTTACATTGTTGACCTTATGTCAAAGCCATGTAAAATATGAAAAATATACATTTTAATTTTTTACATTGTTTTTACATAGGTAAGTAATAATAAAACTTAGTTATTTAAAGTAAATATTGTTAGAAATGCGTTAAAATTTATACTTTTCAATTATTTATAAATATGAATTATTTACCTCATGTAAACTATAGGTAAATAACAGTAAAACTTAACTTTTTTACTTAAATATTTTCAGAAATGCATACAAAATTTTATATTTTAGTTATTTACACTGTTGACATAACGTCAAAGACATGTAAAATATGAAGAAATTTAATTCTTATAATATGCAAATAATGTAATATTTTAATTGAACACCAGAAAATGTAATTTTTGATAATATGAATTATTTACATCATGTAAATAATATGTAAATAATAAAATTTAATTATTTGAAGTAAATATTGTTAGAAATGAGTAAAAATTTATACATTTTAATTATTTACATATTTGATATCATGTTAAACCTATGTAAAATATGAAAATAATATTTATTCCACCTTTTTAGTTAAAAAAGAATCATATAATATAGCGAAACTTTTATAATTTGAGTTCTTTACATTATGTAAACAATGTAATATTTCATTTTAAAGCCAAAAAGTTATGGAAAATTTTAGTTAATTATATTGTTGACATGGCGTTTACTCTATGTAAAATACTATACGCTTTTAAAAAGGAGTTTTCGCTAGTATAACTTGAGATTCTTTTCCTCATTTTGAAAATTTTCTATAACATTTTTTTAAAAACAAACAATTTATTTGAAGATTTTTGAAAGTGAGGTGAATTGTTTTTTAACATTAAGGGGGTCAGTTTTTATATATTTGTTCGTTTATTAGTTTAAATTTTCATTTTTATTTGTTATACATCTTATACGTTACATACCTATTGATAAATCTATTTTACCCATTTTTTTCCATTAAAAATTTTTAGAATTTTTTTCTCTTTCATCATATTTTTTGGCATGTAAATATGATAAATTGCTTACTAAACAAGAAATAAAAAAAAATAAATAAATAAAAGCCAAAAAGGTGAAAGAAATCTATGAAATTTTTTCAAATAAATTTTTGTTTTTAAAGCCAATTTTTTAAAATATGTTTTACTCATAAAATACATTTTAAATTGTTTTTAAAAATACTTAATTTCTTCAAAAAAAGATAAAATATTCAAGGGATTTTTTTTTTTATAATAATTAATATGATTACAAATAAATTTCTAGTAATCTATACCAACATACTTAAACAATGATTTTATTTGTATTAAATCTAAGCAAATATATTGTTTACCTTTAAAGTTTTAATATTATTTTAATCATAAATTCCTGGGAGTTTCTAATTTCAATTAATTTTCTTTTTTTGTCTTAATTAATTATTCATTTTATAAGAAAATAAGAAGAAAATAAACAAATAAAATGCCTTAAATATTCCTTTGAATTACCAAAATTTGTTTCTCTCTCCCTTCCAAAAAAAAAAATCTCTGCTTTCCATATCAAACCCAATCAATATTTATTCTTATTTACCACTAAAAACAAAATTTCCATATTCTTGAATTAATTTGAAATTCTTCCCCAATAATTTAATTAAAAGAATAATATTCTTTAGAATTATTTTGCCTGCGCCTTTTCAACAACTGTCATGGTGAAAAGGCCTTTAACCCGGGCAAAACAAAAATCTTTGAATAAAATTTAAAATTTATGGTCTTTTCATCAAACATTTTTTTTATTTTTTGAACTAAAGAAATAAAATAGAATTTATTTCAATAATAAAATAATTTGATAAGTTTAAAAGCCCCTCCACTACCACCTATAGCGAGGTTAGGAGAATGAGGAATTGAAAAATCTTAAGATTTTATTACATTTAATAAAAAGCCACCATCTTTTTCATTTATTACCCGCAAATGAGCATTTAATTTATATTTGAATTCATCTCAGACTCATCATTTTATAAAGAAAAGAAAATTAAAATTTGATGGAAAGAGCAGCAGGAAGAAAAGCAAAAGATAAAAGTTGTTTACCAACCAATAATATTTTTGTTGGTATTGGTAAGTTTTTAATAGTAAGTATCTATGTATGTGTTGGAATTATTGTTGTTTTAATGTGGTTGTAAATAACAGAGCAAAAATATTTTGTAACTCCTGAAAATGTATTTGGTGATAATATTTTTGTTAACAGGCTATAATATAGTGATTCATATAAATATTTGGTTTTTGTAAAAATATTATCTTCTTGGGTTTTGCTTACAACTTTTTTTCTCCGTTACCCATTTTCTAGGTTTTTTAACTTAATCGTCCTAAGACATTAATAAATATCTTATCAGAGTTTTATTTATTTTAGTTTTGAATTTTCCTTGTGAGAATGTTTTCTTCAGTCTACTTTTCTTTTATATTTTTAACTCAAAATTGGCTTATTTTGTTGTAGGGAATTCCCTATTCCCTATGTCCTTTACTTCCTTTCTCAAATTTATTTTATTATTTACTTGAAATGTTATCAAATATTGTACAATTGACTACTTGAGAAAAGCCACAATATTTGTGTTTGTTTTTGGAAAGAAATATTGTTTGGTCTGCATGTTTTTCATTTCATTGCTCTGCTAGTGGTATTTACTTTATGGTTAGAACTACTGAAAATTTCTTACAATTCTTCATGAGAAAATGAAAACATGGGCTGCTTTCTGTTGATTTTCCTTTTATTTTCTTTTGTTTATATTTATTACAATTTAAAGGTTTCACTTTTTTTTTTTTTTGTTTCATATTTATTTCAAATACTTATTTGAATTACAAATTTTATTTAACGCCAGCCGCGTAGACATTCCTTTGAAAAAGGATACAATATGATAATGTTGGCGGCGTCTGTTATTAGGAAGGAGTGTTTAATAAGTAAGAGTTCTGGGTTTTTGTGATTAAATCTTGTTAAAATGTAATTAAATGGAAATTTTCTTAAGAATTTCTTTTCGAATGATTCTCTATAGGATTTGTGCAATGAAAGCAAATTTAATTTTATAAAGAAAATTTCTTAACAATATGAGAGTAAGAGGCTTTTTGTAGGAGAATAAATTACAATTAAAAAAAAGATGAATTATTAATAAATTTAATGAAATATGGTAATTAAGTGAATTGATGACATGTCAGTTACAAGTGATGGAAATGAATAAATGAAGAATATTATTATAAAAGTACGGAGACATTTTTTTGGAACGAAAATGTTCCTTTTTTTTACTTTTTCGTTGCGAAATATTTTTTTTATTTTTTTGTTGCGAAATATTTTTTTATAGACAATTTTGCGAAATATTTCCTGTAAAAAATTTTGTGAAATATATTTCGAAGAAAATTTTTCGTTGCGAAATATATTTTATAGACAATGTTTCGTTGCGAAATATTTTTCAGACAATTTTTCGTTGCGATATATTTTTCATTGGAAATTGTTCGTATTAAAATATTTTTTTGCAGACAATTTTACGTAGCGAAATATTTTTTATTGACAATTTTTCGCTGCGAAATATTTTTCATTGCAAATTTTTCGTAGCAAAATATTTTTTTACAGACAATTTTTCGTAGCGAAATATTTTTTTACAGAAAATTTTTCATTGCGAAATATTTTTTTACACAAATTTTTCGTTTGGAACGGAATATTTTTTTCTCCCAACGAAATATTATTTTATAGAAAATTTTTCGTAGTAAAATTTTTCATTGCGAAATATTTTTTTACAAATTTTTCGTTGGTAAATGTTTTTTTTACAGAATTTTTTTCCGAACGGAATATTTTTGTTCTCCGAACGAAATATTTTTTTTATAGAAAATTTTTCGTTGCGAAAAATTTTTTTATAGAAACTTTTTCGATGCGAAATATTGTTTTATAAAAAATTTTTTGTTTCGAAATATTTTTAACCGAAATTTTTCCATGCGAAATATTTTGAATTGAAAATTTTTCATAGTAAAATTTTTCATTGTGAAATATTTTTTTACAACAAATTTTTCGTTGGTAAATGTTTTTTTACAGAATTTTTTTCCGTACGGAATATTTTTTTTCTCCGAGCGAAATATTTTTTTATAGAAAATTTTTTGTTGCGAAATATTTTTTTATAGAAACTTTTTCGATGCGAAATATTGTTTTATAGAAAATTTTTCGTTTCGAAATATTTTTAACCGAAATTTTTCCATGCGAAATATTTTGAATTGAAAATTTTTTCGTAGTAAAATTTTTCGTTGCGAAATATTTTCAACTGAAATTTTTCCTTGCGAAATGTTTTTCACTGAAAATTTTTCTTAGCGAAATATTTTTTTTTTTTTTTGGAACAAATTTTTCGCTGCAAATATTTTTTTACAGAAAAATTTTCTGAACGAAAGATTTTTTTCTCGGAACGAAATATTTTTATAGAATACTTTTTCGTTACGAAATATTTCTTTTCAAAAAATTTTTTTATCGAAAATTTTTTTTGCGAAATATTTTTTTAGAATTTTTTTTCCAAATATTTTTTTATAGAAAATTTTTCCGAGCGAAATATTTTTTGTGAAAAAATTTATAGAACATTTTCGTGTGAAATATTTTTTATTTCATACTAAAGGGCTGCATGAATGCCGAAAAATGAATGCTGAATACATTCATCGTAAAAACAGTTAGTTCATGTTTTGTGCTTTTTCATTGTGAAATGAATGAATGAGTATTATCCACAATAACTGACCACGAAAACTCAAAACATATGAGCAGAGAATGCAAAACCATATAGTACAAAACCTATGTGAGTTGTGTGGATATGTTGTATACGATTTCATTGTGCAATGAAATAGATAATTCATTGTATTTTATTTTTCGCTTTTGTTTTGATTTGTATATAAAAAGTGCGTGGCAAAAGCAAAGACAAAATCCACCACCAAAGAAGCACAAAAAAAAGATCAAAAGCCATATATGAGTTCGTACATGTATGTACTACCCATAAAGAAATACAAAAAATACAGAGCAATACATTAGTTTATACATGTGTGTTCTTTTTATAACGTTCTTTAATTTGCAGTTTTGGTTGTTTGTTTACTAATGGACGAGTTGTGACCTTTTTGTTACTGTAGGGTATAGCATACGTGTTTTGTTGTTTTACAAGTTGAAATACGTTGATCCGCACCGAGTTGATTATACCTTTCTCAGTGACATATCTACTTTTAAAAAGGTCAATTTATATCTTAAACTTTATAAATTTAATTTAAATGTTAAATGAAAATTTGATAATTGTTTAAGAAATTATTATTTGATTTTTATTGAAAGTAGAATTTTCCATTATTTTGTTTTGTATTTCTCTGATGAAAATAAGTTTTATTTCTGTTAAACTAATAATTATTATTTCAGGCTTTTATATATAATATAATAAGTTTTGAATGTTTGTGAATATTTTCATCTAAAATATTTGTTAAAAATAAATTATTTTATGTAGTTTATTTATATTTTAGATGTAAAATAAAAAAATGTAAAATATTCTTCAATTGCTTGAAAATAATTTGAAATAAAATTTTTTAAATATTTTTCTATTTGTCATATAAAATAAAAAATTTAAATCAAATTCCAAAGTCTTCAACTAAATTGAAAATATACATATCTTATTTCCTTAGGTTGAATACAATTAATCTATATTTTATATTCAATTTTAAAAAATCTTTTTCAAAACATTTAAATTTTTCTATTCTTAGAAAATATTTGAATATTTTTGATCATCATTAATATTTTGTAATATTTTTAAATTTGACTGGAAAAATAAAAATAATATTTTCATTTTTATACTTAAATATTTGAAAAAAACTATGTAACTTTTTTTTCAAACCTTCTGTGGCTGAATATTTTTATTTCTTTGGAATTTTTGCTTAATAAAATTATTTTTTTTTTTTCTATTTAAATATATTGTTTTGCAATCAAAATCATAACAATTTGTTGAATTTTTTTCATTTAAATAAAATATATATGAAAATTATTTGAGATTACAATAATCATATAAAAACGTATGAATATCTTCTTAAGAAAAAAATATTTGTTTTAATTTTGATTAAATTAAATATGTTCTTCTTTAATTATTTTTTTTTTTAATAAAATAGAAAATTATAACAAATTTAATTGATGTATTATAAATAAAAATACAATTAAAATATCCCAATATTTCATTTTGTAACTATATCAATGTGTAAAATCTTTAGAATGTTACCATAAACTTCTGTTTTTTTTTTTTTTACTACGTTATAAGGCAACCACCAAACAAGCAAAACATAATATCCATCACATAAAGCATAAACATTCATAGTATCTACTGATAATTCGAATTATTCATGAAAATGGTCGTACACTGAGTGAAGTTGATACGAACTGCGAAAAAAAACTCACAACGAAGTAACTGTTAGCCTACGATCATTGCCAAAACATACACAGAATTGTTTTTTTATTTTCGTTTTATCTACTCACACTTTCTTATAATGAATGAATGGTATACTTATCTATACACATAATTTTTCACTATAACAGAGTTCATTGAAGTGAATGTTTTACGCCGGCAAGAAAATGAATGTGTTTGCGCAGCCCTTTATTTCATACACACAATTTTTCGTTGCGAAATATTTTATATTATTTTAAAGAAAATTTTTCGTTGCGAAAAATGTTCTCTTTTTTTAAAGAAAATTCTTCGTTGCGAAAAATTTTCTCTTTTTTTTTAAGGAAAATTTTTCTTTACGAAAAAATTTTTTTTTCTGAATATTTTTAATTAAAACACATATGACTTTGTTAAAAAGTATTTTATTAATTTTGTATTTTCAACACGCATTAATTTCATTAATGACTGTATAAATTTTGGTATTCTTCACTTCTGGTTCAATATTTAAAAAGAATGTCTGCAAGAAATAATAGTACAACTCCGCCTCTTCTGGATAATCCAAATCAAAAAGGAAAAATAATTCACACACCAATTGAGCAGCCGATACTACAGAATCCATAGGAAAACGAACTCCTTCAAAATAAACAAATATCTGATCAATATCTCCGGCCAATTCGCCTACTATTAGAACCATGGGAGGAGTTCCGTTAATCAAATGAGTCTCAAGAGCTGATTCTAAAGAGGCCAGAGAGCTGCGTATGCATATAAAAGCATTTTGAGAATACTGAATGGAATAGCGTTTTTTACGTTTATTGCCCATTTCATCTATGACTACTTTTTGGTGGGGCGGGAAAAGTTGATGCATTACCCATAAGATAATGAGATTTTGGGATTCTATAAAAAAAGAGATAAACAATAGTAAAAGTAAAAGAGAGAGATTTTTTTCTTATAATACCTGGTGTACATTTTTTGTATTGTTGTAAATATTTATAGCCTGCTGAGCTAACTGATGTTTTGCTATATAATAGTCTTTCTAATTTTTCTTTATTTTGATAGAAGATTTCAGAGAAATTAGTAGAATCGGGATATTTTCTTTTGAAGTCCATATTAATCTAATTAAATATTATAAATTTTATAAGTTCAACTGAAAATGTAATAAAAGAAAGAAATCACTTACAAATTCCACTGCATTATGTTGTTTATATTCTGGCCATTTTTCCAAAATCTGAGACAAAGATTCAATATCTTCTATATGTTTTAAACGTAATTTTTGTGTACTCTTCCAGAAATGTAGATAATGTTCGGGAGGATGTGTCTTTGAGCGCCATTCTTCTATAGTATAATCATCAAATTCATCGGTTTCTTCCTCTTCTACAAAAAAAAAAAAAAAAAAAGATAATAATACATTTTTTTTTTTTGAAGATTTAAATATCACTCCCTAGTTTCCTTACTTATCATTTCCGTGGGCGATGAAGGTGCCGAAGTCATAGTATTTTCTAGCGAGGGAGGTGCTGCCGTTAGTTCATCTGGTGTCATGTTAAATTTCTTATAAACTCTTTTCATATTGGCCACTTTATTATAGATACGACCTCGTCTATTGGTGCGATAAAATTCTGCTTTTTCTGTAGGAAACATTTCAACAATTTGTGATTCCAATTGATTGCTTTCCGCTAGTGTCAAACCATAACCGGCTGTATCAATATAGCGTGCTATGACATTTATTAAAGCTGTACGATGTTCTTCTCTTAGAATTTTATGTTTTTCATAATAACTCATAACCATTTGACCTCCACTAGTTTCCTCTAGAATTGTGCGTAAATTATAACGTACGGGTATCATAGCCATACAGGGTGGTTTGGCTACACTCATACTCTTGTTTGGGGGCATAGAAGGGGAAGTGGAATAACTTGGAGCGGCAGTAAAAGTTGGCTTACTAATTGAATTAAATGGTGATGAATTTGCAGTACTTGGACTAGGCATAGGTTTATTTTGTTCCATAGTTTTACGTGGTGCCGAAGTCATTTGCACAGAGGGAGCCACTGTTAGTTGTGGCACTATAACTGCTGTTGTTCTGAATTCATTTTCTTCTGGTTGCTGTTGCTGTTGTTGTACAACTTTTGGTCTATCTCTTATTTCTTTAACAGTTTTGGTTTTATTGTTGGTTATTGAGTTGTCGGCTTTGAAAGAAAATAACATATTTTCTTTCCATTTTTCCAATTTATGTTCAAATAAAACTTGATCTCCAACGGTTTTATTTTTAAATAATAGATCGATATGGTGGGGTTTCAAAATGGTCAAAACGTAAAGGGTGATCTTTTGTTCTGAAAAAAAAAAAAAATTTAAATTAAATAATAATTCAATCATTTATTTATACAATTTTATAATATACACAGAAAAAAGATATTTCCGAAAAAATTTAAATTTAATTATTAATTAGAAAATTAAATTAAAAAATCGTTTCATTTAGACTTTTTGAAACTCCTATGTAATCTACGGGTTTCGTTCTTGAACAGATTGGTCATAAATATTTTTTTTAAATTTCGGTTTTTTGAATCGAAGAAATCAGTCCACAATCGAGTTATTGGCAAATCTTTTTTTTTTTTCATTTATTTAATGGCAGCTTTGCATATTGTTGTTGTTTTTATGGGTAATGAAAAACAACAACAATTACCTACATCAAAATTATTTTCTTCAACTTTTTGAAGCCTCTGCATAAGCTAGAAACTTATTTTTTTCACAGAA
The DNA here is from genome assembly GCA_951394005.1 of Protophormia terraenovae. Classification (NCBI taxonomy): domain Eukaryota; kingdom Metazoa; phylum Arthropoda; class Insecta; order Diptera; family Calliphoridae; genus Protophormia; species Protophormia terraenovae. Next base: position 131,107,652 of record OX596077.1, read on the forward strand.
AATTCGAATTTTTTTTTGCTAAGGAAATAAACTTAATCGGTCCATTGGAATCAGAGATATTGACCAAAACGCATTTTAGAACTTTATGAGGCTTCTATATAAGCTTCGGAATTTGTTTTTGAACAAATGTGTTTTATTTTTTGAATTAACCAAATCGGTCCATAAACAATAGAGTTATAGGCAAAAAACTGAAAAAATTGATTAAAAATATACACAAACAAACATTTATATTAAGTACTTCAATGACTATTGTGTTGTTGTTGTTTTTTTTTGTATAAGCAAGCATGTTGCTCGAGGATATGTTGAGGATAACTACAATCGAAAAGCAGACAAAATTTCCTAAAGAATTCCGGGTTTGGCAAGATTTGTGCAGTTGCGGCAAAAGAAGCAAGTCTTTTGTTACAGTGGGCTCTATAAATTACCGAAAAATACATCAAAGAATATTTGCAAAAAAATCTTCTTACTTTCATAAGAGAGCGCAATGTGTCCTCATATTTTTGGCCCGATTTGGCATCATGTTACTACGGTAAGAAAGCCTTGGAGTGGTACCAAAGCAATAACATAGTTTTTGTACCAAGAGAGGTCTATCCTCTAAATTGTCCGGAGCTTAGACCAGTGAAGAGATATTGGTCATTTGTGAAAAGAGAATCAAAGAGGACAAAAGAGGTGTCCCAAAATATCGAAGATTTTAAAAGGTGATGGGCAGACTGAAACAACTATCAAATCTCTAATGGAAGGGTTAGCAAAAAAGGTTCATAAGTATTGGTTTGAAGTATAAAAGTTATATTTTTCTGTGCTCTATAGTATAATATCAATTAAATAAAAAACAGTCAAAACTCTAAGATCAACCGTTTCCAAATTATTGAATTTTATATGTTAAGATTTTTTCAATCGCAATCTTTATAAAGGAGTAACGTCACTGAGTGATTGACTGACTGTTTTACTTGGTGATTCATAATCGCACAGCGCAAACCGTTAAAGCTAGAAAGATGAAATATGGACTGTAGATTGGTCTCCTTTAAGACGGGATTTATGGAAATTCGAATGTTTAGGGGTTAAAAAAGGATAAAAACGGGTAAAATCGGTAACTTTATATCTCCTAAACTAATAGAGATACAAAAAAAGTTTAATAGTTTTCGTTATTCAGTTAAAAAATAATCGGATAGGTGTCTGGTACTTTTTTGAAATTCGGATCTTTTAGGAAGAAAACGGGTAAAAACTGTATTTGGTACTTTTTTGGAACCCTCTCTATTTCTTCATCCAGTAAGCATGGAAATAAAATGTGCATAAAATTAGTGTTTTATCGAAAATTGGCGAATACAAGTTTGGTACTTTTTGGAAATTCGAACGTTTAAGAGTTAAAATTCGTACCTGATTTTGTTACTTTTTTCACAAAATATTTTTATTTTTAACTGACTCATACATATGAATATTTTAACATTAGATCCCAGTATAATTTAGAAATTCTTTGGAATACAATATTTGTTACATCTAGGAGGAATAAAAAAGTACCAAAAAGGGGATAAAACCGGGAAATTAAATTTTATTCAAATTAAATAATGTATTTTTTATTATATTACACCTAGAAAGTCCTAAGTGAGTGAGAATTTACAAGTGTGGTACAAGTTTATTGTTTGAATGCTGACAGAACACCAGTATTATAATTGTTCCCACGGGTGATAGGAATCACAGTTGAATTTTACATGTTTCTTAATTTTTGGTATTTAATTTTTTTTTTTTCTAAATAAAAAGGCTACCAGGTTTTTATCTGGTCTAAGTAGGAGTACTGCAAGATCGGGTTAAATGCTATCTATAGAAAAGAGAATCTGTGTTTGTTAGTCTGTCTGTTTTAAAATTTTGTTTCGATGTATTTATTTTATTTCAATACAATGGGGTAACGAAGCTCACAGTGTTTATGCTATTAAAAATATTGAACAAAAAATTATAGTTATAAAATTAAATCTTAACACAATTTGAATTTATAATATAGTATGGTTTTTCTTAAAAAGAATATACGCTAACGAAGTAGCGGGTATACTGTTCGTTATTTTATAAAATTATTTTTAATAATAAAATAAAAACTTTTAATAAAATATTTTTCCTTACCTATAAAATGTTCATATAGATGACCCAAATCCCATTCATTTAGAAGATTTTTCAAATCCAAATCTTCTTCACCGTCTACCATAGAAATATCCATAGTAAAAAAATCTATAATAAACAAAATCAATAAAAAAGTAAAAAAAAAAACACAATCTTACATATAAATAATAACACAACACACAAACCTATACACATACATATACATACATATAAAATATAGCTGATTAATTAAATTCAATTAATCATTTATTAAACAAATTAAATGAATCACAAACGTTGCTACTACTATGGACTACAACGCTGTATGTTTGTTTCGTTCAGTTTTTTTATCTATTTTTTTTTTTTAATATTTTTTCATTAATCAACAATTTCATTTAATCAATTATGAGAGGGTATGTTTATATACATGTTTGTAAATAAATGTATTTGTTTGTTATTATTTTTGTATTTTTGTTATTGCTGACAGTAAAAAAATTGTAAAGCAAACGATAAAAAAAATTACGAAAGAAAAGAAAACAAAATCAATGAAATATTTAATCACTCTCCAACATTGGAAATAATTGTGTTTTTTTTTTCTATTACTGTTATGGCCCGTGCTCTCTTGTATGGTGAGTAAAATTTTTTAACTCATATAGAGGTCTCTTTTTGTTATACATATTAAAATACACACAGTGAGTGTGTGTATTTCTGCTTCGAAGCCGGTTTAATTGAAACACACCACAGTATACACACACTCAATAATTGTTTGCTTGATTAACAAAAAACGAAGCAAAATAATAACGAAAAGAAATAAAAACAACACAAACAAACACACAAATTGTGTGTTATACATACAAAATTTTTACATTTTAATTGTATTAATTAAAATAATTGATATTGGATTTTTCGTTTGCATTTATAATAAGAGATTTTTATATTTTTATAGAATATGTGCATAATTTCTATTTCGTGTTTTAATTAACAATAATTAACATTTAATAAATTAGCAAATTAATTAATTCTTAACAGTTTGCGTTTTATTTTACTTATTTATGGCACTTTGTATTTTTCCATTCTATGTTTTTTTATTTTTTTTTTTCCATAACATTAATTTTCACATTTTTCACTTACTTTTTGTTATTTTATCTTGTTAAGAAGTTATTTTATTTAGAATTTATTTAATGTTATTTTATTATTCAATTAACTTTTTTGCAAAATATTTTTCTTGTTCAAACAGCGTACACACGCACGTGTTGCATTTTTAAGATCTCACCATAAACTGTGGTATTTTTGTGAGTCTCTTAGCAAAGATACCACCATAAAAGAGAGTGGTGGAAAGTAAATGTGTGGTGAATTGGGGTTGCTAGAGAATGTATTTGGGTGTTTTGTGAGAGTATATGAACCGGTTTCTATACACAATATTTAATTATATCTAACACAAAATGATGAAGAATTTTAATTAAAAGAAAATTAAAAATAATTAATATAAGTGTTGCTAATATGTATTTAATTGAGTTGACGTTTTTTAATAGTATGGCTCTATATGCGATTTTAAATGAAATGAAATTTAATGAAAAAGAAAGAAAAATAATATGAAAGCCTTAAACGAAATATCTTTTAATGAAATTGTTTATAAATTTATATTAATTTGTTCCTTCTATTAGAAAATGAACAACAGATTTCCTTTCAAATAAACAATTTTTGATAAATTCACTTCTCATAGAAAATTTTCGATGAAAACTATTTTCATAGAAAATTTTCGATGTAAAATATTTTTATAGAAAATTTTCGATTTAATTTATTGTCATAGACAATTTTCAATGAATTCTTATTTCTTAGAAAATTTTTGATGTAATTTATTTCCACAGAAAATTTTCAAAGTAATTTATTTTCATAGAATTAATTCGATGAATTCTCTTTTCATAGAAAATTTTCGATGTAAATTATTTTCTTAGAAAATTTGCCATGTAATTTATTTTCATAGAAAATTTTCGATGAATTTATTTTCATAAAAAATTTTCGAAGTAATTTATTTTCTTAGAAAATTTGCGATGTAATTGATTTTCATAGAAAATTTTTGATGTAAACTATTTTCATAGAAAATTTTCGATGTAATTTATTTTCATAGAATTAATTCGATGTAATTTATTTTCATAGAAAATTTTCGATGTAATGTATTTTAATAGAAAATTTTCAATGAATTTTCTTTTCATAGACAATTTTCGATGTAATTAATGTCTATAGAAAATTTTCGAAGTAATTTACTTTCATAGAAAATTTTCGATGTAATTTATTTTCATAGAAAATTTTCGATATAATTTATTTACATAGAAAATTTTTGATGTAAACTATTTTCATAGAAAATTTTCAATGTAATTTATTTTCATAGAAAACTTGCTTGTAAACTATTTTCGTAAAAATTTTTCGATGTAATTTATTTTCACAGAAAATTTTCGAAGTAATGTATTTTCATAGAAACTTTGCGATGTAATTTATTTTCATAGAAAATTTTTGATGTAAACTATTTTCATAGAAAATTTTCGATGTAATTTATTTTCATAGAATTAATTCGGTGTAATTTATTTTCATAGAAAATTTTCGATGTAATTAATTTCCATAGAAAATTTTCGATGTAATTTATTTTCATAGAATTAATCGATGTAATTTATTTTCATAGACAATTTTCGATGTAATTAATTTCATTGGAAAATTTTCGAATTAATTTATTTTCATAGAAAATTTTCGATAAATTCGATCGACTTTTTTTTTATAGAATTTTTCTATGATTTTTTTAGTTTTAGACATTTTATTGCAATTAAAAAAAATATTGAATTAAAATGCCTTAAAACATGATATTGCCTGCAGCAATCTCTGTTTGTAACCAGAGGCAGCAGCAGCAACAAAAATATCATCAAGAAAATTAAAATATAAAATCACAGAAATTCCATTTGAAATTGTTGCTAAAAGTTTTATGTTGTTTTTCAATTTAATGCATTTTTTTTTTTCAAAAAACAAACAGATTTTTTATTAAGTTTATTTTTTCTTGTTACATTTTTTTATTCTCATTTTTAAGACTCTAGGTTAAACGTACATATGTGTGCAGTAAAATAAGTGACAATGTATTGAAATATTTTTGTAGGTAAAGAAAGGATCCTTCATTCTCCTAACGCCATTTTCCTCCTTCAAGAAGAATTTATAAAAAATGTATGATGTTTCATAAAAATGAAATAAAATAAAATGTTGTCAACATAATGGCAATATGTTCATTTAAGAGATGAAGGGAGTGTATGGAAGAGAAAGAAGTGAAGAGAAAAATAAAATATAAACAGGATGTTTTTAAGTAGCAAATGACAATTTCATGTTTCCTTCAAGGATATTTGAGCATAACATGCAAACACGTACACACATTTGAAAACAAAATCATATTTTGTTGAGCACCTTAAAACTAAAAGACACCTGCCTGCAGAGTAATTTTTTATTTATGTGAGAATTTTATAGAACACTTTCATATTTAAACAAAAAAATAATAGTTTAGGTTTTTAAGTAATAAGACAGCGCTACTAGGATTTTATAAACCCCAAATATATTGAGAAATTTTGAAAATTGTCATGTTTTAGAATTTCAACGCATTTTGTGAAGCTTGAATTTTTGAAATTATTTTCTTCCTACATAGGACTGAAACTCCTTATTTTTTCTTCCCAAATTTTGACGAACAAATTTGTAGATTTCCTTTCAAGGAAATGTTACCTTTGTTTCCAAAAATGCCTGCTTCTGTTTCCTCTATAGTACACATCTCCTAAGTTTTTTTTATTTATTTTAAAGTTTTTACTTTATAAAATGATTTTTAGTGTTTAGTTTTTTCTCCACCAACTACAAAAAATTACTGCGGCATTTTACAAAAAATATTCGTTTTTTTCGCGTGTGCTGTTTGTTGCAAGGAAGTGTTGCAACAGCAATAACTACATAAACAAAAAGAAAATATAGTTACGTTTATTTTTTTTTGCTACTTTCAACAAAACCGGAACATCAATGTGAAGAAAATAAAAAGTAGCAGCAGCATGTATAGAAAAATTGCTGGTGGAAAAATATAACGAAGCCGAGCAATTTATTTGCAGTGGCAACAACAACAACACAAAAACATGGGTTTCATATTTGAATAAATGGATAAAAATTGTTGAGAAAAACCGCAGCTTGTAAAGGAAAACCTCGAAACGAATAGAATAAAATTAGTTTTTCTTTCTCAAGAAATATTTTTTTTTTTTTTTTTTTGAGATGAAGATGATAAAAACGAGTCTAAAGTCATTTTCATAGTGAGAAGATAAAAGAAAAAAGTACAAAAGAGCGGAAGAAAGGTTGAAGGTTAACGAAGAAATGCATAAAATTTAAATTAAAATCTAAAAAAAAGTTTTACAAAGGAAATTATCATGTAGAACGATTTAACTGATTTGAAGCAAAAAAAAAAAAAAGTTTTAGAGGAATATTAGTTATTGTTGCAAATTAAAGGTCACCAAGGTCAAGGTCAAATCTTAAAACCAAGAAGTGTAATTTCTGACAGTATATATTGCCAATTTTTAATTTGGAAAATAGATTACATCGAAATTTTTCTATGAAAATAGTTTACATTGAAAATTTTCTATGAAAATAGTTTACATCGAAAATTTTCTATGTAAATAGATAACATCGAAAATTTTCTATGAACAGATAACGTCGAAAATTTTCTATGAAAACAAATAACATCGAAAATTTTCTATGTAAATAGATTACATCGAAAATTTTCTATGAAAATTGTCAATGAAAATAGTTTACATCGAAAATTTTTTACATCGAAACTTTTTTACATCGAAAATTTTCTATGAAAATATTTTACATCGAAAATTTTCTATGAAAATATTTTACATCGAAAATTTTCCATGAAAATAAATTATATCGAAAATTTTCTATGAAAACAAATAACATCGAAAATTTTCTATGTAAATAGATTACATCGAAAATTTTCTATGATAATTGTTAACATCGAAAATCTATGAAAATAGTTTACATCGAAAATTGTCTATGAAATTAGTTTACATCGAAAATTTTCTATGAAAATTGTTTGCATCGAAAATTGTTTACATTTTCTATGAAAATTGTTTACATCGAAAATTTTCTATGAAAATAGTTTACATCGAAATTTTTCAATGAAAATAGTTTACATCGAAAATTTTTTATGAAAATATTTTACATCGAAAATTGTCAATGAAAATAGTTTACATCGAAAATTTTCTATGAAAATTGTTTGCATTGAAAATTTTCTACGAAAATTGTTTGCATCGAAAATTTTCTATGAAAATTGTTTACATCGAAAATTTTCTATGAAAATAGTTTACATCGAAAATTTTCTATGATAATTGTTAACATCGAAAATCTATGAAAATAGTTTACATCGAAAATTGTCTATGAAATTAGTTTACATCGAAAATTTTCTATGAAAATTGTTTGCATCGAAAATTGTTTACATTTTCTATGAAAATTGTTTACATCGAAAATTTTCTATGAAAATAGTTTACATCGAAATTTTTCAATGAAAATAGTTTACATCGAAAATTTTTTATGAAAATATTTTACATCGAAAATTGTCAATGAAAATAGTTTACATCGAAAATTTTCTATGAAAATATTTTACATCGAAAATTTTCCATGAAAATAAATTACATCGAAAATTTTCTATGAAAATAAATAACATCGAAAATTTTCTATGTAAATAGATAACATCGAAAATTTTCTATGAACAGATAACGTCGAAAATTTTCTAAGAAAATTTTTAACATCGAAAATTTTCTATGACAATTGTTGCATCGAAAATTTTCTATGAAAATATAATTCTTTGATTTTTTTTATTTTTTTTATAAAATAGAATTCATCGAAAATTTTCTATGAAAAGAAAATTTATTTAAAATTTTCTCTCAAAACATTTTTTTCTATGAAAAGGTAATTTGTATAATTTCTGTTAAATCTCTTTAAGGAAAGGATTAAGAATCTCTGTTTAATGGTAACACAATAGTTTCTGTTGCCTTAACTTTCAGTCTTGTTGTTGTTGTATGTATGTCTTTTGTTTGAAAGATGTCTCGTGTATGTAACAACACATGCAGACATCAATCATGAGCAAACGATCACTCAACAGCGAATGTCAACAAAAAAGAATTAATTATTTTAAAGTTCCGGTTGCAGCTATTTCAGTTAAGTGATGATGGTTTCGAGTACATACATACATACATTCATACTTGTGATGTGTTACTGTGTATACATCTGTAAGGAAAGAAAGTGGGTGGAAGGAAGTATGTATAATGTTTAAAGTTATAATATCAGTTGTATATGTATGTAGTTGCATGAGTAGTAGTGGTAGTAGTTTGCGTTTTACATCAAATAAATTGCATGCAGTTTATTGTCATTCGTCTTGTGTTCTTTTACTGACATTTTATCTATAGTTGTTGTTTTTTCTCTTACTTTGCTATTTTAATGCAATTTTTCTTTTTTTCTTTTCATTTGTTTCATGTGAAAATGTAAGTTTTTCTAGAGATTTTTATATTTTTCGCTTCTTTTATTCCTTCGTTGTTGTATTTCAATCCTACAATTTGTAACTGTTTTACATTTGATGATTTACTAGAGCTAAAGCCAATGGCTTTCTTTTAGTTTTGTTCTTTTTATTATTTTTTCTTCTGTTCTGTTGATGATTTTATATTTTTATTCCGTTTTTAGTTTTATTATTTCGTTTTTATTTCTTTGACTTTGTTTGAGTGAGAGTTGTATTTTGTATAAAATGATAAATGAAACTTTAGTGGCTTTTGACCCAGTTAATAAATTTTCTTTATTAAAGTTTTTTTTTATATAGAAAAAAAGAAAACCAAAATGCATCAGTAGAATTGAAGCGACAGGTTTAAAAGAAATTAAACAATGACAAGAAAGAAACCCTCTTATCATCAACCAAAAAATGTGTCTAAAGCAATTAAAGTTTTTGTCTTATGTTCAAAACAAATTTAATTAATTATTAACATAAAAGATACAAGTATAAATTTGTTTTAACTACAATTATTTTGCAAAAGACTATATTTTAATAAAAAATTTTAAATTATAAATTTTTGAGAATTGTTTCCCCTTGGAAGTAGGTAAGTAGCACAATATCTACCTGCCATAAGTATTAAGCAGCGGGAAATTAAATTTCTATATGTCATTTGAAATGTCACGTATATTTACGTTTATCCATAAGCACAATATCTGTGTATATGTGCCGGTGTATCAAAATCTAATCATAGCAAAAATTGTTATTATTGTATTTATTGTTGTTGTTATACTTTTAATAAATGTTTTGACAACATTTGTTGCAGGTAGAATTCGTATTGAATTGTTTGCTTGTGTTGAATTGTGAATGCGTTTTTCTAATTTATTTGCATAATTAGATTTAAAATCCATATGACGCTAAATAAACGTGTTCCAAAAGTTATATATATTACCTGGGCTAATAAATTAAAATATAAATGCTCATAAAATAGAAAAATATTTAAACATTTTTATAACAAAATAATCATAATTAAGGCTAAAAATTCAAATTTCTTTTAAAATTAAAACATTTCACTATTCCTTTTATATAAAAGTATTTCTTTAATACCTTTATGTTACTTATTTGACAGGTTTAAAAATGTCTTATAAGATTAATTAAAACAATTGTTTTCCTTAACACACGTGCCTTTTATAGCATTCTCCTTTCCCCTATATTTTATGTAACAAAAATATTCATAATATGTACTAATATTAAAAATTAATCAAACATTTCTTGTTTATTTACAAAACAATTTAACATATCCACCATTTAAATAAATAAATGAATAAATAATAAATGAATGAACGACATAACATTTCTTAAGAAAATATATTTAACCTACTAAATACTTTGTGTGATATGAACATTATTCTTGTCTGTCCGTCTGTCTTGTTACTAAAAATAAAATCCTTTTCTTTTCCTTCTCACCACTATGACAATGATAAATTGTATTTAAGTCATTAAAATTCGATTTACATAAGTTTTGTTAAGTTTTAGTTTAAAGAACTGAAATAATGTCTTAAATAAAAAAACAATAATAATATTTAAAAATATTTTTAAAGATCATTTTAAGTTAAAAGTTGTAAGGAAATAGAAAAATGTAATAAATTTTAAACTAAATTTTGGTTTTTTAAAAATTATTTGAAATAATGTTTGAAAGTAATTAGAGAAAAATATTTAATAAAAACAATCAACAATATTATAGACAAGACTGCACACTGGGATATAGACTACAGACTGGACTAAAGACTAAGTTATATACTAACCTTAAGATTAAATTGTAGACTACACTACAAATTGGACTATAGACTAAACTATATACTAGACTACCGACTAGATTACAGACAATGCTATAAACTAGACTACAGAATAGACTATAGACTAAAAAATAAACTAAACTACAAAGTAGTTTGCAGGCTATTTTATATTTAAGACAATTTAATAGACCATACCCTAAACTATAAAATAAGTACATAATAGACTAGACTGTTGATTAGAATATAGATTATTCCTTACATTAGATTGTAGACTGGAACATAGAGTAAACTGTAACTGGATTATATTCAAGACTATAAATTGGGCTATAATATACTATAGTCAATAATACAATCTAGACTTTAGACGAGCCTATATTCAAGGTTATGGTCGAGACTATATTCAAGACTATAAGCAAGTAAATAGTCAAGACCATATTCGAAACTATATTATTTTCAAGTCTATAAATTAGACTATAATCAAGACTATAGTAAAGACTATAAAAAAATTATACTAAATACTAGATTATAGTCAAGGCTATAGACAATTACGCAGTCGATACTATAGTTAAAACTATAGTAAGTCTATATATAAGACTATAATCGATAGTATATTCCATAATATTGTAAAAACTACAGGCAAGGGTGTAAACTAGATTATAGTCTTGACTACAAACTTGACTATAGTCAATACTATTGACTATAGTCATGACTACAAACTAGACTATAGCCAAGGCTATTGCTATAGTCTACTATTTTTGACTATAGTCTAGTTTATAGTCTTTAGTTTATAGTCTTTATTATTTATTCAATCTTGCATCTATTAACACTCCGAGATATTTAAGGTGTGATTAAATTCTCTTTTTCATCGACCAGTAATCAATACTTCTTCGATCTTTTGTTCTGCTAAATCCAACTCAGTGTTTTTCATTCAATTTCTTATTGTCCATGCTACTTCGTTAGAGATAAGTTCCACTTTGTCTATGTGTCTTGCTGATACTGTTACTACTACATCGTCAGCAAATCCTATTATATTTGCTTCTTCTGGTATGTTAAGCATGAGGACTTCATTATATATAATGTTCCATAATAACGGGCCTAACACCGAACCTTGCGGCACTCCTGCGGTGATGTACGTTTTTATTCCTTCTTCAGTATGATAGCAAAATTTTCTCTCTGAAAAGTAACTGCATATTATTCTCGTTAGATAGTTTGGTTTGCTAAGGCGTTCTAACGTTCGAATTATTCGTCTCCAATTTGCGGAGTTAAACGCGTTTTTTACATCGAGTGTAATAATTGCACAATACTTCTTGTTTCCACCTCTGTCTTCTATTGCCGATCCTTACTTATTGCATTGATGGTTGACTTTGCCTTCCGAAATCCATATTGTTGGTTTGACAATGCATTACTTTGCTCTACCGTTGGTAGAAGTCTGTTATAAATAAATTTTTGGAGTATTTTTCCGTTTGTGTCAAGAAGGCATATTAGTCTATATGTCGATGGACCTCCCGGGGTTTATTGGGCTTAGGGATTAACACTAGTTTTAGTTTCTTCCAATGGTTTGGAAAAACACCTTCTTTAAGATGTTTTAGTCGATCTTTTAACCGCAAGCTTAAGCGCATTGTTCGGTATGCTATCTGGACCAGGTGCTTTGTTATCTCCGATTTTCTCCACGATTTAAATTATTTCTTCCTCCGATATCAGCTACTAAACTTCTATGTTCCGGAAACAATGTTTTCACTATATTCCCTAGTAGAATTTAGCTAGGTTGGGGTGATTATTTGCCTTTAATCCTCGAGGTTACTACTCGATAAGTCTTCCCCCATGTGTCTAAGTCTGCTTGTAGACATATCTGTTTGAAACTGTTTCTTCTACTCCTTTTGATTGAATTTTGGAATTCACGCCTTGCGTATTGGTATTTACGACACGAACTGCGATCGACTTATAGTTCTTTTGGTTCGTCTTCTAGCTTTTAAGCACACTGCCCTAAGATTACTGACTTCAGAATTCCACCAGTAGTTAGGAGTACGATTCTTTGTCAGCCTTCGTCTAGGTATTGCGATATCACACGCTGCTCTAAGACTTGATGAAACCGTTCGGGTGTACATTGTTAAAAAATTCTGGAATGAATGCTTCCTTGATTAGCCTCTTATGTGCCCAACCAGTGTACGACACACAGTTTCTTTCTCATGGGGTATTGTTCCTAATTTGACTCTCAACTGAAAATATGATAGCCTGGTGGTCGCTATGGGTGTATTGATCACTAACAATCTACTCGACATTTCTTGCTAAGGGACTAGTTATGAACGTCAAGTCCACAATTGAGCTCCTTCTACCAGCGGTGAATGTTGGCGTGTTGCCGTTGTTTGTCGGGTTGTAATGATCTGAATCTCTAAGTCGGCGATCCAGCATTTGTTCGAACTGTTGAATAGTTGCACTTGGAGAAGCATAACAGCTATAAATATGAATTCCTCCTATTTTAGCTCTTATGAATCCCTCTCCAGTGTGTTCAGAAGTTTCCTATTGCTCTGTTTCCGCATGCCGCAGTTACCAAAGCAGTATTGTTGTATTTTGTACTGTTCACAAATAATGGCGGCATCAACACGAGTTTCGCAGATAATCTTTGAAAGCAGGTCCTGTAAGTTTTAATATTCTCATTTTCGCAAGTTGCTAAGTGCCTGTTTAAAAACAGGACATCTACTGCTGCCTTTTCAACCTGTTTGCAAAACATGCATTCTGGACTTCTGTTACAATCCCTATCAATATGCCCACTAATTCCGCACTTTGTACATAAGTTCGACCTTTCATGCGGATTTCTGCACGTTCTTGAAAAATGATCAAATTCTAGGTATCTGAAGCATTTTCTTAACATCACTTTTTCTCTTAGTCAACAAACTACCCTACCAATTATATATAGTTTACCGTTTTAACTATAGAATATACTTTAGAGTAGTAATTTTAAAATTGTCCAGTTTAAGATTTGTTTTTATTTAACCATTTTTATTAGGAATTTGGTTTGCTTTAATACTAATATATTCCTTGTAGTTTCTCCCTGTTTTCCAATTCTCATTTCAAGTCACTTTTTTTCTACTTTTTTTACTTCCATTTTGTAATCAATCCCTGACTTTTTCCTTATTTTGCTAATTTTTTTCTTTTGTCTTAAAAAGTAGAAATATAAATGAATGCTCTTTATTGTTTTATCATTATGTTGTTATTTTACATAAATTAACTTTATCGAAAAGTTTTTAATAATTATGTCATAAACACATCATTTAAACTCCTACATGTAAAGGAAATCTTTTACATAAGAAAGAAAAAAACTTTCTTATATTCACAATTCACTCACACATAAGAAAAAAAACTAAAAAGAAACAAGAAAAGTATTTTATCATGCCGAGAAAACAAAAAAACGAAGAAAACTTTTGTCTTGTTTATTTCCCTAAGATGGAAAAGAAACATTAATTATTGTGGGAATATTTGAATGTTCACGTTAAGGATATCATAGCAAGAAAAAGTAAAAGGGTTTTAAATGCAGAGAGAAAAACACATTAAAATCTTTAACAAAGATATAAATTTTGTTATAACAAAAATAACAAATAAAAACATAAATTTAAATAAAGATTTTACATGAAAGATTATGAGTATAACATATATTCATGTAAATGTGTTAGGGTTAGAAATGAAAATAAAGAGGAAATATATTTCTCATTATGATATTTTTTAGATTCAGAGAATGTCTTTAACTTGAATATTATTTAAAATATACTTTTTAAACAAATAACAAAATGCTTTGATGTTATAAAAAGTACACTTTTTTATAATATTTCCATATTAATAAGTGGTGAAAAAATGTTACAAACAAAACGGAAGGATGTCTTGTTACTTCGACCAAATACTATGACAAGTTTTGTAAGAAAAATTACTTGAAAACTCTTAAGCAACTAGTAAATACACAAACAAATGCATTCCATTTGCATTTACATTTATAGTTAGTGTATGAGTGCTTTCTTTTCTATATGGCTGCAGCTTAAGTTCTCTTGCATTTATTTGTTTGTTTATTTATCTATTTATTTTTTCCGTTACAAATACTAGAGACTTATATACATACATTTAAAGGAAAATTTACATAAATATACTTATAAGAGTATACAGTTATAATATTTATACTTTTAACAAATGTTACTATAATAAGGAGATTTTTATTTTAAATTCCTTAAAAGAAACTTGAAAAATAATATTTAATATAAATATTTTTTGATTTGCTAAGAATTTGAAATAAAGAAGTTATAAGGAGGAGAACTTAAATTTTTATTATATAGAATTTAAAAAGATTTATAAAATTATTAAATAACATTTTTAAATATTTCATTTATAAAAGCTTTAAAGCTTATTAGTACTTAGAGTGTCATGTGGCGTATGATTAATATTAATTGTGAGTAGGTTTACAAATTTATTCATATTTTTTCAAACAAATAGAGATAAAAAGAAAATTTAAAATATTTTCCCAAGCTAACAAATTTTTCTTTAAAAATATTAAATTTAAGTTTATTTAATTTTAATTATTCTTTTCTTGATGAAAAAATTACTTTTGCTTTTATTTTCTTAATTTTTTTATATGTATATGAACTATGACCCTTAAAATTATTTTCTTATTTTTTTAAATAAAGATAGCAGCTTTCATGTTTTTTCTAAGCTTTCAGTTTCATTTGTTCGCATTCTTTTGAATATTAAATTGAATTATTAAAATAAAGAAAATATAAAAAAAAAAAAAAATGTTGGCAAGTTTAAGGTATAATTTTACTTTGTCTAGCATTTACCTTTGAAATAATTTTGCTTATTATGCAAGCGACCGCATACCTTTACATTTTGCTAAATTTCATATATTTTTTTTTTTTTTGCTAATACTTATGAAAAAGGGGATTCCCTCTTCAAATTTACTTTGTTTCATATTTTAAGCTTTTTTCACTTAAATAAATTCTATTGTTTTTAGTCTTAAAAAAATAAAATGTCCTGTAATATTTTTGTAACCAGCAAAATCAGCAGGATTTTTTTTAATTTTAACAATACTTTTCATATTTTTTGTTCATACCTTTCTAATATTACTTTTTTATCTCTTTTATGGTCCTCTCTCTATGGCTCTTATTACGATCTTTGCTTGTCGTATTTAGCATAAACCTTTTTTGCATTTATAAGCTGACAGCTGTTATTGCTGGCTGGCTGCATCATAAAATAAAGAAGAAGGAGTTGGAAGAAAAAATTAAATAGAAAAATAATAAAATAACAAAGTCTGGGTGTAAAGAAATAAAAAAGAAAAACAGAAAACAGCGTGCTTATGAATTTATTTAAATGTTTTAAAAGTATTTGTGCTTTGTTTTATTTTCGCTTTTATTACTTCAAATTGTGCATTACAAGAGAATAGAAAATAATCCAAGAAATTTACACATTACACTGATTCCCACATCATAGCTTTTCTCATACTACTAAAGTATAGAGACAATAAAATAATAAATATCTCAATATAACATAAAAGGCCAAACAACAAAATTTTTATTAATTTTTTTTTTTCAATTATTTTATAATTTTTTGTAATAATTTATATTTTTTATTATAAAAATCTGGCACTTTTATCGTATTTTTTAATAAAACGATTAAATTTCCTACTTTAAAACATACAAAACCTATTAATTCCTTTGAAAGCATATCTGACGTATGATTAATATTAATTATGACTTAAATTACAAATTAAGCTATAACTTCCTAACTGTAAGACCTACAATTTAAACTGAAATTGTTTTGAAAAGCTTACAAAATTGTCTATAAAATATTTAATTTTTTTTGATCTACAAACACAAAAAATTCAAAAAGATTTCCTATATTTACAAATATTTTTAATTTTCAATTTTATTTTTTTTAATGATCATATTGTTTTAAAGAATCACAAATTTTTAAATAATTTTTATTAAAATGGTGTTGTCAAATACAATTTTTTGTTATTTTCTCTTTTGCATTTTGTATCTTCATTTAATGTTCGTCTTCTGTTTTAATACAGCTATTGGATTATTTAAAAAATACAACCAAGTTTGTGAGTGGTTAAGCAATATACGTTTAAATATATGTATGTCTGTATTACTGTGACTCTTTCTCTCTATGCTTGAGTTTATATATGGCAACTTATTTGGTTTTAGATTTGCAAACGGTTTATTTTTTTTTATATTTTTCAGCAGATTTTGTGGTTTAACTTCTGACAACAACGTTAAGTGCTTGATACCAAACTAGCAGTTTTCTTCTTGATGCATATTGTTTTGGTATTTTGTATGTGTGTGTTTATTTTAGCTTGATTTTATTTATTTCATTTCATTTTATTTTATTTTTTTTTAACAAAATGATTCAATTCCTGTATTTTTCTGCTATAAGTTTAGAGCTCATCCTTTTAGTCTTTAGTTTCTATTTTACGTAGATTTGGATTTTGTTCGTTTGAGATTGTTTTAGCTTTTGTCAAATGATAAATAAATTAATGTTGACATTTTTCATCCGTTTGTTGTCGTCGTTATTGTATGTCGTTGTTCTGCAGAAATAGAGACGGATGTCGTCTGCAGTTTTTTGTGATTTTTTTCTTTCACTTTGCCGACTTTTATTTTATGCCTTAACCGCATTCTTTGCTATGTATTCATTGTTCATCGTTAGTGTTTTTTATTTAATTATAATTGTTGATGATATTTCTTCTTTTGTGAAATTGTTTTTTGTGTGTTTGTTTTAAATACAGGGAATAGATTTATAATATATAACCTTTTAAATTCGATATGAACAGAAATTAGCTGAGGCTTTAAATTATAAACAAATATGTTTCTAATTCTTAGTGCCATCTAGTCTATGATCTAGTATAACCTCTTTCATATATAGCCTTTTAAAGTCTATTTTATATTGTAGCATATAGTCTAGTCTTAAGAGTAACTTTTAGTCTAGCCAAATATTTATTTAAATATGACAAGTCTTAAACCCAATTTTATATTTTACTTTCCTGCCCTCAAGTGTTTAATCCATTATGAATTATAATCAAAAATAATCTGCTAAACCAGCAAATTTATATCACGATTTAGTCATAAAAGTGTAGAATAAAAAGACATTTTCTATTATTTTCTCTATTGCTTTAAATATTTAATAAATACCTATCATCTTCTTAATTTTGCCAAAAATATAAATTTTTATATAATCATAAGAGTAGTTTTTTTAAAACTTTATCGCCTGTCATCATATTATCAAACATGTCAACATGTATTTCTTTCTGCTTTAATATTTCGAATACTCGTAAAATCTAACAGAGAACAGCCATTGTGGTTGCTTCTTCTCTTTTTTTATTTCTTTATCTAATGCCTCTAAAAAAATCACCATGACCTCTTCAAAGTAAAAGAGTATTAAAATTTGCTAGATTTTTTTCATTCGATACTGCAACCGTATAAAAAATTTAAAAAAATAGAAATGCTCGCACTTAGAAGAAGTTTTCTTTGGTAGTTTTCTTTGCTCTTAAGCATGTTTAAGCACTTGTTAGTGAAGAAGAGCAAGCGTACTAGAACCACAAGATATAAAAATAAGTAAAGTAATGAAAATAAAAACAAGATGAAGTATAAATATTGGATAGAAACGATTGTTATATACCCCTCCAATGTGGAACATTTTAGGATTCAAACGCATTTAAATTTAAAACAAAACTTGGTCACAAATTCGATAAATGTAAAGATAACGGTCTAAATTATAGTCAAGACTATAGACTAGACTACAGTCAATAATGTAGACTAAAGTGCAGTCAATACTATAGACTAGACTATAGTCGACACTGTAGACCAGTCTATAGTCGACAAGACTATAGTGGACACAATAAACGAGACTATAGTAGACACTATACACTAGCCTATAGTCGACACTATAAACTAGACTAAAGTCGACACTATAAACTAGACTAAAGTCGACACTATAAACTAGACTATAGTCTACACTAAAAACTAGATTATAGTCGACACTATGGACAAGACTATAATCGATACTATATTCCAGACTATAGTTGACACTATGGATAAGACTATAGTCGATACCATATTCTAGACTATAGACTAGACTATAGTCGACACTATAGACTATAGTCGATACTATAAACTAGACTATAGTCGATACTATATTCCAGACTATAGTCGATACTATATTCTAGACTATAGTCGACACTATATACTTGACTATAGTCGACTATAATCGACTCTATCGACTAGACTAAAGTCGAAACTATAAACTAGACTATAGTCGACATTATATTCCAGACTATAGTCGACACTATAGAATAGACTATAGCCGACACTATAAACTGGACTATAGTCGACAGTATGAACTACACTATAGTCGACAGTATGAACTATATTATAATCGACTCTATCGACTAGACTAAAGTCGACACTATAACTAGACTATAGTCGACACTATAAACTAGACTATAGTCCACACTATAAACTAGACTATAGTCGACACTATAGACTATACTATAGTCGACACTATGGACAATACTATAGTCGTTATTATATTCTAGACTATAGTCGACACTATGAACAAGACTAAAGTCGACACTATATTCCAGACTATAGTCGACACTATAGACTAGACTATAGTCGATACTATAAATCAGACTATAGTCGACACTATGGACAAGACTACAGTCGACACTATATACCAGGCTATAGTCGACACTACAGACTAGATTACAGTCTACAATATAGACTAGACTATAATCGAAACTATAGACTTGACTTTACTCGACACTATAGACTAGTTGACACTATAGACTTGACTATAGTCAACACTATAGACTAGACTATAGTCGACACTATAGACTAGACTATACTCGACACCATAGACTAGACTATAGACTAAACTATAGTTGACTCTATAGACTAGATTATATTCGATACTATAGCCCAGACTATATACTATATTTCTTTGAAGTTCCGAATGTTATAAAGAACTGAAAATACATATTTTATTCGTTAATTTTTTTGTTGTGCTTCTCAAAATATTATTAAAAAAAACTATTTGAATTGAATTGCATTCTTTTGTGTTTGCATAAGAAGAATATGAATAGAACAAGCAGCTAGCTTGAATGAATGAAGTTAAACCAGAATGCAGCATAAATTTGGCTGCCAGCCCAATTTAATAGTTTTAGAAATTCTTCTTGCAGTTTCTTTTTTCTATTATTTTTTTTTTCAAAGTTTTCTTTTTTATGCTTAAGATGATGACAAACTTGTTGTTGATAATCGTTTTGCAATAAGTCAAAAACTCTAAAGACATATAAATTTTTTAATATTTTTATTTTTTACAGATTTTCGTGATATTGACAATAATAAAAAATTTAGAGTAAAAAAAGTAAAATATATTGTTGGCATCTATTGCTAAAAGCGGGGGAGATTGTTCAAAACTCTTTAGATGCTGTGAAGAGAAGAAAATATTTATAATGAGTTATAAGGGAGTAAAAGGTGAAAGAACTATGAATGAGAATTTAATAAAGAAAAAAAATATTTGTTGCTAGTTAGAAAAAGAGGATAACAATATTTGGACTTTATTAGAGGAATATAAAAAGTATTGAGTTGTTTTGATTATTAGAATTAAATTATTGTTGTTTATAATTCTATTGTTATAGATAATTCATAGATTTTAAAAATCTAAACAAGTATTTATATATTAATTCTTTGGAAATTGTATGGATTTTAAGAAAGTCAATATATGCCAATTAAAGGTAGGATTTGTGTATTATTATTATTAAAAGATTCTAAGAAGCCTTTTTAAATTATTAGAAATTTTTTCTTTTTTTCTAATTGAGGTTTTATTTTCCTCATTTTGTTTAACTTTTTATTCCTTTTTTAAATATTTGCATTTTATTAAAAATTTTTGATATCATTTTGTTTGTGTTTTTATTATTGGCAGATTTGCCAATTTAAAACCTGCAACATTATTAAATATTGCTTTATTAGGCCTTAAATTATTATTTGTTATGAGTGAATGTCTGATGAGGATTGTCATTGCCAATTTTTTGCCAGAAAAAAAAAAGGAAATGGCAGGAATATATTTCGAAAGCTTATGCACATGTATATATGCAAAACAAAACCCTGTAGTTTGCGGAAATAAAAAAATTATTAACTACTTGAATTGTATTGGGGGTCAATATTTTATTCTTTAAAAGCAATATAAAAGTCAAAATTTAACCTATAACAGACACTTTGTATTTTTTGTATAAATTAGACTCTTTACAGTCCCTAGGTAGTCTATAGAATGTATAGTTTAAAATTTCTTATCTAATATTTAACTAGCGATTTAGAGGTCCAATAAACAATTTATTACATGATGAAGATTACCATTTGTTCACCCACTTCAGCTAGTATAATCGCCTGTTAAGGGACAGTCACCAGAACAGCAGGGAACTTTTGCAATAAACAAACAATACAGTAGAAGCTTTCATATTTTAACAATTCTTTTATTATTATTTTATGCCAAAGTGACGAAAGATTTTAGCAATCCAAATAGTTTTCATACAGTTTAAACAAAAATGAGATATTTGTGATTTTTTTTTTTAATTCATTGTTTATTTTTACCTCCCACTGTACTTAAAGCATTTATGAAAAAATATGATATGAATGTACCTTGACATCCATACACTTGTACAATTTACATTGTTATTTATATTAATATTTTTGAATAATGTCTGTTGATATGTATGTGTGAGTAGTCAAGGTAAAAATCATATGAAGAAATTTTTTTTAACAGCTCAACAACAATAACAACAACAGCAGCAGCAATAATAAAAACACATCAGCAATGACAATGTCAGCAACCGAACATACCAAAACAATACAATCATCATTACAAGCTTTTAAAAGAGAGTCAACGGAAAAGTTTTTTCAAAATTAAAATTATAGAAAAATATTAATAAAAATTATGTAAAATATTGTACACAAATGTCGTTAGAAGTGACAAAAGAAAGTTGTTGGGTTGGAGAGCTTTACCTCAAGATGGATTTCCAGCAAAATTCTTTTAATTCTTTTGAACAAGTTTTTTTTTATAATTTTAGCTGAGAAAAATAATTTTCCGTCTGCCCCTAAATACAAGCAAGTGTATATAGTTAAATATACTTTCATACATAAATATTTTACATTGGCAATGTTTACTATAAAATGACAACTACAACAATAAGAGAGAGAAGAAAAAAAAAAAAAAAAAATATTGTTCATAATGTTGGCACTCATATTGTACATATAAACATTTCATTTCATATCATTCGGTTTGTAAAGTCATGTTATTGTTTGTGGCATATTTTTCCCCTTCTCTCTATCTTTTGTATTTGGCAACATTATATTCAAAAGTTTAACTTATACACATACACTTGTCTATATAAATTGTTTCTCGTTATATTAAAAGGATACATATTATAAACTTTATACTAATACTATGATAAAATAAACTCATTTTTACCTTTAGAAGGCAGAAAATTGTAAAATGTTTATTATTGTTACAATAAACATAATGACAATGTAAAAGGATACAGAAATACAAACACAAACATACATATATATGTCCACATATAAGTGTATTTGTAAGCATATAGATAAGTTTACAGTGTAACATTTATTTTATTAAACAGAGATAAAAAAGAGTTAAAATTTTGATAAGTTTTAAAATAAAGTTTAATAATTTTTTATTATTAAATTTCATACATTTTTTTAAATAATTTTTATCAGCATAATATTTTTATAAAGTAATCTTTTTATTTATTTTTTTGTTAAAAGAATCATATAAAATTTTTTTTCCATAATTTTTTTCTCTTTATTTTCCTGTCATTTAGCCAAAGGCATCAACCACATGCGTAACCCCAGGTAACATAAAATGATAATTTACACTTAATGAATATAAATGTTTGTACTTTTAGATATTCTATAAAAAATGTATGTATGTATGCATTTTGTATTCATATATGATATGTGTGTATGGTTTATAGCAACAACAATATCTGGTTTTAATGTTGTTGTTCATTGGTAATCATGTTGATACGAAAGGTTTTACAGGAATTTTAAAATTAATGTTACAAGATTTAATAGATAATGAATGAAAAAAAATAAAAAGTGGTGAAAAGAACAATAAATTTAACAAATTAAACATAACATATGTGGTAATAAATTTTAATAAGTGTTAAAAATAACAACTGCAAGGAAATTCAAGGTCAAAATATTTTGATAATTTAAATTTACCTATTATTAAACAGGTGGACGGACGGACAGACATCGTTGTTCAGAAATTCAAAGCTCTGTTGTATTTTTACAAGTTCGTTTAAAGGCTTTTTGAATTTCTATATAAAAGAAAATATTGCTTATTTTTAGACTAGATTTTTTATTATTTTTTTTTTTTTTTTTTAATATTAAAAATATTTCCACAAAATTTTTTTTAACAAAAAATTTGTAAATATGTTTCTAAATGCCTATTCCTAAGAAGTGTAAAAAATTTCTTTTAATGTAATTAAACACAAAAATATAAACTTGAAAAAGTTAAATATTTTTGTTTTTACCAAGAAATTTTAAAAAATCTCTGACTTTGATAGCGCATTATACGGGAAAAAAAATTGCAGAATTTTCTTAATAGAGGGACAGACGGACATAGTTATTTAGCAATATCAATGTACAAAAGCCCATAGTACGAATTTTTAAGATTTGTAAATAAATATTGTAGATACTGAAAATATAATAACTTACCTGGTGTCTATATTAAACATGTTATTAAAGCGGAACTTTAAAAATTAATTAACAAAAAATTTGATATATTTAAAAAAAATTTTAAAAAAACGGATATTAAGAAGTTGTTTTTTATATAATGATTTATAGCAATTAAGCAATTTCTATATTAGCGATTTTTGAATTTTAGCCCATTTTTCGAATTAACCGTTCTATTTTTTGTATTTAACTCTATTTCAGATGAGAAGCAGACAAATAGACGGACAGATAAAAGTAAAGAGTCATAAACAAATCACTAATTCAAAAAAAAAAAAAAAAAAAAAAAAAAAAAAAAACAACTAGACGTCGCAAAAAGCTAACTTCTTTAAAGTGAAACCTTGTTTTTAATTTTGTTTGACCCAGCAAAAACTTTGGTTTGTAATGAATTAAGAAGCTAATATAATGGCTCTCCACTACTTACACATTAGCTGAATAACTCATTATTTTAACATGGTGATGACATTAGAGGAAACTATTACCCTATACATTACTTAGATGTCATTACAATAACTAATTACTTCCAAGCTGTTAAATAGCGCATTGATTTTAAAGCATTACTGAAGTCATGATTAGTAATAACAATAGGAACTAGTTACATTTTAGGTTACAAATAAGTAATGAAATGTCAGGATATAAAATACTTTTTTTGTTGCTGTAAAAAGATTTTTTATACCCACCATCAAAAAGATGGAGGTATATTGATTTTGTCATTCCGTGTGTAACATGTTGAAGGAATCATCCAAGACCCCACAAAGTATATATATTCTGGGTCCTGGTTAGATTCTGAGTCGATCTAGCTATGTCTGTCTGTCCGTCTGTTGAAAGCAGGATAGCGCTCGAACGGAGCAACGTAGGGAGACGAAATATTTGTATTATATAAGGTTTGTTTGGGATTGAAAATGGGCAAAATCGGTTCACAAACAAAAAGTTATGGCTAAAGACTAGAAACACAGGGTGTCCGTTTTATACTTTTCTGCTGATATTTCTGCAACAAAAGCATGTACGATTGCGAAATTTTGTACATATAGTTTGGGGATCGATATCAGCTCGGAAGCCAAAAATGGGCATGGTCCGCCCACTTTACCGCCCACCTCCCATATAAGGTGAAAATCAATGAAATTGTGTTCAAATAGTTCAAGGCCCGCCCACTTTACTGCCCACTTTACCTCCTTCTCTCATATAACTTAAAATGTGAAAAAGTTGATGGTAGGTATATAGATTCGTCCGGGCCGAATACTTGCGCTTGTTTAATTTTAGTTTAAAAATTTTAATTTAAATGTAATACAAGTAAACTATTCTAGATTACAAATTAGTTCATATGCAAATTTTGCCTTTCATTTATGTATCCCTTCTTCAAACATGTGAATTGGTAACTGCATTATAAAAATCAATAACAATTAATATTTTCAAAAATATGATCATAAATAATTATTTACATTCGGGTTATAAATAATTAGTTACTAATAAACTTTTATGTAATGTGCATAGTATGTTATTGTACTTACAAAGTAACTACATCCGTAACTACATGTCATTACCAAGTTTTTGCTGGGGATTTACTGGGAATTAGAATTTCTTTTTCTAAATTCAAACAATTTTTTTATTTTTTATTAGGCTATTTCTTTTATTTGAGCGATTTTCTTTGACTTTTTTTATTTTATGGTAAATTTTAATAAGCCGGACGAATGGTCGGACAGAAAAGAAATAATTTCATAAATAAAACACTAATTTATAATAAAATATTAATGTCTAAAAATATTACAATTTTAATAAAAATATGTCTCGGTTTAAAAAGGTCAGAAATTTTATTAAACATTGTAATTTTTTAAAGAAAAGTCTTGTGCTCATTTTTGTCTTTTAATTGCTGAAGTTATGTCTCTTTTTAAAGATAAATTTGCAATTTTGGTAGTTTTTAAATTATACCATTTTTTGTTAATTAACTTTTTATTAAATTTTTCTATTTTTTTTATTTAGTAAATAAAAAATTTAATTAATGCAATTTAGCGACCTTTTCTTTATCTTAGATAATTTCAAACGTTTTAATTTGACAAGATATCGCAATTTTAGTGAAAATTTCATAAATTTTGTTTATTATTTTATAATTTTTTTAGTGTTTAGTATTTAGTGTTTGTTTTTGTTAATTTAGCTATTTTCTTGTTATTTCTTTTAGTTAATTTTTATGTTTTTACTTAGTTGATTTTAACCAACAGAGAGAAGGACATACAGCTGCTTTAATAATAGGAGTGGTGACAAACCTTTGTGCAGTTCTTTTTAGTAAATAGATTATTTTCTGTCAGCAAGTAACATCCAAAAAAACCTAAATTTGTCAGTTAGTGCTCTTACTATTCGTAGACGCTTGATTAAAAATAATTTATTTGCTCGAAGTCTTCGAAAAACACCACTGCTCTCCAAAAAACAAGCAGCCTACAGCTT
The DNA here is from genome assembly GCA_951394005.1 of Protophormia terraenovae. Lineage (NCBI taxonomy): Eukaryota > Metazoa > Arthropoda > Insecta > Diptera > Calliphoridae > Protophormia > Protophormia terraenovae. Next base: position 131,133,283 of record OX596077.1, read on the forward strand.
AAAGTTCTCACAAGAGCATATTAACTGGTCAGAAGAAAAATGAAAGAACATTCTATGGTCAAACAAAAGAAAAATTGATGGAACTAGACTCCGGCAGTATGTCCAATGCCTTTACAACATAGTATTTCAATCATAATATAAAAAACACTGTTAATCATAATGGCGCTAAAGTGATAATTAGTGAGTTTTATAATACAATGGAGTTGATCCAATACACCATGTAGAAGGATAATGGATCAACGGTTACTTTTGGAAACAATGAATAATTTAAGGCTGAGTACTATATCACTTTCACTTGGGACTTAACACAGGATAACCATCCTAAATACATCTATTTAATGCTAAAGGATTGATTTCGTACCAACGGTGGTTGAGGTTATGTCGTAGCTTTCTTAATTTCCTGACATAAATCGCATATAAAATCTATGGAGAGACGTTAAAAAATGTGTTACGAAAAAAATACAGTCAAATGCTGACGAATTGTGTACCTTAGTATGAGATAATTGGTGAAAAATTCCAGTAAGGCTTGCTCGGGATCTCATTGACTCTATGACTATTAGATATGCTGAAGTCACCAAAATTAAAGCTTTTTCAATAAATTAGTAAAATTTTTCGTCCAATTTTTAAAAATATTATACTACTCCTATTTTTATGAACAATCAGTTTTGGAATATTTTTGTTAAAATATAGTTTTTTGATTAAATATAGCTTTAATTACATTACGAATTATTCTAATACTACAATAATAAATTAGCCATTATTGTTATACCAAAAAATTAAATAAAAATATGTTTTGTGTTTAAAAATTTAAACTTAGTTTTTTATATAAGGGCACTACTATTTTTATGAACGCAACTGTACATATAAAAGCGAAATTATAAATATATCCCCAATTTAATAAAACATATAAAATTGCAATTTAAAAATATTGCAATTTTAGTGAAATTATGACTAAGTTTAAAATATACCGAAGTTCATTAAAAATACTAAATTCTTTAGTGATAATTTGTGTGCTTAATTTTGTTCCCTTTTACTTATAATTTTTTGTTTATTTCTTCTAATTACTATAAAAAATTAAAATTATCTTTTCCAAAATTAATCATGCTAGATTAAAACAAAATATTAAATCCTTTTTTTTAACTTTAAATTAAGTTTATAACCTATAGTAATCAAAAACATAAATTAAACAAATCTTTTTATAATTCGTTACACTTCCTTTTTAAAATTAACAACTGTTTTTGTTTTTTTACATAAGTATATTTCTTAAACATACATATTTATATCTTCTTCTATTATTATATTTTCTTTTTTCTTTCTTTTACTTCTGTATTTTATTTCCCTAAGATTTTTGCTAAATTAGCTTTTATTGTTTCAAACTTAATGCTCTATAATTACATTCTGTGATTAATTTTAGGTCATTAATAGACCATTAACATAGAAATTGCCCCCCTCTTGGCCCTCCCAAAAAACAAATCATTATTATTGTTTTCTCTTTTAGTTATACGTCTTTTCTTTTACTTAAGATTTTTGTGATTTTGATTTGTAATTTATTTGCAATTTTGTTAAGATTTATTTCAGGGAATACAGATTCTCTTTTAGCACTTAAATTGACATTTGATAAATAAATTTTATTTTTATGCTATTGTTCGATGTAGTAAGAATTTGAATATTTACCAAGACTTAAGAAAATGGAAAGAGTATCTAATAGCACCGGAAATAGAAAATAAATAAAATGTTTTCTTAAGAAAAAAAGTAAAAATAGTAAAATTTTCGTTAAGGTCTCTAGATAAAAATAAATTACTAAGAAATTTTCCTTTAAAATAATTTTAAGTTTTCTTTATAAATTTTTATTTATTTTTAAGTTTTCATTAGAAATATTTTGCCTTTGGGTTGTTGTCTTTACTAATTGCATTTAAACAAACATAAAAATATCTTTTTGTTTAATCTCCATTTCATATTGTTTTCTAGTCCGACTATTTTTTTTCTAATTGCATTATTTTTGTTTGCATCTCTCATCGTCATCGTTGTAGAAATGTAAATACGCAAAGATTAGTAGCAAAGAAAAAACTAACAATGAACAATCTTTAGTGTTATCTAAAATGTCCTTTACATGAGTTGTATGTACATTTATACAATAACACTCTTTCTCCCTTATACCAAGACCAACTACTAATATAACTGCTAGCAGTTATTTGGTTATTTACTACTCGCTACCCAGCAAACATTTTATAATGAAAAAAAAAAAGGAATAAAGTTAAAAGAAATGTCTCTCCCAGAAATGTAATCTAAGTGGCAACAAAAAGACAATAATGTCAAGTTTTTGTTTTCCTTTTTTTTTGTATTTTATTTTATAAAATAAAGTTGTTTATATTTATTTAAAATATCTTAATTTTATCTTCCAAAAGTTATTGGGAAATTAGAATTTTAAATGTTTTTTGGGTTTTTGTGTTTATTTACTTGTTCGCTTGTAATAATATTTGTTTTATGTCTGCTTTTGTTTAAAGCTACTGTGGGCATTTTTTAATGATGTTGCTGCTTTTGCTGGTACTTTTGTCTCCCTTTCTCTATCGGTTGCTTTTGAGACTAGACAAGATTATAGTGCAGCACTATGAATTCACGTTTTCAACGTCTGGCGAAAGTTATTAACATAATCGGTTTAATTATTATACGGATTTTTTAATTGTCAAAAAATTTCCAACTCAAGGTTTTAATTAAACAGGGTGTTCGGAAAGGATGAATGTGGAAGTGAAGTTTGGAGGCTGAAATATATTAATGAAGGCAAAAAAAAACAAAAAAAAAAATGGAATTTTAAATTAAAGGTTTGGGGTACGGCGAAATGAAATAGCTGGCATCAATTCTACAAAAGCAACAAAACGTCGAATTAATATTTTTTTTTATACATGGAGTTTGGCACTACAGCGGGTAACTATAAATTTGCTTATATGGAGCTGGACAGTACTAAGTACTAAAAAAAAATAATTAGCCGTTTAAATGAGGTTACCTCTTTGAATTCACCTTGATTTGGCCTCTAGAAAAACCATGGATTAATTCATAAGAAACATTAATTAAATAAAGTAAAGATGAAATCAATTTGGTACTTTTTAAAAGGCCTGTATTTGTAGATAATTTGGGGCAATAAAATGACCTACGATTCAAATTTATTTGGAGTTGTAGGGAAAGCTATAATTCTAGATCTAGGCTTTAGAATTTTTTGCATTTCCAGCCTAATTGTGGCTTAAAAGATATCTATGTTAAGAGTTTTAGGTCTTTGCGAAGACCTACATTTAAAGCTAATTTAGAAATTTTGAGAAATTTACAATTGAATCAAAATTGGGATCTAAAAGAGACTTACAGATAAGGCATATTTTGGGCTTTAAGGAGAGTTAAAATTAAAACGTAACCGTGACTTCAAAGAGGCCTGTAAAAAAAGCTTTTTTAAGGCTTTTGGTGGATCATCAGTTAAAGCCAATTTAAGATGAAGAATTTTTAAGGGTATAGAGAGGCCTCAAACTAATGCTAAATTAGTTTCCTAAGAAGAGGTATGATTGATGCTAATTTGGGTCTTTAGAAAGAGCTTTAATTAATGTTTTTGTGGTGATTCATAAGACCTACAATAGAAAATAGTTTAAGACTTTTAAATTACGTAAATTGTGATTTCAAACACATTCTTTTTTGGAGTTTATTTAGAATATTTTAAAAAGGACTATAGTTGGGTCTAATTTGTAACTTTAGGAAAAAAAAAAAAAACACTTAAAAAATTAATTAAATTGTGACTTCAAAAATATTTTATTTAGAGCTTATTTCATATTTTAAAATAAGACTTCAAAAAGACACATAATTGATGCCTAATTTGGATCATGGAGATGTCTACGTTCTGGAGCTCATTTGAAGTTTGTTTTAAAGTTTAAAAATACCTTCAATTGAAGCTAAAATAAAACTTCAAACAGGCTTATGATTGAAGCTTTATTTGGATCATGACGAAGTCTAAGATAAAAGATAATTAAAAGATTTAAAAAGACCTAGAATTGATGGTACTTTTGTGGGACTTAAAAAAATTAAAACAAAGTTGGAACTTTAAATTAACTGAAGTAAGTGTTCAAATATAGACTAAGGTAAAAAGGCTTTGGTCTCATTGACAATTCACGGTATCAGATTTTTGATACCTTTTGTTTAAAAATTCTAATATAATTTAATAATTCGATACTGAACCGGTGTCAATTTGATGTCAATTGGTATAAATTTTCTTTTACCATTTGAGAACGCAGTTTTAAATTTGAACATATACAGTACAGATTCACTATTGACAGTGAGTGGTAATTTTTTGAATACGTATGAGGCCGATTTTTCTTAGGGTGGACCTGCATCATGAACATTAAAAAGGTCTTTCTTATTAAATATAATTTAAGGGTTTTAAATTACCTACAATCCAGGCTAAATTGCGACTTCTAAGAGACTTATAATCGAAGCTAATATAAGACTTTAAAGAGGTCTGAAATTAATATTAATATGATTATTGAAAAATACCTACAATTGATGAACTATTTTGACTTTAAAAATCTTAAATCAAAGCTAAATATTAAAGTTTTAAAATACCTACAATTAAAGCTAATTTAGAAATTTAAACGTGCTTAGGATGGAGGCTTATTTAATATTCTAAAAATTTAAAAATTCCACCTTATCTTATATAAATTTCACTTTTTAAAACTTCTTTTACAAATTATTACATTAAAAATGAAACCCCTTTCTCCTAAGTATTTTTTTTTTTTTATAAAACAACATTTGATATATTACTGAAACGCAGTAAAAGTATTTTATGTAAGCACTATAATTTAAAACCATCATGTATTTAAAAGCCGCCATATAATTCAACAAAAGAGAAAGAAAAAAATTACTTTTATACGAGTGTGTTAGCAATTTTTTTCTACTCATTTCTCATGTTCTTATGCAGACCACGCATTATTACCATAAATAAATCAGGAAATAATTAAAAGCAATCTTTGGCAAAAAAATGTTAAAATTTTTTCTTTTTTGTGAACCAAATGTACGCACATGTGGGAGTAGAACTTCCTATTTTTTAACAAATACCCACACACAAACATAACCTGCAGTTCGGAAAACAATTAGCAAAAGACAATTTTTTTATAAAATTTAAGTTTAATAAGGAAACTGCAGGATACTTATATGTCCCTATAAGTGCTTGTGTTAATAATGTAGAGTTTTTTTTCTGCTCTTTCTACTTTGTTGAAATAAAACACGTATCCTAAATGACCACAATATGCTGTAGCACGATTAAATTTCATTTCATTTATTGTTTTTCAAACAATTCCTTTTTATTTCCGTTTATATTAAAACTTATTTGGTGAGCACTTACTTTTGAGTGGCCATCATTGATCGTTGCACGTTCAATGTGTACAAAAAAGACAAATACTATAGTTGTGGTAGTATTTGTATTAAGAATCTGTAGTCTTTGTTGCAAATATTTATAAATGAATGAAAGAGGGAGGGAGTAGGAGTATTTGTGTATATAGTACGTACGTGTTTTTTTTAGCTTAACAATTTTTGAGTTTCTGATTTTGGTTAAACAAAAATGTAATAAAGATTTTTTTCATTAGAAATTAATTTATGTTCAAAGCCAATATTTGTAAAAAAATATATTTCTTAATTATCATAATTACCGTTAACAAATAGTAGAAATGTTAAAAGAATGTGTATATGTATACATATTTACTTACACATGTACATGTAATAAACATGAGCATGAAAGAGCATTTTTTTTTGGCAGGACATTTAATTAAAATAACATTTCCGAAGTTTGATGCTGGCTACAATAAAAAAAACGTGGTCTTAATGTTGTAATAATATAAAAATGGTGCTGAATATTAAAGAGCGAAAAAAAGTAATTTTTGTTAAATTTTAATTAAGTTATAATACAAAATATTTTAAAAGTTAATAACTATGAACAAGGCAAGCTAAGAACTTTTAGGAGATTTTTGTTTTGAGCTAATTTGGGATTTTAAAAAAGCCTATGATTGGATCATATTTCGGACTACAGGGAGAGCTTTAATAGTGGCTGATTTCTAATTTTAAAAATAGTATGGATTAAAGCTTGACTGGGACTTCAAAAATACTTACCTTTAGAGTTTTTCTGCTTCATTGGAAAAGGGTTTAGTTGTACCCAATATGGGTTCTTAATGAGTCAAACATTAAGAAAAGTTTGGGACTATAAATAGATGTTTAATTGATGCTAATGTAGAACCTCTTAAATATTTATGATTGCAGAAAATTTAATGCTTAAAAAGATTTTCTATTAAAAAAAATTGTGTGTATTTTTAAAGTAATTTAAGACTACTTAAAGACATATGATTCAATATAATTTTATGCTAAAAAAAATATCATCCTATTAAAATTTGAGATATTCAGCAGACATATAATTGAAAATAATTTGGGTTTATAAAATAGTTAATGTTTGGAGAATATTTGAGATTTCATGAAAGGGCGATACGATCGAAGCTTAGTTGGGATTTCAAAGAGATCTACGATTAGGGAAAATATACAAATAAATTAAATAATGTTAAAAAAAATTAATATTAATAACTTGCTTTAATATTGTTATAATTTTTTCTGGATGAATTTTACCCCCACTATTATGTATGTGCGTCAAAATTCGGAAAGGGGTCTCACCTTACATTTATTTTATTTGCTTAAAGGTGATCTATGGTGAGCTATGGTTAATTATAGTCCGGTTCTTAAAAAAAAAAAAATAAATAAAGACCTTGAAAGTTGTTTTCATTAAAAAATTCAAATTAGTATTATTATTAAAAAGCTTTAAAAAAATATATAAAAAAACGTTAAAATTATTATTATTATTTTTTTAAATATCATTAATAGTTTTAAAAGTCTTAAACAAGTTTTTCCGAAAATCTTTTATACGGTTGTCTTCTAAATTCAAAAGATTTTCAATAAGCTTTTAGAATTTAGGGGGAAAAAATAAAAACTAAAAAAGCACTAACATATCTAAAAGTTTAAAAAATCTTTTTCATTAAAATCACAAAACAAGCTTTTGCATTAAAAAGCTCAAAAAAGCTTTTATATTAAAAAGTTAAAGAGCTTTTCCATTAAAAATCTTAAAAAAAAGCTTTTAATATTAAAAAACTTTTATATCAAAAAGCTCAAAAAAGTTTTTATATTAAAAACCTCAAAAAATCTTTTATATTAAAAAGCTTAGAAAACTGTTTCTTTATAAAGCTCAAACAGAATTCTTTTTCTTAAAATGCTTAAAAATTATATTTCATCAATAAGCTCTGAAACCCTGAAACAAGTTTTAGATTAAAAAGCTTAAAAAAGTTCTTTATTATAAATCCCAAATAAAATATTTTTCATAAGAAATCTAAAATAAGATTTTTAATACAAATATAAAAAAAACTTTAGTTATCATTTTCACTTATGTATGCATATAAAACTCTTGTTGTCGAATATTAACTTCATACTTACATTTGTATGGAATATTTACGATAAAATGATTTGCGAAAGAAGGGTTTATACTAATGGGAGCTATAATAGATATTAAAGCATTTATGGCCGTTAAAACCTTATTTCGGGTGAATATTTTTATTGGGGCTATTTGAAAAAATGGACCGATCATAACCAGTTTCCACAGGGTTCGTCCTTGACCCAACAGAAGATAATGTGCCAAATTTCATTGATTTATTTTTAAAATTGTGATTATCAGACGGACAGACTTAGGAAGTGATTCTAAGTCGAGCGGTATACTTTGGATGATTTTATCTATGCATCACAAGAATTAGCACAAACACGTAATATAAATATAATATATACTGCTATGTTCAAAATATGGAATAAAAATTCTGTTAGACAAACAAATTTTAAAATATGCAGCAATAAAATTATTACAAATTTCCTAAAATTGTTTGAAATGGATAAATAACCAAAAGTTTAGTTCAGGAAAAAATATGATTTTGCATATATTTTGAGGCCATGTTTTAATTTCCAAATAATAATGGTGCTAAAAATAAATTTGATTAAAATTAAAATTTTACGTCATTAACACAATTACGTGTAAGGCAAACTTTACTATTATTTGAAGCTATAAGAACACATATCATTAGAACATATTTTAGCCTTAGTGAGAGCTATCATTTCTAGCTTCGATTTTGACTTAATTGCATCTTCAAAGAGACTAATGCTTCGAGCTTATTTAGGATATTTGGAAAGCAAATTGATGATAATTGTCAATTTGGATTTTTAAAAGTATTAGCGATTAAAGCAAAGTTTGTTCCTTAACAAGGCTTTTAAATGAAGCTAATTATGGACAAAATATATTTATACGATTAGATTTGATCCTTAGAAGTGATGTTAAATAAAAATAAAATTTTGAACTTTTTAGCAGACTCATAATTGAAGCAAATTTGGATCTATAAAAAGTACAATGATTGCAGCTTATTTGAAAATTTATTAAGGTTTGCAATTGTTGCTAAGTTGATACTTTAGAAAAAACTTCGATCGAATCTTAAAGAGTTCAAAGGCACAAGCAATTAAAGCAGTTCGTTCTTAAGGTATGTTACAATCTCTACTTAGTTCAAACTTATTTATTTTTTGTATGAATAATTTCTTAAAAGCCAATTAAAAAAGGCTTAAAACTTCATGATCATATGTATCTAAATTGATGGAGAAATTGTTATTTACAGAACCAGTGTTGTCGTGTGTTATTTTTTATTAAAAAAGTCTAAATTTGCTCAGAAGCTACATTAAAAAATTAATTTCAAAAATAACCGCTAACAACTTAATTAAAGAATGAATATTTTTTTTTTTATAAAGTTTCAGAAATGTAATTAATTTAAATTCTACAAATATTGTAAAATATATGTATTAATAAAATCTTAGTATAAAATCTACATATTTCTTCTATTAAATATTGAAATAAATGTTAAACAAAATGTAAATTGTAATTGACATCTTAAGTTGTCATTCACATTCCCTATAAAAAATTCCTATATTTTTTTAACATTTCGTTTGACTGACATTTATTATTTTTTTTTTTATTCTGTACAAAAATAATAAACATGTTAATATAAGTGTTCTTTTTATTTATTTTTAGTCTAAATAAGAAATGTGAACAATGTGACACTGTCAGTCCATCTTTATTACGACTCATCATATTTTGACTCGCACCCTTGTCAAATTAAAATAAAGTCAGAAAAAAAGTAAGATATTTTTACCTAAATATATTTAGATGTACATATTTATATGTGTATTTATTATAGAGAAAATATTTTCCATTTTGCTATTTATTTTAAAATAAAATTTGATGCTTAAAATTTTAATAATATTTGTAACATGATGAATAAATAAAATATGTCTGTAAAAACAATAGAAAATTAGAAAATATAAAGTTACTTATTTGTAAGAATTATTTCTTATAATTGACATTTTCATTTGCTTGTCTATTATTAATAATTGAAAGTATTTTAATTGATTAAATGACACCTGAAGTGTTAAAAGTAACAGCTGAGAAATGTAAAGGTAATTAATAAAAATTCTAGGAAATTATAAAATAAATATTTATTAATATTTTCTTTAAAAGTGATATCTATAAAATATATAATTATATAATTTTTTGTTATTATTAGAAATACATAAAAAAAGAAAAAACTTTTCAACTTTTGTTTTATTTAAAAAAAAAACATTTTTATATTTTCTCTTAAAGCTTAGATTCAGGCTATGTATTTTATATTAAAGTTATAAATAATTTTTTGCTCTTTTTCACATATTTGTATCAACATATAGTATTTAAGTCATTGCCAATGACATTTATGTCTATTATTTTTCTTTATAAATATACCACTTTATTGTCGCTGTTTGTTTTCATTTCTCTTTATTTCATGTTTTATATTTTATATTCTCTGAGGTTTTTAAAAATGGTTTTCAATTTAAGCTCAAGTACTACAAAAGATGTTCTTTTAATGCAAAAACATAGTCACAATATTGCACACAAGCACATGATTAATGTAGTTTTAACACACACATAAACATTTATACAAACGCCTTTAAATATACTACACTTTTTTCATATCACTAACAATCACTCCCACTTTGTCCCACTCCCAAGGCACAAACACTTTTTGTTTTGTATGCAAATGCATATGACAAACACACACGCACACTTGTGTATTGGTGCCTGATAGAGTTTGCGTTTGCATTATAACATACATATACCATGGGGTTCCCCTTATTTTTTGTATAAAAGAGCGAATTGCACTGAATAAGAGTTTTAAAGTAGTAGAGAAAAAAATCACAAACCATTACTTTATAACAATAAAGAAAAATGACTGTGTATTGAAATATTGAATCCTTTTAATAAAATATGTTTGTAAAAAAATATTAAAAAATATATCGTTTTTAAGGATTTTTATTTTTGTTGTAAATAGGGATTTTGTTGTTATTGTTTTGGAAAAAAATAAATATTTAAAGGTAAATTTTTAAAAATATAAAACGTAAGATAAAGTGATTTCAAAGTAGGACAAAATTTAATATGGCAAAAACAGCAAGGAATAAAAGTCCTCTCTCTCTATATATATATAAATTTATAGAGAGAGAGAGAGAGAGCCTTTTTAACTTAGTTATTTAAATAAGCTAGTTAAAGCTCTAGTTAATTTTTAGCTTAAAGATGCCACAGAAATTCTTTTAAATATTTATAATTTTTGGTACATTAATTAAAACTCCTTGTGGTTCCCTAAGATTCTAAAAGATAGTACTTTCTTTTTTTCTTTCCTTATAAATATAAGTACACATAAGTTCAAACATACTTATTTGGCTACATTCTAACTACTTTTGTTCTTGGGAAATATTCAACAACATGAATTTAATTATAATTTAAGCTCACAATTTAATTTGAATCCTTGCAACTTAACAAACAAGGTGAAGCCCCTTGTTTGTTGCTAAGAGTGTTTGTATTGTAAGTAATTTAACACATAAATATTCTCTCTCTCTCTCTCTCTCTCTGTATGAATAACTACATATAACAGCAATGTTTGTGTATAAAACGTGTGCTGTATTTTCTTGTTTGTTTGTGGGGCGTAAAATTATTAACTTTTTAAAATATGATTAATTACCAAGAATAATTTATGTTTAAATACCCTTATTTGTAAATGTTTACCTTAGAATTTCATTTAAATATAATTTTACTTATTGTGCGCAAAATAAGAAGAAGAACAAGATATTAAATATTTTTGTTATCTATTGTTTTCATAATGTTCCCCGCCCTCATTCCTTATTTAAAAAAATTAAAGACTAATTGGTAAGGAAAAATATATGTATAATAAAGAAAAACACACACACACACAAATACACAAAGGAAATACTTATTTTGTATCCTTGTAAAGATTTCAGAGAAATTAAAAACTAAAATTTAAGCAAAATATTAATTATGTTATGTTTGTCAGCTTTAAGAAATTTATATTTTTTGGATAAATATCTTTAAAGTAACCAACAACTATCTTAACCATTTCCTTAGCATAAATATACAAGAGAAAGTATTTCTTTAAATAACAGTCCTTTATTTATTGCAACACCAACAAAATCTTTGTTAATTAAATTTTATTTCCTTTACTCTCACAAATTAAACCACTATTCATTGCATGGTTGTGCCAACCAGAAAGTGGTCTGTCTTTTATTTTAAACTAAATTTAATAATAAATCATATTTTTAAGACACTTTATTATTTTTGGCAAATTTGGCCATAAATTAAAAGTGTTTTGTGAAAAAGGAGCAAAAATTAAATCAAAATAATAAAAAAAGTCAAAAATTATTAAAAATAATTGGAGGCTTATTTAAGAAACTACAGCCTATTTTAACTTTCATATAATTTTATATGAAAAATTGAATTTTAATAAAAATTATAAGTGATCATAGATAGACGTCTCACAGTGGTTCCAAAACGTTTTTTTTTTTAATAATTCAGTAGCTATTAAACGGTTAAAGGTATTTCAATAAAATTTCACGTGGTCTGAGCTGAGGTGTTTTCGAGTTGATTTGGAGGAGTAAAGACTCCTAGCGGATCAGTGCGAAAGTGGGAGGCCCTCCAGTTATGTAATTTTTTTGAAAAATCATTTATGATATGACAGAAAAAACATTTTATATATAGATAGTCCTTGTAAGTCTCTACAAAAAATACGCTTACATGTATAAGTTATCTCCTTTAGTTTAAGAGATATTCGGGTCGAAATTTACCTCATTTTTAGCCTCGTATTTTTTTAGTTTTTTTAACTTGGCGGGCTTAATATTGCCCCTAGAATTTTTCTAAAATGCAAAATGATGCAAGAATCATATAATTGTAAGAATCCGTTAAAAAGTTATATTAATCTAAAGTTGGAACTTTAAAAAAATTTTACATTTTTTTTTTTCAAAAAGGTGGCAATATTTATTCAGTGATAAAATTAGTTTTTTGTTGTGGGCTTTATCATTTTTTTAATGTTTTCTGAAGAAATCTTAATGTAAATGCGTGTAAAGTAAATTCGAAGGAGTTTGGGGCAAAGGTCTGCCCACAAGCCCTATTCAAATTTTGTCAATTTTGTTTTTTTTTTTTAATTTGTTGTTATATTCTCAAATTTGCAAAGCTGTGAGCGACTTAAAATTATTTCAATTTTATAGCCCTATATGTAAGGTATACACCCAATAGTATTTTCTGACGCAAGCCTCTTATAACGACGGGGTGACCATTACAATGAAAAAAGTAAATTTTTTTTACATGTTTTATACGGATTGGGATTTTGAGTATTTTGTGTTTTTTTTTTTTTTCAAATTCTCTGATTTAAGGACAAATTAATACATATTATACTAAAACTTCAATAAAATATCACCATTCGTTTAAATTTTTTTAAAGTTTAAATATTAATTTTATGTTTAAAAAAAAAACTCCAAAAATGCTAAATTTTAAGTCCTTCAAGAAATTCTGCTATCAAATTACATTCCACTAACTTTTTTAAATAAATTATTAACCTCCATATTCTAACGTTTTCTTACATACTGTCTCCACGTTGATATAATGTGTAAGTTAACGCCGGCAGAAGAGAGTAAACTTTTTGTTTATATGTATTATGTTAAATCTTAAACAGGGGGTAAATGTATTCTAATAAATCTCATATTATTTCATTATTTTCATTCAGTCACAGAATAAACATGTACTTTTTATTTAAGAAATTCGAAATTTTTTAGCACAATTTTAATGAATGTAGAATAACCATTAAAATAAAATAATTTTACAAAAAACATTGTTTTGATGTACTTTCAAAAATACACATTCACACACACACAAACAAACTTTCGTATATGTGTATTTTTTGAGAGTAAATCTTATAAGATAGTTGTGTAGAAAAATCTTATCACAACAGTCTCATAATATTTCTTATAATACTAATATTTTAGTCTACACGTCAGATAATTCTTTCAGAGAGCGGATTTGACACTCTCTGTTATATATTATGATATAAAAAAATCATATGTAGCCCCAGTGTTAGATACCAAATACTTGTATAAAAAGATTATACTTTAGCTTAAAACTGAATATAAACTTGGCCTCCTCTACAGAGAAACAAGCCGATCGGCTCCAAGCTGTTTTTGCGCCGTCGCCGTGTAATTTTCTACTTCATGCACCGCCGCCGTTTTCATTAGCTCAAAATCAGCCGCCGACATTTTTAAATTTTTATTCTTTTTTTTTTTTTTTAATTCGAAGAAGTGAGTGTAGTGGCTCCATCTATTATTATAATTTTACTTACATACGATAAATTTATTAGAATTAAGGATAATAGAACGAATAAAAGTGAATTAATAATTAATAAATAATGAAATCCTCACTTATATTTCATCTACTTTAGCTTTTTGTAGATGGGGAGCACCTGGGCGGCACAATGTAATATTTACTAATTTCTCTGCTCCTCTAGCGAAATTAAGCCATTTTTCATACATTTATACACAATTGAATAATGAGTGGTTCAATAGTCACTGAATTAATTCCAAAAAAGCGTTTTAGAACCACTGTGCATCCTTTTCTTAATTGAAGGCTTATTAAAGAAACTACAGCCAACTTTTAGATTTCATAGTGATCACAGATTGACGTCCCTTTAGGGTTGCCAGAATTGTTTGGTAGTTTGACTTGACATTTCGAAAAATTCAGCTTGATTTTAAACAAATCAACTTGACAAAACCATAAATGTTAAAAAAGTTAAAGCCTGAAGAAAATTGTAGACGCATCAATTATAACCAAAAAATTTTTAATTTTTTCAACAAAATTTTACTAGGAACTAAAAAATTAATTTAAACAAAAAATTATAAAACTCAGAGTAACTAGTATAAATGTTTTTATTACGATATTTTCCACGTCGACTGACAAAGCATTTAAAGCACTTTTTACGCAATTGTTTATCACAGGCAGTTAGCTTTTATTATTTTGAAACACGGAATTATGGACACCAGAATTTACAGCTGCATTATTGGCGCTGTATGAAGTAATTTTTTGAAGATCTAGTTTACTTTCTATAGTTATTCTTTTAATATTTTTGAAAATATTTGTTGAAGTTTCATTCGGATCTTCCAGAATTTGTCTACGAATACCATTTTTAATACTAAAATATTGTACTGCATATGGATACGTTTTTATATTTCCAATATTTCCAAAACAAGTAATAATTTAGCCTTTGAATCAAGTTATTCATCCTTTAATACTGCCGGTACTACAAAATTTTAAATGGATTTTGAAATTTTTTGTGACAATGCCGCTTTTTAATTTTAATTTTTTCATACAAATATATTTGATATTAAGTACTCAAAAATTTCACAATAAAATAAAGTCTTAAAATTATTTCTTGCATTTATTGTCAGTGATGGGCAAAAATGCATACAATCTTTAACGGAGAAAACTATGCTTTTTATATTTGACTAAATTTATTATATTTTTTAAGAAATTTAAATTGTAGAATATTTTAAAGTAGTGCACAGAAAAAATTATTACGGTCTTTTTTAATTTATTAAATTTCATTTTGCATTAAAATTTAATAAATTTATTCAAGCAAAAATGAAATAAAAATAAAATTTAACTACACTTTTATATCCTATATACATTTTTAATTCGTCCAATCAACTACTTGATTGATTTAATTAATTTATTAATTGGGAATTTTTTTTCTGTTTTGTATTTTTTACAGTTTTTATTAATTGATATAATCATTTTGGTGAGAGGTGCAAATTTAAACAAATTTTTAATTGAAAGAATTATTTTCTAACATATTTGTTAATTGGTGACTTTTTTCTGTGTATAGAATATTTTTAGCTTGACAAATTCTATTTTAACTTGAAACTTGACAAGACCTAAAATATCTTGACAATCAAGCTCATTCAAGCCCGTCTGGCAACCCTACGTCCCTTTGTTAATTGGAGGCCTACTTAGGAAACTACAGCCTATTTTAGTTTTAGAAAAGATGGTATAACATTTTTTGTTTACTGGGTTACATTTGTTTTTGTGTTTGTTATTTATTGTAATAATGTGTGTTTGTGTATTTCCTAGTAACAAGTTTCATAGACAATTTTTTTAAATTTTGTTATTATTATAGTTTTTTTTCTTCTTCTTTTTTTTCTTTGGGTTTGTTTCCTTTTGATAAATAAGATTTCGTTCCTTTTGTGGCATTTTATTTTAAACTTCTTGGCTCATTTAGTTTTTAATTGGTTTTGATATTAAAATTACCGGAAATAATTGTGTAAGGGTAGGGGGTTTTAAAATTATTTGGACAATAAAAGGTGCTTATTATAGAAACTTTAATTAAATTTATTACTTAAGCGATCTGTTGCTTTAAATAAACTCCTCAATAATTTTGAATTTATCTATTTTTACAAATGATGTTTTATTAATTTTAATTAAATTCTATGTATAAAATTTTTTCTTTTGTGGTTTATGATAAATAACTATGAAAACTATCTGAATTTATATAAATGATTGTAAGTATTTTTTTTACTTTTGAGGTTTTTATATTAAATCAAACTGTCACTTGTTATTAAATAACTTCCAGTCTTTATTTTTTTTTATTTTTTCTATAAAAATGTATTTGTATCTTTTCTTTTTTTTGGTTTTAAAAACAGATCACTTTTACTTTGTTAGTTATTTAATTTTTATTTCTTAGCTTTTAAATCTTTTTTCTTACTCTATCTATCCCTCTCTCCCTGTCTCACTTTGTCTCTTGTAAAAAAATAAAATTTTTAAATAACTGTTAAAGACTTTTGACTTTATCCAGATTATGGTCTATTTATTATGCTTTCAGTTTTAATTAAAAGTATTAAAATATTTGTTATATAGAAAAACTGTATGAAAGAAGAGAAACAGAAAATAAGTGGTAAAATAAGAGTAAAATTAAAAACTGTGGGTTTTCATTTCAATTCAGGTTATTTCAACTCATATGAATTTTTAATCTTTTAAATAACTCGTCTCGATAAAAAAAAAGGAAAATAATATATACCCGCTTATACTTACATTACCACACATACATACTCACTAATTTATATAAGAGGAAAAGAGCACATAAATCACTTACTTGTCTTAAGTGGCCTATGTCCAACGTTTGTGTCATTGCAACATTTTTAATCTCTTAAATTTAATCCTTGAAAGGTTTTACATTTCATACATTCACATGTTTGTCTTTAAATAGCTGGTTGGTTGGTTGGTTAGTTGGCTGACTGGCTGGCTGGACAAGAGTGAGACTCTTCTTTGCTCTTGCGGGTTTTTTTTTATTAATGTAAACTGTAGACCAGCCAGTGTAAAGGAATCCTTATATATAATCATGTGATTTTGTTTGAAAAAAAAAAAAAGGAAAAATTAACTATGTTAAATGCGAAACATGTACGAGTATGTTTTTCATACTTGTTCATTATTTATCGCAGGACTTATAAGTGGGGAAAGGTGAAACAGAATATTATAAAAAAAGTTTTCAAAAGTAAGTATGTGTTGCCAATATTCGTGTTTTGCTGAATGAAAATAAAATCAAGATTTCTACATAAGTGGAATGATTTGCTTTGTATAAAATAGTTTAGTGTAAAATTTAAGCATATTTAATATATTCTTGATATAAATTTAGTAATTAAGTTAACTTTTATAATTTTTGTTATTTTTCTTTTCCCTAACAAACTTTTAATAGATAGACAGAAGGACGGACATATTTGCATCGTTCTAAAATTTCTGAAGAATATAGAAAGTATAAGAGATATTAAATCAATATTTCTACGTACCATCAAACATAATAATCTTAATATAATTAAAAAAAAATCACACATTTTTATGCTCTTATTTTCATCTTCACTGTTTAAATCATTGTGTCGTAGTTTATAAGTAACAATGTTTATAAATACAAACATACTTTTAGGGGCATTAGTATGAATTTCTTTTTACAAATGTGTGTATGTATATGTAGGTGAAAAATTATATCTTTCAAAGTCCAGACAAATTAATTTTCATTTAGTGAGCTTAATGTATGTTTTTATCAGCTTCATGTAGTATGTTATTCGTTTTTTCCTAGTTATTTTATTTCTTTCTATTTTAGTCTTTTGTGTAAAAAATTCTATGAGGGTTAAATGTACCCTTTTTATAATTTCTTTTATTACTTTGTGTTACTCTTTATAATTTTAAGGAGTTGGAGTAAAGAATGATGCAGGTTTTATAAAAGTATAGATGTGTGTGTATTTTAGCACAAAGGACACGTGTTGCTTGTTTATTTTAAAATTAAAAGCAGCAAAAGATTTTATGTAACAAACATACTAGGGGGAAAAAATAAATAATAATATAAACATTTGTGTTTGTTGGGTCCACTAGAAAAAGAGATTTTTTTTGGTGTAATATTCATAAAGGATTTTCTTTTTTTACGCTATCATTTGTAAGATAAAGAAAGAGTAATATGTAAGGAATATAAAGAAAGAATTCTTTGTATTTAAATAAATATTTTCTTGGTATTGATATAAGAAAATATTTTTTTTTTTAAACTATTGTACAATAAAAAGGCCTAAGGCTGAGGAATGTTTTTAAAGGTTTAAAAGCAGTGATTTGTCTTTGATTTGTGATTTTAAAAAAGGTTTAAATCAAAGTAAAATTTTGTAATTTAAGTGAATGACTTAAATCTAACAAAATTGATCAGTTGATTTGAGACAGTATTTAAAAACCTTTTACTGTCTCGAAATAACTGAGTAGAAAATAGTCTTTGAAGATTAGAAATGGATAAATTTTGTGTTTTTAAACATTTTTGTTTGAAGATGATTTGAAATCTTAAATATTTAGCTACAAGAGCTCAATTACATTTTTTAAAAGACTATTGAGTAAGGCTAATTATTTCCTTTGAAAAGCCATGGGTTTAAAGCTTTAAAAGGGTAAAATATTCTGACTTTTTTGAGTCCTAAAAAAACTAAATATACTTTTTAAAATATCTGAACTCCAAACTAAATTGTGGCTTTAAAAAATTTAAAGCCATGGGTTTAAAGCTTTAAAAGGGTAAAATATTCTGACTTTTTTGAGTCCTAAAAAAACTAAATATACTTTCTAAAATATCTGAACTCCAAACTAAATTGTGGCTTTAAAAAATCATTAAAATTTTGAAAAGTTCTTTTACAAAAAGTAATCAAGGATTTTCTCCTATGATTGAGGCTTAATTAAAGCTTTAAGAACCTAAAAAAATGTGGCTTATTTCCGACTTTGAAAAATCTTTAATTTCAAGGTAATATGGAGCTTTACATCTTTGTTTTATAAAACGAAACGAAAATTCGTTTCGGAATTGAAAAAATAAAATTTAATAAAATCTGTTCATTAATTAAAGCTGAATTAAGATTTTAAAAACCTCTTTTACGAAAAAAGATTTTGGAAGTTTCAATGCCTAGGAAAAACACTAAATTAAAACGTTAAACAGGTCATAGTTTAGGGATTATGTGTGACTTTAAAATATCATTAAATTGGAGCTTAAAACAGTTTTCTAAATACTATTTTAAATAAATGATTTTAAAGCTTAATTGGGGCTTTAAGTACCTACACATATAAGAAAAGAAATAGGATTTTTAAAAGTCTTTATAAAAGTATTAATTTAGGATTTTAAAGCCTATGATTCAGACTTACTTAAAACAAAAAATAAAGGGAAATTTCTAATTTCGAAAAGTGCTCAAATTATGGCTAAAAATGTTTGTAATAGTTATTTAAAAGGACCATTTATATAAACTAAATTAAGGCTTCTCTTAAACTACTCTGAATTTTTCTATGATTTTACAAAATTTTAAAATTGAAGCTAAAAATATTTAAGAACAAAAAAAAAAAAAAATAAAATATTTACAGTAAAACTTAGTTCTTTGAAAATACCATTCATTAAACCTTAATCAAGGCCTTATTGAAGTTATTAACCCTAATATTAAAGCTTAATTGAGAATATAAAATTTTTATAATTAAAGCTAATTTGGCAGATAAAAAAAGGTGGAAAAAAAAACATATAAATTACTACAATTGAAATTAATTAATTTGAGGCTTAAAATTGCAGTCTAATTAAGGTTATAAAAGGTGTAGGATTGAAGTTAAATTAAGATTTCTAATAAAATGTTTTATTAGTGTGTCTAATTTGAGGCTCCAAAAAGAGCTCTGATTAATGGAATTTCTTAAAAAGTCTTATTTAAGCAGTTTATGTGGAGCCTTAAAAATACCCAAATAAGATTTGATTTACGCCTTTAAAAAGACATTCCGTTGAACTTTACTTTATTTTATTCATATTTATTTTGTTATATTTTTTTAATACTAAATAATATAAAATTACACTATGAGACAAATTTTGGGTCATCAAATATTGCCTCAATGATTCCAATGCGAAATGAAAGTATATCATCAGATTATTGAAATCTTCAAAGGGTTTTGCAAAGTTCGGATATTATGGAGCACTCTTTTCATTATGTGTGTATATAAAAAAGTAATTAAATCCTTACATGTATTTGTTTAATAGAGTACAAGGCTTCTCTAAGTTATTATGTAAGGATTTTGTTAAATGCTCTTCCCTTTTTACGCTTTTCATAACAAAATAATTCTTCGCACATATGTCATGTATTTTGTGGAGAAAACTATTGGCTTAAATTTATGTTGGCTGCCAAGACCAGTTTTAAACATAAACATAAACAATATTTATGAAATTTACTTACTTCGGAGCAAAGCAGTCCTTTCTTTCAAAAGTGGGCATGGCATCCAGTTAGTACTTCCTTTAAGAATATGCGTATGTGTCATGTTTCATTTTAATCAGTTCAGTAGTTTTGTCAATGTTATGACAAAAGTGGGCGTAAAAAGGGAGTAGCATCCAGAAAAAATGTACTATAATAGTGTTAGTAGTCTATTAAACAACAGCAACATATAATAACATTTGAATTTAATCAAGTATTTGATGAAATTCGATCGATTTAAAAAGTAAATCAAATTCTTAAATCGATCAGGTTGTGATGAATTTCGATCGTTTTCATTTTCCATTTCTGTTTCTGTTCTATATGTTTCTTGTCAAATAAAAACGAATTAATTTTTAAAATTTGTATTATGTAAATTAAATAAATTTTATTTTATTCTATTTTGATTTACTTGAGGTTTATATTTTCATAAAAAAATTAAAAAAAAAAAAAAAATAATTTTTATAGTTTCTTGGTGAAGCTGCCACAAAGAAGATATCTCTTGTTTCTGGACAAAGGATCATTTTGGAAGAAAAAAATATTGCGTAACAGAAATGTGTGTGCGCATAAAAATAAAACTTAGTGAAGGGATAACAATTTGTATTTTTGGCGATTAAGCCTAAAACCAACAAAAATAAAGATTAATACAATTCTCTGTGGCACTTGCAAGGCACCGAATATTTTAATGTGAACGATTTTGACCTTTAGCAGATGAAATTTTCCTGTATAGGTTTTCAAATGTAGGAAATTGTTACTGTCGATTATAAGTGTCATTTTTGGAAATTGAGTTAGCGAAACGATTCTCCTTAGTAATCTAAATAAGTTTTTTTGTGATAGATAGATCCAGAAACAATAGGAGTTAAATTTGAATACCCATATGTTGGACGACAGTTTAATTAGAAGTGTCTGATAGGTTTTTAAAAATAGGACGTCGAAACGACGAATATATCAAAATACTTTACTTTTCAGGAATAAGCTAATTTTTGTCACAAGTTCCACCACAAATTTCAAAACACTTGTATATGTATATGTGTATGACACTTGGGCTATGCATTTTAAACTTAAGTTCAGTGTTTTAAATATAAGAGAATAAACAATTCTAAAATTTACAGAATCCCAATATTTTTCTTAAGTCTCCGTCTTTAGTATATGTTTTTTAAAGGGTACTATTTATGTTATATTTTCTTTCTTCAATATGCTTTTTATTTTTTTCAATATGTTTAATGCCACGAATTCTTTTGCAACAGTTTTAAACGAATTCGATTTTAAAAAGAGTACCAACATTTGTTCGATTTAAAAACGATAAAATCATGTTAATTTCGTTTTTCATCACAACCTAATTTATTGTAATTTTCATAGAACAAAATGGAAAATGAAATCGAGTTTGTTTTTACTATAAAACGAAAATGAAATCGAAAATTGTATATGTATCACAACTTTTTTCGTTTTTAAATCGTTTTTGACTCGAAATCGATTTTCATCACATACCTGAATAATTTAAAATATTTATAATTATACTGAAAAAGGTGCTCGAAAAATTCGAGTTTCAAGAGGCCTTAAAACCGAAATTCAAACTAACTTAGAAAAACCACTTAGCGGTTTTACTATACTACTGATATGTTTTCATTTTGCATTGGAATTATTGAGGCAATTTTTTCTTGTTGCACTGTGTTAGATATTTTTATAATATTTTATTTTACTTTCTCTTATTTAATTTTCTTTTTTGTTTTATCTTAACTTTTGTTTCATTAATTTATTTTATTTCATACAAAATAATACAAAATTATTATTTTATATAAAATAATATTTATATTTTATTTTATTTCAATTTATTTTGTTTTATTTTTATTTTAAATTCGTTTCATTTAATTTTTATTTCGTTTCCTTTTATTTTATTTGTTTAAATTATTAAAAACCTGTATATAATCTTATATAATTATTTGTTTATCGGGTCTAAAACAAACTTGATATATCAACTGATTTGGCGTTTTAAACAAATTTTAATTAGGTTAAAGTTTTTTGGAAGCTGTTTTGTAAATATTGAAAGATTTTGAATTGAAAACGATTTATGGTTGTTGTTGGAACACAAAAAATTTGCTTAATTGACAATCTTTAGACGAGTTGAATTCTGGTCATTCCGGAGCGTAGATGCAATTGTCGTAGGAACAACGATTTATGGTAATTTTGGCGCCTTAACCAAATTTTGATTTTAAAATTTATATTTTATTTCTATTTGCAAAATCTTAAGTACCTTAAATAGCTCTTTTCTATATGATCACCTCTTCCTACAAAAAAAAAAAAAAAAAAAAAAAAAAAAAAAAAATCCCCGCCCTTCTTTCCATTTTCTCTCAGCCATTTACATCTAAAGGTCAACAAGCTCAATTTTCTGTTTCATAAAAATTCAATCACTTTTCTAATATTTTTTCTCCTAAACTTTCTTCTATTTCTAATTTTGTGTAACGAATTTTAACACATTTTTTTTTTCTACATTCTTCAAGTTTTATAAATAATATTAAAAGCAAAAAAAAGAAATCGCTCAATATTTCTATTTTTCAGGGGTTGTAAAACTTTTACAACTTTTGAATAGCTTTATTTAAAAGTTTCTTGTTTTCTTTTTTTACAATTCTTTTCTAAATATTTTTTTCTATTTAAAAAAGTTAAAAAGAAATTTTTTTAAAAACAAAATTTGCATGATGTCTTTTTATAACATTCTGTTTTTTTTTCTTCTTTTTTTATTGTGATATTTTTTTTTCTGCTCGATATATACTTAAGTTCAATATAAATGGATTTATTGGGGAAATATACTTTGTATTGAAAAGCAAGTACTCAAGTTTATTTTTCAGTTGTGATGGGTGTAAGAATAGTAAATAAAAGAGTGAGTTTAATGTTGGCAGCATGTGTTGTAGTACAATAACTAAGTAAGTAAATAAGTATTGTATTGATCAAATTTTTTCCACACCATTGAATTGTATTGAAATGTTGATATAAAGAATTTCCTAAACATTTGAGTTGACACCCTCTTGCTTTTACTTCCAACATTTAGATGTATTTTTTGGTAAAAGAAAACTGTTGGTGACAATTATTTTCACTCCATTTAAAAGTAAAATAAAAAAAAATATTGCTTATGAAAATTTTATATTACAAAACTTTATATTAAAATAGAATTTCTATGTATTTACATTTTTATAACAAAAAGGCTTTAAAACTGGAAATGTCTTTTAAGAGACTTCTATTATTTAGCTTAATTGGTAAGGGAAATAATTTCTTTAATATATTTTCCTGATAAATTTAATAATTTTTATTTTGAGATTTGTGTGTTCATGTGAATTATTTAAATTTGTGTATGATGTAGGGATTTTAAAAATTATTTTTATTAAAAATGTCCCTTTATTTGGTAAAAGAAATGAAAAAAGATTTTATGAGAAAAAACACTCTCAGCATGAGAATTTATATGTAAGAATTTAATATGACAATATTACCAATACTTACACACACAGATGTAGGAATAAATGTAAATGTGACTTTTTATTTATTATATTTAGGCATTGCATACTTTAGGGAGGCCAAAAAGTGAATTATTAGGGTTTAAAACTTTAACACCGTGTGACAGTCATTTTCACACATGAAAAATCGATATACGTACGAAGGCCCTACATAGTAAAACTACGTATTTAGTTTTTTTCTAGGATGTCAAATTTCCTCTAAAAAGGACTTCAAAGTTTCGAAGGATACACATTTAAAAAAAAAATTTTCCAAATATTTACAAATATTATATCAACCTAATAAAAAAAAGAATCTCTACCATTTCAATAACATTTCTTATTTAAATGTTGCAGCAAAAAGGCTTAAGGAAATATCCTTTTGAAAATTTTTATTTTCAAGTATATATCTACCTACCAAAAGTCACATGGATAAACCTAGAGACCATCACAGTGAGTCTGTGTACCCATTTTTTTCCAGGGTGTCAAATTTCTTCTTTTAAGAAAATTATAAAATACGAGCTGTAAACTCGCTAATTCATTAGCGGACATTTTTTATAAAAACCATACTATATAATAAATTTAAATTAAGGGTCTTAACTCCCGTAGAAACATTTTTAATAGTGGTTTTGTGTCGGAATTGACAACAATAAACTTTTTAAATATTTTACGCAAACAAGTACTAAAAATTAAAATAAAAAAAGGATTTTCGAAAAGTACAAAAGGCATGTTTGATATATTTTTGATAAAAAAGCTAATATTTTAATTTTATTTCTATGCATTTGGTTTAGAAAGTTCGTAGGGTGCTAATAAAGTACCAATTTTTAACATATTTAGCGTTCGAAAGGTAAAAAACTACCAAAGTATTTATTTTTTCTGGTATTTCTATTATTATTTTTTAGTATAAAAGAATCTGACAAATAGAGTTTGAGAATTCTCATCCATAAATAACAATATCTCTTTAATTTCAGGTTTCTAATATTAGAATAACGAAAAATAAATATTATTATTACGAAAAAGTATGTTAGAATGAAGAAATAGTACCCTCTTATGGATTCTCATTCACTTAGCACCACATGTTCTTAATTTAATGTTTCTAGGTTCATAATTATGGAAAATTCAAAAAGTACCATTAGAAGATCAAAAAAGTACCACAAAGTCCCCTCTTATGGATTTTTATTTATTAAAGGACCACATACCTTTAATTTCATGTTTCTAGGTTAAATATTACAGGAAATTCAAAAAGTACCATTAGAAGAACATAAAAGTACCACAAAGTCACTATTTTTGAATTCTTACCCACATAGGATTACATTTAATTAATTTGTTATTTCTAAGTTTAATATAAAAGAAAATTCATTATAGAATTTTAATAAAATGTATTTTTCCGATTTTATCACCTTTATGGTACTTTCCCCCATGGATATAACAAAAGTATGTATTACAAAAAATTTCTAAATTATAGTGGGATCCCATATTAAAATACGCATATGTTTATGTCAATAAATATAACAAACATTTTTATGAAAAAAGTACCAAAAATAGGTAAAATTTTTACCCACACAATTTTTTTTTTTAAATGTTTGAATTTCGAAAAAGTAACAAATTTGTGTTTGTCATTTTTCGATTGGTTTAAAAGATACATATGGTGCCGAAAAAGTACTAAAATGCAGTTTTTACCCGTTTTCTCCCTAAGAGGGCCAATTTTTAAAAAAGTACCAGACACCTGTCCGATTGTTTTTTAAATGAATAACAATAATTATTCAACTTTTTTTTGTATCTCTATTAGTTTAGGAGATATAAGGTTACCGATTTTATTCTTTTTTTACCCCTTAAACATTGGATTTTCCAAAAATCTCTTAATGGATATACATTGAAGGAGACCTACCTACGTTCCAAATTTCGTCTCTCTAGCTTCATCCGTTTGGGTTGTGGAATGATAAATCAGTCAGTCAAGTTACTCTTTTATACACATATATAGATTTACGAAGATTGTATTGACTCAATATGGGTGACAAATAAAAGCTATGAATCGCCGAAAACAAAATTTTAACTTAAAATGTTCTGAGATTTATTCGATGAAACTATGAGACAAATTTTGAGTCATCAATTGCTAGTAGTCTATAAAACAACAATACAATAAAATTTAAATTTAATAATTAAAATGATTTTTATATATCATTATATTGAAAAAAGAACTCCGAAAAATTCGAACTTGAAGAGCCCCAAAACCGAAATTGGAACTAACTTTGACAAACCTTTTTGGGGTTTTACTATACTTCTAGTACGTTTTAAATTTGCATTGGAATTTTTGAGGCAATTTTCTTTTGTAGCACTTTAAAATTCCGAAATTTGAAGCTTATTTAGAGCTTTAAATTGGCCTGAGACTGAAAACAATTTTGAACTTTATAAGCACTTTTCTTTAAATCTAGTTATGATTAAAACAAATTTTAAATATTTAAACGGAACTGAGACATACTACAACCAAAAAGTGAACTTTTTTAGGACCTAACAAGTGCGAATGTTATATTCGGCTCGGGCGAATCTATATACCCACTTTTTCAAATTTTACGTTATATGGGATGTGGGCGGTAAATTGGGCGGTAAAGTAGACAGACCACGCTTATTTTTTGCTTCCGAGTCCTTGGTCCTTGAACTATTTGAACACAATTTCACTTTATATGGCAGGTGGGAGGTAAAGTGGGCGGACCCATTTTTGGTCTCCGAGTTTATATCGACCCCCAAACTATGCATACAAAATTTCGTTGTCGTACATGCTTTTGTTTAAGAGATATCAGCAGTAAAGTATGAAACGGACACCCTGTGTTTCTAGTTTTTAGCCCATAACTTTTTTGTTTATTAACCGATTTTGCCCATTTTAAATCCCAAACAAACCTTATATAAGGCAAATTTCGTCCCCCTACGTTGTCCCGTTCGAGCCCTATCCCGCTTTCAAAATACGGACAGACGGACGGACATAGCTAGATCGACTCAGAATCTAACCAGGACCCAGAAAATATATACTTTGTGGGGTCTTAGATGATTCCTTCGACATGTTACACACGGAATGACAAAATCAATATACCCCCCATCTTTTTGGTGGAGGGTATAAAAAAGAAGGTTCATCATGAACTACGATTGAAGATATTTTGAGATTTTAAAAGATCAAAAATCAAAGTATTTTTTCTCAAAATTCGTTTACCCTATTCCAAAGTGTCATTACGTTCTTTCACATGTTACTGTAAAAGTATATAATATATGTATTGTTAAGGCTAAATTTACATTTCCATGAATTCAACATAACAAATATATATTTTATACTCACACATACACAAAATAATATAAAATTTTCGACAATGAATGAATGAATGACGTATGAAATTTTTTTTACAACCAAAAACACAAAACTATTAAAGAGTCATGTATAGAAATAAATGAAAATGAAAATTTGATAACACATACACACACACACTCCTAGCTAAACTAACACACTTATACCCCAGAAAAAGAAACAATAGCTATGTATGTAAATGTAACGTTTCATAAATTATATGAGTTTAGAAATAAATGTAAGAATTGTATGACAAAAATGGGAAATAAAAAAGACAGAAAAAACTAAAGTAGGCAATTCATGTCAAAAAATGTTGTCATTGTGACAATTTCATAAAAGATAAAAATAATATTTATTTTATGTTAAAATATTTACATACATACAAACTTATATTTAAAATAAAATTGTATATGAAAATGTTTTATAAGTTTAAAATGATGCATCATTTGTCAGAGATTATTTATTATAAGAAATTTTCATATATGAGCAATAGTTTTTTTTTTCTTTTTAAGAGAAATTGTAATAATTTTCCTTAAATAAATTAAAAAAAAAAATGTAAATTTAAAGAAATAAATAATAATTGAAGGATTTACATAGTTTTTGTTTAAGTGCTGAGATTTAAGTTGTCATTTTCTAGGTTTAATGTAAGCAAAAGTACTTATTGCTTTTAAGCCTTTAAAGTCTACAGTAATCACAAGTTTTCATGTATGATTTAAAGGGTTATTCCTTTGAGGATTTTATTTAGAGGTGTAAATATTAAAAAGGAATTATTAGCTTAATTCAAAGCTAAAATTCTTGATTATAATTTGAAATCCTTAATTTAGTTTATTATTGTAGTACTAAGGCGTTTGAGATACGAGTATGTTAATTAATCATACCTTTAATACATATGATTTGTTTAGGAGATAATTGAGTTAATTATAAAGCATGCTTTTAGGCGTTTCTAAAGTATGACCCAGATTTGGAAATTATAAAAAGTTGTAGCCATAAGACATTTTTTTATTATCTTCAGTATAGCAGTTATATTATATTTATCTGTAAAATTTTAAATTTGTTGATATGAAATTCTTTTGAATTATAAGAAAAATCATTGTTATTTTTTTTTTTTCCATTGATATTTGTTATTGACCTTTAAAGGCTAACATTCAGAGCATTAATTGAGGAAATGTCATTTATATTATAAATTTACATATAAAATCCATTTGAATAAATTTACCAATCACTAAAATTTGACCAAATGGAACAAAAATAAAAAAATAAAAAACAAGTTGGTAGAGTAAAGAAGACTAAGCAGAATCGTAAATACCCTGCATAAAAATTTCTGCATACAATTTTTTAAAGCAAATAATGTTTTAAAGTTATTTTGTTTGATTTATTAAAACTTCCTGCAAAATTAACTAAGTGAAGCTTAAATTTTAATTTTTAAATTCACTGTTTTTGAAATTATATTTGACTTTTGTAACTCAAAATGCAACCGAAATTACGATATCCGTCTTTTGAAATTAACTGTTTGAAGATCTCCGTTAACAAAGGGTAATGTGAGCTTCATCAATATATGACTTTAATTTCTATAAAGTACTTACATTTTCTAACCATTTGCAACCTTTAACAACCTTCAAAGTTACAACTGCAATCCAGTAAATTAAGATTCTCTGTACATATATTGTTCTCCAACTAACCATCCAATACACATACAAAGTACCTTATCAATTTGAACAAATAAATCAATTAAAAAAATTTGTTAAACTATTCTTTAAACAACTCATTTCCGAAAAATGTCAAGTTTACAATTTGAAATGTTACCATTTACATGTATTGAATGTCAATAAGTTGACACTGGAAACAATTGCAGGAAAATAAATGAAAATCAATCTACATTAATTAAGAAATCAATTGGACTTTATAACTGAAAAAAAAAAAAATAAAATAAAAAAAAAAAAAAATAATAAGATTTATATAACAAATTTTTAGTATAAAAGAAAAAAATATTCATGGAAAATAAAACTATGTTTTTAAACAAGATTTTTCATTTTATATTTAAAAAATTTTTTTAATTTTTTTTAAGTAGAAATTAAGTTTCTTTTTTTAAATTATTTCCTAGGAAAACAAAATAGTATTTTTGTTATTTCCACAAAATGACATCATTAGTAAATGTTAGTTTAAATTATTTCTTTATACTCTTCTCTATAATTTGTGTGTTTTTTTGGTTATGCAAACAATTTTACCCTTTTTATCTGTGGGAGAAAAAGGGTTTTTCCCAAAAAATATATATATAAAAACAGAAATAAAGCCCTAAAAGTATGCTATAAAATATGTATTTTTTTTATTATTATACTTATATCTACATATGTGTTTGTTTAAGTAAGCTCTTACAACAAATGACAACTTCATGTTAAACTTATAACAAATTGGAAGAAAAAATAAAATCTAAAACAAAAACAACAACAACAGTAGTATTATTCTTAACTACTTGGGTGTTTGCTTGGTTGCTATTAGAGCCTCTTAAAAACTCGCCGAACTAGAAAACTCTTAGCACATATTTTTCTGCTATTTCTTGTCTTTTTTTTATTTAACTTTTTTTTTTCTTTTTCTTATATTTTTACTTGTCTTTTTTTTTTCCTTGTTGTAGTCTCTACTCAACATCTACTTAGTGTCATCATTTACTCCTTCATGTTCATCTCATTTCAAGCTCTATAAACACACTTACATACTCACATATATAAACACTTTCAAGTAGTTGGTTTTCTTGCGTATTTTTTTTATTTCTTCCTTTTTATTATTTTTTCTTAACCAACAACATGTGAGGTTTATTTGGCAAAAGAAAAAAAAACAAAAAACAAAATAAGAAAAAAAGGCTGAAAATGAAAGAAATTGCTATAAGTGTCGTATGAACAAGGGAAAATAAAGAAATTCATACATTACTAGTTATTTTATATACCATTGCCCACGAATTTTGTATTGTAAAATTTCTTTCCCTCTGTTTTAATTTAAGAAAACTACTGACATTCATATACACTTATATGTCTTTTATTATTATTTTCTCTGTTCCTTTTTTTTTTAAACTCATCCACAAAAAATAAAAAAGCGCCAAAAAAAGGTCCCAAAATACACTTTTAACAATTTGTATAAAATGATGAACAAAAAAAAAAAAAAAAAAAAAATATATAAATTTTTTATGCTTAAATTTTCAATTCTTTTCATCTTTCTTGCCGTTTCTTTTTGAAACATAACACATACAAAAATTTAAGTATTTTTATACTGTCATCTTTTCTGGGTAATGAACTGTTAAAACCAGGAAAAAAAAACTGAACATATCATCACTAATACACACAGCACAAAAAGAAAATATCAAATAATAAAAAAAAAAGAGAAATGAACAGCAAAACATAAGACCTATTTTTAGGCGTCATTATTTTTTTTTTATTTTTTTTTTTTTGCAAGTAAATATGTGTAAAATTTAAAATGGTATGAGTAAGGTGCATATATGTGTGTTTAAGTGTCACAGAGCTTATATAAATTTTATTATGTTGGCCACGTATGTGTTACACTTTTAAATATGTTGAAGTGTGTAAGTATTTTTAGTATTTTTTTTAAAGAGGGGTGCCGTTCAATTCTGTGCTATTCAGGTTTTTATGTTTGAGCTATAAAACATATTTTAAAATTCGTATTTGATGACACACGTACTATTTTACATTGAATTTTAAAAATGGGTCAAAAGGAAAAATCAATTTTTAAATTTATTGAAAACAGAATTTGGCTGAGGTAGGAAATTTATTAGTCTCAGGGGTTTTTGAAAAATGTATATGTAAAATGCTTGAAATGTTGAAAAAGTGAGAAATTATATTTTAATCTGTTATTAAATTAATGTGATATTTATTACTTATATGCAACATAAATGATGATAAGAATTTGAAGACAAAATAAATCATATGGCTGGGTGTAATAAAATTAAAAAGATGTGAGAAATGTTTATTTTTTTCTGCTTAAATCTAAAACTAAGCTACTTGACCAATTCGAATAAATTATATTTTATTTTATTGAATTTATTAAAAAATTATTAGTTAAAAATAAAATTTTTTCATGATTCCAAAAAAAAAAAAAAAGAAAAAAAAAACTTAATGCTCGTAAATTGGTTTATTTTATCTAGAGCAACACGCGTGGGTTAAAATGTGTTAAAAGTGAGTTTTGAAAATTTAACTTTTCATCATAAAATGGGTATCAAATAAAATATAGAAAATAATGTATCAATAGCCATACAAATTAATGGTCCATGAATTTTTTTATATTAAAAGGTTACTTACTAGGGTTTATCAAATCGACTTTCGAATAATCGAACAATCGACTTTTTGTTGTAAAAAGTCGAAATCGACTTTTTGATTTGAAAATTGTCAATAAATCGACTTTCTTGATGCCAAAAGTCGAAAATAGTCGGAAAAAGTCGGAAAAAATCGAAAATAGTCAAAAATAGTCGAAAAGTCGAAACATGTCGAAAAGTCGGAAAAAGTCGAAAATAGTCGGAAAAAATCGAAAATAGTCGAAAAGTCGAAAATAGTCGGAAAGTAGAAAAATGTTTAAAAAATTATCTTTTTTAAAATAAATAGTTTGTTATCAGCTTTTATTTATATACCATTAAACCGTGTAGTTAATACATATATTTGTGTGTAACTAGCACTCTCATTGGATAGATTTGTATGTTAATCAATCAATATATTTGTTTGCCTTGTATTCGTTTTTATTTTTAAAGTTTTTATTAGACAATTAACAAAAAAAAGTCGAAAAAAAAATTGAAAAGTTGAAAATAGTCGGAAAACGTCGAAAAGTCGATTATTTCAAAATTAAAAAAAGCCGATTATTTAATAATTGAAAAAGTAGAAAAATCTATTAAACCCTATTACTTACCATCAACTTGAAGTATTTTAGTGGGTTTTTCCTCAAGTTTTTGAACGTTTAGTTTTTTCCTAATATTTTTATTTTTATTTATTTATTATTAATTTTTGTAAATTGCCCTAGAATACACTAATTTTGATGGAATGGAACTTAAAATATTACAGGTTGTTTGTTTTCATATTTTTCTGGAAAATAGTACATGTTGTCGTCTTTTATATTCTTAAAATCATGCACATATATAGCAGGATTTGAGGGGATTAGATTCAAAAAATTTTTCGATATAAAACTGTAAATTTTAATCGGCTGGTTAGATTTACATATAATATATATATAAGTTTAAGTTTGAAGAAGTTTGAAAGAGTACCCTACATACATATGTATATCATAAGAGCAAACATATGGGGGCTCAAAGTAGGCTACCTCTGTTATAGAAAATTTTGAATTACTACCCAAATTTTTGATCTTTGTCCCATTTCAAAGATTTTTATATCACCTTAAAGCACTTCATAAGGCTATTCATAAATATGTACGTGTATGCTATATGTACTGCTTATCTCTTATAGTTTTCGAGTTACAAGTTTCTTATTATAGTTTTAATTTTACAAGATCTCGGTAAAGTTTTTTTTTTCGATTTTATCTTATTTTTTGTAATTAGTTTAAAAATAAAATTATCTATCGAATTAGAGAAATTTTAAGCGCAAGAATAAAAAATAAAAAAAAGAAAGAGAGGGTAAGAAAAGTTTAAAAAATTAACAAACTGATGGACGGATATTAGAATTCTCGAAAAAAACCTTAAAATTTAAAAATTATTTTTTTTCTTATTGACCAATATAAAGCCAAAATTTAAACAATAAATAAAATTTCTTAAATTATGCGCTATTTTGCACCAATGAGCAACAGTCTCCTCGCTAACCCTATCAGAATGTCGTAAATTTTCAAGTTTGTTTTATTTATTTTTAAATTTACAAATGTTAATGCTGAGATTATACAAATTTATTGATTACATATCTGCACATGTTTGCTAAACACACAAGAAATATTTTATAAGGTAACGCCTCTGATAACGACAGGGTGACCATGTAAATGAAAAAAAAAAATAATAAAAAACAAGTTTTTATCGAACTAGAATTTTGGGCATTTCTGTGCAAAAAAGTGGAAGTCTTTTTAATTTCCTAATTTTAAAAGAGTTTTTTCCATATTGTGACAACATTTCATTTTAATACCTTTTCACATTTGTATTTATTTTGATATAAATATTAACATTATTTCTTTAAAAAATACCTAATTAAAAACCAAATTTTAAGTTTTTTGGGTTAAGATCTGAGGAAATTTCAAAGCATTTAATTAAGATATCAAAAATTAAACAAGTTTGCAATCATAAATTGCTTTGTTGCCTCTGTTTGGCGGTATCAAAGCAGAGTTTGTGGACTATTATCAGACGCCAGCAGTCTTTATCAGCATTCGTGGTGTCTTATCCATTTCGGTTTCGTTGAAACCTAAATTTTATTCAAAAGAATAACTTTTTTTAGACTACAGTGAGTTATAAATCTTAACTAATTTCAAAAATTAAAAAAAAAAACAAAATTTTTTGAAGTTACGAAAAGAAATTTTTTTTTTACTAATAATCTTGTAGGTTTTAAAATTTTAATACAGTTTTAGATTTTCAAATTGATTTAAAAAGCAAAGGAATGTAGCTTTTTAACTATATTAAAATTGTTTATATAATAAATTTGATTTCAACATTTGATCAAGGTATAACAAATTTTACAAGGTTAAAAAGTGAAATTCTTTCAATTTCCAAAACTATATAAAATTAAAAAAATCGATAAAATAATATTTTTAGAAGCTCATTAATGAAGGAACCCATCCGAAAACAAATATGGACATAACTTAAAATTTTGCATTAGCAAATCTTTTACACTGATTTGTAATGTTCTTACGAAGCTTAATTATGCACATAATACTGATTTTATGAATTTAATATTATATGTTAAATATAGCGATTGAAATTCAATGTTATATTAAAATGAGTTCGAACGAAATTCTATGCAAAACATCAAAGTAACTTAAACAAATACCAGGAAAAACTCACTCCCATACTCCTACACGCACAAAACATTGAAAACAATAAAAACTAATATCAACACTACAATTACACCAACAACATAACCACAACTAAGTACACACTATTGCAAACGACCAAATGCCATCAACACCATCATCATTTTTATTATCAGCAACACCAACCAACACTTTTTATTCATTTATTTGATAGATAAACACATACGAGTACATGTATGAGGGTTGTTAAAGTGTTTGTTTTAAAAAGAGATTGTGTTGGTGTGTGAGTGTGTATGAGTGCGAAAAGTGCGGTTTAAAACTATAACATAGAAAATGTAAATAATAAAAACTAAATGTATTTTTTTTATTTTTTTATTTTAGCCATAACAACTAAGAATGTAAGTATATTGTAGGGTTTTATGTACTACAACATCATACCCGATTAATGAGGTCAACTACTGACATATATTTTTAGTTTGGACCCTTAGTATACTGAACGTCAATTTGGCTAAATTCATATGTATGTCTGTATAAAATACTCTCACGTCATTTATAAAAAACCGAAATAATTTTAATTATATTAATAATTATAATTTATTGAAAATCTGATAAATCGGTTCAAAAACCAATTAATTTTGAAGTATTATTTAAGACAATCCCTAAAACAATTAAAATTAATTATGAATTTTTAGCTAGTTGGTATAATTTTATTTGTAAAATTTATTTGTGTAGGGTTCTTGAAATTCTATAAGTCACTATAATTTCAAATCTATTATCCCTCATGTTTATGCTCTAAGAACTTTTTGTGGTATAAGAGTTCAATAAATATATTTTTTATGTTAAAAAAAAACCTAAAAAATAAATGAGAAACCTACCAATCAATTGCTAAATAAATATTACAAATAGCCATAGAAACAAATATAAACTTTTTTATAGAAATGAAAGAAAAAGAAAAATTCATAGTTTGTAACACCATTCTTACATAAATATAAAAGCGAAAATAATGTACAGCTGCGGTTTTTCTCAAAATTTATATTTATCACAAAAATTACTAAAAAAGAAAAAAATCTATATAATAAAAGACAAATGTATGGAGTGGTAATAGAAAGAAGTCCTTATTAAAGTAAATAAATTTGTAATGTAAAGAAAAAATATTTTACGTAAAAAACCATAAGAAATAAATTAATTTCAATTTATTTTACACTTTAGAGTTAAAAGAAACAGCGAAAATGAAACTGAAAAAAAAAATAATAATAATAATCCTTCATCACTGTAAAATAAAGCACAGGAGGTTTAAAAAGTTTTGTATGGGAAATAATTCTGAAAGTTTATAGAGTTAAAAATTAGTAGTTATTTTTAAATATCCAAATTATCTGGAATTTTAGATTCTTTTTTAAATTCCAACTTGACTTCTATCCTAGATATTTTTAAAGTATTAAATTAGTTTTATAAAAATGTCTCCTTTGCTATCAAAGTGTCATAAATATTTTGTTATTGTAATGTAATAAATTTCCTTTTAATCGTAAGGTTTTTTTTTAAGCTCCGAATTGTTTTTAATCTATGCCTTTTTAAGGTTTTCATTTAGCTTTTATTATAGATTTCTTTGGAATTCCAATTGATCTTCAAATCTATGTTCTAATATATTTTCAATCGTTTAAGTCTTAATGTAAAAAAAACGCTTTTAATTTAATACATTTCAATCTAAGGTGTTTCTAAAGTACAAAATTTGCTTTAATATTAAGCCTTTTTAAAGCATAAAATTCTTTGTAATCGTTGAGGTTTTTTAAGCTTAAAATTTGCTTAAATCGTAAGTTTTCTAATATTCTAAATCAGCTTTTCTTTTAGTAGAATATCAATGTCATATTAAATTTTATTATTTTAAAACTAAATTCAACTTTTTGTTTATATTTTCTTTAATTGTTCAAATAAGTTTCAGTCCCGAAGAAAATTCGATTTTCTTTAATTCAAGTTAGATTTAGCTTGTTAAACTTTAAATATTCCAATATTAATTCTATCTGCTGATCTTTATAAAAGTATTAAAATCTCTTGGGGTCATAAATAATCTTTAGTTGCTAGTATATTATAAAGACGTTTGTATGTTTTAACTTTTGATCTTTTCAGGGTATTTAATTAGCTTCAATCCACAGTGCAGCTGAATCAATATTTTTGGAACCAAACGTAAAATTTGTACATTCTTCTGCTTCGTCTATGTTAAATTTTATGTAAATCCAACTAGCAGATTAGAAGTTACGGATTTATTAAAAAAAATGTGATTCTGCCCACTGTGCATTCATAGGTTTCCTTAGAGATCCACAAAGTCTCATATTGTAGGTTTTTTTTATTGGTTTTAATTAATTATAATAATTTCCATTTAACTTCAATTAAAGACCTTGGAGTTTAAAATTCCAATCGAAAATGTATTTCAGTCGGAATTAATTGTGAGAATTTTTTTTTAATATTGACTTCAATTCCAGATCTTTTTGAATATCGAATTAGCTTCTGTAGTAAGTTTCTTTAAAGAGTAAAATTGTCTTATATTGCTGGTTCTTTTATTATTATCTCGAGTTATTAAATTCATACATTTGACTAATCAAAGTTCTTTAAAATTTAATGTTATAAATTAACTTTAAAATTAGAATAAATTGAGAGATTTATTATGTTACAATATTATCTTCAATTGCTGGGCTTTTCAGAATACTAAGTTAAATTTTGACATAGATTACTTTAAGTATTCAAATTATCCACTATTTGTGGTCCTTTTTTTTTTTGGCTACTTTGAGAAATTAGTAGCCGCAGACTTCTTTAAAGCTTCAAATTACCTTCAGTCATTGAATTTTATAAAGTTATTTAAATTTTAATTTAATGTTCTAAATTCACTCCAATCGTTTTTTTTAAATCAGTTGTGTGATATTTTACTGTTTTGAATTACGGGTATTTTTAGGGTATCAAATTATCTTCAAACGAAGATTTCTTTTAAAAATTAAATTATCTTCTCTCGAAGGTCCTTTTATTGGCCTTGTCATGGTATTAAAATTGTTTGTGAGGGCAGCTTTTTTTATTTATATTTTTAAGAAATAATTTATAAGTCGTGTATATTTTAACCTTTTTTCATATTCCAATCATTTGTTTTAATGGTTCACATAATAAACTAAATATCTAGATCTTACCTTTGGAGGATTTTAAAGATCGTTAACTAAACTAAACATGAAAAACTTCCAAATTTCGAAATCAGTTTTAATTTGTTATAAATTTTTAGTTTCAATCTAATATCTACCGTTATCTTTTTAAGATCAAAAATAAGATTTAATTAATTATAGATCTCTCAATTCTTTATATTTTTAAAATTAATGTAAATCATTTTAGTTTCTGAGACTTTGCAACCACTGTGCCATGTGATGCCGGACAAGAGAAAAGTTGCAGTAAAAATTAATTAAAATGTCTTTTATTTTAAGCCACAAAATTTTAATCAATAACAAAAATGTTGAAATAAAAAATTAAAATAAGAATATTTCTCTTAAAGTTTATCTCTATCAAACGGAAATTCCATGTTTACAAAAAGAGTGAGTGTAACAGTAAAAGGGATACTTTTTATAACCCTACAGTTATACAGTTCAGAACCCTAAATAGTCACTAAAAATTATTAAGTCTACAAACTGTAAAACAAGTTTTGTTATCCTTATATTACTGTAATAAGTTATACGAAAGTTTAGACTAACCACATATTAGATTACTTAGGTATAGAAAAGTTTCCTAACCTCTTTCTGAACTTGAAAGAAATTTACTTTGGAAAGAGATCCAGTCAATTGGCTTTGGAAGTCATCAAATGAAAAACATGATTGCAAAAATCATAGCCTAAAGATATACTTTTCTTTTACTTTTCCCAAGCTACAGAACTGTAGGTTTCATGGAATTTTATTTCTTTGTATTGGTGTTATTGCATATAATGTAATTGCATCAAAATATAAAAATATTTCACAGTACATATGTAAGCTTCCTTTCAAGTCTGTCTATGTGTGTACTTATGTGTGTGTCTGTAAAAAGCATTAAAAATTAATGTAAACACTTTTACGACTCATTAAAATAAAACCTTTGACAATCAGCAAAATAAAACAACACAACAAGTCTTTTCTCTTGTTTTCATTTTATCACAAATACCACAACAATATTGAAAATATTTCACTTGTAATCTTTCATGCTGCTTTAACTTTAACATACATACTCACATATGTATTATAGTTGGTCATGATGGATATGACATGTCAAGAAATTATTTTAAAGAAGTCAGACATTTTAACGAGTTCATGGCATTTAATTAATAAAAAGAATTATTAATTCTTTATGTATATTTGAGTGTATGCGAAAATTCAGGAAAAAAAAAGGATAAAAGTCATAAAAAGGAGATATAAATAACATGTTTGCACAAGTGGTCAAGGGGTATTAAAAATATATTTAAAAACTTTAAAGTAAATTTTAATAATATTATACGATTTAAAAAAAAAAAATTAAATTGCTATTTTGAGTTTCAAAATGGCTTCTTTTCCTAAATAATCTTTTGGTTTTTAATTCCATTAAAAATTGTAAAGCCAAAGTCAATATTTGTAAATAAAATAAATATTTATTTAATAAACCTATAAACAAACTCCTCCAAAGTTTAAATTCAATTTAATCAAAAATTTCCTTTACAATTTATTATTGTTGCCTTTACTCTTGTTAAGCTTTTTCTTTTTTCAAACCAAATAAATTGAATTAAAATTAGACTCTTCAATTAAAGTCCATTTTAATTACATTTGTATAAAAATATATACAAAATACCAAGAAAAAAGTAAAAAAATAATATAAAAAAGAAGGAAATAATCAACACGTTTTTTGTTGTTGTTGTCTGTTGTTTCGGGAACACAATAAACAAATTACAAAATCTTATCCTGATGAGGAATAAGCAGCTACAAAAGAGGAATATAAATAATTTTCAAGCTACCAAACCAGCTACGCTCTGCGTGTTATAAAAACTACAACAACAACTGCTTATTTGTTACTTACAACTTTCTTACATACAAATACACTTATGCTTACTTATACATATACATATAGATATATGTACAAAAGCAAAGCATAGACAGTTATATAAATAAAATGAACAATATGTCCTCTCACGTATTTGACAAAGAAATTCAATTAGTAAGAGCCAAAAATTTTCTTACTTATTTTTCTAGCTACTGTTTGTTTGTTGTTGGTAGTTAGTATTTGTTGTTGTTGTTGCTTTTGTTGGAAAGTATAACAAGATGAAAATTTGCGACTACAAGTTATACAAACCAAAAATAAACAAAATAAAGAAAAAGAACGCATTGAGAAAAAAAAGTGAAGAACTTACTTACTAAAGATACCAAACAAGTAAAAGATAAAAAAGTTCTTAGCAAAGAAATGAGCAAAAAAGGTCTTAACTACAATATGTTATATAACGATATTTTTAGCATTCATCTGAATCCAACTCTAAGTATAACAGGTATCTTAGATTCCGTTTAGCAATGTCTGTCCATCTGTCTGTATATGTGAAAACTTTTATTTAAAAAAATAAGTAGAACCTAAATTTTTTGATACATTTTTGTTACATTTTTATAATTTATAATTTCAAATTATTTTCTTTTATTTGTGTATTAGTTTAATAAACAAGATTTGTTTTGTATCCACCTTTGGGTATAGCACTTTAGCGATGTCTGTCCTTCTGTCCGTATATATAAAAATTTTATTTAAAAAATATGTGGTACTTTTGAAAATTTTAAATTTGTTAAATTTGATAAATTTTTCAAATTTAATACATTTTCTTTTATTTTTAAATCAGTTGAATTTATAGGCAAAATTTGTTTCAGATTTATATTTAAGTAAATAAAGCTTAGATTCACTTCAACATTGTCTGTCCATATATGTGGAAATTGTAGTAAAAAAAATCCACTCTATTTTTCAGTTAAAATTTTCGCATATGGACAGATGGACAGACATCACTAAAGCGTACATTAGGCATTTGCTATAACCAAGGGTGGATGTGGAATAAATTTGAGGAATAAATTTAATTAACAAATGAAAGACAATGTAATAGAATTTTTAAAATTAATGAAAAATTTATCAAAATAAAAAATTCCTCCTAAGTATTTCTTTTAATTAAAATTTTCACATATACGGTCATATGAATAGACGTTGCTAAACTGATATTTTGATTAAATTTTTTGATAAATTTTTTCTTAATATATTATTTTTATTATTCAATTAGCTCAATAAATTGAGTTTTTTTTTTGTATTAACTTTAAGTTAAAAAAAAAAGTTCTTTAAATTCAATTCAACGATGTCTGTCCATCTGTCCGTATATGTGAAAATTTTAATTTAAATAAAAAAAAAAAAATATATATATAGGTGGGATTTCTGAAGTAAATTCATTTAGTTTGATACATTTATCTAATTTTAATACATTTGCTTTTATTTTTTAGTTTGCTAATTTCATAAAATTTTTATTACATTCATCTTTTAGTAAAGGAAGGGCTTTAGGTTCACTTCTATGATGTCTGTCCATCTGTCCGTATATGAGATTTAAATTAAACAAAAAAAAAAAAAGATAGTATATTCATTATTTGATTAAATAAGTTAAATTTAAAATATTAATTCCATATCCATCCTCAAGTAAAGCAAGCGTTTTAGATTCACTTCTACTTCTATCCATCTGTCCTTATATGTAAACTAAGCTATTGAAATATACATGGTTATTATTAAATTTCATAAATTTTTATAATTTTAATACATTTTCTTTTAATTTTAAATAATTTGAATTTGTAAATTTTAACTTTTAAGCCCTTCTTCTCTTAACACAAAAAAAAAAAAAAAAAAAATCTTCACCAAAGAATGAATATTAACGATAACACAAAAAGACTCTAAACAAAAAATTAAATTAGTAACAGTCATGGCTGGAAAACAGCATAAATATGTGTGTGGCTTTAGATACACGCTCTCTAATTCTCATTCTAACTGAAACTTTGTTTTCTTTGTAAGTGTATTTGAGTAGCTAAAGGACAAAAAAGTAACAAACAGTAATACTGATGATGTACCAAAATGGATTATTGTAGCAAAAGTACTGAAGTTTCTTGTTTTTTTATATAAAGTAAAAAGTTAAGGTTATTTGAGGATTTGTGGCAAAGCGTAACAACAACAACAAAAAAAGTAGCTTACCAAAAAATATACAAAAGCGTGACTAGAATAAATAAAAACAAATATTTAAACAAATACCAAAAGAGAAATATATAGACTAACGGAAGAACGGACAGACAGACGGACTGATGGACTAGAACAATATTAAAATAAACAAGCAAAAAGGAAAAAAGTTTAAAAGCCCC
Organism: Protophormia terraenovae; assembly: GCA_951394005.1. Classification (NCBI taxonomy): domain Eukaryota; kingdom Metazoa; phylum Arthropoda; class Insecta; order Diptera; family Calliphoridae; genus Protophormia; species Protophormia terraenovae. Next base: position 131,174,631 of record OX596077.1, read on the forward strand.
TAAGAACTTGCTTCTTTTCACCATTTTTTTTTCTTCCTCTCATTACTGAGTTAGACTTTGTTTTTTTTGCAGTATAATACAAAATAGATTTTATATAAAATAAGGTATTTAAACAATAGCAAATAATTAAATTTTCTTAAACTATATTATAAATTAATAGCTTTAATTTTGGAATTTTAAAGCCGCTAAAATTTCCTTAAACAAAATCTTTGACTTAAAAAATTTCTTACAAAAATTTTTAGTGGTTTTTCTTTTTATTATCTAAAAGAAAAAAATCTTAATTTACATTCCTTTTATAATTTGTTTTTATTTTTAACTACTTCCACATAAAGGAGTTTTATTAACTTTAAGTTAAAAAAAAAAAAAAAAACTTTCAACATTCCTTTCAATAGTTCCCGCTTTTGATTTTTGTTAGCAAAAATTTTTTTTAACTTAAAATAGTTGTAGTACATTTCCTTTATTTTACACAAAGAAAAAGAAAAAATAAAGTAATCTCCAAAAGAAAAGTTAAGTTGTCGAAAAACATTTCCACCAAAAGAATTTTCTAAATAAGTTCAATGTCGTCGTAGTGAAAAATTCTTTTTCTGAACGTTAAAGTTTCTTCTTCGACTTTTGTAAAATGCCACACGATACTTAAACTAGCAGCTCTTATGAAATTTTTGCTGCAAAGTCTATGAATCTTAAGAATTTCTTCGTGTTTTCTTATTAATGTTAAATAAAGAAATAGTCTTAGTATTTTTCTTAAGAAAAAAAAAAAATGCACTTAAGAGAGAGAAAGAAAAGGAAAAACAATAACAATAATATAAAGATAATAAAAAGTAAAAATTAATTAAATAAAGAGTTTTAAAAATCTTTAATAACATAAAAGGCGTATGAGTAATATTAATTACTGCAAGGGAACTTATGATTAATATTAATTATTTTATATTTCAAAAATCATCTTTAAATCGTTGTTAAAAACAAAAACTTAAAAACTCAAACAAATGTCAGAAAACAGACTTTAGTTTCCAACCAACAAAAAGTCAGTTTGTCCAGCTTTTTTTTATCACTTTTAAAACAAACAACAAAAAGTTATACATAGCAACACAAGGTTCTTAGTTTAAAATTTTTTTCTTTAATAACTAACAACCAAACAACATATGCTAAAATCTTTTGCTTCAAAAAACTAAATAAAAACGGAACAAATACTCAAAAAAAGTAACAAAAATACTACAAAAAAAAAAAGAACAAGGCATGTTAAACAAAAAACATGGACAAAAAACCAGGGGTTTTGCAAAAAAAAAAAAAAAAAAAGAAGGAAACATGCAACAAACAATACTGTGTGACATATGCAAGTCTCTAGTATAGTTTTTTTACAAATGTGTGTGTGTGTGTGTATCAAGTTAGTAATAAAATGGTATGAGAACAAAAACATCTGTGTGTGGCTGAATCATAATAATGTTGATCAAAATCAGCATCAACAGAATTTTGCCTTTAACCATGGTCCAGCCAGTTTATATAATGATGACGTTGCAGCCATTAGTACTGGCCAGCTCAACATCATTTTTGCACACCGACCAACTTGACCGACTGACTCTGTCTACTAGAAAAAATGGTCGCCTATATTGAAAACAACTCACAGACACCAATAGAGTTTATGGTTGAATTTAATATTTTTTTGTGGATAGGCCAGTAACCAGGCAAGCATATTTATATAAAAACGGATGTGGAAAATGTACATTTCTCGGATGAAAAGAATTATGTTATTACAAGGGCTACGAGTAAGTTATATATTGATAATTCTAGCCGCAAGCGATAGTTTGAATTCTCGAAAGAAAAAAATTTTCTGCTTATGGTCATTCTCTCGGATCGTTGTCTTATAGGTAAATATGCTCTCAACCAGTGATTTTGATAAACATTATTATGATATTGAGAACATAAATGCATAGAAATATTTGAAAGAAGTGCTAATCAGGGCATATTTATAAACTGCGTTTTTGTGATAAAATCAAGATAAATTTTGCGAAAAAATGCAAAAAAATATTAATTTTAATTTAAAAATTAAAAACGTGAACAACGTTTTTACCATTAATTAATCTTCTAGCATCCTCATGTCAAAATACCAATAGCAAACTGGGTAAATTAAGATATGGTATATAGAGGTTTTATTATTTTGATCTTCAATTCAAAATTCAAATTCCATTCAAACAATTTTAATTGCTGATTTTTTTCTTCTTTTTAAACAAAGATTTTATAAGAATAATTTAGTGAATTTATAAATATAACCAAAAGAGACTCCAACTTGAATTTTGGCTCGAGTATAGAATGGAGTTAAGTTATCAATAAATAATTTTTTTAAGAATTTTAAAATACCGTTTTTTGAGATATTCAACTTTGATTATTATATTATATATTTTGACCTTTGAACTTTCGAAGTAAAAAAATTTTATATGCGTAATTTTAAACCCTATATTTTTTTTAAATGAGCTACAAATTAGAATTTTGAAATGTATAGTTTAGAAGCTATGAGCAATGTACTATGTACACTTTTGGATAAAATTTGATAGTTTTTCAATTTTTAAAACGTCATATTTTTGGACCGGAAAGGGCAACACTTCTAATAGGTAATAACTGTAGCGAATTTCATTGAAATCGGAGACATGAAATCCCAAAATGAGTGTTTTTTGTCCGTTTTGATATGGAATTACTCATAAATAATTTTTAAAAAATAATTATAACGGCAGCAACATGTTGTACTGACAGTAAACAGCTGATAATTTTTGTTGATACTGTTGCTGACTACGCGTAAATGTAATTTGGGCTTAACTGTAATAGCTCTACTCCGTTTTTGTTCCATAGTTTTTATTTTTTTTTAATTTTGGTGGGATTTTTTTTCATTTTGAGGATTTTTTTTAATTTTTACTTTTTTTTTTGTCAAATTTTTTGAAATTTTTCATAAAGATTCCAGAAACCCTTGTAAGCTTAGACGATAAACTTTTCTCTCCTAAAATACTTTAGATAATAAAGCTCTGAGTAACTAACTGTAATTATTCCTTTTGTGGATTATTTTGGTTCGTTCTATAGTTTTTTTTATTTTTATTCATTTTGGTGCGGTTTTCGTTTTGTGTTTTTTTTATACCCACCATCAAACAGATAAGGGGTATATTGATTTTGTCATTCCGTGTGTAATATGTTGAAGGAATCATCTAAGACCCTACAAAGTATATATTTTCTGGGTCCTGGTTAGATTCTGAGTCGATCTAGCTATGTTCGTCCTATCTGTCTGTTGAAAGCAGGATAGGGCTCGAGCAGGACAACAACATTTGGCTCAAGTATTTATCTTAAATAAGGTTTGTTTGGTATTGAAAATGGGAAAAATCGGTTAATAAACAAAAAACTTATGGGCTCAAAACTAGAAACACAGGGTGTCCGTTTCATACTTTTTTGCTGATATTTCTTCAATAAAAGCATGTACGACAACGAAATTTTGTACGGATAGTTCGGGGGTCGATATAAACTCGGAAACCAAAAATGGGCGTGGTCTGCCCACTTTACCTCTGATGGTGGGTATATAGATTCGGCCGGGCCGAATATAACATTCGCGCTTGTTTTTTTTAATTTTGGCAATTTTTTTATTTTTGCGTTTTAAATATAAAAAAAAAAAAATAAAATAAAAAAATTATGTTTATTCAAACAGAAAATAAATATAGTCAAATAGGCAAATAGGAAAACATGTTTTCTCCTCGGTCATATTTGAAAAATTAGTTGTCTTCAAAAATTATTTTATCAAACTGTCAAAAACAATAAATTTATTTTTACTAAAAATATAATGAACAAAAAGAATGAACAGTTTTGTGTAGAGCAGCTTCGATTGTTTTTTTTTTTTTTTTGAGCAGGAAGGGTACTAAAAATAGGAAGAAAAGAAAAAGTCAATGGGTTAAGAAGTGAATTCACAGGCAAAATGAGGATGGATGTTGTGCAAAATTGTATGTTAGATTTTTTGATTTTTAATATCTGTTACGTTTTAAGAAGAAATATTAAAATTGTAATGACAGATACTTATACCACCATATTATATATCCCAATACCACCAGCGCCAAGTACAAACGTTTTGTAAGATCAAATAATTATTTGCTCAAAAAAAGGTAAAATATTTTCCATTATGTCACATTGTGTTCACATTAGGAACATTTTTATTTTCTATTAAATAATTTAGTTTTCCCAAAATCTGCTGGTTTGTTGTTTGCCACACAAAAATATTTTATGATCACATTACGGCAAAGAAATATTTGTGAGTTTCAGTCAAATGTTTTCCTAGTGTGATCGTACCTTAAAAGTTATTAAAAAAATACTTTTGACTATCAAATTATATAAGTAAATATAATTAGATTAAACTATGCAACAATAATTTGGAAGCAGAATCATCTGCAATGGATAGCTATTCATAAGTGTAATAAACCGTAAAAAGTATATTTCACTGGTGGGAAACTTTTTGTTTTATGACCTTCTGAACTTTTATATTTTTGCACCAAAGTAGTCTTAGATAATTGGAAAAAATAATATAGTTATATTTCGAAGCTTAACATAAATAGTTAGAGCACTTAAAGACAAATTTTTAATTAGACCTTTATGTTAATTTATCTCTCATCATAAGGGGTAATTTCTAGTCCGTTCTTAAGGAATGACATGAAAGTCGATTTAAACTTGAGCTTTATGTATTAAAATGTTCATCTGGAATCAATTCAAAAAAAGTCATTTATAGTTTTAGATTTTAAAGCTCACCAATATCTACATTGATACAGAGTCAGTGTTGCTCTGTGTTATTTTTTCTAAAAGTGATTTTATTTCAAAAATCAACTCTAAATCGACTTTTTGGTTATATATCAATAAAAAGTCACTCAGAGGTTACTTTGAAGACAATTGATACCAAAGGTTTGTGTAGAATTACTATAGTTGTGCGTTTTTAGTGTTTACTAATTTTTTCTCTTGTAGTTATTGTTATAGCTGTTATTTTTCATGCCATTCTGCGTTAGTTGTTGTTGTAGTATTTTGCAATTTTGTTAAATTTTTTAACCGTTTTAATTTTTTTTTTTTATATTTTGTTGGTTGTTTTTGAAGCATGAAGAGAAACATATTGGACATGGTTTTTGTTTATGTTCTCTCAATTTAAAAATGTTTTTATATTGTTTTGTGAAACAGGGGAAAGTAACCCAAATATAAAATTTATGAATATTTATATAAAACAAAACCTAGCCTCAGTCTTAAGTTTATACATAGGTAATTATTTGAAAATAAAAATAATTCATTTCAAAAAATAATTTAAATTATGTCTTAGTTTCTTTAAATAACGGTGTACCTTTCCCTTTTGAATTTTTTTAGGATTTTTTTTTTTTTTTATTTATTCCATAACTTTTTATCTGTTTTATACAAAGTCAAGATTAAAGGTTGTTTGCATTTGATGTTTTTTTTTTTCTATTTTTAAATTTATTTATTTTTATTGTAAAAATATTTGTTTTAAACAATTTCTAAAATTGTTAAAATTAAAATAAACAAAACTTTTGTAAACAAAAACCTATGGCGACAGACGAAAAAAATAAAATATGTTTCTACATAACATACATGGGAATATTTCATTGAGCATTGAATTTTCATTACCATTACTTAAGAAAATTAATAGTTTAAAAAATTTAACTATCATTTAATGATACTGATTTTTTTTAAATTACAATTTTTTAAGTAATGGTAATGAAATTACAAAAAAATGCTCAAATACTAATTATAATTACTGAAAAAAGCATTGTTTGTATAAAAAAAAATTTCTTTCAAATGTGTTTCTAGTATTCGTGGAGTAGTTTAATATCGTTTTAATAAAGATTTTTAAATCATTTAAATATAAATCTCAATTACAGCATGATTTAATGAATATAAAATGCAGTATTTTTAAAAATTATGCAAAAATATATGTACCAAATAGAAGAGTAAACGAATACAAATTAAATATAATTAAGAAGTAGCTAGAATTGTACGAAAAATTCTGCTAAATAATGACAATGAATTTATAAAATTAAATCATTATTTAATGATAATGATTTTATTTTTTTAAATAATTATTAATGAAAAGATATCATTAAAAAACATTACCATTATTAAAAACAATGGTAATGAAAAAAATTATAAGTAGCATTATTCAATTTAATGGTAATGAAATCGACAATTCATTAGTTGATTTAATGCATTACTCCCATGTATGCTACATAATAATAAAAAAAAAGTGTAATATTTTGAATAGATAGTTTGGAGGATTTAGAGGTTTAAAGCATTAAAATTATATAAAGAGATAAGCATTCGTGAAAGGTATGAGAATGAAAGGAAAAAGGTCATAATACCTGGTGATCTCTAACGAGAAAGCAAGCATAAGTTCAAACCAAGTAAAAGATCATATTAGTATTTGATTCATTATCTTTTTAAAATAATATTTTGAGATGATATTTAATGATATTTAAATTAATTTCATTTAATTCGTTTGGATATTTTGAACGTGAGTTTGTTTTCTAAAGACTTACCATAGTATAGTACGAAAATTATGGTTGACGTTTTTTTAATTTTGAATATATGGGTATGTAAAATGACCATCTGCACTTTTAAAGCTATTTATTGATATAGTATTTTAGCCTTATTTCAGATATTTAGTTTCTTTTCTGATAAAATTTAAAGTCTCTTAAAAAATACCCTTTTTGCATACAAAAATACTTTTATTGTTACTGCTCCTTTTATTTTTGTACTGAACAAATTAAGTTAAATTAGTATTCATCAATTACGTCCTACATACATGATTCATTTACACACGATGTACTTCGAAAAGGAAGGAAAAATACAGCAAAACCTAGAATCGCAGTCATCATATAAATTGGCTATAAAAATTATACAAAAGTTAGAAGCATGAGGGATCTATATATAACTAAAAGTGATATGATTTTGTTGCAAGAGACAAAAAAGAAAAATTGTTTTATTTAGTTTATTTTTGTCTGCTTATTGTCTGCTCTTGCCACTAGTTGTGGCAACCAAAAAAAAAAAAACCTGCCGTCAACAAGACAGCAAGAAAGACAAAAACATCACGTGTTGGTATTTGGTTGGTAGCTTGAATGTAGCAACAAGCGCAGCTACAAAAAATTAACAATCAACAATGAATAAAGTTAGTTGGAGTTTGATGTTGTAGGTTATTATTAAATTACTGTTGAAAGTGACGAATAAATCAAATTAATTTCTCTGGGGAATACATACAAACCTTCCCCCCATTTCCCCCTGGTTGCTCTTCTTTCACTACTACAAATAAGAAAATATTTCATTTTTATTTATACTGTCATTTATTCATTTAGATATAGCAGCTACTAGTTTTGGCAAATGATGATACTGACATTTTTTTTTAGGGTAAAAACTTTAAATACAAATTTTGGTATGTGTTTTTTGCTAGCAAAACTTTAATAAGTTTTGTTTTCTTTATAATATTTATTCTTGTTATATTTCAAAAAACATATAAAAGTCTATACCTTTTCTTAAATATATTTCCTTTTATTTCATTATCTTCTACTTTTTCTTTTTTTAAAAGAAGTCATTAATTTATTTTCTTGTTACTGTTTGTTATTCAATTGTCCTTTCTGTTTTTATTTATAATATTTATGTATGTATTTGTTTTCATAGAATATATGTGTGTATGTTTTAGTATCTTTTGTTACAAATTTTAGTTGGTGTCCCATTATAAATCACTTTGTTTTATTTTTATCATCAATTTCTTTGCTTTTTTTGTATGTTTCTTATATGTTTTCAAAGATTTTTTGGTATCTAATTTTTTTCAAACAAACCCAAAAACTACCAACCATTAATCTTTAACATTTTCTAAAACAAACTTCTTGAAAGCTTCGTAAGAGAGGTAAGAGAGGAAATGACCGAAGTAGGGAGAAAAAAAGGTAACAATCAAATATTTTTTCTTAACAATCATTTATTTTGATCTCGATAAATCTTTTACACAATAACTACCAGAAGAAAAAAATACATAAACAAAGTTTTTAATCAATTATTTATTTGTTTATAGTGTTTGTTTTAAAACAGAAATCTCTTTAATGTTTAAATATTTTTATATTCAATTAAATCATTAACAGAAACATACTAGGCAACATGTATTGATTATTATATATAAATATGTACATATATAGGAAATATATATAATAGTGTAGAAAATTATAGTAGACTAATTGAAAATTCAAAAAAGGAAATTTAAGTTTTCCAAAAATATTTTTTTTTGTTTTCATAATCTACACATAAAATGAGGAATTTGTATAAAATTGTCATTTTATGCGAAAGTCTTTATATATATATATATATATTCAGGGTTTTAAATTGAAAAATATTTGTAATTGGTTTGTTTAAACAATACTTTTGAGAAAATGTGTCTGTCCGTCTGTCTGTCCAACTGTATGTTGAAACGGATTTTCTGAAACCCATAGTGTAATAATTAAATTTATCATTCAATAAATATGTGATATATAATCTTGAAAATCTTGGTACTGAAATTCATCGAAATCCGTTTAGGAATGGCGGAGTTGTAAACGATCTTATAGAGGAGCCTCAACAATAATTTGATTTTTTTTGTCCCACTTTAATAATACTTTTTAGGTTTCGTTTTAAACTTTTTATAAAAATTGTTAAAGACTTTTAAAGTGGCGTAGTTTTGTTATAATTTACCAAATTAAGCTATAATTTACCAAATTAAGCAAATAGTTCCAATGTAAATAAAAAACAAACTTTTTTATTACTATTTTCTTAATGTTTCGTCGATTCTTTATCGACTTCTTCATAGTATTCGTCTATTTAAAAAAAAAAATTAAAAACATTACATAACATATAATGTACCATAATTACACCACAATTATATAACTTACAATTTAAACATTAATTAAAGCATTGTATTATATAATTTAACATGAAAATTAAAGTAAACAAAAATAAAAATAAAAAACACATCTTAACTTCTAAATCACAGATTTTGTTATGGCAAATACGTAGTTATTGTTTATGTTGTCAGTGTTTTCTTTCAAGTTCATCGTTTTCTTGGTGTTTTGTTGTATTCGCAGACTTTCCTTTATATATCTTTTCTTCTCAGTTTCTCCCTTGTCCAAAATTCTTACTTCGACGAAATCAGCTGTGTGGCCTGTTTCTAGTATGTGTTTTGCAAGTGCAGTTGATCGTTTACCTTCCGTTATGTCTGTTTTGTATTCGTTCATACTTGTAATTAGTGTTCTCTTTATCGTGCCTATATAAACAAGATCACAATAATTGCAATCGCTCCCATTACATTTAATTTCATAAACAACGTTGCTTTGTTGTTGTTTGTCGATTTTGGTTTTTATTCGTGAATATTTTTTTTTTGTTTTGTTTGGTCTATAAGCAAATTGTATATTGTTGCCCTTTATTGTCTTTCTTATTTGTCTGTCCCCAGTTAGAACAGGGATGTATGGTACACTGTAAAAATGTTTATCTTGTATATCTCTAGTGTTGTTATTATCATTATGATATATATGAAAATAATTCATTCAATTATAAACTTGTTTAAATTTGCACCTCTCACCAAAATAATTATATCAATTACCAAAAACTATAAAAAATACAAAACAGAAAAAAATTCCCAATTAATAAATTAATTAAATCAATCAAGTAGTTGATTGGATGAATTAAAAATGTATATAGGATATAAAAGTATAGTTAAATTTTATTTTTTTTTCATTTTTACTTAAATAAATTTATTAAATTTCGATGCAAAATGAAACAACTATGTTAATTGAAAAAAAGACCGTAATAATTTTGTCTGTGCATTTAAACGGGTTCCCATTTTCCTAATGAGAGAGTCAATTAGATATCCAGGGAAACTATTCTATATTAAAATTGATGTAATTTCCTTTTTGCTACGTGTGTGAAGTTGGTTGTCAATTATTTTCAGGACTCTTTCAATAAAATTAGTTGTAGTGTTAATAACTTAGTCCCTTGGTTAGGTTGAGTGAAAATTCATAAGTCTACTAGATGATGTAGTTTCTGAGTATCAGTCAAATAAAATATTTTCTCCCCTTCTCTTTAGTTTGGCGTCCAAATATGCCATTTCAACATCTTCCTCCAATTCCATTGTGAATTTAAGATTTGGGTGATGACTGTTTAAGGTATTTAGGATTATATCCCGATCGTTAATATTGATTATAGCTAGAATGTCAACTACTTATTTTGCTATTAAGTCTTCTCAGTTCTTTAACTACGTCGTCCAGTAGGTTGTCAAGAACTATATCCGCTATAGTTGGGGAGAGGAGATTTCCCATTGGCATGCCGAAAATTTGTTTATAAATATTTTCCTCATACAGAAATTTCAAGAAATTTCGTCCTCTGTACATTCGTAATATCTCTTAGAATATGCCATTTGTCCATAATATTACGTATAGCAGTATGTACTGGAATATTCGTAAATAGTGATACTACGCCAAAAGAAACAAGAATTTCACCCTCCTTCAGTTTCAGTGATTTCAACTGGTTCCTCAATTCAATAGAATTCTTTATATTATATGTTGGGGAAGTAATTTTCCTTAAAAATGTACCAATGTATTTGGAGAGATGAGACATTGATTTAATTATTTTTTTCTGTATATTGAAAAATAATGTCCTAGCTTACATTATTCTTCATTATATAATTTAGCTAAACAAATTGAAGTAAATTTTTTGTAAAAAATTGTGATTTGGAGAAACTATAAATATTTTATCTGCAATAAAATTTCTGTTCTTTAAGATATCTTAACAAAATTTTCGGTCATTATATACTTTATTGTATAAAATGAGAAAGTGTAAAATACTTTAGACTTTTGTAAAAAGAATCCCACAATTCCTCAAAAAATTGTAGACTACAATCAAAACTTTCATATAAAATAGATCAGCCTAAGTACACAAATAGGAGGATGTGTACTTAGGCTGCTTGGGTTATTGGGCATGTTTTCTATTTTCGAATAATCATTGTGAAGATACCTTTCGGAAAAGTATAACATTTTTAAAAGTCTAGAGACTTTTACGGACAAAAAAAAAAAAAAAAAAATAAATAAAATAAAAATAAAAAAAAGACACAAAAGATCGTAATTTGTGCAAAATTCAAATTCAAAAACGTTTATTTTTGGATTCGGTAAAGATATCGACTTAAAATTTTCTTTATTCAATAGATAATTTTGTTTTTTAAATATCAAACCCAATGAAATCGCTAAGAAATACTGAAATATATATGCAAAAAGATGAACCAAGAACTAGCAAAAATGAGGTAGTTAAAATTCAAATGCCACCAACTCGAAACCAGATGTCAGAAATATTCCGCTCCTGAAGAGTATGTGGTAACTTCCTTCCATACTTAAAATTTTATGTAAATCCAATCAACCGATTAGAAGTTATAGATTTATTTACAAAAATTTTCTATTTGGCCACACTGTGTAACCTTTGAAACCTGTTTTTATTTATATGAAATTTTTTTCTACCTCAGAAATTTCAGAATTTTGACCTGATATTATTCTCCAAAACTTACAAAGCTTAATCTGTTTATGTATGAATGTCGAAAATGCTATTTTTCTTTGCCTTTCTGCTTGTAAACGTATGTCCCTTTTATTTGTATCTCTGTGTGTGTCTGATGTTGTTTTTCCGCTCAATTTAATGAAATAATTTATTGTCAATTCAGTCGTGTTTGCATATTTTTGTATGTTTTGATGTTGCTGTTAAATAACACCATTTGCCTTTTAAAATACCGGCAGACAAAGCCATTATATAAAAGCTATTGTTACATTTTCCCTATTTTTTTCGTTATAATTAAAAATAACAATATTTCAGATTTTTTTTTGTGCTGCAATATTTTTATTATGGAACTGGTAAAAGTATTAATTTCAACACCTACTAATGGAAAATGTGTTAAAAATTTATTAAAAGGTATATTATTTTTCTCAAATCTGTTTTTTCGCAAATGAAAGGTTTTGTTTTGTAAAAAAGAAGGCGTATGCGAGTTTTTTGTAATACGTAAAAATCATAGGTTAGGTGGATGTTATATCAAGATAAATATTAAATATTAATAATACGCAAAAATGCACTTTATCTTTTGAGGACTATAACAAAAAAAAAAAAAAAAAAAAAAAAAAAGATAAAATAAAATAATAAAAGTATATATAATTGGGGGATTCATAAAGTGTGCTATCATGTCGTATTGTCATATGTCGTAAAATATTTCAATGTAAAAAAATATTGTTATTGCTTTTCCTTTGTAAAATTTTATGACATTATGACAAATATATAAATTATATAAACATATATTATGTTAATATGTCTACCAAAAATCGTTTAAAAATTTTTAATTCCCTTCCTTCTCAATTTTCCCTAAATTATACAATCCTCATAAATTTTATATAATAATAATCCTCCCATTAATCCATTTACAAAATACATTTTGCTTTTAAAAAAATCCTATTTTATTTGTAATAAATTTCCATAGAATTTGCAACCTCAAATTGTATTTTTATATACTTTTTAACACATAAAAGCGTGCTGCTAGACTCCACAACATTTAAGAACAATTACAATAAAATTACGCAATATACGTAAAACCATTTTTAGTATTTTTTTTTTTTTTTTTTGTAGAATTTAATTCTTAAGTAATAAACCTCCTACAAAATGAGCCATGTCTGCTTGTCTGCCTGTCTATATGGCTGGTGAATATTTAAATATTTTTGTAATTTCTAAACCAACGACACTTTGCCAATAAGAGTCTTTTTATTTTTTTAATTTTATCAAACATTTCCAACAAACACTTAAGAAAAACAGACAGAAATAAAATCGACAACATCATCATCAAAGTATCTTAAAACACATTATCTGTGATTGGAACAATTTTACTTTGTTAAAATGATATTTGAAAGTGAACGCAAACAAAAAATGTTGTTTGTTTTTTACAATTCAATTGCAGCAATTGCCTAGATGGTTAATTTTTTTCTTCCTTCCTTTTAAAGGAGGCTTAAAAATTCTGTCTGTATTTAAGCACCTAAATACACGCATACAACTACACTTAGTTACTCAAGAACCCACAATATTTAGCTACAAAGGCAGACAAAATATGAAGAAAGGGATTCTTTAAATTAGAGAGAAGATAAAGTTTTAATAGATACTTAGTTAAATGTTTGTAATTTAAAATCGATACGGTTTTATTTTAAATTAATCGCTCTTCTAATAATAAATAGGTCCACCTACCTCTAGACAAAAAAAAAAAAAAAAACTGTTTAAAGAAATTGAATTTAAAATTAAGGGAAACTCTCTATAGACTAGAATTTACTACAGACTAGACAATAGACTAGACTATAGACTAGACTATAGACTAGACTATAGACTAGACTATAGACTAGACTATAGACTAGACTATAGACTAGACTATAGACTAGACTATAGAATAGCTCAAAATATATACTGGACTGTACACTGGACTGTAGACTAGACCACAGACTATAAAATAGACTAGACTATAAAACAGACTGTAGAATACACCTTGACTATATTGGAAAGTATATACTTGACTATAGTCTACACTAAAAATTATACTGTAGAATGGACTTTAGATTAAAATAAAGACTAGAATATATAAAAGGCTATAGAACATAACATTAACTTGACTATATAATAAACTACCCAGCAAAAACTTTGCTTTCCTGGTAAGCCAGCAGGTATAATTGGAAATAAAAATAAACTACTTATTTTTTGTCTCAATAACTACTTATTTTTGTTCGAGTTGTCCATGAATTCTAGTAGTTATTTTTAGACTCTAATGATACTAAAAAAATGTACCTAAACAAAAATAAAAAAAAAAAACGAAAAAATTTGCCGTCAGTGAGGTTTGAACTTGGGACCCTCTTAACTAGTAGTTTTTAATGACTATCTTCTTACTCACCACACCACCATTTTGCTAAAGAAACGAATGGCATCTGAACGGGGTTGAACCAGCAACCTTCTGGTTGCTAATCCTGCGCTTTAGACAACTAATCCATGTGATTGTAATTTACTCCGCAATTATACTATTGAGTACTTATTTATGTAATCTAAAGAAGACAAATAATAATGACGCCTACTTTCCAGGAAAGTACTTTAATAAGTAGTTGCCATTACCGAAAACCAAAAAGTTTTTGCTGGGTATAGAATTGATAGAATAGAATATAGGCTAGAATATAGACTAGACTATAGTCCATACTATGAAACAGAATATACCATTGACTTGACTAAAAACTAGAATATAATATAGGCTATACAAAAAACTTTAGACTTGACTATAGACTGGACTACAGAAAAAGCTATAGACTATAAAATAGGCTATAGAACATACCGTAGGCTTGACTATATCATAGACTACAGACTAGACTATTTACTTTACATTAGATTATAATTTAGACTAGATTATAATATATTTTAAACTATAAAACAGACTATATAATATACCATAGACTGTACAATATAAAAAAACTTTAAAATTAACTATAGAATAGATTTTAGGTTACACTATAGACTAAATCATGAAATACATTGTATGCTAGATTATAGAATAGGATATGAAGTAATATATAAATTTGTTTATAGAATATACTTTTGAATGGATTATGGTCTTAACTATGGTATATTTTTGTTTTTTAAATTATAGTATTTTTTTACTTAAAAAATTTAAGCAAAATCTATGTAAATTATTCTTTTTTTCTTGAAACCTAATCCCTGTGTGCAATTTTTTCTAAAGCTTTACAATATTTTTTTTCTCATATTCTTCAACCAAAAAATTATTACTTGTGATGATATATAAGCTGCATGGAAATAAATTACCTAAAAAGAAACTGAAAACCAAGCGTTTTTACGCTGTTTTGTTTGTGGCGGAGTCCTTTTGTTTTCTTCTTTTTTTTTTTAAACATCCTTCTTCTATTTCATACATATTTTTCATTACTTTTTTTTTTATAAAACAATGTTTCATATGAAACCGCATTACACAATAATAATAATAATATTCACACAATATTTTAGCTTTCCTTTTTATATACGAGTACATACTTTTATTTTAATAAAGCTTCATTTATATTTATATTAAATTTATGAAACTGAAACCATAGCTTGCATTTAGGCAACAGTTGGGTGAATATGCATGTGTCTGTGTCTATTAAAATGAAAATGAACAATGAATATGAGACACTTACGTACACAGCAGACAAAACGACAGACTTTTACACATATTTTATATTTTTAAGAATCTCTGTTGTATATATATATTTTTTGTAAATAGAGCTTGATTTAAGTTACTTAGCATTACATTCTCGTTCGTTTACTTTTTTTTGTGTATTAAAAAAAAATAAAAGGATATGAAAGTACTCTTTACAGGATATCTAACTGTCAAGCAGTGTTAAATTTATGGTAGTGTTAAAAATTGGCTGACGTTTAACAGCATTCAACTGTGAAGAACAAAAAGTAAAGAAAGAGGATACTAAGCGCTAAATTATAAAAGGATAACGTTTGTGCAAATCTATACAAAAAGGACAGAAATAATGAAAAAGAAAAAAACTGAGATTGTAAAATATTACAAATGATTTTTTTTTTTTTTTTTAATTAAGGTAATTAAAATAATAGTATATTGTTATTATTTATGTGGGATTAAATAAAATTGTATTAAAATTTTTTATATAAATTAGTCTATGTTTTAATCACATAGTAATAGTTTAGTATATACTTTAGTTTATGGCCTAGTTTTTAATCAAACTTTTATAAAACTTTTCTGTCGTTTAGTCTTATCTCTAATGTTTTCTGCAGTTCAATCCATATTCTATTCTTGCTTCTGTTATAAAGTCTATTTCTTAGTTAATAAAATGTCCTTGGATATCCTTCTATTTAATATTTGCTTTTTTAATAATTTTATTATTATTTAAGGAAATTTTTAACTTTTTGATAATGGGTATACTGATTTTGTCATTCCATATGTAATATATCGAAGGAATCATTAAGGACCCCACAAAGTATATATTTTCTGGATCCTGTTTAGATTCTGAGTCAATCTATCTATGTCCGTCGGTCTGTCCGTCTGTTGAAAGCAGGATAGGGATCAAACGGGACAAAGTAGGGGGACGCACAAATATTTATCTTATATAAGGTTCGTTTGGGATTGAAAATGAACAAAATCGGTTAATATACAAAAAAAATTATGGGCTAAAAAATAAGGTTAAAAAAAGTTTCATCTACGACTGTGCAATAAATATACAAATGTTTCATTTATACAATACTCAACAACTAAAAATATCCACACTATAACTTCATTACACTACTAAAATTGTCAATCATCTCTGCTATTTGCAGCAGCAAAAGCAAACCATTGCACACGAAGTAAAATATATTTCTGTAAAGTTGCGCACGCACAATTTTGTTGAACCCATATTGCGCAGTATTATTTATTTTCGTTTTGATTTTGCTGCTATAGTACAATGTTTAGCAGCCTTTTTGTTGACAGTTCCATTGCTGCTAGACTTTCTTGTGTGGAAGTTAAAAACATAAACATACATAAACATATGGAACACAAAATGTTAAACAGTGAATATATTTTTTAGTATGGCGTTTGTTAGTAGTTGATATTCATAATAAATGAGACCTACTATAGTAGAAAAATTAAACCTTGCTAATAACTAGAAACACATTGTGTCCATTTCATACTTTTCTGCTGATATTTCTTAAACAAAAGTATGTACGATAAAAAATTTTGTATTAATAGTTTGAGGATCGATATAAACTAAAAATGGGCCAGTTGCGTATGATTAATATGAATTCAATTTTAGTTTCACCAAATCTATGATAAGTTCAGTCTAATTTCAGCAATTTTCTCAAATTCATATCAAAATTAAAAGAAATTCTTTTATGCTTTTTCAAAAATAGATATATAAGATATCCGTTTTTTAACTATTTAAATAAACATTCTTTGAAAATTCACACACGTGTTCACAAATAAATTTTAAATTTAAAATATATTCTTTAACCAATATTTTTATGAAAAAAATGAAAAAAAAAAAACAATTTTAGTTTAAAAGTTGTTTGAGAATTGGGGGTGTTTTAATTTATTTAATTATTTCAGAAATTTCTTATGATTTTGTTCTTAAAATGAAGTAATGTGTCTTGTTTTTAGTTCTTCATAAACATTTTCTTTAACTTTCATTTAATTTTATTTCAAAGAAATATTAATTTCGGTTACAAAAAATAATACTAGTTCATGATAAGATTTTCAAAACTAAATGGGTTTTAAAATCTTTTGATAACAACTTTTTAGTTGAGATTAGGTCAGGTTTGACAGGTGACCTCCAACATGATTGTTTTCGGCTCACTTGGGTCCTTCGGGTCCCTTTGTTTTACCTATAAATAGAAGAAGAGAGAGAGAAAAGGAGAGAAGAAGGGAAAAATAAGATAAATATTAATAAATTAAGATAATAAAGAAGTAATGTGTATTTATATGTGAAGGAAGTTGTCAAACAGTAGGATGAAGAAAATTGATAATAAGTATCAAAGTTGTTCGAATAGAGCAGTCGTCTCCGATGAATATGGTGGCTAGAACCAGCCACAATCCCTTACAAAGGCATTAATGCTCTATATTCTGATACTGGATAGTTTAGTGAGGCTGTTGTAGTATCTCTGTCCTATATGTCTTAAACGGAGATCTTCCAGTACAGTGCAGTGCAGTTACAGAAGAGATGTTGAATGGATTCCTCCTCCTCTTCATTATGACAGCTTCTGTGGAAATCATAGGATTTAAGTCCCAATCTTTTGGCATGAGTTTCAAATTTGCAGTAACCAGACAATGTTGCTATTACACTACCTACTAGTGTCCCAGGCAGTTTTAAAAGAAACGTCGATCTACGCTTATCCAACCATATCATTCACCTTGTTGTGCACGTGGGTTCATGTACCCATCTTTGTTGTGACACTTCATACATTGGAGCTTCAGTATGCTGCTTACAGGCGTTGAGAGGAATGCCACAGAAATGATCTATACTTTCATCCTGCATTAGAGCAACCCTCTTTGCCAGTTCATCTGCAATACAATTGCCTTAACTCATATTAGTGTGATGTTCGAATGTTTCGCCATCTCATTAAGGGATGTCCAACATTCATGACCATAGTTGAGACTACTTAGCAAAAGAACAAAATTTTATATTCTCATTCATCTTGGAAAGTTGTTGAGTGATTTGATTCGACTCCAGTATATTAATTCGAAAGAAAATTTAAAAATTTAAATTAAAATAAAATTTGCATGGAAATTAAAAATATATTTTTAATTTATTTCATAAAATATGTACCTTAATTTTCTTTCAATTACTTTTATAATATTTTAAACACTTTCTTTACTTTTTATAAAAAAGCAGTTTTAAATAAATATTACCGGTTGCGTATGATTAATATTAATTGATGGCTATTTTTACAAAATTTGTTATAAGTTCTCACAAACTCAATTAACTTAAACATCTTTAAACATTAACTTTTTAATCTAATTTCAAATTTTTTTCAGAATTTAGCTTTCCTCCGAAAATTAAAAGAAAGAAATAAAAATAAAAAAATAAGTGAGAGTGTTTTATTCGGCTTGGCTGAATCTAAATATCCACCATCTGCAACTTTTTAAAATTTCTCATTATATGGAGGTGGGCGATAAAATGGGCGACCACACCAGACAATTATTTCAGAAAAATTTTTTCCCCCTAATTGGACCTCCCCGATCACCAATCCTGCTTTAAACAGACAAACAGACGGATGAACATCTTTAGATCATTTTTGATTTTCTTATATGATTATTTTGACTTGCTGCATACGGAATGATAAACCCAATATACCATTTTTTTTTTTTAGTTTTTCACTATTATAATGTTTTTTCTAATTTTTTATTTTGACGTTCTTTAATAAAATTAATATTTTGAAGCTATTTCATTTAATAAAAGATTACCTTTTTTTCTTTTTTTTATATATTTTTAAGCTTTTTTAGAATTATAGTTGTTTAATGATGTCCCAAAACTGACGCAGCACCCGTTTTTTTGCTAACGGTTCTTTTTATGTTTTCTTTTATTTTATTTTTTCTTATTTACTTTGTATTAAAAAATAGCTTAGCATAGTGATAATAGTAATATAATGATCACTATAGTTTCGATCGTCCAGTTAATAACAACATAGAAAACAAAACAAAAAGAACATTTATATTTGAACAAACACTCAAACCAAACATTGTACAAAAAAAAAAAAAAAAAAAAAACAGGACAGTGAAAACATAAATTGAATTTAAAATTTAGATAAAATTAAATAAAAAGTGTTTTATTTATAAAAAACAAAAAGAAAGAAAATCCAGTGACAAACAAACAAACTATAACAACAAACAATAGTCAAGGTTTGAAATTTTTTAATATTTTTGCACACAATTTAAAAATAATTTTAATTGAATTAAATATAAAAAAATATCCAAGTTCTAGTCAATACTGCTTGTGCTTTAATTATACATTTATTTTTAATTTAAAATATAATAAATAAGTAAAAGTAAATAAATAGAATTTAATTTCTGAAAATAAATTTTCTATAACCAAATTTCCTTTTGCTAACACTAAGTCCCTTAGGTAAGTACAAATTATATGTTATATTTGTGTCCCTACATAAAGAAAACATCCTACCTACCGACCTATAAAACTTAAGCGTCTAGGGGATTTTTGTTTGGGTTTCTTGAACAGAAAAGTGTACAAATAAGTTTCAATTAAATAAAAATAAGTAAAAATGTGTTATTTTATTGCTGTGTGGTATACTTTCAACCAATTTCAACTAAAACAAATAATACTAATACAAACATAAGACTTATACATAAATATAAATACATATGTGTGTATGTACTCTAAAAGAACATATAAATAGACAGTTAAGGAAGGAGGTAAATAAAACTAAAGCAAATAAATATGTGCCTTTTTATATTAAATTTAATTGTTGAGCATCTAAGACGTCAATTTAATCTCTAAATTTTTGTTTTAAACAATTTTCAATTGTTTGCATTAATTAATATTAATCATACGCAGTAGGTAATATTTATGTAAAGTTTGATTTGATAGAAATTAAAGGAAATTTTGAAATGATTTTAATAGATATTGAATGCATTCTTATATGAAACAGAATTAAAAACAACAGAAAAAACGTTAAGAATTTTTTTTTACTTTTGAATATTTTTAATTTTTCGGAATGTATTTTAAGTGGACAATTTTCAGTTGAAGTTTATTTTAGTACCATTTTATTCCGCTCAGTCCTTTTCTACCTACGTCTAAGTAAATTATATAAAACATACAATACACAGCAATAAAAACAGACGAAATAAATTCAACATCATAAAAGCTTTTTGCATTAATAGTTGAACCCTCACCCTCGAACACTCATCACTTATACACTTACACATATGTATGCCTGGACACATATACATATGTAAAATATAAATAAACATGCTAGACATTAATGGAAATTTACGTATGTGTGTTAGTGTGAGTTTTTGATGAAGACCAGGATTAGTTAAAAAAGAGGAAAAGGACATTTTCTAGGCTTCATAGCATATGAAAATAAAGAACATAAGTATTTGTTACCATGTAAGCAGGGCGTTTTGTGTAATTAGAAATATGTGCAAGAGTATGAGTGTGCAAAGTATGTGTGTATGTGATTTTTTATTATATTAAGCCGTGCAATGAAAATGATTATATCGTTTTCTATAGATGAAGCCTAAATATTATTGTTTGTTTACGCATACAACAGGAGGATTTGCACCATAAACTGATGAATTGTATGTTGGTCGGTTGGTTTGTTGAGTTGATGTGCCTATAAAAAGAGTAGAGAGTTGATGGTGTAATAAAATACGCCTTAAATGTTGTTGTTAACATTTTACAATCATTTGCTGCAGCCAGAGGCCAAACCATATAAAAATACCTCAAGTTAGAAAAGCTTATGGCATCTAATGTTTATGTTCATTTTTGTTTCAGTTTTTTTTCTCTCTCTCTTTTTCAATTGCTTTTTGTTTATGAAGCCTGTAGTAGTGTAGGTGTTAGTTGAGCAAAACAATGAAAACAACAGTTAATGTTTTCTTTGTTAGATGTTGTTTAGCTAAGCAGGTTTTAATAAAGTACCACATGACCAACACCCATCTATAGAGTTATATAGGTAATTTTAGTCATACAGGGCGTATGAGTGGCAGAAATATAAAAAGGGAATATAAAGTGAAAAACACATAAAAATCTAAAAGCAATTACTAAACAAAATCTTAATGCTAAATTTGAGGCAAACAAAATACGAAAAAAAGCTATAAAAATGTAAGAAATTTTTATGATCTTAAGTATTGAATGATAAAGGATAGTGCAATACTTTTGAGAAATAGAAAAACAATAAAAAATTAAAGCTTTTATTCAGTAGTTTAAGAGGCACAACTAAACAAAATATCTTTAAAAGAAAAAAGGAATGATGCGATCAATAGTTTTTATTAAAATACTGCTATATTCTATGTATTTGACGACAAAACTACAGGTCGAATCGAATTGAAATGTATGAAAGAATTATAGAGGAGGACTTAAGTTTTCAAAAAAATTATCTTGTAGTCCCCCTGTGATAACGTTAGATGAGCTGCAGAGTGTCAAATTTGGCTACCTCGAGTATTTAAAAGTTTCAAAAAATCGTAACTTCTACAAATCAAGTCCGATTTATAAATTTTTTATTCTTCTGTAAAGCGCTTACTAAGTTAAAGCTTGACTTAAGTAGTCTCCTACATTTTAAAAGATATTTTCGCTTAAATTTTGAATTTTTTATTTTTTGCCTTAACTTTATTTTGTTTTTCTTGAATAAGTTGTGAGGTATATGAGGGAAAAATGTTTTTAGAACATTTTTTAATTTACAATATATTTAGAAATAATAGCTGAAAAAGTTATCTCAATTCGTCTAGACGTGAAAAATGTTCAAAATCAGCACTCTGAAATTGAGGAGTGAGATCGAAAAAATCTTAACACACGTTTTGCCTCTTAACTTATTTCGGAAGCAATATTAAATTTTTTTGATCCAGTTGTCTTTAAAAAATATGTCAGCTATTATTTTTCATGACAACTATCTTGATTTGTTGTGAGTTTGATCAATATGAGTGACAAAAGAGAAATACGTGCTAAAATTATTAAAAATAAAAAAAAAAAAAAAAAATCCAAATTGGTCCCACAAAAAATTGGCCAAAAAATTAAAAGTCTGCCGTCAAACTGTTTTCAATATTATTAAACAGTATCAGAAGAATTTGGCCACTGATAGAAAACCTGGTTTGGGAAGAAAAAAAGGTCCACATGATATTGGGAAAGCCAAAAAAATTTAAAGCATATTGATAAGATCTCCAAACACATCTGGTAGAAAAGCAGCCCGGTTAGCTAAGCACTCTGACTATTTGGTGTGAAAAGTTAAAGCCAATCAAGGCTTGTAATCATTTAAAGTCCAAAAATTCCATACAGGAATGCTGCAAACAATTTAAAAGCCAGGAATAAGGCATGGAAATTAAAATCAAATTTCATACAAAAATACTCATGTATAATACTGCGAGTCAAAATTTGCATGTTGCTTATGCTAGAGGAAAGGCTCAAGATACGTTTAGGACCCAAAAGCAGACAAAATTTCCTTAAAAAAATCCTGGTGTGGCAAGCTTTATGCAGTTGCGGCAAACGAAGCAAGTCATTTGTTACAGTGGGCTCTATAGGTACTGAAATATATATCAAAGAATGTTTGCAAAAAAGTATTTTTTCTTTTATAAGAGAACACAATGTCCACTTATTTTTGGCCCGATTTGGCATCATGCTACTACGGTAAGAAAACTCTGGAGTGGTACCAAAACAATGGAGGGATATTGGGATCTTGTGAAAAGAGAATTGAAGAACACAAAAAAGTATCCGAAAATATCAAAGATCTTGAAAAGAAGATGGTCAAACTGTTCCAAAAAAGTGACTAAAACAATCATCAAATCTCTAATGGATGGGTTACCAAAAAAAAAAAAAAGGTCTAAAATTGTTCATAAGTTTTGGTTTGAACTATAAAAGTAATATTTTTCTGTGATTTGTAATATAATATAAATTAAATAGGTTAAGTTCAATGGGTAGCTATCTGAACAATGCAGGTCTGCTCACTTGTGTTCATTTTGGTCCCGTTGTAATACCCTAAGGGGTCATGTGAAGGGAACTGAGTTCGAGTTGAACCAACCTGACGCTTGTATGAAAGAATTGATCGGACCTCCAAACTTATAATCCCTTATTTCAGTGAGAGTTGGACAGTGGCATAGGAAATGTTCCACTGTCTCTTCCTCATTGTTTAATAAAAAATTTTTTCTTTACATATATCAAAATGCAAGGCCTCATAAATGGTTACTAAAAAATTTTTAATTGATTTAGGTTTGCACTCTACATCCAGCATTGGCTGAAATTGTCGATTTTTAATAATATATATATGTATATATATTTATATATATGTATATGTATATATATATATATATATATATATATATATATATATATATATATATATATATATATATATATATATATATATATATATATATATATATATATATATATATATATATATATAATAAGCTTTGTTCTTGTATCATTTATGCTAAAATTTATAAAAATATCTTCAAAATTGCGACTTTTACATTTAATTATAGTTATCATCAAAGCGACCTAGAAGTGATTCTGGTTAGAACGGTCTACTTTCAAAAGTGTCACAATCATCCTCACAAATCTCTAGTATCCCAATTAACTATATGATAGCCTAGTATTTAAGAAATGGAACAAATAGCATATTAAAATTTTTTTAAATTAAAATTGAAAGCCTTAAAGTATGCTTGCCAAATGCAACATTTTCATATCTATAACACTTTTCTCTTTTATTTTAAATTTAAGTTCTCTTTTTATATAAAAATAAATCTTAAATTTTCTTAACTTTCATAAAAATACTTTCAATTGCAAAAATAAAAAGACATATTTTCAAAATAAAAAAAATAAAAAATTTTGTGCTAAAAGTAGGTGTCAATTTTCACGCCTCAAATACACAATTTGTTACTTTTACTTTTTATATCAGATTTTCTTTTATTTCACTTCTACTTTTGTTTCTTTTTTATTTTTAATAAACAACACAAAATGTACATTAAACGCAATTGTTTGATTTTTGTTAAACAAATACACATACACACACATCAACATAGTACAATATTCATATACCCATACACACAAATGCCTCTACTTTCTCTTTCTCTTATAAACAAACACTCGCATACATTCTTATGTTAACATTTCATTCCCAACGGAAGTGAATTCATGTGAAACTTGAAATTTCAATGGAAAAAAAATGTGAGACTGAAGTGTAGTAAAAGAAAAATGTTTGAAAATCATTTCACTTTGTAACTTAATACATCAAATATAAAGTGATTTTTTGTTTTATTTAATTTTTATTTTTTTCTTATTTTGTTTTTATAGCAACAAAATATGTTGTCTTTTTTATTTCTCTTAAATGGTGAAACAACATAACAACAGATGTTTTTTTTTTGCTTTTTTCTAGGTGTGTTAGTATAAAGGAATTTTGAAATGAAGTAAAAAAGAAAACAAATCTTTTTCTTAAGGGATAAAACGAATTAATTTTAAGCTAAATATTGCTAAAATTTTTATAAAATATTATTCATGTACTTTTTATTCTTCGATTAAATTGTAAAGGAGAGTATCTCCTAATCATCTAATTGTATTTAAATTAATTTTATTTATATTTATTTTAATAAAATATGTCTCGCTTTGTTCTTAACATAACTAGATTTGTATTCAAATAATAAAAACAAGCAATTGAAATCTTGTATAATATTGTTTAATAATTTTTTTTTTTTTTTAATCCAGTTTTAAAATTAAACAAATTTGCAATCGTAAATTGCCTTGTTGTCTCTGTATTGTGGTACCAAAGCAAAGTTTGAAGACTATAATTAGACACCAGCAGAATGGAATACGTATTTTCTGTGCAACTACACACTTCATCAGCATTCGTAAATATAAGGAAAATTAATTTACTCTGTGTCTTATACATTTCGTTTTCGTTGAAACCTAAACATGGCGCCCGCCTTGCACTTGGTGCAATATTGAGGGACTCATTTAGCAACACCAGGCATTTGGGGCAAGTAAAAGAGAGGTTGAGCCTAACGTCGCAAACGCTGTTAAAGACGTGATAACATAGTGTCGTAAGCCGATGTCCGGCTCGAAGGATCATAAAAAAGTTGCCTCTGTTTGGCGGTACCAAAGCAGAGTTTAAGGACTATAATTAGACATCAGCAAAATGGAATACGTTTTTTTTTTTTTTTTTTAATCCTGTGGTGGTTCACTCAACAAAATCGCGTAATTTATTCATATGAATTATTCTAAAATATGTAGAGCAACCTGTTTAGTTTTTCATAAAAATGTTTATCACAAAAGCAAATAATAAGATTTAGAGTCTTAAAATCTCATGATCACATTTTAGAAAATTTTCATATGAATCTCCTGCCGCAAAATAACCTGATCTGTGTATAACTTTTTTAAACCAAATATTATTCCCATTTTACAATTCACACATAATTCTCCTTTAAACTTTAATGTCCTCCTTGCGGATGTAGAGTACTAACACAATATTAATTTATAACAATTGATTTTTATAAATTTAAAATTTAATGATTTATGGAGAATTTTCGGTAACAAATTATTTTCTTACGTTTTATTTATTTTTATTTTTTTAGTTAAAATATTTGTGCAAGAAATATACATTAATCTAAAAGATTAAATGTTGAGCGAAAAAACAACTAAAAAGGATTTTGATTAATTTTTGCTGAAAACAAAAACAAAATTGTCGGTGTACTAACAAAATATCCTAAGTGTTTTTGTACTAAAATTTCTTGAAAACAATACACATAATTTTTTTATAAAAGCCATACAACATAACATATTAATTTTTCTTATTATAACTTAGCAACTAATCCAGATACGTAAATGAAAATTTTTGAAAAATTTTACATGGCTTTTTTGCTAGTGCACTGAAGTATAATTATGTTTTGAATAAAAAAAAAAATTCTGTCAAAATTTTTGTTTGTTTTTTAAATACAAATATTTTTTTTAAAAACATGGTGTTGTTTTAAAGCTTTAGGCATTGTCTAAGTGTAAGTATAAATAATTTTTTAACTCCTTAAAGGTTAATAAACTCCTAAGCCATAAAAAAAAATTAATAATCCCATTCTGCTGAGCGTCCAATAAACTTTTGCCTGAATAATTTTCAAAAATAATAATTATAACCAGAAAAGTTCGAATAAAAATCAATAATTAAGTTAAAAGAAATTTTAATTTTATTACGGTTTACATCCTAAATTTAGCATTAGTCAGATACGGTGAAATTGATTCAAATTTATCAGGCTAGAAAAAATATTACGGGAGATTTCTCATTTTATACAAGCGCGAATGTTATATTCGGCTCGGCCGAATCTATATACCCACCATCAACTTTTTAAAATTTTTCAATGAGAGATGGGCGCTAAAATGGGCGGACCACGCCCATTTTTTGTTTCCAAGTTTATGTTGATCCTTGAACTATTTGTACAAAATATCGTTGACGTTTCACCTTATATGCGAGGTGGGCGGTAAAGTAGGCGGACCACGCCCATTTTTGTTTTCTAAGTTTATGTCGACCCTCGAACTATTCGCACAAAATTTCGTTGTCGTACATGCTTTTTTTTTTAAGAGATATCAGCAGAAAAGTATGAAATAAAGCCACAACGCACACCCTGTGATTTACCGATTTTGCCTATTTTCAATACCAAACAGACTTTATATAAGATAAATATTTGAACCAAATTTCGTCTCCCTACATTGTCCCGTTCGAGCCCTATCCTGCTTTCAACAGACAGACAGACGGACGGACATAGCTAGATCGACTCAGAATCGAACCAGGACCCAGAAAATATATACTTTATGGGGTATTAAATGATTCCTTCGACATGTTATACATGGAATGATAAAACCAATATACCTTCCATCTTTTTGATTGTAGGTATAAAAATGTTTTAGTAATCACCTATATATAGATTGATTTGTCACTAGAGTGTTCCGAAGAAAGCCTTTTTCGAGATTTCGATGTAGAGAGACCCTTCAAACGATGCGTAAAAATTAGCTTAATACGAAAAAATTATTTAAAATTGGTCTTCAGTTACCTACCAGTGAATGAAAAATCATCGGTCTTATACAATTTGGTAAAAAAAAAGTTTCGTTTTTTTTTAATCGAAATGGGTATCGAAAAATTCGTTATTTTATGCAGGTTATGGGAAAAATATTTAAACAATTTTTCCCATGGGATTTTGTTTCGTTACAAGAATTTTTAATGAAAATTTTTTGGAACAATTTAGAAAATTATATATTAACAACAATACTTACTATAATGCAAATTTTGAATACTTTAACCATGGGGGGAACAAAATGATAAAATTCTTATCCATTTTTTAAGAAAAATAACGAAAAAAATTTTTTTGACGGTTTATGAACCAAAATTTGTGCAAAAATTTTTTAAAATTTGTTTGCAATGCTCTAGACCCGTGACTTTCAATCACTTTAAAAAATTTTTTTAATATTTTTACGCATCGTTTGAGGGGTGTTCCTACAAAATTTTTGTCTACGGCACACTCTATTCGACACTAAACTGGTTCCCGCCCCACTGTGGTTCCAAAACGCTTCTTTTGGAAAATAATTCTGTAACTTATGACAACTGCTTATGAAAACGATAATTTAATTTCAACAAGTTTTTTTCCAAAGTAATTAAAAGTTTAATATCGTAATTATTTTATATAAATTTGCAAATTCAAAGAAGAGTCTCATTGCTTTAAATTACACAGGACATCATTATAAAACGCTGCAGAAAATGTATTGTAGATTTCGTAGGAAAATACAATTCATCAGAATAATTTTATTTACATTCCATCTTATTTCTTAGACAACAAACCAGAAATTATAATTCTTCATTGACTTAGAAGGTCAAAATTCGAATAAAAAAAAATGGAAATTTCATATTAAAATTTAAATATTAACTCTAACTTAATGCACTACGTAAAATTACTAATTGCTACAACATTGTTTGTTACCCTTTTGTTGACTTTTTTGTTCAACTCTAAAAATATAATTCATTTAAAATTTTCTCTTTAAATCCCAGACATAAATATTAACTACTTTTATGTAACAAAAATAATTACTAGCATTTAATTAAAAATTCTTTTTACCTCTATTAAATTTATATGGTTTTACTTTAACATTTTTTACTAACTTAAATCATTTACCTTTTTTTTTTTTTTTAATAAACAAATTTAATGCAGCAGTTTTTTTTTTCTTTAATATGAAAACAAACTGCATTCATAACATAAAATATTTAAGAGTAATTTTGTTCCCCCCAAATGAAAGTGTTCTCATGTTAATTTTTATTTTTTTTACCACATGCAATGAAAATTTGTTGCTGAAAAAAAAAAAAAAAAAGAAACCTATGAAGAGTGTCCTCAAAACCCATAACTTTTACTATAAATGTCATGTATATACGAGTATAAGTGTAAAGAGTGAGAGGAGAGTATAAGTGAGTCTACAAAATAATATAATTTTCTACTACATACTTGACAAGTTGTGTGAATTTTATAAAGTGGCTACAAAAAAAAAAAATTATATATATAAATAAGTATATAATTATAAAATTACTCAAGTACTCACATATAGTTACGCACACTTGTAAACAAATAAACAAAAATAACCACATAAACATATAAATGCTCTTATAAATGCAAGTACACTCGCTTACTCACTCTTCCTCCATTTTTACTCATACAAACACAGTTTCAAATGTAAACAGCAAACATACAGTGATTTCCCTACACTTGCACTCTTACTTACAGACATTTTGTTTTCTTTTTTTTCTGATTTTTTTTAATATCTCTCATATGTATAGGTTTGTAAGAGAGTGTGGAAAAACCGGTTGTTTATTACAAATGTATTTATATTATAGCTACTTATTTATACATGTATGTTTATATATAAAAATGTATATGGAAATATGTGGTGTATATAAGTACATATACATGTATGTAAATTTATATAAGTATGTCACTTTGGGTACTTGTAAAGTATTTATAAACCAAATGAATGTTAAGTAAAGTATAACCAACTTTCATATAAAAATTTTGTTGAGGTATACTTTACTTTTTTTTTTTTTGTTGTTGCTGTTGTAGTTTTGTTTTGTAGTTTATTACACTACTCATACACTTTTCGTAATGCCCATGTGTATATTTATTTTTTCGGCATACAAGATTTTAACATCTGCATTCATTATTGTGTAAAATATTCTATATGTGGTTTTTCACTTGCTACGTTTTTTGATATTTTTGAAAGTGTATTTTGAAAAATTTTTTATTTCTAGTTATTTAATAATTTAGTGTGAAATTAAAAAGAAAAAAAAAAAAAACATGTAATGTATGAAATGTGAGAGCTGGGAAAAAAAAAATATTTAAATAATTTAGAATGTATTTATAAATAAAAGTGAGTTGTGTAGTACACTGGGGCCAAACTCATTTATTTGGTAATAAATCTGTATCTCCCAAACTACTGCTCAGATCGAATATATAAGTATAGAGCAAATGTAGTGAAATATACAATCTTTGAGAAAAATTACACTGGTTGACAAAAAAAAATCCTCTCCCAAAGACGAATAGTTGAACTTAATGCATTTTGAAGTGCTAAATACGAAGTTTAATTTATCTTAATTGGACAAACTGTTCTCAAGTTATACAAGTGTGATAGCCTAAAGGCGGAGTCATAGTGGTCATGCCCATAAAAAAAAAATCAATACGTGATAGAAAAAAATTAAAAGCTGATTCTTATTTAGCACATTAAATTCCATATAATCCACCTATTTCTTTTTATACCCTTCACCACAGGTGTAAAGGGTATATATAAGTTTGTCATTCCGTTTGTAATTCCCACAATTTTCGTCGGAGAGCAAAAAAGTTTACATTTTCGGGATCCTTGTAAGAAACGATGACGATAGGACCATGTCCGTCCGTCCGTCCGTCCGTGTGTCGGTTGAAATGGCGTTTATGAAGCCCACCGATAACTGACATATATAATATATATATCAAACGATCGGAAATGCTTTCGAGAATTTTGCTATTGGAATTCAGCAAGATCGGTTCATACAATGCGGAGATATGTTAAGAAAACCGGTTTTTAGAACCGGTTTTCCAGTTTCTGAAGCCTCTGTATATACTAGGGACTTCGTTTTTACAAAGAAGTCTCGGACATTTTTTTCTGAATTTTTGTTCTGAAAAAATTAAATAAATCGGTTCAATAATAACTGAGATATCGGACAAAAGGCATTTTTTATTTTTTAAAGCCCTGGTTTAAACTATAGATTTTTATTTTTATACAGATCGGTCACAAATATTTTTATAAAATTTCGGTTTTTTGAATCAGCAGGATCGGTTTATAAATGGCGGAGATATGCTTTAAAAACCGGTTTTTGAAACCGGGTTTTCAGTTTCTGAAGCCTCTGCATATACCAGGGACTTCGAATTTTCAAAGGAGGCTCGGAAATTATTTTCTGAATTTTTGTTCTGAAAAAATTAAATAAATCGGTTCAGTAGTAACTGAGATATCGGGGAAAACGAATTTTTTATTTTTGAAGCCCTTGTTCAAGCTACAGATTTTTATTTTTATATAGATCAGTCATAAATGTTTTTATAAAATTTCGTTTTTTTTAATAAACCAAATTCGTTTATAATTAACAGAGTTATGGCCCAAAAACAAATCTGTTAAGAATATAAATACACACACAAACATGTATATTAAGCATTGTAACGACTATTAGTGACGTTTTTTGTTTTTTGTATAGACAAGTAGTTTAGTTAGAAACAGTAGTAATATAATGAATAACAGTGTTGTTGTTGTTCTTTGTATATGCAGTCTGTACAAAAATAAATAGATATGGAATTGTTGTTGTTTATTTTTAAAAACTAAAACATATCTGTTAAGAATATACATAAATACATACACAAACATGTATATTAAGCATTGTAATGACTATTAGTGACGTTTTTTGTTTTTTGTAGACAAGTAGTTTAGTTAGCAACAGCAGTAATATAATGAATAACAGTGTTGTTGTTGTTCTTTGTATATGCAGCCAGTTTGTATATACACACATAAAAAAATATATATAGATATGGAATTGTTGTTGTTGTTTATTTTTTAAAAGCAAAGCCTGCTATGATTGTTTCTTTTTATATATTCAAATTTTCGTAGTTTGAAAAAAATTTAGATTTATATATGTGAAAATATGAAAGCATACGTTAAGGCGAAAATTTTATTATTTGTCGGTAATATGGTAATATGATGTCGATAAAATAGTAAGATGGTAATATGGTGAAGGGTATCAAAGATTCGGCACAGCCGAATCTTTTTTCAATTTCATTTATTTTTATTTAAGACAAAAAAAAAAATTTGCCGACTAGTGTATTTCCAAAATGAGGGTTCAAAATAGGATACTAATGTCATAGAAAATGTTTAACCACGAATTTTTGTTCCTTACCCGATATCCAAGATTTTTGTATAACCTTAAAGTCCTTCATAAATCCTTTAGAAAACATGCTTGCATGAACTATTTCACTTATATATTCTTCGAGATATATTCATTTGAAATTTCAACAATCTCAGCTTTGCAAAATGTTGGTCAAGTCTTTTCCATATATCGTAACATTTTTAACCGATTTTATCTTTTTTTTTCCAGTTTATTAAAGAAAAACATTTTTTATTGAATAAAGAAAATTTTAAGTCAATATTTTAATTTGAGTCAGAAAATAAACGATTTTGAATTGGAAGGTTTACAGAAATTGATAAACAGACGGACGGACGGAAGGACAGACATTATAATTCTTTAAAAAAATTCCAAAATAAGGAGTTCTTTTTTTATTTAATTGACAATTTATTACAGATCACAGAAAAATATAACTTTTATAGTTCTAACCACTACTTATGAACTTGTGGACCATTTTTGGTAACCCTTCCGTTATAGATTTGATAGTTGCTTCAGTCACTTTTTTGAACAGTGTGTACATCTTCTTTAAAGTCTTCGGTGTTTTGGGACACCTTTTTTGTGCTCTTCAATTCACTTTTCGCAAGAGCTCAATATCTCCCCACTGGTTTAAGCTATGGACAATTTGGAAAATTGACCTCTCTTGGAACAAAAACTATTTTATTGTTTTGGTACTACTCCGGAACTTTTTTACTGTAGTGACATGACACCAAATTGGGCCTAAAATATGTGGACACGTTGAAAGGAACAAGTCTTTTTTGCAAATATTCTTTGATGTATATTTTGGTATTTATAGAGCCGAATGTAACAAATGACTTTCCTGTTTTGCCGCAACTACAAAAAGCTTGTTATACTAGGAATTTTTTAGGAAATTTTTTCTGCTTTTGGATCCTAAAACTTATCTTTAACATTTCCTCGAGCATTAACAATATAAAAGTTTTGACACAGAAGCTGCGAAAATTCTAGCAGGACATACGTTCGTTCGTCAATTATACAACATGAGTATTTGTGTATGAAATTTGGTTTTAATTTCCGTGTTCTATTCTAGGCTTCTAAATTTTTTGCAGCATTCCTGTTTGGAACTTTTTATACTTTATATGTTATCAACTCTGCATTAGCTTTAAATTTTCGCACCAAATAGTCAAAGCACTGAGCCAACCTGGCTGTTTTTCTACCAGATGTGTTTGGAGTTCCTTTCAATATGCTTTAAGTTTTCTGGCCTTACCAATATCATTTGGACCTTTTTTTTTCTTTCCGAACCAGATTTCCTATCAATGCTCAAATTCTCCTGATACTGTTTAATAACATTAAAAACGGTTTGACGGAAGAAATTTAATTCTGTGGCCAATTATTTATAGGACCTATTTGGATTTTTTTAATTTTTTTAATAATTTTTAGTACGTGCATCTTTTTCGTCCCTCATTTAGATGAAAATCACGACAAATCAACATGGTTGTTAATAAAAATAGATCGAAAAAAAATTTTGAATTTTGCTTCCGAAAAAAGTTATGAGGCAAAACGTATGTTAAGATTTTTTCGATCGCACTCCCTATATATTATTTTTTCTCCTTGACCAATATAAAAACCAAATCTAAGTACTAAAGTATTGATATCACCTTTCCCTGAATTAATTGTCATTTTCGACCCATTTTATCCAAATGTATAGACATCGGATGGACATTGCCATTCTGTAAAAAAATATTTTAGAATTCTAAAAATAATTTTTTTACTAACTAATAAATAGAAAAAATAGAACGTGATCATCAAAATTCAGATACCATCTTTTCCTGAATTAAATGCCATTTTCGACTTATTTAACCCAAATTTACAAACAGACGGACGGACATTACCATTCAAACAAAAAACGTCTTATAACTCTAAAGATTTATTTTTTTTACTTGATGATTACTCTAATGTTTAGACGGACGGATGGACTTTACCGTTCTGCCCAAAACAAATCTTAAAATTCTAAAACTGAATTTCTTTTACCTAATAATCAATAAGAAAAATAAAACGTGATCATTTAAATATTGATATCAATTTTCCCTGAATTAATCGGCATTTTCGATTTCTTTAACCCGAATGTGGACTTATGAATTAGTAAAGCAAAAGATTTACTAATATTTGGATTAGAAAACTGAGGTGGTACAAATGATCTCCTTTTGTTGTTGGTTCCCAAAATGACAAATTGTAATCCATCATCAAAGTAGAGGCCAAATTGTAGCTTGTGAAAAAGTTATCACATACAACCTTAAGTTCACTTCCGCAAAACAGATTACAACATAAATCTTTGACCACGCACTCACCTAAAAGCGGTTATATTTTTGGAAAATGATAATAAAAATTTTAAATTTTAAAATTCCTTACAGACAAACATTATTATCAAATGCCACATGTTTTTCTTCCTATCGTAAAAACACTTGAAAACATTAAAGTGTCAAATATTGCATACAAAATGTGTGACATACCCAGGTATATTGATTACACTGGTCAACAAAAAAATTTTTTTTTGAGCTACTTCAAAAAAAAAAAAAAAAATATGTGTACCAGATGGAATTCCGCATGCTTAACTCGAATCTGCTTTCATTTTTTTTCCATCAGGTCGGGATTTTTTTTATGGGCGCGTCTAATATTGTGCCCTAAATAAGCTGATTACTCGAGTATATTTCACTATAACTAGAGTACGGTATGCACGATTTATATAAATAATACACCTAAATATGTGGAATAACATTGGATTTAACTCGCTTTACTATAAAATTTTTATATGCTCAATAGTTTAGGAGATTTTTTTTAGTAAAACTTTTTTTTTTTAAGTGAAAACATCAAAAATATTTAAGTTTATCACCTTTATCTCAAAGCTGGCAAAACTGCGAGTAAATAAAGCTACATATTGTAAAAATTGATGCACAAATTTTGATTGAATTCACAGTTAAGTTTGGATACCCATGCATACCTATAGCTAAGTGGAAATACACTAGTGGACAAAAATTTTTTTTTTTCGTCTTAAATAAAAAAATTGGTGGATATCTAATCCACCAATTTTTTTTATTTAAGGAATTCAACGTGCTAAATAAGAATCAGGTTTTACTTTTTTTCTATCACGCATTGATTTTTTTTTATGGGCATGACTACTATGACCACGCCTTTAGGCAGTCACACTTATATAACTCGAGAACGGTTTGTCCTATTAAGATTAATTAAACTCCAATATATAGCAATCTAAATTGTCTTTGAGCTGAATTTATATAATTTTTTGTCCAGTTAATATTTTCGTAGTTATTCAGTAAATAGTACCGAAAATTTTAAAATTTATTTTTTTGAAAAATGGTGAAAATTTTGATCCATAACTGAAATTCTTTAGAGAATTAAAAAAATATTGTGAACATACCTTGAAGATAATTTTCGTATGCATCTTTTGATGTATCACTTATCAAAATCGTGTAAAGAATTCTTGAGTTATAGCCATATATCACCTTCGAATAAGGTGATGATATTAGTCATGCACATAAAAAAAATCAGTACCCGATAGAAAAAAAGTGAATGCAGATTCTTGTTAAACTCGTCAGTATCCAATTTTTGTTTCGAGAAAATTTTTTTTTTTTGGCCACCACTGTATTTCTACTCCATTGTATGTAACATGGGTATTTTTACTTAACTGTGAATAAAATTTAGATTTCTGCATCAATTTTGAAGATACATGCCTATTTTTTTTGCAGCATTACCAGCTTTAAGATAAAGATGATAAACTGTAACGTTTTAGATGTTTTCATTTTTTAAACGAAATTTTAGTAACAAAAAAATCAAACATTTGGCATGAAAATAATTTTTTTCGGACACTTATTTCAAAATAACTCCAAAACTATTGAGCACATAAAAAAAATTAAGTTTAGGGAATTTGAAGATATTTTTAGTCCGCATCTTTTAGTGTAATGGTCTTACTATGGGCGAAATATTAGACACGCCCATAAAAAAAAATCCAGACTTGATGGAAAAAAAAAACTGAAAGCAGATTCGTGTTTAGCACATCAAAATACAATAAGTGCAACTATTCGCCTATGGGGGAGGATTTTTTTTTGTTGATCAGTGTTATAAGGATACGTATAAATTTTTGGTTGTAAACATAAAGGTTATATCATGTTATCATAGAATGACTACAAAATGATTTTACTGAATTGATTGGATCATCCTTTATAACTCGACCATACATTTCAATTCGATCCGAGTAGTAGTTTAGTAGATAAAGATTTATTACCAAAAAATGTGCGTTTTGGCACCACTGTGTGCAGTATTAAAAAATGTAATGCTTTAAAAACTAAAGTGTATGAGTGATATTAAATTTTAAAGAAGTAATTATTAAACATACGTTACTTAAAAGCGAAAATATTAAAATATTTAAAAAAAAATTTTAATTATTTAAAGAAATTAGGCACTTTTTGCTTTAATTATAATATTATTATTTTATATCTTCATTCACTCAAACATTCATTCGTTTTAGCCTTTCTTACTTTAAAATTTAATTAAATTTTTTTAATTTCCATTTTATTATTTATTTTTTTTTTTTTTTTTACTTTAATCATTCCACTCATTATCACCAATTTCTGTTTTATAGATATTTAATGTAGGCAATTTAAAAATTTTAGCTTATTTTCCGCTATTATTACTATAATATATACATATATATTTATATATATATTTTTTTTTTTAATTTTCAAATATTCAATTGTACATTTTTTTTGGTGGTTTATGGTACTTTGGCGTAGAATATAAATTTTTGTGTGTGTTCTATTATATATTTTTTTTTTTACTTTTTTATTCATTTGGTTGGTTTGTATATTTTATTATTTTATGAATGGGGTATGATTATGGTTTTATAGTTAAAATTGCCTACGCATTCAATTTTTCCTGTTGAGATAATTAAATATAAATGTCCTGCGGTGTGTCTGTGCCACATAATACCACCAGTAACAAGAACAACAACATTAAGAGCAGATTTATCAACAGCAGCTGCCGTTAGAGAACCAGTGACGACAACAAAACACCAAAAACCGCAACATATTGTGCTAAATGTTTTAGAAACACAAAAAAAAAAAAAAATAAAAAAAAAATGGACAGAATTTTATATTTGTAATAAAAAACTGGTAAGAGATAACTGGTATACAATAAGGTGGGAAAAAGTATAAAACTGGTGTCAAAGATAATTAGAAATTTAGTAAAGAAAGAAGTTTTTTATAATTTACGTAAGGCAACTGTGATTATGCATGAAGTTCTCACCATTGCAAACCTTTGCTCCCTGGTTTTCAAGATATTAAAAAAATAAAAGACTTGCGAAAGTAATCATCTTTTATCATAAAGCTGGTTATGTTGCAAATATAAGGAGTTTATATATCATTGTATGTAAAATAGAAAATATTATTCAATTTAGGCAAAGAAAATTCAAAAAATGTTTGATGATGTTGCAGCAAATGGTTTATAACTCCGCCATTCTTACACGGATTTTGCTGAATTTTAATACCAAGATTTTCGACAATATATAACACATATATGTTAAAAGGGAAATGCATTTATTTGACTATGGGCTTTAAAAAATCCATTTCAACATACAGACGGACAGACATTCAGACGGGTACATATACAAATATCCGCAAAAGCTGTTTTCAATTAGGAAACTTTCAAATAAGATGACAAACTAATAGAAATATAAATATTTTTTATAAATTTTATTTTTAAATTTAAGTTAAAAATTTAAAAGTGAAAGTAGAGAAAATAGGGCCTTAAGTATACATAAGTATTAGCCTTATACATAGGTTCT
Organism: Protophormia terraenovae; assembly: GCA_951394005.1. Classification (NCBI taxonomy): domain Eukaryota; kingdom Metazoa; phylum Arthropoda; class Insecta; order Diptera; family Calliphoridae; genus Protophormia; species Protophormia terraenovae. The sequence continues at coordinate 131,212,144 of OX596077.1, forward strand.
CATATATATATCAATATTTAATATTATTTTATTATTAGTTTTATTATAATTACCTTAAGCCTTGTAGTCTTTTAATATAAAAAGTTACCCTCCTAATTATTCTTTAGAAATTAGTAAACTGCTAAGAAGCATTTCATCTCTTTAAATAGATTTTCTAAATAATATATAAAAGAAAACCTAAATTAATTTACTTTCTTCACTAGCAGCCAATGAATAATAAATTTCACTTAAACCCTTTTTTTCTCTATAAAATCTGATGAGCAACAAAAAGATATTTAAACACTAATGGCCCCAGCAAAGCAACCAAAAGCATAATAATACCTTGAAAATGAAAACGAACACAGCAAAACAAAAAAAAAAAAAATAGAAAAAGAAAGGATAAAGGATAAGAAATAATAAGAAAACCAAAGTTTACTTTGTGGGTATTTAATTTACTGTAAGTGACTGCTTAGTAAAACACTGGCTGGTGGTTGTTGGTTGGCTCACACTTTTTGCTTTAAAACTTATTGTTAATAGTGATTTCAGTTACAAATAAAAAAACAAACAAATGAATAAAAAGATGATGATGAGATGAAGGCGATTGTATTACAAGAAAATCAAACAGAAAAAAGAAGCAGCTTTCAATTTTATAACAAAAATTCATTTGTCAAAAAGAACATTCATTTTTTTATTTTTTTTGGTATGAAATATAGACATTTCAACTAAAAGACTAAATAAAAAAATAAAAAACCGACCCCCTCCTTTTACTCGTTTCAAAGCGTATAAGTTTTACAATGTTTTTTAACAACTGCTCCCTCAACAAATGAAAAGAAAATAAAATAAAATACCAAGAAAGAAAATTGAAATGTACTCAGTTTACCTTTTTTTAAACGGAAATACGACACATTGAAGTTCATTTATATGTTTCCGGTGAATGAATGTAAAATTAATTTCGTTAATGTCATCTCAACTTTTACAATTTTATTTTTTGCTCTTCAATTTATACTCATGTTTCTTTCCACGTGTTTTCTTCTTGCCTTTAACAATCTATTTTTTTTTTTTTTTTTGTTTATACATTCAGAGAGCTCTTTAATGGCATAAAGATTAAATTAAAGTTTTAATTTCATGATTTGAGAGGAGGAGAATCGAAATTTTAATTGTTTTGCAAATGATTAATGTTATGGGAAATTGAAATTTAAATTAAATTGAAAAAAAGGAAACAATTTTGGAAATTCAGCTACTTCTTTAGCTGATAGGAAAGGATAGAAATTTTTTACATTTTATAGTTATTGGAAGAATTTTCATGGAGCAGAGAACTTTTTTAGATTAGATTTTCTAGAATAGTTATATCGTTTTGGCTTTCCGTTTGCAAAAAAAATATTTAAAAAGTCAATGTAAAATTCTCAAAAGACTTGGCTTTATCTATTTGAAGAAGACAATTTTCCACCTATCTATCTATCTATCTATCTATCTATCTATCTATCTATCTATCTATCTATCTATCTATCTATCTATCTATCTATCTATCTATCTATCTATCTATCTATCTATCTATCTATCTATCTATCTATCTATCTATCTATCTATCTATCTATCTATCTATCTATCTATCTATCTATCTATCTATCTATCTATCTATCTATCTATCTATCTATCTATCTATCTATCTATCTATCTATCTATCTATCTATCTATCTATCTATCTATCTATCTATCTATCTATCTATCTATCTATCTATCTATCTATCTATCTATCTATCTATCTATCTATCTATCTATCTATCTATCTATCTATCTATCTATCTATCTATCTATCTATCTATCTATCTATCTATCTATCTATCTATCTATCTATCTATCTATCTATCTATCTATCTATCTATCTATCTATCTATCTATCTATCTATCTATCTATCTATCTATCTATCTATCTATCTATCTATCTATCTATCTATCTATCTATCTATCTATCTATCTATCTATCTATCTATCTATCTATCTATCTATCTATCTATCTATCTATCTATCTATCTATCTATCTATCTATCTATCTATCTATCTATCTATCTATCTATCTATCTATCTATCTATCTATCTATCTATCTATCTATCTATCTATCTATCTATCTATCTATCTATCTATCTATCTATCTATCTATCTATCTATCTATCTATCTATCTATCTATCTATCTATCTATCTATCTATCTATCTATCTATCTATCTATCTATCTATCTATCTATCTATCTATCTATCTATCTATCTATCTATCTATCTATCTATCTATCTATCTATCTATCTATCTATCTATCTATCTATCTATCTATCTATCTATCTATCTATCTATCTATCTATCTATCTATCTATCTATCTATCTATCTATCTATCTATCTATCTATCTATCTATCTATCTATCTATCTATCTATCTATCTATCTATCTATCTATCTATCTATCTATCTATCTATCTATCTATCTATCTATCTATCTATCTATCTATCTATCTATCTATCTATCTATCTATCTATCTATCTATCTATCTATCTATCTATCTATCTATCTATCTATCTATCTATCTATCTATCTATCTATCTATCTATCTATCTATCTATCTATCTATCTATCTATCTATCTATCTATCTATCTATCTATCTATCTATCTATCTATCTATCTATCTATCTATCTATCTATCTATCTATCTATCTATCTATCTATCTATCTATCTATCTATCTATCTATCTATCTATCTATCTATCTATCTATCTATCTATCTATCTATCTATCTATCTATCTATCTATCTATCTATCTATCTATCTATCTATCTATCTATCTATCTATCTATCTATCTATCTATCTATCTATCTATCTATCTATCTATCTATCTATCTATCTATCTATCTATCTATCTATCTATCTATCTATCTATCTATCTATCTATCTATCTATCTATCTATCTATCTATCTATCTATCTATCTATCTATCTATCTATCTATCTATCTATCTATCTATCTATCTATCTATCTATCTATCTATCTATCTATCTATCTATCTATCTATCTATCTATCTATCTATCTATCTATCTATCTATCTATCTATCTATCTATCTATCTATCTATCTATCTATCTATCTATCTATCTATCTATCTATCTATCTATCTATCTATCTATCTATCTATCTATCTATCTATCTATCTATCTATCTATCTATCTATCTATCTATCTATCTATCTATCTATCTATCTATCTATCTATCTATCTATCTATCTATCTATCTATCTATCTATCTATCTATCTATCTATCTATCTATCTATCTATCTATCTATCTATCTATCTATCTATCTATCTATCTATCTATCTATCTATCTATCTATCTATCTATCTATCTATCTATCTATCTATCTATCTATCTATCTATCTATCTATCTATCTATCTATCTATCTATCTATCTATCTATCTATCTATCTATCTATCTATCTATCTATCTATCTATCTATCTATCTATCTATCTATCTATCTATCTATCTATCTATCTATCTATCTATCTATCTATCTATCTATCTATCTATCTATCTATCTATCTATCTATCTATCTATCTATCTATCTATCTATCTATCTATCTATCTATCTATCTATCTATCTATCTATCTATCTATCTATCTATCTATCTATCTATCTATCTATCTATCTATCTATCTATCTATCTATCTATCTATCTATCTATCTATCTATCTATCTATCTATCTATCTATCTATCTATCTATCTATCTATCTATCTATCTATCTATCTATCTATCTATCTATCTATCTATCTATCTATCTATCTATCTATCTATCTATCTATCTATCTATCTATCTATCTATCTATCTATCTATCTATCTATCTATCTATCTATCTATCTATCTATCTATCTATCTATCTATCTATCTATCTATCTATCTATCTATCTATCTATCTATCTATCTATCTATCTATCTATCTATCTATCTATCTATCTATCTATCTATCTATCTATCTATCTATCTATCTATCTATCTATCTATCTATCTATCTATCTATCTATCTATCTATCTATCTATCTATCTATCTATCTATCTATCTATCTATCTATCTATCTATCTATCTATCTATCTATCTATCTATCTATCTATCTATCTATCTATCTATCTATCTATCTATCTATCTATCTATCTATCTATCTATCTATCTATCTATCTATCTATCTATCTATCTATCTATCTATCTATCTATCTATCTATCTATCTATCTATCTATCTATCTATCTATCTATCTATCTATCTATCTATCTATCTATCTATCTATCTATCTATCTATCTATCTATCTATCTATCTATCTATCTATCTATCTATCTATCTATCTATCTATCTATCTATCTATCTATCTATCTATCTATCTATCTATCTATCTATCTATCTATCTATCTATCTATCTATCTATCTATCTATCTATCTATCTATCTATCTATCTATCTATCTATCTATCTATCTATCTATCTATCTATCTATCTATCTATCTATCTATCTATCTATCTATATATATCTCTATCTATCTATCTATCTATCTATCTATCTATCTATCTATCTATCTATCTATCTATCTATCTATCTATCTATCTATCTATCTATCTATCTATCTATCTATCTATCTATCTATCTATCTATCTATCTATCTATCTATCTATCTATCTATCTATCTATCTATCTATCTATCTATCTATCTATCTATCTATCTATCTATCTATCTATCTATCTATCTATCTATCTATCTATCTATCTATCTATCTATCTATCTATCTATCTATCTATCTATCTATCTATCTATCTATCTATCTATCTATCTATCTATCTATCTATCTATCTATCTATCTATCTATCTATCTATCTATCTATCTATCTATCTATCTATCTATCTATCTATCTATCTATCTATCTATCTATCTATCTATCTATCTATCTATCTATCTATCTATCTATCTATCTATCTATCTATCTATCTATCTATCTATCTATCTATCTATCTATCTATCTATCTATCTATCTATCTATCTATCTATCTATCTATCTATCTATCTATCTATCTATCTATCTATCTATCTATCTATCTATCTATCTATCTATCTATCTATCTATCTATCTATCTATCTATCTATCTATCTATCTATCTATCTATCTATCTATCTATCTATCTATCTATCTATCTATCTATCTATCTATCTATCTATCTATCTATCTATCTATCTATCTATCTATCTATCTATCTATCTATCTATCTATCTATCTATCTATCTATCTATCTATCTATCTATCTATCTATCTATCTATCTATCTATCTATCTATCTATCTATCTATCTATCTATCTATCTATCTATCTATCTATCTATCTATCTATCTATCTATCTATCTATCTATCTATCTATCTATCTATCTATCTATCTATCTATCTATCTATCTATCTATCTATCTATCTATCTATCTATCTATCTATCTATCTATCTATCTATCTATCTATCTATCTATCTATCTATCTATCTATCTATCTATCTATCTATCTATCTATCTATCTATCTATCTATCTATCTATCTATCTATCTATCTATCTATCTATCTATCTATCTATCTATCTATCTATCTATCTATCTATCTATCTATCTATCTATCTATCTATCTATCTATCTATCTATCTATCTATCTATCTATCTATCTATCTATCTATCTATCTATCTATCTATCTATCTATCTATCTATCTATCTATCTATCTATCTATCTATCTATCTATCTATCTATCTATCTATCTATCTATCTATCTATCTATCTATCTATCTATCTATCTATCTATCTATCTATCTATCTATCTATCTATCTATCTATCTATCTATCTATCTATCTATCTATCTATCTATCTATCTATCTATCTATCTATCTATCTATCTATCTATCTATCTATCTATCTATCTATCTATCTATCTATCTATCTATCTATCTATCTATCTATCTATCTATCTATCTATCTATCTATCTATCTATCTATCTATCTATCTATCTATCTATCTATCTATCTATCTATCTATCTATCTATCTATCTATCTATCTATCTATCTATCTATCTATCTATCTATCTATCTATCTATCTATCTATCTATCTATCTATCTATCTATCTATCTATCTATCTATCTATCTATCTATCTATCTATCTATCTATCTATCTATCTATCTATCTATCTATCTATCTATCTATCTATCTATCTATCTATCTATCTATCTATCTATCTATCTATCTATCTATCTATCTATCTATCTATCTATCTATCTATCTATCTATCTATCTATCTATCTATCTATCTATCTATCTATCTATCTATCTATCTATCTATCTATCTATCTATCTATCTATCTATCTATCTATCTATCTATCTATCTATCTATCTATCTATCTATCTATCTATCTATCTATCTATCTATCTATCTATCTATCTATCTATCTATCTATCTATCTATCTATCTATCTATCTATCTATCTATCTATCTATCTATCTATCTATCTATCTATCTATCTATCTATCTATCTATCTATCTATCTATCTATCTATCTATCTATCTATCTATCTATCTATCTATCTATCTATCTATCTATCTATCTATCTATCTATCTATCTATCTATCTATCTATCTATCTATCTATCTATCTATCTATCTATCTATCTATCTATCTATCTATCTATCTATCTATCTATCTATCTATCTATCTATCTATCTATCTATCTATCTATCTATCTATCTATCTATCTATCTATCTATCTATCTATCTATCTATCTATCTATCTATCTATCTATCTATCTATCTATCTATCTATCTATCTATCTATCTATCTATCTATCTATCTATCTATCTATCTATCTATCTATCTATCTATCTATCTATCTATCTATCTATCTATCTATCTATCTATCTATCTATCTATCTATCTATCTATCTATCTATCTATCTATCTATCTATCTATCTATCTATCTATCTATCTATCTATCTATCTATCTATCTATCTATCTATCTATCTATCTATCTATCTATCTATCTATCTATCTCAAACTATATAGGTTTATCTATATATCCGTCCGTCTGTCTGTCTGAATAAAGGATTCTTGTATCCCAAAAAAATAAATAAAATTATCTCAAATGTTTTTGTTTTATCATTCTGTCCAAATGCTTATATGTCTGTAGGTCTGTCAGTTCATCTGTCTGTGTGCCTATTTTTTGGTTTATTTTTCTGTCTGTTCACTTGTCTAATTTATCTAAAAATATTTATCTTTGTCTATATATGTGTCCGTCTGTCTGTCTCCCATCCCGAAAAAATAAACCAAATTCTTCTAGAATGTTTTCTATGTTAGTGGGCAATTTGGTATTAATGTTAATAAAGCCATTTGAATATAAAAAGTAACAAAAACAAATTTATAATCGTTTTTAAGATATGTATATAAATTAAAGTTTTCAACATAATTTTTTTTAATAAATTACTAATATCGATTAGTTCATCTGAAATTAAATTCCTTTCCCCCAAAAAACATGTTTAGTTTTCATAAATATTTGGAACTTTTTCCTTTTTTACAGTCATGCTCTATATAAAAATCTGTGGAAAATGTCAAATAATTCATAAAGTTTTAAGAAGAGCAAAATAAAAAAACTACAAGAAACCAACATGAAAAACCTGACTGCCATACTTGACTTTTTGACTAAAGCGAAATGTGAAATGAAAGGAACCTGCTCGTGGTAAGCGTACCTGAGCTAAAGTTTTTTTCTTTCTTTACGTTTTTAGAATTTTTAAAAAACAACACATCATGCTGCTACTTGCTAACAAATGCTGGTGATGACTATGAGGATAATTTTTGAAAAAAAAAAAAAAATACCGCAACAAAAACCGAAAACAATAAAAATTCTACTAGATAAAAACTAAATACACAAAATGTAACAAAAAAAAATAAGAATAAAAAATCATAAACAATAGGTGGGGAAAAAAAGGAAATTTTGTGGGTGTTAAAAATTAAAATTCCTTACCATAAATGTAAACAACACAACAATAACAAAAAATAAAAATAATGATTTTTAAGAAAATAACAAGAAAATTAAGCTACTGCTTGTGTTAACAACAAAAAAAAGTTCTTTTCTATAAAAATATTTGTATTTTAAAAATTAAATATACTCTTACCTTGAAGTACATATATCAAAAAAAAGGAAAATTTTTATAATGAAATTACCTTTATCAGCAACAAATTCATTCATTGCCTTGATAATAGAAATCAATATGTTACTTATATTTTTATAAAGTTATTTTCTAACTCTCAGCCTCCTTCCACCAATCTTAAGCAAAAAAAAAAAAAAAAAAGGAGAAAAGGTGTTCATCAAGGCGGAAATGCAGATGATATGAGGTTTTTAAGATTTTACACAGTTTCCTTGTATAATTTTCTGGTATAAAATGTAGAAACTTGTTATCAATTTCTTCACTTGCATACATAAACATTAATTCACAAATACATGCAGGCAGGCAGACAGACAATCAGACAGACGGAATCTCAACCATTTAACAAAAACAAGTCGAAGGATTCCAACAAAGTGTTTGTGTATTTTATTAACATCAAATATGCAGGAACATTAAACATGTCCTTCTTCGTAAAAATCCTTTAAGTTTTGATTAGGAATATAAAATTAATGCTTTAAGTAAATTTTTATTTATTTTTTTTTTGGTTATTTAAATCGTCATACATCATATATCCTTTCAAGGATTCCTTTATTTAGAGTAATTCTGAAATAATACATTATATTTAAAAAATTTCATAAAATCTTGGTGCAGATTATAAGAATGTATGTTAATTTTATGATCCTGTCTAATGTTTATATATAAAAAAAAAAATACTTGCATAAAAGCATACATTCTTGCTTGTGCCTGTATGTATGTTAGCTTGTGTGTGTATGTGCGTTTTATAACATGCATTTCACTAATGAAGTGTAGTAGTAGAGTATTAGCTTAAAATTCGATTACTTGCATACCAATAAGATTTTGCTTCTACTTATGCTCTTGCACATGCATATTGTGAGAATTGTACATGAATTCATTCAAAATACATCTTCTTAAATTTAATGGCATAAACAGTGACTAAGAAAATATAAATATAAAAGGAAACATTTGTACTTTAATAGCCTGTTTCTCTATGTCGAATGAAAATCTAAGCGAACGAAAGCAAGTCGAACGAATTCGAATCATTTTGGGTTTCTGTATGTCCTACGCTTTCGTTCGCATAGAGTTACGTTTTTTCACATTGTTTTTGTATTATTTCTTATTCAGAGTAATCTTTTTTTGTAAAATATTAAAAATACTACTAAATTGCTTACACGTAGATGCAACCAAGTCAAGAAACAAAAATAAATAAAAAACGAAAAAAATAATAAAAACAAAATATTTTAAAATGTTTCCTTTTTAAATTGAATTTTGAAGCACGATGGATGTCCTAATGAATAACAAACAAGATTAAGGAACATTTGCAATGTCCAGGTAGGTAATTTTCTTATTTTCCATTGAAAAATTCAACCAGTCGAAAGCTAAATAGCAAGTGACTGATTTTGACATTTTTGTTCTTATCGTTCGACATACAGAAACCCAATTTTGTATGAAAACACTTAAGTTTTCGTTCGACTTGTCGTTCGACTCATTGTTCGCATAGAAGTGAGTTAAAGAAACCCAAATCAGTTTTCTTTCGCTTAGAAGGCGAAAGAAAGCATTCGTTCGACATAGAGAAACAGGCTATAAATGTTTTTAAACAGAAATTTTGAAATTAAATCCAAAAAATAAATAATTTAAAATGTTATAAAAAAAATTTTTCAAAATATTTCTTAATAAAATTAAAATTTTTAATAGATTGCAAAGTTGGAAATTTTGCACTTTGAACATTGATATATATGTAGACAGCCTTGTACACAATCAGGGCTCAGAATTCTCGCATTATAAGATCGAGATGTGTTGACGACTGTCTACGGTCCTTAACTCAGCTAAGACACCTTCGGGTGGAGCTGATATGGTTTCCGGGCCATACAGGTATACGAGGTAACGAAATGGCGGATGTATCATCTTTGGACGGGGCAATCACTTGCAAAGACGTTCTCACCCCCAGTTTCTGTATACAATACCCTTGATAAATGGGCGGCAAATGAGATGGAACTCAGGTAGTCCTCAATCACCACTTGTAGACTGTCACGGACTCTCTGGCCACTCCGATCACGGAGCTGGACTAGAGCATTACTATCTCTTGACAGGTCAATGATAAGGCTTTTTCTGGTTATTATCACATATGGGTTACCCAGGAATTGCTTTTGTAGAAGTTGCTTAGATGAAAAAGAGGAAGAATCTGTACAACACTTGTTAGGCGAATGTCCAGCACTGAAAGGGCGTAGACTGAGACACCTCGGTAGACAACTCTTCTATGATCTAGATTGTCTCAATGACATGACACAAACAAATCTTATTCGGTTAGTAGGAGTTTCAAGGTGAAACAACGGGTCGTTTAGTAAATTTTATAACTTTAGTAAATTTCCACAAATCTTTAATAAAATTAAAACTTTTTCTAAAATTTCTTAGATGGAAATTTTCTGTAAATGGAAAACTTCTCCAAAATATTTCCTAAAAGAAGTAAATTTTATATAAAATGGAAATTATCGAAAATTTCATATAAAAGGGAAATTTTTATAAAAATTCCTATAAATGGAGAATTTTTACAAAATATCCCATAAAATGGACGTTTTTACAACATTTCCTTTAAAGAGAAATTTTTTACAAAATTTTCTATAAAAGGGAAATTTCTACAAAATTTCCTATAAAAAAGAAGCGTTCACAAAATTTCCTATAAAAACGTAATTATCGGAAATTTCCTATAAAAAAGAAATTATCGAAAAATTTCTATCAAAAGGAAATTTTCACAAAATTTCCTTTAAAAAGGAAATAATCGAAAAATTTCCTATAAAAAAGAAATTATCAAAAAATTTCCTATAAAAAGGAAATTTTCACAAAAATTTCTATCAAAAGGAAATTTTCACAAAATTTCCTTTAAAAAGGAAATAATCGAAAAATTTCCTATAAAAGGAAATAATCGAAAAATTTCCTATAAAAGGAAAATTATTGAAATATTTGCTATAAAAAGGAAATTATTGAAAAATTTCCTATAAAGGGAAATTTCTAAAAAATTCCTATAAAGGGAAATTTCTACAAAATTTCCTATAAAAAGAAAATTTCTACAAAATGTCCTATAAAAAGGAATTTTCACAAAATTTCCTATAAAAAGGAGGTTTTCACAAAATATCCTATAAAAAGGAAATTTTTCGATAATTTCTTTTTTATAGGAAATTTCCGATTATTACGTTTTTATAGGAAATTTTGTGAACGCTTCTTTTTTATAGGAAATTTTGTAGAAATTTCCCTTTTATTGAAAATTTTGTAAAAAATTTCTCTTTAAAGGAAATGTTGTAAAAACGTCCATTTTATGGGATAAGGAAATTTTCACAAAATTTCCTATAAAAAGGAAATTATCCAAATATTTCCTATAAAGAAGAACATTTTTGAAAAATTTCCTATAAGGGAAATTTTCACAAAATTTCCTATAAAGGGAAATTTCTACAAAATTTCCTATAAAAAGGAAATTTCTAAAAAATTTCCTATAAAAGAATTTTTACAAAATTTCTTATAAAAAGGAAATTTTCACAAAATATCCTATAGAAAGGAAATTTTCACAAAATTTCCTATAGAAAGGAAATGTTCACAAAATTTCCTATATAAAGGAAATTTTCACAAAATTTCCTATAGAAAGGAAATTTTCACAAAATTTCCTATAAAAAGGAAATTTTAACAATTTTCCTATAAGAAGGAAATTTTCACAAAATTTTCAAAGGGAAATTTTCACCAAATGTCCTATAAAAATAAAATTATCACAAAATTTCTTATAAAAATTATTTTTTTACCCGATTTCCTATAAGAAGGACATTTTTACTAAATTATTTTTTAATTTGAAAATGTTTAAAGATTTTTATGAAAAAAGATTTTTGAGACATTTTGTTTTAATATTCACTGTTGTCAAGAGTATAAGATTTTTTTATTTCTTTGCAAAAAAAAGTTACAAAAACATATTATATGAATTACATACCATTACTATTTCAACTATAAAACATACAAACATATCTACATATTCTTCTTTATACTTACATTGTATAAACTACTTTTACATATAACTATTTAGTAGTTATAGCAGTATTGGCTGCTAGTAAATATATACTAAGTACTAAGTACATATGTAAGGACTGCGCACGAAAAATTCCGTGCATGCTCTTGGGCTAATGACTTTTGATGTGGTAAAAAAATAAATAATTCTGTTAACTGGTTTACATTTGTCATTATGCTCACTAACCCTGTGGAAAGTATCATGGTAATAGCAAAACTGGTTTTTCTTAAAATGGAAATTGAACAAAAAACATCTAAACACATAATTCAAATTTTACATGAAATCTTATATCGGTCATATAAAATCATTGCTAGGAAGGCAATCGTGTCAAAAAATACAGTTTCTTGGGTCATAATATTATACAAAGAAGTCATGGTCACTGATTGAAAATCTGGTATTGAAAGAAAAATGGTATCTTCAGGCTGTAGGACTCAGGCAAACTAGAAAGGATTTTGAGAGAAAATCCCGTCATCTCTGGAAGAAAAGTGTCACAAAAAGTTTATTGCTTTTTATCTTTATCAGAAAATTTGAAAGAAAATCTAGCCTGAAGACGTTTAAAATAAGAAAAAAATCATATTGGAAACGCAAGCAAGATTTTGGAGGAGAAAAATAACATAAACATACTTCAGACGAATTTTTTTCATAATTATGATTAGTGTATATTAGACGATGAAACATTCTTACAGGCTGACGTTTTTCAACTTCCTGGCGGCGAATTGTATGTCGCAGATGATAGAGGGAATATGGTAGAAAAATATTGTGTATCAACGAACTCAAAATTCCCAAGAAAGTTCTTGATTTGGGAAGCCATATGCATATGCAGGAAAAAAGCACTTCATTCTTAAAAAATAGTTCCATTAACACAGAAATATACGTGAATGAGTGCCTTTGGTAAATATTTCTCCCTTTCCAAGGAAAATACAGTGTATCCGCTCTTTTCTGGCATGTTCCCACTTCTTCTCATTACAACAACAAAACAATGGGGTGGTAACAAAAAAATTGTAAGTGTTTGTACCGAAAGAGGCTAATCCATCAAATTGTCCGCAACTCCGTGAAATTTAAAGATATTATGCTCTAGTAAAAAATAATTTAAAGGACATTAAAAGCACAGCATAAAATTAAAACGAGTTTAAAAATAAGTGGACTTATTCGAGCAAAAAAGTGATCGAAACACAATAAAATCTTTAATTAGAATAATTCTGGAAAATATCAGATATTTCCTTAAAAACCAACAGGAAATAATTTATTCTTTTATGTTTAGAACTTGAACATAACATTAGCCAATACCACTTTAAAAAAATTCACCAATTGGTTTAGTTTCTATAAGCAGATTTGCATGCACGGATTTTTCCGTGCGCAGTCCTTATGTATTTTTGTTGTATTTTAAATCCTTCTCTTGTGCAACATTGTTTCCTATAAATGTATAAATGTAAGTGTGCAAGTGTACTGGGGCGTATGTGGGTGAATGTCTGATATTGTAATTTAAAGTTTTTGCTATTGGATTTCTTGTACATGATAGTCGTATCAAAAAGTCTTATAAGAAGATGATTGAACTAAGAAAAGCAATTTAGTTTCAACTAAATGTTATTGATTGTGCTGAATGGCAAAGATTTTCTTTTTTTTGATTGTTTCCTTTTGTAATAAGTTTTTTTTTTTTTTTTCGAAAAATTTAATATAAAAAAAAAAATATATATATTGCATAAACATTTTGTCATATAATGTTTATTGGCAAATTTTAAGATTCACGATTTTAATCTATTTTTATTTTTTAAATTTGTATTTAAATATGAGTTAAGAAAAATTGTTAATAGTCTTTTGATTGTTAGTTTAATTCACCAACTTAATTTTTATTGTTATGGCTTAAAGTGGAAAATTAAATTTTAAAGTTTTTTATTAAATTGTAAATAGTAAAATATTTTATTTTTATATATTTTTTTAAATAACTTTTTTCATAGCACTTCATCTTCAACAATTGTTATTTATTATGTAAACATTTTAAGTAAAATATATAAAAATATAGAAAATATTTTATTATTCATAGATTTCACTCACTTTGGGGAATTTCATGTTGTGATTTTTATTGGACACATATTTGTTCATAAAGAAAAAAGGAAATATTTCTTACAATTATTTGACTCAATTCTTTTAAAATTTTTGTTCTTGTTGTTTTTTATCCATCTCAAGTATGATGTTTATATTTCAAAGACTATTTTTTAAGGAAAATTTTTTGTATAAATATAATGTAATAATAAAAAGAAATAAAAATATTTGTTTCTATTTTTATTTCAAGTGTTAGACATTTTATTTATTCTAAAAAAAAAACAAAAAAAAAAAATCAGAACAAGACTCTGGGGCTTTTATATCAATTTAGAAAATTTAGAAGAAAAAGAGTAAAGAATGTAATAAATTTAAAATATTTTTTAAAGAAATGATTTAAAAGATTAAAATTAGTAAATAAATAAAAATGAATATTTAATTAAAATTAAATTAAATAAAATTTTATTTAAATAAAAAAATTATTTTAGGTTATCAAAAGAGATTTGTAAGAAGTTTATTAAGGAAAATTATTGTTTAGTTTTGAAGAATATAAGAGGATTGAAGTTTTAAATTCAAAAAATTTTATTATTAGTCCTTAATTTACTGTAGATGTCGATATAAACAATTGTAAGCATCAGTGCGTATGATTAATATTAATTAAAATTATTTACATAATATTATACCAAAAATCATACAAAACAACTAGAAGTCCAACTCTTTTCATTCGCTCAGCAGAAAAGAATTACTCTCTTCACACATATAAATTAGTTCTGTAAAAAATTCTACTAACACATACAAAGAATTAGGTTTTTTGAGAGCAAATTGGAGTTCTAGTTGTTTTCTATGCTAAAAATTATGTAGCTTTCATATGCCTTGATACCATTTTAAACAACTCTGCTTAACTTAAATTTTGCTGAATTATAAAACATGTGTTTATTTTTATTTCAAATTCTTTAAACACAAATAAATGTCAATTGCAATTCCTATAAAAATTATTAAAATTTTTAAATTAAACAAAAAATCATAAAGAAAATGGAAACATTTTCAAATAAGTAGTAACTCATTTAACTTAATCCATCTAAAATCTCACTCAATTTTTTAAATTTCAGTAAAAAAGATGTGGCTACAGAAACCTCAGAATTCGAACTTGATTTGTCTTCATCTTCATCTTCGACTTCAACTTTAAGAGAAGATTCAATAACCACCAAAGATTCTTTAACTTATAAATCGGTTACTTCAACCTCCACAGAAGTTAATAAGTATCAGAAAAAAATAAAAAGAAAATCATCAAAGACAATTTCTCCTGATAAACCACATTCAAAGGATAAATATGAGTCATCCACCAATACTAGTTCCATAAGAAGTTTAAATATTATACGTTACCCAACTGGAACAAGAAAGGAAGTACCTATTTATGGTAATATAAAGGGTAGTGAATTTACAAACTCTTCTGTGCCCAGCTCTTCAACGTTGACGGGAGGAAGTCTTATTTTGTCTTCGGCAAATGAAAAAAGACAGGATTCTGTTGCAGCTAAGCCTTCAAAAGTTTCAGAGTCATTTGTTTCAGCTCAAGAGGACATTGCTAAAAATTCATCTAAAGAATTGGAAACTACAAAAGAACCGTGAGTTCTTAAATGCAATTAATCTTCTTTAATGATCTTAAGTCATTTATTTTTCACTTAAGATCAACAAAGCAAGCTGCAGGTGTGAATTTGGATCCAACAAAGGAGTCTTATAATAAGCTTGATCTTAAAGATGAATCCTTATCATCAGCTGTTTCATTACTGGTTAATAATTTGACATATGATTTTCCTAGTTCAGAGAGTAATAAGAAAAGTAGTATTGCTACTGTTAAGGATACAACTTTACGATTTGCTGAAGCAGAAGAAGGTTTTTTTTTAAATTTCTTTTAAATAAATAAAACAAAATAAATTTTCTCATTAATGTTTAGAAACCCAACCTCGTTTAAAATCTAGTAAATCAAGACATGTTAAGAAAATAACAAGTTCAGAGGACGATGAGGAGGAAAATGAACAACCAGGTATAAGAATTTAAATTAAACTTATTGCCACATTTCCGGGTGGTAAATGGAGATTAAAACACTTTGAAATCTAGGTTCAAAACTTTATAAATAAAACGTTGCACAGTGGGGCGAATGGAAAAAATTTTGGTAATAAATCCGTAACTCCTAAACTACTAGTCGGATGGAAATGAAATGTAGAGGAAAATCGTACTTGATTTGTAAAAGTTACGATTTTTTGAAACTTTTGCATACAAGTGATAAATTTGTATACCCTGTAGTTTAATTTGTATTATTACAGGGTGACTACATGATGTTTTTTCTGAAAGCTTAGATCCTCCTCAACAACTTTCCATACATTTCAATTCGATTCAAATAGTAGTTTAGGAGTTATAGATTTATAACCACTGTGGCCCCACTAATTATTGAGAAGAGTTTTGTAATTAAAAATTGTAATTTGATATTTTTTATATCAATCTTTATTTTAAATTATCCTTAAACTTTAACTTGCTTCCAGCCTTTCTTAAATCCAGTAAATCACAGCATGTTAGAGGAGCTCCAGCTTATGATGATGACGATGATTCTGAAGATAGTGATCGTGAAAGTACAAACCTACAAATAGGACATGTTTTTGTAAATTTAAAATTATTTGAACATTTTTCCAATTTGTTCTTTAAATTATTAATTTATTTTTAGGTTTATATGGTCATTCCCCCCGATGGTGGTTACGGATGGTTAATAACTTTTATTTCGTTTTTATGTCAAGTGGTAGTAGATGGAATTATTTTTTCAATAGGCATAGTATTGCCTCATATTGCCAAGGAAATGAATATACCAGGATCAGAGGTGGTTTTAGTGGCATCCATGCAAGTTGGTAAGATATTTAAAAGAAAAATTATTTCTATAATTTAAAACTAATTAATAATAATCATACGCTTAGTCTTTTGAATTTGTAGACGTATGAATAATATTTAATAATCAATCATCCATTCACTTTATTGTTAATATAATTAATATTTATGCCTCGATTTCCAAGAAATATAGGTCATTTTATTTGCAACATATAAGGCTTTATGATCAAAAATAAAATAAATAATTTTTGCTCGATTTCAATTTTTAATAATTTTTTGAAAAACATTTTATTTTTTTTAATTTTTTTTAATTTAAAAAATATCTGCGAAACTTTTGATCACATTAAAAATGATGTAGGCTTAACTTGGAGATAATTAGAATTTTAATTTTTTGGTGCTTTATTAAACCAAATCAAAAAAATAGTTCTCTAGATATAATGCAATATAAGAGAGAACCTCATTAACTTATCTATAACACTTAATCTCGAAAACTAGAGTCTATAGAACCCCATAATCTTTTGGCTATAAATTTATTAAGTAATATCGTATCCTGCAAAGTTATCAATTCAGTTCTTATGTATTTATATAAATAAAATTGTTTATTTAATATTAATCACAATAAAACAGATTTTTTTTTCTTCCTCAGGTTTCTATTTTCTTTCTGGCACTGTTTCCAGTGCTTTTATCAATAAATTTGGTTTTCGTCCCGTGGCCCTGGCTGGTTGCCTACTCTCCATTGTTGTCTTAACTATATCCACTTTTAGTATCAATCTGCCCATGATGATATTCTTCTATAGTGTTTTAGGTGAGTCTGAATTATTTATTTAAAAAAAAATAAATATTAATTCTTTTCCTTTATTTTTCTAGGTGGTCCTGCCTTAAGTATGATTTGGGTATCCTCTCAACTTATTATAGGTTATTATTTTGATAAATATCGTCCCATAGCAAATGGTGCTTCTTGCTCGGGAGCTGGTGCTGGAATTATGTTATTCTCCTATATGAATAGTGTTTTAGTGCCTAATTTAGGTTGGCGTAATCTAATGAGGGTACATGTGGGATTTTTAATTGTAGTATTAATAATGGCTTTGACCTTTATAGAAGTAGCTCCCACACGTATAGGAAGAGTTAAGGAGGTAATTATTAATATTTAAATAAAAATAAAGATAAATAAAATTTTAATTTTAAGACTTTGGCTGAGGATACAGAATCTGAATCTTTTGATTTACTAACTGGTTTGACACAATATTCTAGATATTCTTTAAAAATCAATAATCAAGAATATCCTTTGGATGATGATTTTGAAACTGTAACAGGTATTTTAAATTAAATTTATTTTAAATAAAATAATAAAATTAAAAATTCCAATTTATTTTTTCAACAGAAAAACCTAAAGACTCTGATGTAAAAAAATCTTTCAATTGCTGGCAAAAATGTTGTCCCTCATTACATAAATACTGGCAAAGACGTCAACAGGAAAAAGCCCAACAAGAAGCCACTAAACGTTATGTTATTAAACAAGACCTCATAGAAAGACAAGATCTTTTCTATATGGGTCCCAAAGATCATAAAAAAGAACAAAAAAAAGTTGAGGAAATTTTACAAAAACGTGCCTCTCAACGTCAAAGTATAGCTGATGAGCAGGGCGAATGGCGTACTATATCTCTTGAGGAATTTGATAATAAACATAAAAGACATACTGTTATAAATACTTTATCCACTATGCATATGATACGTGATCAAGAGTCTAAAAGGGATCATCAAACTTATAAAGAATTAAAGGAGAAAGAAAAACATCCTTTGTTGGCTTTTTTATCACCTAAGAATTTAATACATCCCAAGATACGTAAAGCCTTTAGTTTACTATTCGATTTTCGTTTGTTGTCTATAATGGAATTTCGTATCTTATTGTTGTCGGCATTTTTGTTTCCCATGGGTTTTAATATACCCTTTGTTTACT
Source organism: Protophormia terraenovae (assembly GCA_951394005.1). Classification (NCBI taxonomy): domain Eukaryota; kingdom Metazoa; phylum Arthropoda; class Insecta; order Diptera; family Calliphoridae; genus Protophormia; species Protophormia terraenovae. The sequence continues at coordinate 131,231,266 of OX596077.1, forward strand.
CAACGGGTAAGTGAGAAGAGTTTACTGTAAAATTTTATTAGCCTTTAATTTTGGGCTTACATTTTAAAGACTTGCATCAACGTTGCCTAAATGAAAATATTGCTAAGGTTTTTATTTACTGCCTTCCTTTTTGGGAAAACTTTGGTATTTTATCAAGTGGCTATTAAAACTCACATCATCTTTATGTATTTGCTGCTTTATTATGAATACAGCAAAATTGTTTTTTACATTTTTAAATTTTTAATACCCTACAGGTAGAGTTTTTAGTTTAGACTTTCAGTTTTTAATTTCCATAATTTTTTTTAATAATATTTTTAGAAACAATATACCTATCTAAGATAACGATTATATCTAGTTTATATTCCTTCGAACCGGATTTTAGTTTAAAAAAGCTGCATTGATTTTATATGTTATTGACACTAAGATCTTTTTTCTGCCTCTAAAGGCCTCATGTCTCTTAAAATTACATCAGTACATGCTCAAGTTTCCATACAACCCCAGAACTGAATGCTGCACGTTGGGGTAAATATGCCAAAAATTGCGACTATTGGATTTTAAGTAGCTTTCATACAAAAAACATCTTAAAACATCTTTTGTTTTTTTTTTTTTTGCTTTATCAAACATTAGACAGTAGGGTAGTATCGAACATTTTATGAAATATGTCTGTAACGTATAATCGGCTGATTGGATTTACATAAAATTGCTCACAGGCATAGCAGAGGAAAGTTGGTTATGTTGTAAGGATGACATCGACTAATTCAAAGTCGGTGCCCATAGAGACCAAGGTGGTCCATTATGATTCCTTAAAAATTTACTACTCTTCTTCGTGTTGTAGTGCATTCTACGCCTACCATTTCTTTGCCTTAATATATTGAAAGAAAATCTATGGATTTGTACCTCTGATATCAGTCAGGCCTTGAAAGAAATAAGATTCAAAAATATTATATCGCCTATTGGATAAGGCAGGACATTCACATAAGATGTGATAGCTGTCTACAAAAGCTTCCCTACACTATCTACATGTATCGTCTATAATTCCTAAACTTACCATATGCTTACTAAGAGTATTGTGACCTGTAATTAGATTAATTAATATTCTTATTTTTTCCTCGTCCCATAATTGCTTTGTCTGTATATAGCTGTCAGATTCTAGCCATCGGTTTGACCATTCAGTTCTCGATTTTTGCTTAATTTTTTTAATGAAATTAAGCAAAACTTCCCTAACTGTGTTCTCCTGTGGTAGGTGCGCTCCTTATTTTTGCCAATTCATCCGCTTTCTCATTGCCTAGAATATTAATCTGGCCTGGCATCCAGATTAATGTTATGCTGTTCGCGAAGAACTAGAAGCTCTTTGTGACAGCTGCTGACCACCTTAGACATAATATAACCTGTTTTCAATGCCTTTATGGCAGCTTGACTATTAATGAAAAAGCTAATATTACACTTGGATATTCGTAACATTTATATTTGTCTAGCTGCCATGGCTATCGCGTAAATTTCGGCTTGGAAGATACTACAATGGGTTTTTAAACGTTAAAAAGTCTCCAATTTCAGTTCATTGCAAAAAAAAAAAAAACACAACCAGTTCCATCAATGATCTTAGAACCATCAGTCTAAAAATTTACTTCTAAAGACTTGACATTTCCTTTCAATCAATCATCCAGTGATGGAAAAGTGGCCTCCAGTCACTTTCCTTATTATCTCCAAGTAACGCATCTATTCAGTTTTCAATGAATCAGTTTGCTTTAGTCTATTAAAGGTTATCCTTGTTGATTGTTAAAGATGTAAATCCAAAGGTATAACATTCAATAAAGCCTCTAAGGCTGCTGTCAGCGAGCTTTTCATCGCCCCCGTGATACTCAACAGTGCTAACATATTAAGTTTGTTAAGTGCATTAGCATATACCTTTTAATAATAGGCCACCACACATGGCAGGCATATGTGACTACAGGCCGTACCATCGCAGTATAAAACCAATAGAATAATTTTGGTGTTATCTCTTCTTTCCTGCTAATAAGTTTTTGACATGAATAAAATGCATCATAAGCTTTCTTAGTTCGTATGTAGCAGAGGATTCTACAGGGAACTAATGTTATAGAAAATTTTTAAACACTAACGAATTTTTGTTCTTAACCAGATTTTAAAGATTTTTAAATCACCTTAAAGCTCTTGATAAATCCTTTGAAAAACATGCATCAAACATCAGTTGAAATTTCAACAATCTAAATTTGGCATGATCTTGGTCAAATTTTTTCCACAAAATTATCTATCAATTAAAGGAATACTAAAGTTGATATCTTTATTGAGTCCAAAAATAAACGATTCTGTTTTGAAAAATTTGGAAAAGTTAACAAACCGACGGACTGAAGGACGGACATTAGAATTCTCTCAACAAAAAATGTATAGATAGATGGATAGACATTACCATTTTCTGCAGAAAAAATCGTATGAATTTGAAAATGCATTTTTTTACTTACTTGATATCATCTTTCCCTGTATCCAGTATCATTTTCCACCCATCTAACTCTAAGGTATAGACAAACGAACGGACATTATCATTCAGCGAAAAAATTCTTAAAATTCTAAAAATGTATTTTTTATCTAATAACAAACAAAAAATAAAACGTGATCATTAAAATATTGCTATGACCTGTTTCTATATTAAGCGCCATTTTCGACCATTTTTACTCCCATGTGCGCTGATAAAATTCTGTAGTATGATTTTATTTCGTCTTAAATTTTCTTCACAAGTAGAAACATTGTTTGTAGTGGTTTTTGTATCTATTTTAATTTCTTTCATTTGTATTTGTGGGTACTGTTTTCTTCTATTTTTTTCTCTCTCTGTTACAGTGCGCGTACAAATTGATGCATCTTTTGCCAAGCTAATTTCACCCACCATTGGTTTTTCAAATTTTGCTTTTCGTATTGCATCTGGTTTTGTTGCATTCAAATTTCGTGAATATACAACGTACATTTGTGGTGGTGGCATGTTTTTCGGTGGCATTGCTGTGCTTGTAAGTGCTTTCTATGGCCTCGATGTGGTTTGGTTTCAATTTGTGTATGCCATGTGCTATGGCATTGCTCCAGGTAAGTTTTACTTTATCATCTTGTATATGGAAATTTTTCTTAAAAAATTTTGTTTTTCTCTTCATATTTGGTATAATACATAGTCATACTATTAACATGTGCTGCTTGCTCATCAAGCACGTTTTTATAAGTACTTATACATCAAACATACATACACACACACACACACACACACAAACAAACATTCAAATGTATAACATTATCAGCTTCAATAACAAACCTGCATTTTTAATTCTCACTCTCTATCATATACTCACACAGTCTCATAGTCATCATCGTCATCATCATTGAATAAATGACCACAGGCAAACAGTATTAATTATGCTGCTTCATAATGTTTTGCATATGTACATTCATTTACTTATATATGTTTGTTTATGTATCTGTATCTGTGTGTATTTATGTTTATGTATATGAGACTAAGTAAACGAATGCAATTTTAATTATATTCCTCTTTATGTTTATTTATGTATATTTTTGTTCTGTTTCTCTTTACTGCTGTTGTGTTTTTTGTAATTGTATTTTCTGTAATTCATTTTTATTTTGCTCGGTTTTTATTAGCCAATTGTATGTATGTATATCCATCTGTCTATCTGTTCTCTTTAACCCAGTATTCTTCAATTTCAGCCTTCTATTCGACATTGCGTGCCATTATCTATGTACGTTCATTGGGTCTGGATAAGCTAACAAACGCCTTTGGTTTAACAGCTTTGGCCATGGGTGTGGGTGTTTTTATAGGTACAACAGCTGGTGGTATCTTAAATGATTTTACCGGCAGTTATACGGCCTCATTTATATTTGCGGGCATATGTATTTGTGCTTCGGGTGCCTTGAAATTGGTATTGCCCTATTTAATTAAACTTTCCCAAGATAAGGATGGAAGAAAGTGAAAAAATTAACAAACCATAGCAAATCAAATAAACTGAAAGCAACCGCAATGAAAATGTGAGATAAAAAAAAAATAAACAAATTAAAGATATAAATATATGTACATGTGTGCTTTATATGCAGTATGTTGTTTTTGTTGCAATTAAATAAATTAAGTTTTAAGTTTTCAAAAGGAATATTGGAGTTAATTTCTTTGATTTATTTATTCACTTTTTGAACTTTGATTTAAGCAAGTATGATATTATTTTTTAGCATTACATAGCATTTTCTGTATCGAGGGCTTATATTCAAAATTGGCCATATGCAGATTTTCCAAAATTTATTTTTTTTTTTTATTTTTTTTTTTTTTTTGTGCGGTTTTCAGTTTTTTATATATAATATTAATGTTAAAGCCAAAAGTTATTTCTTACACTACGTTTTTCACTTTTAACTTTTGGGCTATCTACAAACAATATATCTTTTTAAGGAAAAACGGACTATCTACAAGTTTTTGTTTGATTTTCAAAGTAGTGTAAAAATAAAAATTGTTAATAATAAGAAGTTTATTTGCGATTTAAAATATCTTTAAACATTTTGAATTAGAGTCTTAAAATGTCTTTTCAAAATTATGTTATCTCAATGCAGTTGGAAGAAAAAAGCCATTAGTTAGATTTTTAACCTTTTTGGAAGTTTATAGACCATACGCGGGTACACCTATCAAAATTTTATGAGGCATTATACTTTAGATTTAAAGGCAGGAATCAAATAACAGAAATAAAATTCGTGATTATGAACAAAATGTCTTAGATATCAAAAACAATTTCTTAAAAAATTATAAATTAATAAAAAGTGCGACTAAAATCGTCTTTAAAGATTTTAATCACAATTGAGTTGTTGATATGCAATTTAATACAATTTTGCCAAAAAATTTTTTGCAATTTTTTCCAAACTTTAATTTAAAATTTTAATTTTTTTTTTAATTTTTTTTGAGTAAACACACCTTTTATTTGACAGTTCTGACCTTTAAAGTGGTCCTGCCAACCACATTTTGATTTTTTATCTTCTGATTGATATGATATCATAAATTTAACATATTGTAAATTTTTTTTCCAAAAATATCACCTTTTATGCCTTTAATTTTCGATAAACAAAACAGGCTGTTTGAACATTTTATAACACACATTAAACAAAAAAAGTATTAAAATTAAGAAAAAATGGCTATCTACCATAACTTTGCGAATAATGGGATTAAAAGATATATTTTTCAGTGTAAGGTTTAGAAGACGTAATATTAACAACTTGTAAAAGACCGGATTGCAAAATGTTGAAAAATGAGTAAAATAAAAATGTGTTATGTTCTCCTGAACAATAGGTGTTTTGCATAAGGACCATTTGGAATATAAGGCCTGGATATGAAATTTTTTTATGGTTTTACGAATATGTAGTAAAATTATAGTTTTATTTTTTCCTTTTTTTTTTTCATTTTATTAGTTTTCCTATATTGATTATAACTTTACGTAACATCATATATTTTATAATTTAAAGAAAATTTTGTTAGCTATTCATAACATTAAAATTTTTATTTATAGCACTTACAGTTTGAATAATATTGCTTAATTAGTAACATTATCCATAATTAATATTAATCATACGTAATGTATGACAACAAACAAAGTATGACATTTTATGTGATTTATGAAAGCAAATTTCAACATTTTGTTGACTAGGGCTTTAAAATCGTCAAGAAGCTATTGTATAATATATAAATATTTTTTATTTATTAGTTCTTTTTTAAAAAAAGGTCTCATAGTCAAACTCTAGTATGTACTTTAAATAATATATCTTCTACAAATAAAGAAAAAATTTTAATTTCTTCTAAATATAAGATACAAATTTTGTACATAAAGCAAACTGTGACTTTTTCAGACGCAATTCTTTTTAATGCAATTTATCGTATAATTAGAAATTATAAAATTGTTTTAAAATCTTGCAATTTGGAGCTAATTTCTTTGATTTAATCATACTTTTGGAAACTAATTAATTTTATTCAAAAATTTTTTAAATGAGCAATTCTTTTGTGATTTCTAGTTTGCCAAAATATAATCCTTTCTTCTTATGATTTGTTCTTTCATGTGTGCTTTAAACTAAATTATAAAAAAAAAAAAACTTTATTTTGTTTTATTTAAAGAAAATTTTGTTAGCATTCCATAATATAGACAAATTACTAAAATTATTCATAATTGATATTAATTATATGTAATGTAGCACTCTTAAATAAATTATTCGTTTTAAGGGTTTTATTGAAGAAAATTTTAAAGTTTTATTGCCGAATGCTATAAATCGGCCAATAAGCTATTGCTGCAAATTTATAAAATTTCCAAAAATTAAGTAAAATAAATTGAAAAATTGAAACAAACGCGAATGTTTTATTTGGCTCGGCCAAATCTATATACCTAACATCAAGTGGGCGGTCCAAGCCCATTTTTTTTGTTTTTACAAAATTTTTTTGACTATTCACCTTATATGAGAGGTGGGCGGTAAAGTGGGTGGACCACGCCCATTTTTTGTTTCCAAGTTTATATCGACCCTCGAACTATCTGTACAAAAATTTTTATCGTACATGCTTTTGTTTAAGAGATATCAGCAGAAAAGTATGAAATTAAACTACAACGGACTCCTTGTGTTCATAACCGATTTTGCTCATTTTCAATACCAAACAAACCTTGGCTCAAATAGATATCTATTATATCTATTTGAGCCAAATTTCGTCTCCCTAGGTTGTCCCTTTCGAGCCCTATCCTGCTTTCAACAGAGGGACAGACGGAAGGACACAGCTAGATCGACTCAAAATCCAAACAGGACCCAGAAAATATATACTTTATGGGGTCTTAAACGATTCCTTCAACACGGAATGACAAACTCAATATACCCTTTATTGGGTATATTGAGTTTGTCCATCTTTATGATGGTGGGTATAAAATAAGAGAATTGTGTTAATTTTTCTGAACTTCAAATATTTTATAAATCTGCTAATATCTATATAAAAATGAAACTGTGTTTGTAAATAGTTAAACCACTATTTCGATTTTCTTGAAATTTTTAAATAGGCTACTGTATTTTTCGATAGAAGCAGTGGGAATGGTAGCCCCATACAAAGTAAATATTAATTATTACATATCTCCGGAAACTATTACAGCAATAGTTTTAATATTTTGTTAGAATAACTATCTCAAAAATCTGCATAAGTTCAGATACAAAGGGGATGGGTAGGACCTGGGGAAATGATACCTCCATAAAAAGCAAATATTCTTAGTGGTATATCTAAAAAACTATTATGGTAAGAGCTTTAAAATTTTGTGGGAACTGTTTTCTTATCATGTTGTATACATGAAATAAAAATAGGCTGGGGGAAGTGGTACACCCTACACAAAGTAAATAATAATTATAGTAAGGATATTTTGCTGTTTTGTATAACTTTCTTATAAACCTGCATATTTGGAATGAAACCGAGACGGATAGGACCTGGGAGAATGGTATCCTCCACGCAAAGGAAATATTATTAATAGTATATCAAAAGAACTATTACGGTGTGAGCCCTCAAATTTTTGTGAGAAATATTTTCTTAACATATTGCAAGAAAGTATTAGTTTTCGTATATCTAAAGTATTCATTTAGTGAAATTTTCAAAAACTGTTATAGAAAAATGTTTATTTAAAATTTTAAAGGGGGTAGGTCTATAGGGAGTAGTAGCCCCATGTAAAGTTAATATCTAATATGGCATCAAAAGGGGTAGCAAAGCTCACCGGGTTAAGCTAGTTGTCTTAAATTTCCTCTAAGTAATAAAACCTTTTTATTTCGCTGCAAAGACTTCATATTCTTTAAAAATGTATTTTATAGATTAATTTCTTCGTTATCAAAACTTATAATTACTTTACGATAAAAAAAAGTAAATAAATTACTTATCAACTTTAAAAGTTAATTACGTGAAGCTTGGTTTCATGTTAGAGGTAATGCTGGGCTTTTAGAAAAGTATAATTTAATTGAAACACTGTTTAACATACAGTGGCCAAAATATTGTAATTTTCGGAAAATTCTTACTAAACTTACCTGTGGCTTATTACTATTATTATTGTATATATTTTTTATCTATTTATCTATTTATTTATTATTTTTTTTTTTTTTTTCACATTTTAAATTTATTAAAAAACTAAAATTTTTATTTATTATTTTTTAAACTAATTTTTATTTTTCATTATTATTATTTTATACAAAAACATTATTGATAATTACATAAATTATAAGATTTTTTTATTTTCTTTTTAAACTTATGATCTCTATATAATAATTTTTATAATTATTTATCCTCTTTATTTTCAAAGTTCTTTTATTTTTTATATATAATTTTTATTCTTTCAATAAATTAACTTCTGTTTTCATTTTGAATAAAGAACCTTTTATATATTTATAAATAATTTTATATATTTGCTTATGATTTCTGTAAATGGAAAAACTATTGTAAATATAAATCAATTAAAAAGGAGGGCTTTGAAAAGTGACCAATTAAATATTGTTATTTAAATAAATAAAATACATTAAATGAATGAAATAAAAACATAAAAAATCTTTTTAATAGAGACCTTTAGGGGAGACCTTGTATTATAAATTCCTTTAAAGGCTTTTTTTAATATTCTATCATTTAGAATTAATTTATTTTTTTTTAGTTTGCTTGCTCATGTGTTAACCGGTGTTTAATTATAATTTGCTTACGATTTTTTTCTTTTTCATTTAATTTGTTGGATGATTGCGTTTTATTTTCAATTTATTTATTCAGCAGAGACTTTACTTTTGATCTTTGATTTATTTCTATTTATTTTTATAGTTTTATTTATTATTATGGCTTTTAATATAAAGTTTTAATATCTACAATTGTGTTTTAATATTTATAGGTTAGTATTGATGTTATTAATTATTTATATGGGGCATTATCATTAAGAGGTTTTTTGGAGAGGGAGATAGTAGGAAAGGATTTGAATTTTCTTTTGGTTTCAGCTTTAAAGTGCTTTTATTCAAGGCTTAAATTACTTAAATACTAAAAATTATTTATATTGTTTTTTTTTGAATATATAAAATAAATATTTTAATTTATGTACTTAACTCTACGGTTTACCTTGTTTGATGTTTTTAATTAAAAAAAAGATAAAAAATAGAAAGAGCACAAATGAATTCTCACTATTAGTTACGTTATAGATTTAACGAATTTTCCCTTAAGATATTTCAAATTGCCTTTATAAAAGCATAAAAATGAAATATTTTTCTTAAAGTCATACCGGACGTATGATTAATATTAATTGGATATAGTTTTAGTAAATTATCTATATTTAATAAACTAAATGAATTAGGAACCAAATTGAAATTGTTTTCGAAAGGCGACAAAATTAGACAAATAAATATAATAACATTTTCTATCATTAAAAATTTTACAAAAGAAAAGTTATATCATATTCAGTTTTTCAATTAATTACAATAAAAAAGGCTATTTTAATTTTAATCTTGAGAAATAGCTGGTTTAAAGTAAAGTGAAACATTTTCCTACTCAAAAGTCCAGTCCAAAGCCAATGTATAAACAAATGCAGCAAACTTTATATTTCACCTCAAATAAATGTTTTCATGTTAGTTGTGCTTCTTTCCAACTAAAAATATTTACTTGAAGAAAAAAAGTAAATAATAATCAAGAGTTTTTTTATATATTTTTTATTAATCTCAATTTCTTTTTTTAAATATTTTTATAATTAAATATAATTATAAATAGTTTGTAGTATAATTTTTATATTCACTTAATTAAATATACAATTTATTCTTTTTTTTTATTATTTTTTATATATTTTTATTTTTATGAAAATATTTGATTTAATTTATCTCTCTTAATTTTAGCTTAATTTTTTTTACACTTAGTTTTTAAATCATATATTTTTTATTATTATTTTTCATAAATAATGTCAAGGGAGAGTATTGGAGTTAACGATTTTTCATTAAAAACTGTTTTCATTAACACAATTTTTTCTTTTTTGTTTTTTCAAAATATTGCTAAAACCAAATAAAATCTGTCTGAGTATTTTTAAGCCAATTTTAAATGTTTAATGAATGCATCAACTTCTTTTTTTGTTTAAATATTTAATTTACTTTTTATTTTGTTTGTTTTTAATATTGTCCTTAGTGTCTCTTTTTTTTTGTTCAATAATAATTTGGAGTGTTTATTTAAATTAAAAATAAAATTAAAATTAAATTGAAAAATAAATCCATATATATTTTTTTTAATTTTTATAGTTTTTAAATTGCCTTAAATTGTTGGTTTCTATGGGGAGCTGGAAAGGAATTATAAAACAAATATTTTTCTTTTTTTTTTATTTAATTTATATATATTTTTCATAAAGTTTAATGTTATTTGTTTGGTAGTTTGTTAAATGAAATTAAATTTTTATGGTATTTTTGTTTGTTTTACTAAAAAAAACTAAGTGACTTTTCTTTTCTATAAATATTATTTTTTTAATTTTTGTATATTTTTTTATTTATATGCAGTAAATTTGGTTGTTGTTTTATTTTAATTATTTTTAAGTTTTTATATAAATTAATACATTTTTTTGTTTTGTTTGTCAGAGTTATTTGGTTTTGATAAATGTTTATTTTATTTAAGTTTTAAAAAATAATACGCCTTTTTTAGAGGTTTTTATGGTTGATTTTATATATTCATGTATTAGACCTGAAAAGAAAATTGAAAAATATGGAAATATTTTTTTTTATAAGAGAAAATAAAACTTAATTTATTGATTGATGAACTATAAACTGGACTATAAATTAAATTATAAACTAGAATATATACTTGGCTATATACTAAGTTATCGATAAGATTATAAGTAGAATATACTAAATTCTTGACTATTGATTGTACTGAGTCTTGACTATAGATTAGACTTTAGTCTTATCTAGACTTGACTATCATCTAGACCGAGGTTTAGACTCTAGTCTTGACTATAGACTATAGTAGAGTCTTACTATAGCCTTGACTATAGACTAGAATATAGCCTTTACTATAGACAACACTATAGCCTTGACTACAGTCTTGTCAGTAGCCTTGACTTTAGATTATAATTTTACAAATTACAACTTTGACTAAATAGCAGATTTTAATTTTGACTATTGACTAGACTATTATCTTACTATAAACTACAGACTATATTTTTGACTATAGACAAGATTAGTTAGGGCTGTAGACAAGACTATAATTTTGACTATATCTTGAATATAGCCTTGGCTATAGTCTAAACTATCATCTTGACTATAGCATTGACTATAGCCTTGACTATAGACTAGACTATAGTCTTGACTACAGACTAGTCTATAGCCTTGACTATAGAATATACAATAGTCTTTATAAAAGCCTTGACTACAAACTAGACCATAGTCTTGACAAAAGCCTTGACTACAGACTTTATCCTTGACTATAGACTAGACCATTCTCTTGAATATAGCCTTTACAATTGAGTAGACTTTATCCTTTACTATAGACAAGACTTTATTTTGAAAACTGCCTTTACTATAGACTAGACTATAGTCTTGACTATAACCTTGACTATAGACTAGACTATAGTCTTGACTATAGCCTTGACTATAGTCTTGACTATAACATTGACTATAACATTGACTATAGTCTTGACTATAATTTTGACTATAGCCTTGACTATAGACTAGACTATAGACTAGACTATAGTCTTGACCTTAGCCTTGACTATAGCCTTGACTAGAGTCATGACTATATCCTTGAGTATAGACTAAACTAAGTCTTGACTATAACCATGACTATAGACTACACTAAGTCTTGACTTTAGCCTTGGCTATAGATTAGATAATAGCATTGACTATATATTTGACTATGGACTATATTCCATATTAGATTATAGCATTGACTATATTTTTGACTATGGACTAAAGTCTTGACTATAGACTAATCTGCAGTCTTGTTAATATACTATAATGCTAGACTATATAAAATATAGTCTTGACTTTGCACTAGAGCCTATTTTCCTGACTATAGACTGTTCTATGTATTGTCTGAACTTACAATCTTGGCTGTATTATATTTACTTAACTGTAAGCTACGTTACTGTCTGTAGTCTATGATCACTAAACAATGGGTTAGAGTAGAGTTTAGACACCAAACTGGACACTCTTATAGTGTCTTAAATATAGACTAAATGGTATTATACACCATGATTCCAGAATATAAATTAATTTATATAATTTTTCTATATTTTCACTTACCAGTTGAAATAGGTCTCTGGTTTATGGCAGCCCTTTTCAGAACCACACCATTTTGATTCTTTCAACGGCGGACATGGACGGCCACCACGTTTGCCATGTTTAATAACTTTACGATATCGATGCATTTCACCAATGCCGCAAGATTTACTACACTCCGACCATTCGGACCAATGACTGACTCTGCAGTCACGAGGACGTTTCGTACGACGTCTACGATTTGTGTTGGCATACAGTGAAGATGTTGATGATGATGACAATGAAGATGTTTGTGATGCCGATTGTGATGATAGTTCAGAACGTCTATAATTATTAGCAATATTTTGCAAAATAGCCTGTTTATCGTTTTTGGGTATAATTCCATTATTAACTGAAGAGGAATTGATCCTTAAATATAAAAGCAAATAAAGAGAAAACATTTTGTTTAATATTAAATTGTAAAAAAAATTTTAATTTTTATTTAAAATTAAGGCTTAATAAAACAAACCTAACCACAACAATGTTCTATTTCTAAGTTAACCTTGTCCTTATTTTTTTATTTATTCATTTAGCTGTAGTTGTCTTTAGGTGTGTTTTTGCATATCATGTTTGTAGTAGTGAGAATGTGAAGCTATGTAAGTGTTCTAGTAGCAAAAATAATTTCCAATTTTTCAATTTGCATTTTTTGAATTTCATGCTCATTTTTTTTTGTTTTTTCCTTCTCTATTGGTTGTTGTTTTAGTTGTGCATATTTATGTTTAATTTCCATTTGACATGTATGTTCCTCTTGTATAAATGTTTTTTTTTTTTTTTTTGGTGTCCGTCCACTATGATATGTTATTGTTTGAGTGTGTTTCTATGTCCCTTTGTATGTTAGTGGGAGTGCACTTATATATGCATATTTCAATGTTTGTTTTAATTTTCTTTCTCTATTTATTTGTTGCATGTTTCTTTTACCGCTACCACTTATTTTCATTGAACATGATCTACATTTTTTTAGATTTTAGAAATGGGATGGGAATTCATAGGAACTAATGGGCTTTTTTAGTACTGTGTTTTTAAGTACAAAAGTAGCATATTAAATTTATTTAATTGAACTTAAAAAAAAGTTCGACACATTTAATTTTAAATAAAGTTTTCAATTAAGTCATTTTTGGCAATTTGTCTAAAAGAATGAATCTTGTTCTTTGGATTTCTTAAAGCTATTGAAAGAAACGAGGGACTTTTCCCGGTACTTACAAATTTTGTTACTCTTTCTTAATTTTTATACACTAAAATTTTATTTTATTCAACTATATAATATTATTAAATATTTACAATACATTTCACACACTTACAACATAATTTACAACTACAAACTAAATAATTTATATAACACAATAAATACATTTCTTCACAAAATAGTACAACAGCCGCCACTGCTATAAACAACTGCCTGAGGACGTGGAGCAGGATTTGTAACAACCACACTTGCTTGACCTTGTGGTTGTGAACCTACAACTACTGTCGATGAGGGTGGTGGTGCTGCTGAGCCTCCCACAACTACCGTTGTTGAGGGAGGTGGTGGTGCCATAGCTCCTATTACCAGTGGTGGTGGAGCCATACCGCCTACAACCACTACACCTCCTACTGGAGGTGGAGGCCTATTAACATTTATATTAACACCCACTGAAGGACCAGGTCTAGGAGGTGGAGGACCCCAACCAGGGGGACCTCCACCATAAGGTGGTGGAGGACCACCAAAACCAACACGGCCTTGTGGAGGACCACCAAAACCTACACGGCCTGGAGGAGGCATATTTTATATATGTAAATTATAAAATTATTAAGGGAAAAATATAGTCTTCCCTGTAACGAAAGAAAAAACTTCTTTCGTTGATGAATGTTTATAGACAACTAAATTTCTGCATATGATATTAATTTGTTGGTCATAAAGGTATTTACTTTCATTATATTTTAATTGATAACAAAAAACAACTTACAAATCAATCAGTTATTAATTATGTTTTGAATATAAAGAGATAAAAAATATAAAAATTTTTTCCCATTGCCATATACAAATATTTTCCAATATCTTATCTTTTTAAACCCTGACTTAACAGTTAAGGTGATTCCCTGTGCTACTGTTTAGAATTTTTTGTGTTATCTCTTTAGAAAGTAATGTTAAGTTTGTGCGAGTATGTTTATCTGTCTGTCTGTCATGATTATATATATATTTTTTTTAGTTTCTTATCTTTTGTTTTGTTGTACTTACATTGGATTCATTTTCTCCAAAAGTTTTGAACGTATACGATCTTTTTCTGTTACTTTTGTTGGTTTTGGTGTTATCTCATTTTGTCTTTCTCTTTCTATACTCGCCGATAATTCATTATTCATTTCAACATGATTGTGTTCCATTTCTAAGTGGGTTTGTGTCTGTACTGTTTCATATTTACGATCATCTTCGGCAAAGTTGAAAACTTCACTTAGTTCATATTCTTTGAGCTGAAATGAGAAAAAATATTGAATGTTGATTAAAAATAAAAAATATGTAGAATATTAAGGATAAAAAATAAACCAAAAACTAATATCAAAAATGGAACTAGTTTGTTAAAATTGGTATTTTTTAAAAACTGGCACATTTTTTAAATTTTTGTTTCATTTAAAAAAAATTATATATCGAATAAAGAAAATTTGAAGTTGATATTTTTTATTGAGTTCAAAAGTAAACGAGTTTGATGTCGAAAATTTACAAAATTAACAACATAATTTTCTCAAAAAAAAAAAAAAAAATTCTAATATTTCAGAAATGCATGTTTTTATTTACTGATCAATACAAAAACAAAAGGCAAACAATAGCACAATGATATCACCTTTCCCTAAATTAAGGGCCACTTTCAAACACTTTTACCACATGTGAGGTATTAAAATTTTCTTCTGTCTGGTTTAATACAAACATTTTAAAAATGGAAAACATTTTTTAAAAATATATTTTAATGCAATGGATTTTTTTAAATGAATTTTTAGTTATATATGCTATTAAAAATGTTAAATTATTTAAAAATTTTATATAATATATTTTTGTGATAAGCCAATAATGAACAGATAGACTTATTAATTTGAAAACCCTACCTATGTGGATGTAAAATCTTTTATAAACTTTAAAAACCTTCCTTTACAATATTCACAATAGTTTTAATCGTTTTCTGTAAAACTAAATATTAACAACTATTTTTCTTGTTCTCCTCTTCATGTCTTTCTTTCATCTTTTGTTCAATTCTTTCCATTATCATTATCATTTTTCATACATATAATTTAACGCATTCTTAAACTTCCATTTAGTCTTTATACCAGGCAATTCACACCTTTTGAGTCAGAAAAACAAACCGCCAATAATTTAAACATATTCACTTTATGTTTGTGTTCTTGTCATCTGTTTTTCCATACATTCTTTGTCATTATTCATTCTTTTGTTGTGTTCTATACACCAAAAGAATTCAAGGCATTTTGGTTATGTTTTGTCGCTTTTGACATCAAAATAAAAAAAATAAAAAGAAATAAAGGTATTAAAAACCATAATCCTATAAATAAACATATACATACATAGACGACAGGCATGCCAAAGCGGAATTCCTTTGAACATTTTCTTTTGCCAACATAAAGGTAGAGATTTTTTCTTTTTTTTTTTCAGTTTTTAAAAAAGGTTTAAAAGAAATAAAGAAGAATTTGCTTTAAATTAAATTTATGCTTACCTTTGAAGGTACATAAGGCAATTGATATGTGTAAATTAAGCAGAAATTTATTTTAATCAGATTTTTTGTAATGTGAGTAAAAAGAAGTCTTATAACATTTTGTATTTGTTATTTAAACTAATAGATGAATTTTAAAGAAAAAACATTTAAGTTTTTATTGCTTATTTATGATGTATGAAAAAGAAAATTGTACCTTTTTTTCTGTGCTCTTGATTATTAACATTCTTATAGATTTCCACTTAATAAGTTTTTATTTTCATTGTATTATTTTAGCTACCATTCTGCTCTATTAAATTTTATGTTAAATAATATAAAATAAAATACACAAAAAATAAGGATTTGTTTTTACAGCATATTTTATAGATAGAAAAAAAAAATAAAAATAACAAACACTGTAAAATATTATTGTTTTATTTAATGTATAATTTCCTATTGTGTTTATATGTGAATTTCCTTTTTTTATTTCCTGTTATAAATTATTATACTCCCACACTGTGTATGTATGTCTCTCTCTCTCGCTCTAATACAAACGCACTGTTATATACATTGCCCCCTAACAGTAAACCACAAAATGCTTCATTATGCCATTAGGAGCAAAACGAAAACGGAATTTGTAGATTATTATATTAATTAAAGGGATGCCAGATTATTACTAAATGTTTACAATAAAAAGGGGATCATTTTAATTATTAAAAAGAACTGATAAAAGAAAAAATAATTTACTATATGATTTTATAACTGAAACTTATAGAATACTATTCAAATACATACAAACGAAACCTATAAACATTTATATGAAAACTTAAAATAAAATTGATTATAAACTACTATATGTGGTCCATAGTTAGGAGGTTTCGAAAGACCTAAATGAATAAAATAAATAAAAAATTATATCCATCTAAATTACATACCATCATAGTTTAATATGAACCTTAAAAAGCACTATATTAAGACTATTCTTAAGGCTTATAAAGGGTTTTATTAAAATTTCAAATAACGATTAAAAATATTTATTTTAATGGTCAATTATAGCTGCTGATGTGAGACTAAACAAAGACCCTTAAATTTTACTTTTATTATATATTTTGGCAACCCTTCCATTTCATCAGGACTAAATACCCATTAATTTTGATTTTGTTTTTAATGCGTAAACAGGAAACAAAAACATGATTTGTGTTTTGTGATTTACTTATGGAAACAAAAAAAAAAAAAACGAAAAAGAAAAATTATACAAAAATCACAAAATATAATTTATATGAAAGTGCCTGCTTATGGCAGGCACCCACAATAAAATCGTCTCTATGTCTGCTAATAGAACATACACGTAAATTACAAACAAATTTTCATTTTCATAGTAATTAAGTAGGGATATTTTGCTACCCATTTTGATATTTTATATTATATTTTATATGTATATTATTTCTTACAACTTTTTTTTTCAACAACCATACTCTTGCCAAAGCATTTAGTATTTGGAAAGAAAAACATGAATTTTGACATGATTTATAATGAAATAAATCACTCTAATGAAATGGTGAAGAAATGTTAAATGGGAAGTATGCGGGAAGAGATTTTTGTATAATTTTTTTAATATACTCGTATTATTAAATGATTTAATCAACATAGCTCTTGAGGAGTTTAAAGTTTTAAATTGGCATTAATTCTGAGGAATTTTTAAAACAGAAGTTTGATTTAATCATAATTTAATTTGAGCTCCAAATCGTCTACGATTTTGAATAATTTTAAAGCATCTATCAAGAGCAGGAACTGAAAATAAGAATTATTATTGAAATATTAAACAAAAAAAAATCATATATAACCAAATATCGGAAAACTGAATACTTAAAATTTATGGTTGTGAATAAAATGCTTTTTAAATATTTGATTTTTATTTTATGATTTTAAATTTCCCGAGAAAAAATAAATTATTTTCTGATAATAAAATACATACTAATTGTAAAACACAATCTGTGATGATTTTAAGAACATTTTTCACATAAGCTTTTTTTCCATTTTGGCGTTTTTTTTTTAATTTTTTTCACTAAATTTTAATTATTTTTAGTAAATTTTTTCATATAAGCTTCTTTCTCGTTATGGTGATCTTTTTTCGTTTCGGCGATTTTTTTTTTTTTTTTTTCTTTTTGTAATTTTTTTTCTCATAAGCGGTTTTTCTCGTTTTTAATACTTTTGTTCATTTGGTAGATTTTTATTAGTTTTGTAAATCATTATTATTATTATTATTATTATTATTATTATTATTATTATTATTATTATTACTATTATTATTATTATTATTATTATTATTATTATTATTATTATTATTATTATTATTATTATTATTATTATTATTATTATTATTATTTTGATGATTTTTTCCGTTTTGGAGATTTTTTTTAATGTTTGCAATTTTTATTTCGTTTTGGATTTTTTACATCATATACATACGTCAAACTGATATTTATGAAAACAACTTTATCAAAATGCCATAGTTTTTAAATTTATAAAATAAGTCATTTTCTGATTACAAAATACATACTAATTGTAAAACACAATTTATGCCGACTTTCAAGAAAATTTTTTGGGTATAAGCTTTTTTCCATTTTGGCGATTTTTCATTTCCTTTTTAGTTTTTTTTTTTTTTTTAATTTTGTAATTCTTATTATTTTCAGTGATTTTTTTGCATATAAATTTTATTCCCTGTTATGGCAATCTTTTTTCCATTTCGGCGGTTTTTTTTAATAGTTTTGAGCTTTTTTTCATACAAGCGGTTTTTCTCGTCATGTCTACTTTCATTCATTTGATAAATTTTTATTCGTAATTATTGGTAATTATTTTCATTTTTACGGTTTTCTTTTTTATATTGAGGATTTTTTTTATATAAGCGTTTTTCTTCGTTTTGGCGATTTTTCATCTTTGCAATTTTTATTTCGTTTTGGATTTTTTATCATATGCTTGAAATTGATGTGTTATTGTATAACTTTATTTCCATTTTGGCGATAATTTTTTTTAATTATTTTATTTTTTTTTATAAAAGTCTTTTCTTCGTTAGAACCATTTTTTTTCGTTTTGGCAATCTTTTTCCGTTTTGGCGATTTTTTTCGTTTTGGATAATTTTTATTCTTTGGGAATTTGTTTTATTTTGGTTACTTTATTTTCATTTTGAAGTATTTTTTTTTTTTTCATTTAGGAAATTCTTATTCATAAGCGCTTTTTTCGATTTGGAGATTTTTTTTTTTTTAAATTTGGCTACTTTTTGTCGTTTGGGTGATTTTTATTCCTTTTGGGAAGTTGTTTTTATATAAGATATTTTTTGTTAGCATTTTTTTCGTTTAGGCGCTTGTTATGCGTTTTTTTTTTTTTTTTTTTTTTTTTTCATTCATATCTTTTCAAATAGGCACTTATTCTGTTTTAAAAATACTTTAATTTCAGTGAATTTCTTTTTTTAGCTTTTGAATTTTCTTTTTATTTTGGCGATTTGTTTATTTTGACGATTTTTTCTTTTTATCAGAAAATAAATTTTATATTACGTCGAAAATATAAAAATTCCAAAATATTTATTATTTATTAACTGTTAGAAGACATAAAAGACACGATCCATGATCAAGTATCCTTTAAGGTATTTAAATTAACTTAGCTTCAAATTAGCTTAACTACTGGTTCCCGTGTTTCGAATTAGATATAACCTTTTACATTTTTCTAGTTGCATATTAGAATTAATCATAGATTTATACTCTAAACTTTATTACTATAGAATACAGTTAAATTTATAGTCGAGTCTACAGTCGCATCTATTGTTGAGTCAATAGTCTATAGTCTTGACTCTAGTCAAGTCTACTAGGGTCTATAGCTAACTCTATAATTGATTCTAAGGTCGAGTTAGTTACATGCATATATTGTCCAGTACGTACTCAAGTCTATAGTCGAGTCATCTGTCTATAGTCTTCTCTATATTCGAGTCTATATTGAAGTTTTAAATCGAGTCTATAGACGAATTAAGTCTTTAAGTTTTAACTTTAGTCTATAGTCTAGTATAGTTATAATATCGTTTATTGTCTAGTCAATAGTTAATTTTGTAGTCGAGTCTATAGTGAAATCTATTGTCGAGTCTTAAGGTCTTTCTGTAGTGAGTCTTTCTATAGCCCTGTCTATCTTCAAATCCCTAAATTAGCGATCTACAAAGTAAGCTAACTTCTTCAATCGTTTCTTTATATCACCTGAGGTATCCTTCTCCTCTTAAAAGTAAACATATTCATAATTACACATTTTCTGTGATTGTTTCCCCTTCCCCTTCTCATAACACACACATACTTTGTAACAATTTCTGCCTTAATATTACAACTTCATAGGAATTTACTGATTTCGTGTTAATGAATCATTAGTATTTTTTTTTTTTTTTTTTCTTTTTTTAATGATGTTGTTAATTTTCAAAGCAACACTTAACCCAGCACACATTAAATTACCAGCACTAAAATACACAACTCCAACCATTTTTGTTACAAAACCTACAACAAATTTTAGAATGTTCAAAAGAAAATATGAAAAAAAAGCTAATTTGTTGCTAATTAAATTGTGGTGATGGTGGTAGTAAAAATTCAGCTTAAAATCTCATCGATTATGAACCACCACAATTACTCAAACAATTATTTGCATAACGTTACATTTACGCACCGCATTACACTCACCTTGATAAATTGAAATGTTGCTATCGGCGGTAAACGTTTACTTTTTGGATAAAAGAAACTGCCAGCCGGATGAGCGGGATAACGTGATGTTATACGATAAATAACACCTTGTGGTGAGGTGGGCCAGTTGGGAGCAGTAAATGTAAAACCATTATCGGTGCCAGCATCCAAAGGATCCATTTCAACGGTTACGGTATCAATCCAAGAGCCGCCAACACAAAGCTGAAAAATAATAGAGATAATTTTTGAAAAAAAAATTAATTTAAAATATTGTTAAAAGATATAAAAAAAAAAAAGAATTAAATGTTAAACACTTTGGTAAACGCTTTCGTCTAATGATTTTTAATGCTGTCTCAGCAACAAATTGTTTTGCAAATTTAGTCTAACATTAAGTTACATTTCCTAACTAGTTTCTCTCTTTTTCAATCGTGTATACTCCCCTCTTTTACTGGATAGTACTTGTTAATACTTTGTCTAGTTTTTGGTTGCAGATTTTCTTTTTTTTTTATTGTTTTCTCTTGTTCACATGATACATTTTGTCAGTGATGTTGGTTTTTGTGGTTTGCTCTAATATACATACGTTGCTACTACTAAAAATGATGTCGATGTTGGCGATGATGTTCATAATGACAATATTGTCATTGTCTGTTGTTATGCTTGTCTTCATTGTAGTTGTGGTTGTTGCATTGCAAATTTAAAATTTTGATGACAGTATCTTGATTTTATACCACAGACATCAATAAAAAAAATCGAAATTGTATTTTTTTCTATTTAATGAGTTTGATAAAGAAGTAGACTGTAAAATGAAAGGAAAGAATGTAATTGGTGGAAAATGAAAACGTAGCAAGGAGGTAAGGGAGCCTTTTGTGTGGACTATAGTATGCTTTATGGTATAGTCTATAGTCTAATTTATAGTTTATTTTATAATCTGTAGTATAGTCTATAGACTACTCTGTAGTCTAACCTATATTCTACTTTATGGTCTAGTATGTATTATAATCTATAGTCAAGTATATATTCCAGTCAGTAGTCTAGTATATAGTCTGGTCTATATTCTATTTTATAGTCTAGTCTATATTTTAGTTTATAGTCTAGTCTATATTCCAATCTATAGTCTAGTCTGTATTCTACTCTAGTCTATAGTCTATAGTCTAGTCTTTAGTTTGGTCTATAGTCTAAACTGTAGACTTGTTTATAATTCAGCCTATATTCTACTCTATAGTCTAGTCTATATTCTAGTCTATAGTCTGGTCTATAGCTTAGTCTGTAGTCCAGTTTATATTCTATTTTATATTCTAGTCAGATCTATAGCCTAGTATATAGTCTAGTCTGAAGTTTAGTCTGAAGTCTAGTCTGAAGTTTAGTCCGAAGTCTAGTCTGAAGTCTAGTCTGAAGTCTAGTCTGAAGTCTAGTCTGAAGTCTAGACTGAAGTCTAGTCTGAAGTCTACTTTAAAGTCTAGTCTATAGTATAGTTTAAAGTCTAGTCTATAGCGTAGTCTATAGTCTATTCTATAGTCTAGCCTATAGTTTAGTGTATAGTCAATAGTTCAGTCTACAGTCTATTCTATATTCTACTCTAGTCTATAGTCTAGTCTGTAGTCTGGTCTATAGTCTAGTCTAAACTGTAGGCTAGTATATAATTAAGCCTATAGTCTAGTCCATAGCCTAGTCCATAATCTAGTCAATAGCTCAGTCTATAGAGTAAACTGTAGACTAATATATAATTTAGTCTAGTCCTTAGTCTAATCAATAGTCAATAGCTTAGTCTATAGTATATTCTATATTCTACTCTAGTCTATAGTCTAGTCTGTATTCTGGTCTATAGTCCAGTCTATAGTCTAAACTTTAGACTAGTATATAATCTAGTCTATAGTCTAGCCAATAGTCTTTCCTATACTCTAATCTAAAGTCTAGTCTATAGTTCAGTTTAGAGTCTAGTCTATTATCTGCTCTTTAAGGCCCCTTTCCTAAATAGCCGTTTCGTAAATACCTCCCTATAACTCCCATCTTACCCTCATAATAATTTGCAAAAAAATATTTTACTCATTGATTGCTGTGCATTCATGGAAAATTATCTTTTCATTTATTTTCTAACATTCCTTTTGTCTAATTTTTTGCACATACAAATGAGTCCAAGTAATTTGTGGTTTGATTTACTGGAAGAAATTTTCTAGCTGACATCTGCTAAAAATTTTATATAAGCAAATTGCACAAAGAGAAATTAAGTAACTTTAACTAACGTACACAGATACAAATTATGATGGTTTTTTAAAAAAAAATATAAATTTGTGAAAAGTTCTCATACCTGAAATGAATCGACCCCTATAAACCAATCGGGTGAGGGTACAATGCGTGTCATTAATGACACTAAACTGTGATTGCTATCGACGAAAAATTTCGCCTCTGAACGACCAGCACCCGTTGTTATCGCTGGCAAATTGAATTCATCAAAGACACTACGTTCAATGAGATTGTTACTATTGTTGTTGCTATTGCTTTTGTTGTTAACATTACTGCGTGCGGTGTTTTGATTGTTAGAAGTGATTTGCTTTGATGTTTGCTGTTGCTGCAGCTGCTGTTGTTGTTGTTCACCTTGTAATGTATCCAATATATCACTTTTACCCGTTTCAGCAAATTGTTTAACACCAGCTGTAGCCTGTTTGCCAATATGGTAAAGAGCATAGGTGGAGTCATGTGTGCGACCTATAAATAAAAAGAATAATAAAAATGGAATTAGAAAATTTTTAAAGTAAAATTTACTATAAGTTTTAATAATTTCCTTTAGTCGTTATTTAATTTAAAATTTCTATAAATTTTAAATGAAATGAAATTTTTTATATTTTATTATAACTGTTATGGCCTTTAATAATTTAAATAATTTAATAATTTTAATAATTTTCATTCATATAAAAACAATGATCATTAATCCTTTCAATACTTTTTGTTATAAAAAAAGAAAAAAAACTGACATAAATTTTGCATCTGAGTTTATATCACAAATATTGATAAATAATTTTAATAATGCTGACCGCCTTTTGTATTAAAATATTAAACTGAATTTGTTCAAATAAAAAAATTATGAAAAACTAAAAAAAAGTTTACATTTAACAGATGCTATTTTATGAAAATAATGTCAAATGTATACACTTGGTCAAGTGATCTCCAAATAAATAATTTGGGAACAGTAAAATATCAATTGATTCCACTATAGGTTAGTTTGAATTTATCTTAAGACCTTTCTTTTGTAAAATTTTCGTACCACAATTAATCTTTCACTGCAAAATAATCTTGGTGATATATTTATGTTAAATTAGCCACAATATCATATATTAATAATGATAATTTTATTATATTCTCATAAAATCTTTAATAATGTTTAATTTACATGTTTGCTCTTTAAAATATTGCCACTCTCTATATGTTGACATTAAAAAATATGTATAAAATTTTAATATTGTCATAACATAAAAAAACAAAAGCCAAAAAAAATTATCTCTATGACATATTATGACCATAAGATAACAAACACAACATATTATGATTACCAACAATAACAAAAACAATTACATATAATAATAACAATAAAAATAAATATGAACATAAACAGTAGAGGCTTAAATAATAAGCACAATGTACATATAAATGTATTTAAAAAATTTCATTAAATGTTTTTGAATTAAAAGTGGACAAGCCAAGTGAAGAAATAAATTTCATCAAATTTGTCTTGAAAAAAAACTATCATTTGCAGTTGTTAAAAAAACTTTTTAATTTGTCTTTAATTTATTGTCTCCTACTGTTTTTAAAAGTGGTTGTCATTAACAGTTTTTGTGTTTTAACAATTTATTTATTTATTTTTTTGGTTTAAAACACATTCTGATAACTTTGTGTCAGCAACAGCTGCAATATTTTTTTTTTTTTTTAAGTTCATGTATTAATAAAAAAAAATTTATTAAAAAAAAGAATAAAATATTAAAGTTTAATTTAAACACACAAAAAGTATTAAGTGGAATTAAGCGAAAGACAATATATTTAAAAAGATTAATTTAAAAACATACATACGTGTATGAAAAAAATATTATTTAAAATGTTTGAATATGCAGCTTAAATACCCTTAAGATATTAAAACTTTAAACAAAGCAGCAATTAAATGTTTCACAAATAGATGAGACAAAATATTTAAAAGATGATTATATTTAGCTTAATAAATTTATGTTCTTTTGAAACAATATTTTTGATTTGATGTCAGTTATTTAATAACAAAAATTAAAATTTGTATTTTATAATCATAAAGTTAAATCTATTGCAAATGTAGATTTTAAAAAGCATTTTGATGAATTTTATTCTCTGTCACACTCTAACTTCTCTATTTTAAATTATATACACACCAATTCAATTCATATTTACATTTATTTACACTTTATATTTACAAAACATAAAAATAGCTTAGCATTAACACAAAATCCTTTTGTGTTAATCTACTTCAACTCAGCTCAACTCACACTGAGTAACTCTCCCCCTTAGTCCAAACTGTCGGTCTTATATACCCACGTTCCCATTCCGTCTTATGCCGTCCTGTCTAAGCCCAACCCTTAAAATCTAAACTAATGTCTCTGTCTAGCAAAACCTCAGTGATCCTCCCATCTTTTCCCCTCCAGTTCCTACACAAATAAATATCCTTTCAAATCAATGCAATCAATTTTTAAATTATATTTATATTAATGACTGTTATGTCCAAAACATAAAATAATAAATTATTTCCTATTGGTTTTTAAGGAAGTATATGATATTTTCCAGAATTCTTCCAATTAAAGGTTTTATTGTGTTTTGTTATCTTTTTTGTTCGAATAGGTCTACTTATTTTGAAACTCCGTTTCATTTTATGCTGAGCTTTTAATGTCCTTTAAATTATTATTTAAAAAAGTCCAATATCTTCTAATTGCACGGAGTTCGGTATAAACACTAACAATTTCTTTGCTACTACTCCATTGTTTTGTTGCTGTAATGAGAAGAAGCGAGAACAGGCCAGAAAAAAGCGGATGCACTATATTTTCTTATGAAAGGGAGAAGTATTTTCCAAAGGCACTCATTCACGTATATTTGTGTGTTAATTGAACCATTTTTTATGAATGAAGTGCTTCTTTCCATATTCCCTCTAGCATCTGCAGCATGGAATTCCTGGACAGGAAGTTGGAAATTAGTAGCCTGTGCGAACGTTTTATCGTCTATTATACACTAGAGTGCTCGAGATTTCGATGTAGGAATACCTCTCAAACGATGCGTAAAAATTACCTTAATACGAAAAAATTATTAAAATTGGTCTTTAGTTCCCTACCAGAGATTGAAAAATCGTGGGTCCCATATATTTTTGTAAAAAAAATTGTTTAGATTTTTTAATCGAAATGGGTATCAAAAAATTTTTAATTTCATGCTGGTTATGGAAAAAATATTTTAAAAATTGTTCACAGGGGATTTTGTTTCGCTAGAAGACATTTTAAGGCATTTTTATAAACAACTTTTTGGAAATATTGGGAAAATTATATATTATCAACAGTTCTTACTCGAATGCAAATTTTTAATATTTTAGCCATAAAGGGAACAAAATTATAAAATTTTTATCCATTTTTCAAAATAAATATCGAAATTTTTTTTTGCATGATGTATTTACATGACGGTTAATGGACCAAAATGTTTACGAAAAATTTTTTTATAATTGGATAAAAATTACGAATTTTTTAATACCCATTTCAAGACAAAACTCAATACTATTTTTTGGACGAAATTTACTAGACCCATGAATTTCAAATTTTTATAACATTATGACACAAAAAACTGTATTTTGAGACACAACTGCCTTCCTAGCAATTGTTTTATATGAACGATGTAACATTACATGAACAATTTTAATTATTTGTTTAGGTGTTTTTTTTTTTTTTTTTTTTTGTTAAATTTCCATTTTAAGAAAAACTAGTTTTACTAGAAACTTAGCTCAAGACTAGTAAGCATAATGACAAATGTAATCCAGTTAATAAAATTATTTATTTTCTACTATATCAAAAGTTATAAACCCAAGAGCATGCACGAACTTTTTCGCAGTTATTATATTCACAAATTGACTGCCAGCAAAATGACCCAAACCAAATTTAGCCAAATGAAATATTACCAAAATATGCTTCCGAATTGACTGAGAAATTCCGTGCCGCAGAAAAAATTTTATTTTTGTAAACCTATGTAATTATTTTAACATATTTCTAGTTAAAAAAGTTTTCTAATAGATTTAGTTATTTCTTTTTTTTTTTATCAATTTCTTTAGCCCAAAACTTTTAGCACATACCACCTTTTTATAATAAATTGCTACTTTAAATTTCCTCCATTATATATTTTTTATTTTATTAATTTTTCTATTAACTAAACGTTATATATATTTCATAAATTTTCTTCTTCAAACAAGACAAACAATTTTTTCAAGAAAAAATTAATTTTTGGAAAAATTTATTGCTTCAAAATAATTCTGTTAATCCCTCAAAAAATATAAATGGAAAACATGTGCAATTTAAATTATTAAATTTTGATTTCCTCATCAGCAACAGCAACGACAGATATTTTGAATATGAAAGAGTAATAAAGGCGATTAAAATGGCGTCACTTGAAAATTTAATTAAATTTAAGCGTTTTCCCTTAACTCTTGCTCATCAGATTTTATAATGATTTTAACGCATAATCAGGGATAAAATGAAAAGTACTAAAAAAATTATATATAAAAAGTACTTTTTAAAGGCAAAAATAATTTGAAAGATATTAAACACAAAAATACTTTCAAAATTCAATAAAAAAACAAATATAATATATTTTTACTTTTTGTTTACCAGCGCCGCTGCAGCGGCTTCATTAGAATTAAATGCTTTTTGTAATTTCTAACAATTTTTCTACAAAATAATTTATTTTAAAATGTTGGTTTATTGGGACGTATTAGTAATATTTATTATGATTTAATTACCTTATTCGCCTATAACTTTTGTTCACATTATTAGATTTAAATTTTATAAATATAAACTGAAACCTAAAATCCTAAATTACTAATCAAAAACAAATTATACAAAATTTGTTATAAGATACAAATGATTTAATTTGAATTATAAAATTCTATAGAAATAAGAAAGAAATTAATAAATGATTTTCGGTTTTGTTTGTGTAGAGTTCTATTGACTTTTAAATCGTTAATCTTTAAAAAGTCTTCTACAAATTAGAAAATTAAATTTTTCTCCTTCTAATTTTAAAAAATAAACTTTTAAAATTGTATACACTAAGCTTATGATTAATATTAATTATGACTTATTATATTCACTAATTTTTTGTTATTAATAGATTTTAAATTAATAAATAGTATCTAAAAGCCAGGTATATGTTAGTCAAATAGAAATTGTACAAAACAAAATTTCATTAACAATTTTCATAGTTAAAAAATTATTTGATTTTTATTGAAAAATTCCTGATATATAAAACGAAGATTAATAATACAATTTCTCTTGATTTATTTTGTGCAGAATTTTATATAATTTTGAGTAGTAATTGTTTATAGAAATTAAAAACAAAAAAACTTGCTATGCGTATGATTAATATTGATTATGACTTAATTTTCATATTCATCAATAACTTTTTTATATTTAGTCCGATTTCAATTCAATAAAAAAATTAATTTAAATTATTTAATATTAATAAAAAAAAATGTAAAAAAATAAGCAGAGGTTTAATAAAATAATTCCCGCAAAGTTTTGTGAGAAAATTATTACAAAATTTAAAGTAATAAATCGTTGTTAAATCTTAAAAATATCTTTTTATTAAAAAAAAAAAATTTTAATATTATTTAGCCGAGCGTATGATTATTATTAATTATGACTTAAATTACATATTTACCAATAACTTTTTTAATTTAATAGAATCAAATTGAAGCTATATAAAATTTGTCATAAAGTAGGAAAATATTTAATTTTAATAAAAAAAATTCTACACCAATAAAAAAAAAGATAAACAAAATAATTTCCGTTCAGTTTTTGTATATAAAATTTAAAGTAGTAATTCATTTAACAATTAAAAACACTCAAAGTTTTCCTCTTTAATTATACAAAATTAACTTTAAAAATATTATACACCTAAGCGTATGATAAATATTAATTATGACTTTTTTTTACTACTAATGTTAATAACTTTTATATATATATATATATTACGATTTGTTTGAAACAAAATGCATTTGAAAGGTCACACTTTAGGGTTAAAAATTAAATTTAAAAAATTATGCCTGAAACTACCATAATGTAAATAGTTTAAATTTAAAAATTTATTTAAATAACAGCAGAAAAAACGATCTAGTACTTCCAAAAAAGAACATTTTCCCCAGTTTAAAAGTAGAACAATGTGAATATTTTGAACTTTCTTAATAATTACTTCCACAAAAGTGCAAATAAATAAATTTTTATTGTTATATTTTCCAGTTCTATTTTTGCTGGGATATTAAGTAAAAACCAAAATTCTCTATAAAATTGTAATTGCTAAGTACAAAATATACATTCATTATTAACTAGTATGAACTAAAGTACCTTTTATCAGGCCATATAGCTCATCTCTTTTTCACAATTTTTAATTTCTGATGCCAATAGGCTGAAATGTTCTACCATACATTGTGTGTGCCTGTTTATTTGCCTATATCGAAACGTGTGTTTGTCATAATTTATTTAAATTATTGTGCTCTAAATATGATATTGATAATCGCGGCATCTTTGTGTATCTACAAAAGCAAACACATAATATACACACTAATAATGAAGATGAAATCACATGCAGTTAATTCCACAAATGCAGCCAACATGTTGATGAGGAATGTTGCATGTGTTTTTCTGCATAAATTATTACAATTTTATTAATGCAGTTTTATTATTATTATTGTTGTTGCTGCTTTTAAATGATTTTTTCACATTGACATGTCTTTTCATTTTGTCTTTTTCAACTGATGTTTATTTATTTTTTTAATTTTTTACGCTGAGTGTCATTTAATTTTGGCATTTTGCCCACATTGTTGATGATTAATTTTTTTTTTTTTTTTTTTTTTTTTAATTTCTGCACCACAACGATTCATTCAAAAAATAAAAGAAGAAAAAAAAACGTAGTGACAAGAAATATTTGAAATTTTAAACATTTTTATGCTACATTTGTTGTTTGCAATATAAATTACTTGACTGTTGGAGTGTTGTTGGCTGTAGAGGTTGTATAGTCAAATGGTTGGCTGAGTGTCTTGATTATGTGTAGGGGGAAATTTGTTTAGATAGTTACGAAAAATTCGCGTGTATCTGGTTTTTTAAAGGTGATGTATGATATGTTTCTTTTTTATTATTTAATTTTTTGCAAATTGTTCAGGGGCATTGGAAATAAAAAAGAAAAAAAGATTTAAAACACATGAGTTAAATGATTCATGTTAAAGTTATTAATATGACTTTTTTAATTAGAAAAACATGTGGTTTTTAGGTAACAAAAAAAAAAAGAAATGTAAAATTAAGTGCATTATTTAATATGTTAAAGTTAATTTAAAGTACAAAATTATATTATAAATGTCATATAACAAAATTAATCTTTTCCATATTATCATTATCTTTATGTATTAAGAATTAATTAATTAGAAATTAATAAAACCGGAGAAAACATTTATTTTTTTTTAATATTATTATAAAAAAAATAAACTTAAAAAATAATGTACACCTTAACGTATGATTAATATTAATTATGACTTGTTTGCTATTTATATTAATAACTTGTATATTTGTTCCACAATTTGTTTCAAATAAAATGAACTTGAAAGCCAACATATTCAAAAACTTAACCTCTAAAAAAAGAGCAACTCAAACATATAAGTAATTTATATTTTACAATTAAAAATCTATCAATCCAACTTAGAAAAAAAAAATATATATATTAAACAAACGTGTCAATTCTTGTCATAAAGCAAAATATTCCACTTAAGGAAGCAAATATTTTAAATGTATTTCAATTTATGAAACAAATATCAATTCTATCTAGAGACTCACTAAAATCAATGTTAAACCAGAAAAAAATAAAAGCAAAAAATAATAAACAAAATAAAACTAAATATTAAAAATAAGTACGATATATAAAAGAAAACCCTCAACTCGAGTCAAAAACATAAAAAATAAAAATGAATTGAATTGAATATAAACAAGAACTATGTCAACTGTCATAATATTGACATATTTTTATACATATGCAATAGGGTGGTCCAAAAACTTTTTGCACTTAAACGTATTTCAAATACCTTGAGAAAATTTCAACCTGTTCCTATCATCATAAGAAGTTTAAATTTTGCCATATGTTCTAAATAATATCGCCTTTCACACTTTTATGTATGTTTAAAACTACACTTTACTTTGGCTTTTTCCTATAATGTTGCAGCACCTTAATATGCATGTTTTGCACATAAATATACATACATATACATATATGTGTATATAACTTGGTATATTGTATATATTTTAAATGCTACAAACAGCTTTATAACAAAATATTTTATGATTTATTCGCGTGTGTATTTTTCTCATTTTTTATTTTTTTCCAAATATAATATAACTGCTTTTTTTTACTACAATATTGATATCAAGTCTTGAAATAAAAATAAAAACAGAAATTTGTATCAGAAAAAATATGCATAATTTATTATTATTATTATTTTTTTTTTTTTTTTTTTTCAACATGTCTAACAAACAAATAAATTTGAAAATATTAAAATATTTTGCAAAAAACTGAAATAAACAATAATATTTTATTGTGTTTTTCTTGTCTTGTTTTTTTTTTTTTTTTAGCAATTTGGAAGAATTTATTTAGTGCAACTATTTTATATTTTGTTTAAGATTTTAGTATTTTAAAATAGTAAAATTTTTAAGATGAAATTTTCTGATTAAGAAATTAAAATTATAAAAGAAAACTTAGCGCAACATTATTTTAACATACAAGTTTAATAAATTTGATCTCTTTTGAAAATTGCAATAACATGTTTTAAACATTAACACTTTTTTTTTTTCAATTATAAGTTGGTCATTTTTAAATGATGCTTTTTAGATTTTTTGTTTTCAGTAAATGCGATTATTTTTGGGAAATTAGTACTTCAAAAATTAGCCCTTTTATTAAAGTTTGTTAAAGATTAAAAGTTTAACCTTTTTTAAAAATTGATATAGAATCTTGTTCTTTAATTGGTACGATTTTATATTTTTCCTAAAATTTTTAAAGAATGTTTTTTTTTTTATCGAAAATTTGTATTTTAGAAAAATATGTGTTTCTTAGAACAATTAGGAATTTTTCCCCAAAATAAAATTTTTATTCTGAAAATTGAATTATTTTTTTAACTCCAATTATTGTTTTAAATATTCACAGAAAATATATGGTCTAATATTACCCCAAATTATTATCAATTATTAAATTTTTTATTTAATGTGTTTTTATTTAAATGTTTCAAGACAAAGACTTAAGTTAAAATTCTTTGCATAGAGAATATAATTAGGTTATAAATATAATATTAAAGGGTTAAATTTTCAAACACATATTTTTTTCCTTTTTGTACTGCAACTTTAAAATAAAATAATAATTTATATTGTAGCTAATCATGGCTTTTTCGACGATCATATTGAGTCCAATCAACCCTCCTAAATATTTCATAATATTCTTAAAATATACGAATCTTTCAAAACTTTGAAGTCCCTTTAAAAGGATATTTTATATCATGGAGAAAAACTGGCTAAACAGATTCATCATGGATGGATTCTAGTTCTATCCATAAGACGATTTTTTTTATGTATGAGTATGTTTTTTGCTAGCCTATATATACTGAAAAAAAATAAGTAGTAAAAAGTAATATTTTCAAAAGGATATTTCCTTCAGTCTTTCCGCAGTAAAATTTAAATAAAAAATATTATTGAATAACAAGAATTCTTCACTTTTATTTGTTACCCATATTGGGTTGATATAATATTAGTAAATATTTTATAACTTTCTCTAAAAATGTGTAACCTTCAAAACTTTGAAGTCCTTTTTAGAAGAAATTTAACGTTCTAAAAAAAATCTGAGGAAATATTGGTTTACTCGTAGACAGTTATTATCGCTCAAATCACCCAAAACTACTTCTATTCTAGTCAGACAGTGTAAAGAGGAACTGTGAGAACTAAGTCTATTGTATTACATTACTATAATCTAGGTTCCTGAGCATAGAAATCACGATGACAATAAACAGGCAGACGAATTAGCCCAGACAGGCTCTCTTTTGAATGCCTCCTTATCGGTTTCTATCGCAATCCCGTTGGTATTAGTCAAAAGCAGAATCCAGAAACACTATTTCAAAAATCGAAATCTGGACAAATGTAGAGTCGCAAAGGAAACGTGGCCTACCTTCAACGATAAACGCTCAACGCAACTCATAAGCTACAAATGTTAAGATACCTCGAGACTAATAGCATTATTTACAGGTCGCTGGACGATCGGAAAATAACATTTCCCAAATTTTGTACAATAAACTTAAGTGTCAATGTGAACATTTTGTGCAAAAATTTGCGGAAAAGAAATAGTGGGCGTGTCATCTCTCATATAAAGTTAATACCAAAATTTTTATATCTGGGAAACTATAAAAGCTAGAGAGCTCAAATTTTGTACGACTAGCATTAGCTTCAATATGAATATTTTGGACAAAAACTGCTACACTGGCAATGGTGGGCATGGCACCTCCCATATAAAGAAAATATTAAATTATCATATCTGAGAAAATATAACAGTTAGAGTTCTAAAATTTTGTCGGAGCCACTTTTGTATCAATATTAATATTTAAGAAAAATATGGGCGGACTAGAAGTAGGAGGCATGGTACCTCCCATATGAATTAAATGCAAAAATTCGTATATCTGGGAAACTATTGGAGTTGGAATGCTCAAATTTTGCACAAAGAATTTTGACATCCATGAAAACATTTGTCTAATAAATTAGCGGATTATTGGGATATGGTCCCTCCCATAAAAATTAAATACAAAAATTAGTATATCTGGGAAACTATTAGAGATTGAATTTTCAAATTTTGCACGGGAAACATCTATCTATCTATCTAATTTTTAAGAAAAATGTTATATTTTAATTACTCAATAAATATATTTTTTTAATCCTTTAATTACTATGTATTTTATTTCGGGGGGTGGCGAAGCACACCGGGTATTAGCTAGTTATTAAATATATCAATGCTACTGGCTGGATCATTGTTCTTCCCTATACTTTTATCTCATTACAAACTCAATCCAACTCTTTCAAAAATTATCTTCTTTAGACTTAAAAAAAAAAATTTGGTCATGTTTTAATTCATTTAAAAAAAATTAAAAACAATAATTACTTTTTCAAAGATTTCTCTTTGGTTAAAGTTATTTAAAATTCTATACATTATTTATAAAACTAAATAATCAATACAGCTACAATTGTTTTAGTTTACAAATTATAACAGAAAATAATATTTTTTTCACCAAAATTTTCTACATTTAATTTTTCATCTTCTTTAAAAATAAGTATGTACATACTTATGTATATATGTAATTATTTACTAGAGAAAATTTTCTAAATTTCTAGTGAACTTGTAATCTTATAATGCTAAACATTTAACCTCCAATCATTTTTAATATTTTGTTAATCTCTTTTTATACAGATTCTCATTTTCAATCCCTCCCTGCTCTTTTCAGTATTTATTTTCCATAATTTTAAGCTGTAGTAGTTGCTGATTTGGTTTTGTTGTTTTTAAAGTAAAAATTTATAATGTTTCAATTTATTTCTATGTGTGTGTGTACATATATAAACTGTGGTTTTGTTATGACGTGATAGAGGTTAAAATAACTCAGTAGTTCTGTGTTGGAAATGTAAACCATTTTTTGGAAACAATTTTTATATTTTAGTATAATTCAATACCATTTCCATATTAAAAGAATTAACTTAATCGCTTTACCTAAGTAAGGTTAAGATTTCGGTTTTGCTGTCCATACACAATGAGATAGAGATAGATACATGTTAAAATAATTCTTATTATTAACCAATAATATCAAATTATAGTTAAAGTATTAAACAGTTCATGAACTGTCATCAGAACTGTAGGTACATTGTATACTTTACATATACTCATTTAGAAGGATTTTTGTATGTATTTTTATTTTATATACATAAGTATGTTCTATATAATGTATATTGTAATTTAAATATGCTGGTGAAAATATTTTTATATACTATTCTATATTATAAACGAGTTGTTTTTGTGTATTTACATTTTGAGGTTAATGTTCTCTCATGTTCATAAATACAAACACATGAAACGACTCATATGTATATGTTTTTATTATATGGCATATTTAAACAGTTATTTTGCTTCAAGTAATTATTTTCATTTATTTATATTTGTGCGTTAAGCAAAATCTTTAATATTTAATAAGAAATTATTCTGGCAACATTACAATTTGCATAAAATTAAAAGAAAATAATAATAAATAAATAAACTTAAAACAAGGAAAAGAAACTATAAAAAAATATTAAGTACATAATAGCGTATGATTAATATTAATTATAACTCTTTTAGAATTTTGTTTATAATTTATATGTTTATTCAGGGAATTCGTTGAAAGAAATTACAATTTCCTAAAAATTAATTTAGCTGTAAAAGTAATTTACAAACTTTAATTAAAAGTGGTGAGACACCTATATATTTCCTATTAAAAAAAATTTAAAATATTCTGTAACTTCTGTTTTAAAAAATATATTATAAAATAAGAGCCTAATAACACTTTTATATAATAAAATCTATTCAGATATTCTCTTTATAATTTAAAAATTATCACTTCATATTATTTTCCTTTTTTTAATTTAAATATTTCATTTATTACTAAAAGTATTTTTGCTTCCCAAAATTTGTTCATCACCATTATGATTTTTTTTAATATTTTACAAATCCATATAGCACTTTGATTAATGTCAAATACAAAAAAAATATCATGTAAATGTTTATATTGTTTTTTTGAATGGTTGAATATTGACACAATCATTCATTTACTTGGGTCCTTAATAAATAATAAAAATAAGGATAAACAAATAGCAAATATAAATATTTTTATATTAATATAAATAACTATTTTTGTATACAGCATGTGTCTTTATATATATTATTTTAATTGTAGTATATTTGTATTTATTTATAAATTTGTCCCCATTACAATTCAATAATTTTTTTATAACTTATTTATTTTATTAATATTTATATTGCTGCTGTTTATATGCTTGTATCTTGTTGTAATATTTATTTTTGAATATGATTGTTTTATTTGGGCATAATAAACATTTATAATAAAAAAAACTTTTTATTGTTATTTGGATACATGAATGATTGGTCATAAATGTTTTATTTTTACTTTGTGTAAAAAAATACATTTAAACAGTTACAAATATATAGGGAGGAAAATAATATTAAGGCCCAAAGTTCAAAATATTTGATTTTATTAAAAAATGGATTAAATGTATATAGACAACAGAACAGACTATAAACTAGACAACACATTAAACTATTAAAATGTTATGGACTAGACTATATAAAAGACTATAAGTGAGATGAAGATGGGACTATAGATGAGGCTATAGATGAGAACAAATGCGGAACTATATGACGAGACTTATAGACGAGACTCGCGATGAAACTAAAGACAAAACTATAAATGATACTATATATTAGACTGATTATAGGAAAAACTATAGACGAGACTATAGACGAAATTTTAAATAAGATGATAGATAAGACTATAAATCAGACTATAGGTGAGACTATAGACTATAAATGAGACTACAGACCAGAATGTAGATGGGACCATAAACGAGTTTATAGACAAGACTGTAGGTGATACCATGAACGAGACTATAGATGAGAATATAGGTGAGACTATGGACTATAGATGAGACTACGGACAAGACTATAGATGGAACTATAGACGAGTATTTAAACAGTAATACGAGACCATAGACGAGACTATAGATGAGACTATTGACGAGACTGTAGATGAAACTATAAATTAGACTATAGTCGAAACTATAGACCAGAGATAATACTATAGACAAGAGTATAGATGGGACTATAGACAATACTATAGATAAGACCATGGATGAAACTATAGATGAGAAAGTAGATGAGTTTATAGATTAGAAGATATACGAAACTAAAGACGAGTCTGTTATTTAGACGATTCTGTAGATAATCAACAAACTAGTCTACATTAAAGAGCAGATTATAGACGAGAATAAATATGAGACTTTATACAGGACTATAGACTATAATCTCATCTATAGAAATGACTAAAACATTTGGTACGTTATAGACTAGACTATTGACTATACTTTTGGCAAAAATGTTAGACTGTACACTTGATCTTCGACCAGACTATACTCCATACTTTCGTCTGCTCAATATACTACCCCAGCAAAAATAAATGGAAGTCATTTTTAAGGAAGCACTTTTTCATTACATCTAAAGCATCAAATAATGTATGTTTTCTTCTTCTTAACATACATACATCCGCAAATATCATTAAACAGCGATTCAAATGAAGTTCACTGTTGAAAAGATTGATGAACGGTTTCTGTTATTAAATTATTAAATAATTATGTCTATTTTCAATAAAAATTACTTTAAAAGCGACATTTGTTTCTATTCGAAGGAAATAACTCCATAGAAGCAATTTAAATTACAATACTTGCACTGATTTAAAACAACGCCATAAAAACATATTTTTCATGACATCGGGAACATGACTTCCCACTAAGTGAATAGGCGTCAAAAAAGAGAACATCCTTCAATGACAAGCCTATATTTAATCCATTAGAAATTATCCGAACTTGCACTACTTCCGAATCACAAGTTTAGTATCTTATTGACTTCTTTGGATGTTCTTTTTTTGCTGCGACCGTAAAGCCTTCAATGTAAAGGCCTTGTCAATTTCTCACCTTAATTAAATCTCATAAAATTATACATTTAATGTGTATGTATGTATATGTATTAACAATATATGAGTAAACAATGACACTTACAATAACATTATAGACATTTATAATAAAAATAAGTGTCGAAATAAGATTAATATTGTATGGAATTTAATTGATTTATAGCCAAAGTAAATGTTTACTTAATATATTTCATAATTAAACAATAATTTATAAAATATGTTTTCAATTCAACTCAATAATTTAATATACTTTAGAATAAATTCTAATGTAAACATAAATTTATGTTCAGTTTGGTTCAAAAATGTCTTCAAAAAAAATCGTTTATTTCAAGTACAAGTACTCTAGTGTTATACATATTTCGAATAGGACGTATAAGCGAATATTAAATTCACACTAACATTTTTATGGGATTAATACAATTATGGACCGATCTCCATGAAGTTTGTCACAAAGACTAACACTTATTGCACCGAATTTCATTAAAATATTGCCGTATATAAGGCATTTATGATTAATATCCCGGGAGGACATTTGTATGGGGGCTAAGTGAAATAATAAAACGATCACAACCAATTTCAATAGGCTTCGTCCTTGTGTCAAAATAACTAGTCGTGCCAAATTTCATCAAAATATCTTCGAAATTTCGACCTGTACTTTGTTTACAAGGTTTACATGGACAGACAGACAGCCAGCCAGGCGGACGGACGGACATCATTAAAGTGATTCTGAGTCGAACAGTATACTTGTGCAATGAGTTATTTTGCGTTACAAACATCAGCACAAACGCATAATAAATCATCACAATTTAAAAAATAATAATTAATATTAATCATACGCCAAGATGTACACATTTTTTAGAGTTAATTTTTCAGGGTTCTAAGCTGTTTTAAAATAACTTTTTATAGTTATTGATATTTTTTTTTTTTATTTTCATTGTCTGACCCAAACTATAAGTAGTTAAAATAAAGCAGCTTATTTATACATTTTTATATTTTTTTTAGAAAATTCCAATTTTTAAATAAATTTATATATTTAAATTATTTTAAATAAATTGTTTGCTAATTTAGCCTCAAAATTATCTTATTAGAATAAAATAATTGCAATTACATTTCAAAATAGCTTTTATTCAAATCAAATTTCTTTTATCTTTAATTTATTTATGTCACTTTTCTTTTTTAAGCTGATTATTCTTTTAAGCAATTTGGGAAATAAACTAAAGTGCATATTTTTTTCCTTTGCTGTCTATTTCTCTTATGAAAGCTCATTGTATTCTTGTCATCATCATAAATTAAGACACAATTCATAACACAAATAGAAATAAATGTAAATAACATTAAAAGAAAACGGTTCCTTTATATTAAAAAAAAGGAATCTAGAATAATGTTTATAAAAACAGAACGAAAAGTATTAAAAGAAGAAAAGAAATTCAATGAATAAAAACAAAAGTAATATATTTTTTATCAGAAAAATGTACGCTTTAAGCAAAATATATTTTGTTTTATTTCTTTTATTCCTCTGGTAACCTCAAAAAAATTTCAAAACATTTTGTTTTAAATGCTAGTTAGACTTTCAAAGCTATTTGAGCGTAACAGTGTAATGATATCAAAAAGATTTTAAAAGTGGCCTTTATATTTTTGAAAGATTTTTTGTTTTAAGGAAAATAAAATTTTTATGATTAGCCATTTGCCAGTTGAAGATTGAGATCTGAATTTTAATTAAAAAGATTTTATCAAAAAATTAAAAAAGTCTTTAAAAATGAGAGATGTAAAAACCCTAATGATAATAGATTGTTTCTGGTTTTTAAAAGATCTATAATTAAAGCTTAATTAAAGCTTCGAGAAAAACTTCTGTTGAAGTTTATTTGAAGGGGTATATAGTCAACTTTGAGGAGACATTTATTATCTTCTTTTAATTTTGTTGCATTTGTTTCCTTTAATTTTTCTTTTCGGCATTAAAGTACTTATATTTGTAAATTAGCCACTAGCAGATACTCCTTCCTTTACTTTGTTTATGTTGTTTTTTTATTTTATTTATGCTTTAATTTCAACTCCTCCTACTCCTGGCATTTTTTAGAATTTTATCTTTATATTTTTATGTCTGCGGCTAAAGTAGCTCTAAAGTGGAGTGATTTGTCTTTGTGAATCATGTTAAATGGCTTTAGAAAAACATTTCTATTTTTCTCTTTTTTCAGGTTCTTTTATTTCTATATTTGTTTGATATTTTTTTTATAATGTTTTGTTATGCTTTAGCAAAACAAACCAAAGTTTATAGGAGATTGTTGAAATGAAAAAAAAAAACAGAAAGAAAACATTAAAATCGTTAACCTAATTTTTATTGTGGTCTCACATAAATTTTCTTTATCTTTATGAATTGTTTTTGTACTCATTCTTTCTACTATTTTTTTTTTTTTTTCTAACTTGTTTATTTCCTTCTTTTTTCTTTTGCTAGCAAAAAAAGGAAAAAAAATTAGAAAAACTTGTGTCTGTGCTGTGTTTTGAATAATCAACACTGGAATTAATGGCAAAAATATTTTGTTGGCAACCAGCTAAAGCCTGAGACACATAATACAGATTTACAATGGAATTTCAAATATTCAAATGGCTGAAATAAAATGTAATAGAGTCAGGAAAAAGAAAAATAGAAGGTACAGGAGAAAAGAAACTAAAGGATTTAAGGAATTTGTTTCATTTAAAATAAATTTAGCTTAATAAGCTTAAACATTTACAATAAAATATACTTAACTATTTTAATTTATTTCATTTAAAATAAATTCAAATTTAATTTAAATTAATAATAAGTATACGCCCCCTGCTCTATATAAATATTTTTCTCTTTTTCAAATTATTTTAAATGTCATTCAAATGTCTCTTTTGTTATTATTTAAGTTTCCATTTAATTACATTTTTTTTATTATTAATTCAAACAATTAATTAAATATTTATAAATAAAAAAAGCAGCATAATACAAAAACTAATTAATTTTATTTTATTTTTCCCCCACTAATTAAAATAAACATTTTGTTACTGTTACCTAAAGCTTATTATATTTATTATTATAAAACCAATTTATATTTTTTAAATTTTCATTTTTTCCCACAAATAATTTATAAAACAATTAAAATCTTTAATCAAATCATACAAATATTTTATAATTCTAATTTCCTATATTTTTATGCTTCTAAATATGAGCAATTAAATATATGATTTTAGGTAATCTATTTAAATGAAAATATAAAAATATAAATAAAATTTAATTATATTTCAGTCATTTTATTATGAAATAGACGACAAACACAATAAAATACACAAAAATAAAATTAAAATTTTAATAATTCATATTTATGTATATTTGGCTAAATATTTTTCATAGCAATACTACTACATATATACAAAATTTTAAATCTATATAATATACTTAAAAAAAAATTTAAAAATAAAACATATAAACCCACTTGTTAGGTTAACTCAGCAAAATTTTACAAAAGAGAAAAAAACAAACCAAATATTTTATAAAATATTCATATTTTGCACTTCAGTTCTTCTACACATACATATATATTACTGTTAATCTTAAACAAAAAGCTTTAAATTAAAATCATAAAAAATTCACAAGTTCTTAATAGCTAAACAAAAATATAAACAAACCAAAAAAAGTTGTAATAGTTTAACTAAAAAAAAATTATAAACTAAAAAACTAACAATAAAAAATTCAATAAAATATATTAGTTTAAAACTATTTCTTATATCTCTTCATCCTCGCTAAGATTTAATAAAATTGCAAAAAAGAAAAGCATTCAGCTGTCCATTAATATTAGCTTTTACTGTTTATAACTTTAAAACAAACATAGCTACATAAACCAACACACTCCGAGTTCATATTTATACAAAAAATATAAACTTATGAAAATATAATGATTTTGCATTATTAATGAAATCAACACAACAGCAACAAAAAAAAATTTTATTATTATTTTTCACAAACATTCAACATACTTTTACATGTACAGTGTACACACACATAGACACTTGATATAGAGCAGTTTTCTACCTTATACTGCCCAAATCCTTAAAGTGATGAGAATAAGTTTTTGTTAAAAAAAGAACACAGAACTGAAACATTGCAGTCAAGAAAATTTTGTAAAAGGATTCAAAATGTAATCTTTAAATTAAAACTAATTCTTCATAGAATGCTGTAGCGAATCATATATAATATTTTTGAATCCTTTTCCATGAATAATTTTTAAACCCGCCAGTAATTCAAATAGAGATATATTAGATCCAAGAAAAAATTTTAAAAGTCGCTAAAAATATATATATATTCCTTGATTATACACAATTCTGTAACCATTTAGTCAATGGGAGACATTCTTACGTTAAAATTTCTTAATCAAATTAAATTAAATAAACGCAGATTATATTTTATTTCCGTAACCATTTTGTTAATGAAAATCACCTAAATCGGATGAATGACCTTTAAAAAAATTGTTGAATGAAATCAGTGACAATCAAATTGTAGGAAAAAATGTGGTTAATGTGTTTTTTTTTTTTTTAAGAAACTACTTTTTGTAGATGATTATTTTTATTAATATTACACCTTGTGACGTTTTTATTTTCACACATGAAAATGTATAAACACGAAAGTGGAGATCGTATGTAGTAAAAATACACACTCAACTTTTCTCTAAGACGTCAAACTTTGCCAAAATAAGACTTCGAAGTTTCGAAAGATTCGAAAGATTAAAAAAAAAATATAAAATATTTACAAATATTATATCAACCCAATTTGAGTGTCAAATGAAAGCTAAGAATCCCTGTAATACATATAATATGTTTTAGTTATATGTTGCAGCAAAAAACTTAAGAAAATATCCTTTTAAAAATGTTCCCCTTTACTATTTATTTCCAAGTATATATCAGCCTACAAAAATCATTCTCACATTTAAAAAAAATCATTATTTTGCTCCAGAATGGTTAATTTTATCTCAAAAGGATTTTAAATTTTCAAAAGGTGAACAATTTTTAAGAATACTATAAAATACTTACGAAGATTATATTAAACCAATATCAGTGTCAAATGAATTAAATGTTCCGATAAAAAAAATTAAGAAAATATCTTTCTCAAAATTGAATCATACAATATTATATTTATTACTATATAAAGAATTTTTTCTTAACATTTTGTTCTGCAACATTTAAGTAAAAACCTTTGTTCTTTTACAGAGATTCATAGCTTTTGTTTGACATCCATTTTGAGTTGATATAATTTTGGAAAATATTTTATATATTTTTTCAAAGTTAAAAAATTTTCAATACTTTAAAGTCTTTTTGAAAAAAAACAAAAATTTTTTTTTTTTTTTTTGGAAATTGTCACACAGTGTTAAGAAAGAAATTTTAAGATTAAAAAAAGAGATAATCTTTTGACAGATTTCACACCACTATGATTGGGGAGTTTTTTATCCGTTGACTTTTTTAATTTTTGAAAATATTGGTCCAAGACACATTTTAATAGATATCGATTGGCTTGAACTCAGAACTTGAAATACAGGTCGCCCTGTATAATAATAAACAGAATACGAGTTTAACGATCACAAATTAACCGAAGATACCATATATGACTAATCTCTGAATTATGATGCACATACTACCAAAAGGTATCATATGATCTTGTTTGACCGACATTTAAAAATTGTACTTAAAAGAAAACCAAATCTGAAACATGAAGCAATATTACCTACTAAAGAATGACACTGTATTTATAAATTGGTACTTTAAAAAAATTTATTTTTTTAAGACAAAAATTTCTCATGAAAAAAAATTTTGTTGATAAATAGTACTACATATTTTGAAAAAAGATGGGAAATATATTGGGTTTGTCATGCCGAAGAAATCGTCTAAGACCCATAAAGTACATATATTCTGGCTCCTCATAAGATTCTGATTCGATTTAATAATGTCCATCCAAAAGAAAGAAAGAGCTAGGGACTAACCACTAAGGCGGACAAAATTTTATTAAAATATTTATGTATTTTATATAAAGTTTATTTGGAATTGAAAATTAGCAAAATCGGTTTATAAATAAAAATATTATGGGCCAAATACTAGAAACTCAGTGTGTCCGTTTATACTTTTCCACTAATATTTCTTAAAAAAAAGCATATGCGCCAACAAAATTTTTTAAAAATAGTTCAGGGGTCAATGTAAACTCTTAATCCAAAAGAGAAGGTGATCCACCCACTTCACCACCCATACAAGATGAAATTTTCAATAATGTTGAACAAAAAGGAAATAACTGTTTTTTAGGTTATTATATTTTTAAAAACTTTCTTGAAAATATACATCACTTTTTAAATTTTGATATTTTATGGAAATAAGAACTTTAAAAAATTTATTCCTATTATTTTAATTGATACATTTATTAAATAAATACCTTTAAATTTTTACTATTTTTGAAAATTGTTCATTTCCTACAATGGTACTGATTTGGAAAACTGGTACCTACCTAATTATTTTTAATTAAAACTAAATTTTTCGGAAAGTTGATATTTTTTTTCAATTAATATAATTTCCAAAATTTTTTGAACAATTCCATATTTCTGATTACACAGGTCAACACTAAAATAGATATTGTAGGTATAGTCATCCCAATCACCAGAAACATTTCGGCTTTTCTCCATCACATCACATTTTTAACCCAAAGAAAATATGGTTCATTGATGAATTTTAAGGTTATAAAATTTTCCAAGTAATAGGTAGAGGAAATTAGTTAATCATGTTTTTTTGGCCAAGCCATGGCCTCTACCTCTTAGCTAGAAAATCTTATCACCTAAAAACTCCTCAAGGAGGCTAATTTTCTTTGGTCTCAATGGTTTAAAAATCTGACGTGATGGAAAATTTTTTTCTACAGTAATATCAAG
Source organism: Protophormia terraenovae (assembly GCA_951394005.1). Lineage (NCBI taxonomy): Eukaryota > Metazoa > Arthropoda > Insecta > Diptera > Calliphoridae > Protophormia > Protophormia terraenovae. Next base: position 131,275,883 of record OX596077.1, read on the forward strand.
CATAAGGAATAATACTTTTGCAGAAATATTCAAAAAAAAAATAAAACTGGGAACTTTCTTCCAAAATTGATTAATATTTCGTTTTAATTACCTTTTTTTTTTTAATTATTTTAAAAATTAGTATTTACAAAAAAATTATTTGTTATGAAAATTATCATTTTCAAATTGATAGTTTTTGAAAAATTGTTTTCATAATGGGTGTTGGCACTTGTTAAGAAGAATTTATTATTATTTATTTCTTTTTTCTCTCTAAAACTATAAACTTTGTTCTTGTTTTTAATTTGTGATTTTAAAAAGATTAACTATCAAATCTACCAGGCCATTTGTAAAATTAGTCTTAACAAAATAAATAATCAACAGATTTTTAAAAACAATAAACCTTCAAATATTATATAGAATATATCTGCATATTCCGGTTAGGTTATTCTATTATTATTCTTAATGTTCTATCAATAAAACTAAATGAAATTTAAATCATAACATATGAACATAAGTACACACATGTAACAAATTTTAGCAAAAATAACAAAAAGACAAATACTCATACGTATAACTTATTTCAATATAAATAATACCAAAATGTATTTTATTTATGAAAAAGTTTCTACACATCTCTGTATAAAATCTTAAATTTATGACCAAATAGGGAATTTTATAAATTTTGTAACAAAATATTCCATATTTGTTGCCTGGTGTGATATGACTCCTTTTGAGGTTTCATATTTAGTTTTTTTTTTTTTTTTTTTTTTTGCTTTATCAAGGGGATTATTTTGTATGAAAATCAATTGTAGCCTTGTTACTTTACTTATTCGATTACTTTCATTTGCAAAAAAAAAGAAAAAAAAAAAACATTTTATTAATATTTGGTTTGTAAAGAGGGCAGGCAAAAACATTTCAATTTTACCACTTATAATTGAATACAACAAGGATATAAAGGATGTTCATATATGCATATATGTATGTATAAGTAAATACATATATGTATATATTTATGAGTATAAGTTCGATTCTCACTTCCAGCCTGTATGTAAAATTTATGAATTTACGATTTAATTGAGTTCTTCATAAAAATGGTTTATTTTAGATGAGGGTGAATTTCAGGGAATTTGTTAAAATTATGAAATTTATGGGGTGTCTGACTAAATGTCTGTTGATTTTTAGGTGTGTGTCTATACAACGTGTTTAAGTTAAAACCCCACATGCAAGTATACAAATTTTATTACATTTTGTGTTTTATTCTCTTATATGTATAGTATACTTTTGGGGTTGATTGAACTGCTTTAGATTGAAAGTTGAAGTTTAGAAGTGTAAGAAATATTTTCATTAAGAAATGTTATTTTGGCAAATAAGTAATAAGGTATAGTAATTGTATATAAATTGAAATATTATTAATATTCGATTATGGATTTGAAAACAAATATGAACACAGACTATGGTATACATGTACATATATATGTATTGTAATGTAATGTATTTACATTATTTATATACTTACTTCGTTACTATATATTTTGTTTGTTGTTTACTTTGCTTTATTTCCTATGTATTTGTAAATTTTCTGTTTCAAATTATGTATATGTGTGTATTGTATTGATTTTATAATAATATGTTTATATTTATTGTATTTGCGGTTGACAGGTTTTAATTTTTTCTGATTTACATATTAATCATTTGAAATGTCAGTGTTTTAATTAGAAAAAATGTCTGAGTTTTTAATTAAATTTTTAGCAGCTATTGCTAAATTAGAGGAAATTCAAATCAAGTATTGTTAAATGTACGATATTTTCATAAATTAATATTTTGAAGAAAACATTTAAGAAACGAAAATGTTTAAAACAATAAAAAATAATAATAATTTCAGCATAAGGATTTTATGGAATCTGTTGTTATTATTTATAGAAGCTACACATTTCATTACCCACTATTGCTGTTATAAAATACAAAAAAGAAGAGAACTCTCGCTAATCCAATTATTATCATTTCAATGAAAATGCTAAAATAAACTCAAACTCACATAAACAACTGATGAGTAGAGTTAAGCTTTATTTGCATAGATATAAAACATACACAATACAACAAATACTAATAATACCCTGTTGTTCTCAAAGTAACAATAAACCCCTTTTTGGATAGAAATTTGCGATAGAAAATAAAATTATATGGACAAAATTTTAATTTCATTTGGCAAAATTTATCAAATTTAAAGTCAATTTTTAATTAGCAAAAAATTCATCATTTGTATAAAAAAAAAATTTTGTATTCCCAAAACTACAGGGTAATATTCCTGGTACTCTAATGCTACACTACATAGAGGAATTAACAACACATCTCTACACATTCTCTACGATTATAAAAAAATAAAATAAAAAAATATCCGTTTTATGCAATAAACAACCATTTGATATAACAACAAACACATTGTTATTATTTATACATACACATACACACACTCACTCACTAATACGACAACACACAGGTTTAATGTATTTATAGCTTTTTGAATAAGAGAGTGAGAATAAAAAGGGTTTTTTTTTCTGTTTTAAAGCGCATTCAAGTGCATATTTATGGTATTATTAATAATAAAACTTTCCATTCTTTACTTTAAAATACTTTTGAGTGTGTGTATGTGTGAGTATTCACATATGCAGCTAAGTGTAACTGATACTTTTTCTAAAGGGAAAAAGTTTAAATTATGATTAATTTTTTTTTTTTTTTTTTCTGTAAACAAAAAATAAACCTGGGGGATTAAAGAGGGAACAAAATTTTCCAAGATTCAAGCTAAATTTTAATGTTTTTTTTTTAATCTGTAAAGGAAGCTTATGTAAGGACTATAAAGACTATTACATTGGGAGCAAATTTTGAGCTCTTAATATTGCTAGGACTGAATGAAGTTGAGACCATTAAACTCCTGATTTTGAATTGAATTCCATCTTATATAAAGTCATCGACTGAAATAATTTAAAGATTATGTATTGGGATTTTGCCAGCAATTGTCTTTATATAAATATCTGCGTCTGGAACAATATGAAGCCCTACAATTTAAAATAATTTGGATCATAAAAAGCTTTCGATTGTTGCTGTTACAAGATCAACTAAAAGGTAATACTTAAGGATCAATGGTTTACATAATTGTGGACTTCAAAAAAAAAATATATATATATATATTTATTTCAGGATTTCTTTATGATCTACTAGTAAACCCTATATGGAACTATACATCTGTGGACTATTGAGAAAACAACTTAAGAAAATTTTAGTTTTTTTACTCATTAAATTAACATGTTAAAGGCACAAAGTAACACTATACGGTATTTTTTAACGACTTTTAGTTATGGTGATATACTTGACAAACAATAAAAATTTCTTAGATATTGTTGACTTTTTAAACAGTTAAATTGAGATAAATTGTTTTTTCAAAAATCTACAGATACAGACCAACGACTTTAAATAATTTTGAACTAAGTGACCTATCACTAAAGATAATTTAATTATGAACCACTACAATTAATGCCAATTTATTATCAACAAATTTAAGTCAAATTGAAACCATTGATTGATGTTAATTCAGTACTTTCCAAGTACGTGCAATTAAAGTTATTTTGCAATATTTTTATTTGAATTATTACTACTGAAGTACCTTTAATTGAGGCTAATTTTGGACTTTAAACAGACAAACAATTTACAACGATTATGGCATTTGTTACAGCTAATATGAAAACACTTTTAAAAATAATTTTAACTAGTAGTAATGTAGAGCGTAGACTGAGATTTCTCGGTCTACAACTCTGTGACGATCTAGACTGTCTTAACGACATGCCACTAACAAACCTGATAAAGTTTGTTAGAAGTATGGGCTGGTTTCAGTATGATCCAATCGTATAGTATATCGTTGATATTAGGTGAGGAAATATGAAATTCTTCAAACTCGTTTACTTTTGTAGTTAAAAAAAATTTTGAAAATATTTTAATGACACATCAACACTATTTAATACTAATATTCTTTGGCTCTTGTGGAACACATATCAATGTTGCGAGTGTGCCCCGCGAAAAAGGCATCCCTTGTAGCCATTCACATTTTTTCTCTCCAAGTTTGGGTATCTCCGCATTTCCATTCAGGGACATTAACGAAATATATGTCAAATGATGCATAATTTCAGAAGCTATCAGGCTCCATTTTGAATTTTGCAATACCCGACATTTAAAACTCTTAGTAAAAAAAACTACAAAATTTTACGACTTTTGCACAACACAATTTGACACTAGTTAATGCCGCGATAATTAAATCCATGCTGGTCTTTTTCTACAAATGTTTATAGCCTACATTAGAAGAATTGGACACTTATGCTAATATTCGCGTTTACAGCAATAAAAAGAAAGAAAGAAAAAAAAACTTGCTAGATTCAAACCGTTTCAGGTCTTGAATTTTTATTATACTACACCACCAAGTGTTGTTAACATAATGGCATCAAAAGTTCTTTAAAAATATCTGAACTGAGGTTAAAAGTTGGTTTCATAAAGGTAAAAGTAAAATGAGAGTTGCCCACATACTCTATATCATTTCTCTTTCTAGGGTATCACAATGGGCCTTGTGGTCTTCGAGGGCACTCGATATGGTGAGCTAGACTTTAAATATAACATAACCTAGATAATTTTAAACTAATTTAAGTTTTAAATCCTTTAAAAGTGTAACATATTTGGGACTTTATAGAGACCAATGATGGGTTTAATTTTCTATTTTTTGACGACCTACTATTTATAATATTTTGTGAGATGGAAGACACCCTTAATAAAAAAAAACCATATTGGGAATTTTGAAATACTTACAAATGAAATTCATTTAAAACTATTTTAAGACCTTCAATTCGAGCTAAGAATTTGCAAATTTATATGTAATATGAACTACTGGAAAACTATAAAAGGATCATAAATTACAGCTAATTTTGAGTTATATTAAGTTCTGTAATAGAGGTTAACTATAAGCAATTTTAAGGCCTGTAATTGAAGCAAAATTGGGACTGTAGAAAGTCATATGATTTTAAAGGAATTTAAGACTATTTAAGGAGCTTTAATTTAAGCTACATAAGGATCTGTATTTGTAGCTAATTTTAAACTATATAAACATATACAATCAAGATAAATTTGGTAGCAGATAAATGTGAGCACTTCAAACTAATTAAAAACTACTTAAGGACCTAGACTGTAGCTTATTTGGAGCTTACAAAATTCTAAATTAAAGCGAATTTAGTATTATTTGTTTTAAGTCTTAAGAATAAATCACCTAAAGAACTATATAAAAGTACTATTCCTAACTAATTTAATAAAGACTATTAAGACTATTTAATACAAAAGATTAAGACTATTTAAAAAGCTACGGTTCGGGCTATATTCAGGAAATGCAAATTTAGTACCAGGCAAATATAAGATTTTACAATAAATTAAAAATTATTGAAGAGTTAATCATTAGAGCTTATTAAGAGCTATAAAAAGATCTACAATTGAAGCTAATTTAGTTCTATTTCAAGACCTAAAAATAAATTTTATAAAGAATTATATGAATACAAGCTATTTCAACTTATATTGATGTGAGTTACATAAAAATGAATAAACTAATTCAATACAAACTACTACTAGCAAAATCTTTTTCTTCTTCTTTTCTATAGTTTTTGATTTAATTTTGATTTTCTTAGAAATTCCTTGTAGAAAAAGTTTAACAAAAATCTGCTCCTTAGATTGAACTCTAAGAAAGTTGTTTGCAAAAAAAAAAAAAAAAAGACATGTACATGTTGAACTTTTCATCAAATTTTCCTTTATCAACATTTTTGTAACGTAATGTTTGTGATTTTACTTTTATATATATTTTTTGCAAAAAAATAACAAAAAAAAATCTTTGAAATCTTAATGTATTTGTAGTAAACAAGGAATGTCTTTCTCCCTCCAAGAAAACAAGAAAAAAAATACCTGTCTCTTACAACATAATTTTTTTAAACTTCCCTAGAGGCTTTCATCATAGAAAAATTTAACATTACAACGAAAGTATTACATTAAAAATTTATTTAAAATAACTTTAAGAAAAAAGGAAAACAATAATATTAATCTTAAACTTTAAAACTGCTGTAAAATATTAAAGCTAAGTATAAGAAATAATGTGAATGTTATTAGGATTTAAAGGAAATTAAAACAAAATTTTAAATAATTAAAAAAATATCCTTAAAAGTTGGAAACTATAAGTCTAGTTTTAAGTTAACACGTACTTCAGTTGGAGCTCATTCAATAGCTATTAAACTAAGCTTTCCTTTCTTTTATTAAACACTTAAGTAAGTAGTAGTTTGTTTAGGGAAAATTCTTTTCGTTTACTTACTTTATTTATAGCTTTATAGCAGTTTAAATTTGCTTGTTTTTCTGTTCCGTTTGTTACTTTAATATTGGCAAATAAATGTGTTATTTTTCTCTCATCCTTATCTTCAAAAATAACAAATTTATTATTATCTATGAGCAAAAAAAGAAGAAAACTTGGAAAGAAATCCAGATGAGATTATGGGGGTTGTTTGTATGAACTTCAAAAGAAGAAAAAAATAATAATAGCAAGTTGAAATAAAGGAGGGTTACTAAACGCCCCTTTTAAATACAAATCGATATTTATTCTATACAAAATCATTAAAGCGTTAATATTTCAATAATAAAAATAACAATAATAATAGCAACATGTACAAAGAACAACAACAAAAAACCATCATCAATAGCTCAAACATTAGTGATGAAATATAGGAAATGTCGATGAGGATAATGATAATGGCAATGATGATGATGTTAGTGTTGAAATTTATATTATTATTGAAAAATTTTGGCCATTTCTTTATGCCCTAATAAACAAATTATTAATAACCAATAATTTGTAATAAAAGCAAAAAAGGAGGAAATTTCACTTACTACATAAATATGTTCAGCTATCTTTTGTTCACTTTATAATAATATTTTAAAAATAATTTTATAGCAAACGAGTTATTTTCACACCTTTAACGATAAAGCCATTTTCATATATTTAGCATTAAAATTCTTGAAAGTGTGTGTGTGTGCTTTTTATGTTATTTACTCTGTCTGGTTTGTTAGGAAAATTTATAAAGAAAAATTTTACCAAAGGTGGTATTTATAAAGGAGTTTCTTTTTGTTTTAGCTAGAAAAAAGTCTGATGTCTGTACGTGAGACTAAATAAAATTACCCTACAGGTCAACTGAAGGCAGTGAATTTTTTGTTATTAATATGTTACAATTAAAGATTATTTCAGGTCAAATAAAGACCAAAGATTAAAATCTATTTAAGATAAATAACAAATATTTTTAAATAAATAATATACCAAAATCTTACATTTAATTTATTAAATTAAATAAACGCTCCCAAAAATTCAGACTGGCTATAGTCTAGATTACTACGTGACAGTAAAATAGCCTTGAATTACCATACATTAAAAAATGTATTGAATTTCAAAATAGGCTTGAAATTAAATCTTTAAGTAACCCTCTATTAAAAATAAACTTACTAACGCTTTTTACTTTCCTGCCGCTCGACTGTAGGGTACTAGTTACCCCCTTTGAAAAGGAATCAAATTTGTTTCTTTTACAAAATATTGCTAAATGCTTTGTAACGTTAAAAGTGAAAAAAAAAAAAAAAAATACGTCGCGTATTATTTAAAATGTGGCGCCAATTTGATAAAAAAAAAATTGTTTTCTTTTACATTCCATATCTTTTTGAAGTTGTGGGGTTTTTTATTCTTTCTATAATATTATTTTGTCGGTTTTGGTTCTTTTTTGTTTTCAACGTTGGCGGTGGCTTTTTATTTTAAAAAGGCAGCATTGTGTTTTGTTATTGTTTTTGATTGTTTTTAGACAGAATTTTTCGTTTTTTGTTTAATATTGGCTTTAGAAGTTTTGAGTTTTAGAAATGTTGAGGGTAACTACTTTAAAAGAAAGTGAAGCAATGTTAAAGATGACAAGAAAAAATAAACATAAATATAAATGTTATTGAAACAAAAAAATTTATACTTATGGAAACCTTGTAATAAAGTTTAGCTTTAAGATATAGAAAAAAATGTTTTATTTCGTAAAATTTAATATAAGTATTTTAAATATGGAAATTAAGATAAACATTTTTAAACAACTTTTTTTTTTTTTTTTTTTTTTTTTTTGTTATCAACATTAATAAATTTAATTATAAAAATTTTGCAAGACATATTTATATTTTTATACCCACCATCAAAAAAATGGGGGTATATTGATTATGTCATTCCGTGTGTAACATGTCGAAGAAATCATTTAAGACCCCATAAAGTATATATTTTCTGGGTCCTGGTGTGATTCTGAGTCGATCTAGCTATGTCCGTCCGTCTGTTGAAAGCAGGATAGTGCTCGAACGGGACAAGCTAGGGATACGAAATTTGGCTCAAATATTTATCTTATATAAGGTTTGTTTGGGATTTAAAATGGGCAAAATCGGTTATGGGCTAAATACTATAAACACAGGGTGTCCGTTTTAGCTTTATCTGCTGATATCTCTTTAACAAAAGCATGTACGACAACAAAATTTTGTACAAATAGTCAATATAAACTTGGAAACCAAAAATTGGCGTGGTCCGCCCACTTTACCGCCGAACTTCCATATAACGTAAAATTTGAAAAAGTTGATGGTGGGTATATAGATTCGGCCAGGCCGAATATAACATTCACGCTTGCTTCAAATTAAATTAACTTTTATTTGAACTTAAATAAAAAATAATAACAATATTGATTAGGGCAATTAATATAATAAAAAGTTCTAATAAAAGTATTTATAAACATTTTGTAAACTATGAAAATTGTTTTTTTAAATTAAAGGCACAAACATGGTTTTTATACAAAGACAAACATTTTATGTTACCACTTACAAATATAAGCAAATATTCTAATATTTTAAATAGTATTACAGCTATATTTAAACTGTTATACTCTGAAAAATGAGAAATGTTATAAATTATTTTAATATAACTTAGTTATATCAAAAATTGTAAGTAAGTACTTGTTCATATTTAATAATAATTTGAAAAATTTCATATTTTTAGTGTATAACAGTTTAAATGTAATAAATATTGTAGTTTTATACCAACTCTGAAAAATGTAAAATGTTGCAATTTTTGGTTATTTTGAAAATTTAGCAGATAAATTAAAAAAATTTTGTGTAAGACACTTTCGAGATAACTGTTATACTAATAAAAATAATAGTTTTCCATTTAATTTATAACAATATAGAGTTAATTTTTCCATTTTAGGAGATATTTTATACATTTTATGAGTATAACAGTTTTTTATACTATTTTTTTATTTTCGCGCTTTATAACAATTATGATGGTATAATAAAAATTTTGTAATGTATAACACTTTTAGTATAACAATCATACTTTATAAAATGGTTAACTTTTTTTATTATTTATATGAAGTACAAAGTTTAAATCTTTGCTGATCTAATAATTGTTAGAAAGTAAAAAAAGTTAACAAATTTTTTAGTTAAGAAAAACTGTTATACACATAAAAATTTAAAAATGAAAGGAAAAAATAATTTTTTAAGTGTATAACAATGTTAGGCTTAAAAAATGTATAACACTTTATGAACTATTTTTCGATTTTATGTTGTACAACAGTTTGTTTATAGCTGCTATATTTTGTATATTATATAAATTGCTGCTTTATAACGATGATTTATATATAATCAAAATTTGTAATGCATATTTGTTTTAGTATAACTGTTATACTTTATAAAATGGTTGACTTTTTTATTATTTATGTAATATACATAAATTTTAAAAATATTTATAAATGTTTAAGTATATAATAGTTTTTTATAACTGTTATACTCAAAGATTTTTTTGAATTTACTATATATTATTTTTCGATATTACAACGTATAACAGTTTGTTTAAACCTGATATACATATTTGGTATATTATACAATGTTTAATAGGTAATACTTTTAGCAAAACTGTTATATTTTATAAAACTCGTAACTTTTTTAAGATTTATATGTACAACAATTTTTGTATAACTGTTATACTTTTTAAAATGCTTAACTTTTTTAATATTTATGTGGTACACAAAAATTTAAAAATTATTTAAATTTTTTTTAATGTACAACAGTTTTTTATAACTTTTATACTTAAAAAATTTAATTTAATAAAAATTAACAAATTTTATAACATTATTATTTTTTAATTTTACACTGTATAGCAGTTTCTTTATAGCTGTTATATTGTAGAAAATTCTTAAATTTTGCAAAAATATTGAAATTTATATTAAATATTTTATAATTAATATTTTTTACCTTGTGGTGTATGACAGTTTCATATAATAACTGTTATATTAAATAAAATTTTTAAAACCAACATAAAGCACAAGATATACAACAATTAAGAATTTTATTTACATTTGTTTTTATAACTGTTATACTATAAGTTTTATTTCAATTAAATATATTCCTTTAATGTTATATGTATAACAAATCAGATTGATCAATTTTATAGTATTTATCGTTATACTTCCAACTGTTATATTGCAATTAATGGATTATTTTTTTTTTTATATAGTTTATTGCTGTATATCAATTTATATATTATTTGAAAATTTTGAAGCATATAACATTTTGTTACTAACTGTTATATTGAAATAAATATATTAAAATTTATTAATTGATGTATAACAGTTTTAAGTAACCATGAATTCTTTCAACGAATTGTAGTGAGTTATCCAGAGTTTTTTATTTATTTTTCAGTCATTATTAAATTGTTATAAACGCAAAAAAAAATATTTAATTCGCACGCTGCAGTAAGAACTTGTTTAAGTAATCATCTCCCCGCCTTTTTATTTTGAAAAATTATATGGTGATACCATCCATACCCGAACAATTTTGAATGCAACTTTTATTTCCAAAAAAGTTTTTAATTATTATTTATCAATATTTTTGCTGTATTTCTTTTAATTTTGTACAGAAATATTTTATAAAGATCCTTTTTGTCGTTACTTTTGAAATGTGTTACATAACTGTTATACTACGCGTTTAATTTTACAATTTTTTTAAACTGTTAAATTAAAGAAAATCATGAAATTTAAATGTATAGTTCGCATACTTTAAAAAAAAAATTATGATTTTTTTATTTAATTTAATTGCTCTCAGTTGTTATTTACACTTAAGATATAAACTGTTATACGATAAAATATTCTAAAATTTTTTAGCAAAAATCTTAAATTAATGACTTCAGCTTAGCGTTATTTCATATTGATATAGAGTCTTATATGTATTTTATGGGAATATTTGTACACTTAGTACTTAAACGTTTGTTTTAAAATTCTTCTTAATCCTTAAATCTTTCTTAAATTCTTAACAAATTTACTTAATAAAGACCCTCTGGTTTAAAATAATTGTATCACTTATTTTATTTTTCCTTAAAAAACATTATTTTTCTTAAAAACAAAAAAAAAATTGAATAAAAAATATTGTAATAAAAAAGTTTTCAACTAAAAAAGAAAATACTGAACGTCCTCTTCACTAGATCTACTTTTTCTTCAAGAATTTATATTCTTTGCGAAAAAGAAAACATAAGTGTGCACATATATTTCACAAACATTTTGTTTATCAACTACTTAAATAGACTATAATACTTACAAATACAAAAACATACATATGCTTTTAATATACATAACAATGACACACTACAACAACAACAACAATTTTATTCACTGAAGCGTGTCAATGTCCTTTTCCTTGATAAAAACGCCTCTAATGGAGGACAGTAATAAACAACACTTAACCAAAAGTAAAAAAAAAAAAAAAAAAAACTATACAACTCCACAATAACAATATAAGCAGCAAGAAGGATAATAAAGAAAAGTTGATGAAAAAAAAAAAATAATAATAAAACCAAAACTTTTCTTTTTCTGATGTTTGAAGGGGTATAAGAAGAGTAGGACATTATTTTATTGTCGCGTTAACCGACCGCAACGTAGTAAAAATTTGTAAAATGAACAGAGTAACAGTAGCTGAGGAAAGAAAAACTTTTATGCGCCTTTAAACCACTTGCTGTAGTTAAAACCTTTGCTGCTTGTCTTACCCACAACCAACAACATTTTGCAAGTGTTACAACAGGCAACATTTTATTAATTTTTTTTGTTGCTGGCTAAATGTTGTCCTTTTTAAAAAAAGAAAACAGAGAGAGAGAGAGGGAGAGAAGAAAGACATAAAAAGAAGTGTTAAGATTTATTAAGGTTTTTTCAGATTGTTTATAGTTTTTGTTGATTTTTTTTTACTTTCTGTTGTATTACTGCAGCTACAAACTTTTAGTTAAGAGCTGAAAAAAATCTTAAGTTTTAATAAATTTATAATTTGTTAAAAAAAAAAAAAAAAATATTTTTTGCAGGATTTTATAGCTTAAGTTATATAGTTGAGGGTTGTAAAAACAGAAACCTCTTGTTTTCATTTTAACTTGTATAAAATGATAGATGAAGAAAAAGTATGTCAAAGAATCTTGTGACATTTTTGGAAGATTTTATAAAAGTTTTCTTTGAAGTTTGTAAACTTATAAAATAACTTTATTAAATGGGCGTGGTTAAAAATAATTTAATATTAAATTAAAAAAAAGAATATTTACACACAGAAAAAAAATGGTGGCATATGGTACATAATTTTTAAATTAAAACAATTATTCTTTAATATTCAGGTCAGCATATTATGATTATAGATTCAGCATATTATGATTACATATTTTAAATACATGACTAATTGCAATCATAAAATGATTGCAGCAAGCAAGTATATGTTTATCACAATTATTATGTTTTGATAACTTTTATCTAACAGCTACATAAATAAAATTCAATGAAGCCACTTCAGCACTCATTCACCTTTGGTTTCATGGGTACATATAAGTTGCTATTCAGTTTATAACTTCAACAATTTTTAATTGAGACTTCAAAGGTATATATGCTAGTTTCTTAGGGAAAAGGGTTAAAATGACGATGTCCGTCCCTCTGTCCATTCGTCCCCCAGTTAGGTGTAATCTCCAAAAATTGCGCCCAATTCGAGGAAGGTTTATAACGCTTTGCTTATATTTATTACAATAATTAGCTGAGTACATAAAAAAAAAAAAAATATATTTTTTTTATTTAAAAATTTTCCTTTTAGCTTAAACTTCTGTCCGTCAGGCTGTCCGTGCTTCAACAACCATAATTTATGCTGAACTTCAGGTCGCAGATTTAAAGATAAAATGTTGAGTATATATAATTTGCTAAGCATTTTTTCTCTATCCAGAGCGTTCATTTCATCCTAAAATCCTAACGGAGCAGGATTTAAAATTTCTATCATGGAGCGGAAATAAGCGGATTTATGAGTAATTTTTTAAGCATTTTTTTCTCTTTCCAGAGCTTTCTGAAGCTCGTAGTAGAAAATTAAAATTCGGCTTACTTATAAAACTATTGAACCTACAAATCCTAATCGAGTAAAATTTTTAAATTTTTATCAGGGAGCGGATAATTGAATTTATATGTATTTTTCTAAGAACTTTTTCTCTTTCCAGAGCTTTCTGAAGCTCCCAGACGCGGTAAAAAAATAGAAAAAGCCAGAATTTTCTATTAGGGAGCGGAGGTAGGTGTTTTTTTTTTTTTTTTTCTTCTTTTTTGGAGGTCGTTTTAGGTTTAAAGAAAATTTGATTTGCTCTCCAAATAATATAAAAAACGTATTTTATACATAGGTCAGGGAGGGCATTTAAGTCTTTGTTTAAGTTTACTAATTTATTACTTTAATCACAATTATCCTATGAGATTCTAACAGTTTCTAATCTTTAACTTCGATTAGGGAAAAGAAAAGCGGCAAAATATATATTTCTAAATAACTATTGTAAAAAGTACTTATTTAAAAAAAAAAAAAATATATATATATAAATATAGTTCGGGAATCGATATAAACTCGGAAACAAAAAATGGGTGTGGTCCGCCTACTTTACCGCCCACCGCCCATATAAGGTGAAAATCAACGAAATCGTGTTCAAATAGTTCAAGGACCAATGTAAACTCTGAAACAAAAAAATGGGCGTGGTCCGCCCACTTTACTGCCCACTTTACCGCCCCCTCCCATATAACGTAAAATTTGAAAAAGTTGATGGTGGGTATATAGATTCGGCCGGGCCGAATATAACATTCGCGCTTGTTTTAATTTATCTAAATTTTAAATTTTTCTCAATTTTACCCCTCTGTGCGTCCGTATGTCGGTTGATATAGTGTCTATGAAAACACATGATAACTTAGAGACATAATATATAAATCAAAATATAGACAAAGCTTTCGAGAATATCCTACGTAAAATCGGCAACATCGAATCATAAATAAAAAAGTTATCGCCAAAAATATAAAAATTTTTCTCCGATTTTTAAGCTTCTTAACTATGGACTCCGTTTGTTCGATTAAATAGATCAGGCGTATAAAAGATTCGTTAAATCTCTAAATATAAGTTATACTTAACTTTTAATAAATTTGGGTTTTTTTTAGTGTTACAGCTGCTTCTGTAAAGCTTTTTTGTTTTTAGTTTTTATTTTTATAATATTTTTTATTATTTTTTTTTTTTTTTTTCTCAAAACAAATTGCGGTTATTTTGTGGGGTTTATGCAATATAAACTTTTAACCATTACTTTTGATATGTTGACTAGTTTTATGTTATTGCTGCTGCTAATGCTACCAGCAGCTAGACTGATGTATTAGTTAAAAACGAAGAAACTCTTATACTTTCCTATATATCTTAAATCTTAAAATGTAATAAAAACCTTAAAGAAAACCCAAAAGTAAAACATAAAGAAAAATAAACTTTAGGAAAATAACCATAACAAAAGTTTAAAATCTTTTTTCTCTACAGCAACCATTTGAAAATCCTAAGAAAACTTGCTGGTAAATACGAATATGTTTGCCAAAGCTGAAATAAAATGAAAAGTGCAATTTGTACGTGACATTATTAAAAATTGTAGAAAATGTAATTCTTCTTTTCTTATTTCCTAAACCTTGTTAGAATTTCTAAAGAAAACTAAATAAAGTTCTAAAATATATTTTTTATAGCCAAGCAAAAGTAACAGCTATAACATCAGCAGTAATAATAGCTCATAACTTATTTATGTGTAGCCCAGTTAATAGCAACTAATTTGTTACGAATAAAACTACTTTCATGGAAAAATAAAAGAAAACGAAAACTTCCCTAATAAGCTGTCATTTGATGATAGACTTATACCAAGATCCTTATACATAACATCCTTTTTAATAAGGACAATTCTAAATTTCTTCCTAGTTTTTCTTAAAGCAACAGTTTTCTATTTAGCCTTTGAAGCTTTTGTTGATGAAGGAAACAGAAAAAACATGAAATAGAAAAGAAAACTTTGTTAGACAAATTAAAGAAGTTGGTTGGTTGTTTGTATAGTGGAGGGTGGTTTATACCATCATTTCTTGTACTCGTTGTTCGCCTTAAGTCCCTGTGGCCTTTAATATCGATTTTATCATTATATTGATAAAGTTTTTGCTTGTGTTGTTTTTTGTTTGTTTTTATACTTTAAGCTGCTATTTAGCTGGAAATTCTTTTTGCTATCATAACAGTTGGTAGAAAAAAGTTTTGCTTATAATTATTTGATAGCTTACAATATGTAATTGAATATTGTAATAGATAATAAGAAGAGTTTAGGTATAAATTTGAATTTAATTTTTCTTGGAAATAATTCTTTAAATTATTAAAAGAAATTTTTTAATGAATTAAAGGGAACACTTTTAAGGGAAATTTTAAAAGGAATTAAATATTTAAAAAGATAAATAAGATTGGTCAATTAAGAAAACATTTAAAATGTCCTTTTAACTACTCTCATTAAATAATCAATTAACTGTTACACACAGGAATAAAAGCACTTTATATTTTTTATTTGTTTAAAGAGCGAAAAATAAATATTTAATATGATAGTCTTAGATCTTGGTTTAAAACTTTTTTCGTACTAAACCAATTTTATTGATTTTTAATACCAATTTTTCTATGTTAACTGTAAACATTGTAGAAGAATTCCATATAATTATAATTACTTCTTTGGATATAAGCATGTTTTCTTTAGATATTGTACTTAACAAGTAGTAAAATGCTACAAATCTCATACCTGAAGTTGTACAAATATAATACTTTTATCTTAGAAAGTAAATTTTTCCTTTTTTTTTTTTTTTGGGTCGGAGAAAAATTTTATAAAATCAAATTACAGATTTTAATCCAATAAAAAAATATAATTAGTGTACATTTTTGGAAGATTTATCTAGAACTTAATTACAGTATGTCAAGAAAATGTTTTTACAATGAACAAAAAATGGTAATTTTAACTTTATTTTGCAATATGATTATGTTTATAAGCTTTAAATTTATGGGACGGATTACATGTTATGTAAAAATAATAATATGTTGAAGTATAATTGAATTCAGTCAGAGTTCGCCGGAAACATTCAAAAGAAAGCATTTAGAAAATAAAAAAGTATGTATTCATACTTTCGTATTTGTTAAATACATATCAATACAAATGTATTTTATTCACAATAGTTGGAAATTAGGTATTTTTATGAAATAAATAAATGAAAGCTCGTTTAATAAAAAGAGGTAATAAATATGAGTTTATGAAGGACAAAAAGTCAAAATTCAACGCAATAAAAAATTTCTCCAAGTACATATGAGCAAAAACTGATAATGCGGAATTGTTTATTTGTAAAAAGTATTGAATATACCAACACTGAGTCTATAATATATAATGAACTAAATGTCGCACTAATGGTGGAATAAATAAAATTCCAATTGACTATGACATTCATTAATAAATTTGTTTGATGAAAAAGGTTCCACAAGCAGTTATACATACCAACTGTTACCATATTAAATTTAAAATTCCGAAATTTTGTGATTTTCTTTAACAGTTTTATAAATGTAAAAGACTTTCTTGACACTATAATTTTTGTGTTTTTTAGTTTTTACACTATTTTTAATAGTTTAAATGATTAAATATTATGTTTCTTTGAGTTATATATTAATTAAATGTTGAAAAAGTTTACTGTAAATTAAATTCATTTTTGGTTTTGGATTTTTTTCTTTTTGGCGATTTTAATATTTTTTACTTTGGCAATATATGTATATTAATTTTGTTTTTTGTGGACTTTTTTTATTTAGGGGATTTTTTATTCTTCGTTTTAGCGATACTTTTAGTTTTGGCGATTTTACGTTTTTTCCATTAGGCGAATTTTCTTTTTTGACATTTTTTTATTTTTTTAATTTTTTGCAATTTGGAGATTTTTTTCTTTTTGGCGTTTTTTTTTTTTAATTTTGGCGATTTTTGCACATTAGAATTTTTGTTTACTTTGGCAATATTTTTTCATTTTGCTGATTTTATTTTGGAAAATTTTTTATATTTGTGTTTCTTTGTCGACTTTTTTATTTAAGGGATTTCTTATTATGTCATTTTAGCGATTTTTTTAGTTTTGACGACTGTTTTGTTTTATTTTTTCGTTTCTTGTGACTTCAATTTTTTAACAACTATTTTATTTTTTATAATTTTTGTGATTTGGTGATTTTTTGGCGTTTTTCTTTAATTTCTGCAGTTTTTTTTTTATTTTTGGCGATTTTTGCTTTTTTTACTTTGGAAATATCTTTATATTTCGTTGATTTTTTACATTTTGCGATTTTTAATATTTGCATTTTTTGTTGAGTTTTTTATTTATATTTCTATTTTGTCGTCTCAGCGGTACCTTTAATTTTGGCAAATTTTCTTATATTTTATTATTATTTTTTGTCGAGTTTTGTGTTTTATTTATTTCTTTTGATTTTGTGGCTACTTTATTTAAGTGTTTGCAAATTTCTTAATTTTGCCGATTTTTTTTTTTTTTTTTTTTTTTGTATTCTTTTTCATTTGGTCGAATTCATTTTTTTTGAGACTCTTTTTTATTTTGACGATTTGTAGTTTAAATTACTATCAATAAAAATCAGAAAATAACTTTTATGTGCGAAAAATTAAAAATCAAATATTTTTGTAGTTTTTCTTCATTTCGGCGGTTTTTCCTTTTTTTATTTATTTAAGGGATTTCTTGTTTTGTCATTTTAGCAATTTTTTTTAGTTTTGACGACTTTCTGTTTTGGCGATTTTTTATTAGTTTTTTGGTTTTGTCGACTTTTCTTATATTTCTGTCGAGTTTTTCGTTTTATAAAATTTTATTTTTTATTTTTATTTTTGCTTTTATTGCGTTTGTCAATTCTTTTTCATTTTGACGATTTTTTTATTGTAGATTTATTTATGTTTTATACTTACTACTATCACAAAAAATCAAAAAATAACTTTTATTAATGTTATTTTTCTAAAAATAAAAAATAAAAAAGTGTAAATATACGATAAAAATGAGACAGAATTGACCGTTGGACAGTTTTTTTTCTATTCCTATTCATATAATTTCTCTTCAATCTCTTATTAAAACTAAGATTAACATAAATTTGTTGCCGAATTTTAGTTTATTTTCAAGTATTAAAAAAGGGATTTAGGACTTCCTGCCTCTAAAATTTAGTAATTCTCAAAACAATAACAAAAAACTTTTGTTTTCTTAACTCATTTCAAATTGAGGCTTATTTATGCCAAAGTTTTTAACAAAAACTCTTTTTTAAAACCTAGAAAATTTAGTTGTTGTAATATTTTGCCAATAATTTTATGCTTTACCAAGTTATTACCACTTTTTTCTAAATAAACAACACTAAACAATAGTACCACAACAACAAAAACACTAAACAACGAAATTAAGTTGTGCTATTTTTTTTTTTTTTGTTTCTTATACACCAAACAATAAGCGGTTGTTGTTTATATTCTTTATTGTTAATATTTTTTTTTTTTTTTTTTTTTTTTTTTTTTGAGGTTAGTTTAAAAGTGCATAAAAAAGCCCCACAGTTCTGAAGACTGTTCTAGATATAGAGAATTTTTTTAACTTTAAAAATTGTTAAAAAATTATTTAAGCATATGTGAAAAATAAATGTATTATCGATATATAATAAAAAGAGACACAACTAACTAGTTGATCTAAAACTATAAACTAACTACCCTCTACATTACTTAACGACAGTAAAGCACTGAATTAATTTTCTGTGATAAAGAAATCTTTAAATGACCTAAAAATACACCAAAAGTATAAAAATATAATTGAAGTGCAAGTTTTACCAAAAACAAAATAATCTCAGAACTTTAGAATCTTGCTCAGTTTTTATTCCCTTTGTCCTCATATCAATATCTTGGCTACAAAAGAAAAACAATTTTAGGCCATCGTTTCTTGTATAAATTTTGTTTATAATGTTTTTCTTCTCCGCTTCTTTTTGTGCAAGAATTATGGTACTAAAGTTTTGCTAAACATCTATGTTATTTTAACTTAAAGTCATTTATATATTTTTTTAACACCCCTCTAACTTTAGTTTTCTTTTTTTAAGTCCCCGTTGTTTACAAAATCCTTTAAAGTTGTAAATAAAATTCTTTTAAGAAAAGTTTTTTTCTGCTGGTTTGTATTGTATTTTATTTGCTTGTGAAGTTTTGTGCTACGCTTTGTTTTCGATATTCATTCATTTATTAGTTACGCTATTTTAAATATTTTGGTCTTGGGATTTATAAAGAACAAAAATATATTTGGAGAATTTTTTTTATGGTTACTTAAAAAAAAGAACAAAGTAACACAAACTTCTTCATACAGAAATATTATTAAACCATAATTAGTTTCTGATTAAGAGAAAAATGAGACTTTATTATTGAACCTCAAGGTATACTTTTAAAGGCCTCTTGTAAAAGCTAAGTGTAGACTTTATAAATATCTATGATTGGAGCTTATTTGGTCATATTAAAAAGACCTAATATTAAAGCTCGTTATAAACTACAATTAAATACCGTTTGGTAATACTAAAATCGTAATTGGATCTTTATGAATTGTGTTAATTTTAGTTTGTAAAGTAATTTGCAATTCAAGTTAATCTAACACTAAACAAAACTACATTTAAAGCAGATTTAAGAATTTGTACGAAAAACTATATTCCATACTGTTTCTACATTTTACTACAAATATAGTTTTTACATATTTTGCTAAATTTTTGGAGAATGTGGTCTTCCGGTTTCTTGCTATAAAGGATATATTTTGTTGTATTGTTGTTTTTTTAATGATGCACCATTTTTGTGGTTGAATATTATCACATATACAAAAAAACTCACATAAACACTCACCCTGAATATGTATGTAATTCACACAAACACACCCCGATATTAGAGTGTAAATATGAATGTAAATGATTGCTATGTTAAGATTGTGTTAATTTAGCTGTTTTTGCCTTTTGTGTGTGTTCTTTTTTTTTTCCGGCACGAATATACTTTCCTGGTTTTGGTATTCATGCCATAAATGTTATTTGTTGTTGTTTTTGTTGTGGTTATTTAGTAAGTGAGCCAAGAGATATTTTAATAAGTGGAACAGATTTAAAATATTTTTTTTTTTTCTCCAATAAAAAATTTTACGAGTTGCTTTTGTTCAAAATGAATTGTGTTCTTGGTGGGTGGGGAAAAGAATTTGGCTTTTTTATATAATCTTCCATAAAAATAAAAGTCTCTTAGTAAATGATGCACTAAATTTAAAATGAAACTTGAGTACTTGGATATTTTTTAGAAATTTAAAAGCATAACATTTCTATTAAAGAAATGTTAAATTTAAAAATGCATAAAAAAGTCATTTGTTAATGTCAAAGGAAAAATAGGTGGAGGGTAGAGAAATGTAAAACACTTAAAAAGAAATATGAAAAATGAGGTGAATAGAAAGTAAAAGTTGAAAAATAGAAATTGAAAAGTAAAGAAAAAAAATAAACGAAATGGAAATAATTTTTCAAATCATTTTTTAGAAATGCATGTTCAGACTAGTCAAGAATTTACCATGTATATGAAATATTTACTAACTTCTCCATTTTAAAATTAAAATATTTTTTACTTATCATTAAATATAGTTGAAATTTTACCAAATTTTGTTTGACGCTGTTTTCTCAAAATCAAACAAAGCAAAACAATTTCTTTAAAACTAGTGGTCACGAAAATTTAATAATAAATTTCACAAATGTAAACATGGTTTAACAAATATATGGCACTAAATTTTTGAAAAAGAAAGAGTCTAATATTTTAAAAATCATTGTATCGAATAAATAATGTAATTTTTTTAAATTTTGAAAATTTTATAAATATTTTACTTCAACTTTAATCTACTTAATTATAACAAAATTTATCTTTTAAACCTCTTAACAAAAGAGCAAAATAACAAAATGAATTATTCATTTAAAATATTCTTAATATAAAACTTGCTTGTCATTATTTTCTTTTCTTTTCTTTTGAATTAATAACTATAGACTTTTAAACATACTTTTTCAATTTAAAATAGTTTTGTTCCTATTAGATAGTTTTATGAAATAGTTTTTTTTTTTTTTTTTCACATAAATAATCTTATGGTGAATCTATTTTGAATATTGTAGTCCCATTTTAAATTTCATTAATTTTTATTTCATGATTTTATTGTTTGTTTAGCTATGTAGTCTAGGAAAATGTTTTTTATTTAAATTAAGACAACATTGAAAAGCTTTTAAATTGTTTTTTCATATTCAAAAGTATCACTTAATAGCAAAAATACAAATAAAATATTAAATAATAATTAAAATTTTCAGACCTTTAACAATATGTCATTTCGTATGACACTGGTATTAAATAAATGACAAGCAGATGGTGTTCAAAAAGTACAGAGACACTTGGGAATTCAGGAAGAATAACAAAAAAAGGAAAAGAAATATTGTTATTAAAAGATTAGGATATATTATTAAAATAGAAAATAAATTTAGTTAAATTTAAAATTTAAAACAAATTGTTTCGTCTTTAAAACGTACAAGAAAATTTTACTGATAATAACTCTATTTCCCAGAAAAAAAAGAATATCCAAAGAAGTCAATAAGATCCTGAGCTTGTGATCCAGAAATAATTTAACATAGGCTTGTCAATGGTGGATGATCTCTTTTTTGAAGCCTATTCACTTGGTAGAAAGTCATGTTCCCAATGTATTTTATGATGCTTTTTTAATCTGTGCAAGAAATGTAATTTAAAATGCATCTATGGAGTTATTTCCTTCGAATAGAAACAAATATCGTTTTTAAAGTAATTTTTATTGATAATGGACATCATTTCGTTATGGTCAACAAGATAAATATTTGCGATAACAGATATAGGTTTTGCAACAGTAAACTTTATTTGAAACGATTTTAAATAACACCTGCTGCTGCTGTTTAATTTTTTAAGAAGAACAAAACGTACACTATTTGATTCTTTGAAAATAATGAAAAAGTACTTCCTCAAAAATTATTTCCATTTATTTTTGCTGGGAGTTGTAGTGAAGTCTCATCTTTTCTAAAATGAAAGATATTTATTTTGATAAAAAAAATCACAAAACGAAATGGTGAAAACTCAGTTTCTTAATCAAATTTTTAAGAGATCTGGCTGAAAACAGATTTTGTAACAAGAAAAAAAATTGAATCTTGATGAAACAAGATTGATTTTTTTTTAGTTTTTAGTTCAAAACTTAATATTTTAATTAAAATAATAGAAATAAACTTTTTTCAAAAAAATTATATTTTGTTGAAAAATCCATGTTTGCATAAAAAATAGCATGAAAAATATATTTTAAATATCAAAAAATTAACACCTATTTTTGAATAAAATCTCATATTTCAGATTTTTATGAAAAATTTATATTTTGGTAAAAATCAATTTCTTTTTTATCAATTTACCTTTTGCTTTAAAAAAAAAAAAAAAAAGGAAAAAAATATTTTGTGAAAAATTAATTTTTTGTGAATAAATCGACTTTTGCAATGGATATTTAAAAAAAAAAATTGATAAAAATCAATATCTTAATAACAAATTATGCAAATATTAAAAAGACAATATTTTAGTGAAAATAATCATATTCTGATAAAAATAAACTTCATGGGAAATCACGATTTCTTGGTAAAAATGTTATTTTATAAATAATTTATTTTTATGGCGATTTTTTGAAAAATCTTTTTGACAAAAAAAAGGATACCATCATAAAAAAATATATTTTCTATACAAAAAAATTGTCATACATTTTGACACAGAATCTTTTTCTGAGTTGATTTAATAGTGTCCGTCCGGCTGTCTATCCATATGAATCTTGTGAAAAAGATACAAGTCATAATTTTTAAGAAATTTTAAAGAAATAACTTAAGATCGGTTCAATATTTTAACAAATGTACTCAAAGTATATTATTTTAACTCTTTTTAACATCTTAAATATGTTGGCATTTTTATAAAAAATTTTGCAAATAAGTTTTAGGTTTTTATAATGAAAAAACTTCAATTTTATAAAAATCCATTTTTAATGTGATTTTTGGAATATTATAATTTTAGTTAAAAATCGATACTTCGACAAAAAGTTAATATTTGTAAGAATTAAAATTCTGCATAAAAAAAATTACTGGACAATTCAATACACAATTATTTTCTCAAACGACTTAACAATGTCTGTCCGGCTGTCCATCATTATAAACCTTGTGAAAAAAGTTCAAGTCATAATTTTTAAGTTATTAAAAAGAAATTAGTCACAATTTATTAATTATTTAATCTAGCCTCAAATATTCTCATGGAGTATTATTTTAAAGCTCTTTAATGTTCTAAATATGTCACTATATTTTTAAAAATTTTTTGCCAATAAAATTGTAGCTAAAAAAAGTTAATTTTAAAAAAATAAATTTTTAAGGTAATTTTTGAAAAACCATATTTTTTTGGAAAAAATGTATACTTTGGCAAAGAATTATTATTAACAAAAATTACAATTTTGCATAGAAAAAATTGTAGGACAGCTCGATATATAATTATTTTCTCAAACTAATTAATAATGTTCGTCCGTCTGTCTATCCATATAAACTTTGTGAAAAAACTTCAAGCCATAATTTTTAAAATATTTAAAAAAAATAGTCATGATTTATTAATTATTTTATCCAACCACAAATGTGGTCATGGAGTATTATTTAAAAAATTAGAAATGACTTAATAATATCACATTTTATATAAAATTTAACATAAATAAGTTTTGTGTAAGAAAATATTAGTCAAATTTTACGATAATAGGTTCATAATTGATCATGGTTCACATATTAGGGCATGTGAATTTAAAAATTCGAAAAGCACTGAATCATTTTAAAGAGCTTTGACCGATTATAATTTTCATACTTGTTTTTTAATTAGTTTCAGCACTTTATAAGTAGATTTTAATGACTTATTTTGCTTAAGAAATCTTCAGAAAAAAAACCATTCTATAAATTTTACCTCTTCTAACTATTGATGAATGGTATAAAAATACCAAGAAATATTCTTATACAAATAGATATTACAGATACTTCCATTTAAATCCTTAAGATCAAATAGAAATTTCATCAAATTAAAACCAGTTCACTTGTTTAAATTTCCCTTGAAATCAAATTTAAGCAACGTCTCTTAAAAAAAGAAAAACGACATCAAACTTCTAATGATAATTTGAAACTTGAAATAAATTTTTGCAATTTAAAAGAATAATATTGACACACATATAGCAAATGTTTATATAAATACACACACACCTACATATATATAAAACACATATGTACCCACATACATCTGCATTCAGCTAAATAAACCCTGCAGTTTTGATGTGGGATTCGCTAACTTTATTTAATTTATGTAATGAAAAATGATAATTAAATTCCTATTTTACTAAATCTAAATAATCTAAAGACAGGTAAATTTTAATTTTTGGAACAGCTGCTTGTGTAAATCATTGTAACAAAAATAACTTACTCTTAGAAATATCCCAAATATGAATTTTGTTTATAGGTTACCTATCAAAACTGTTGGGTTTCTATAAAATAGTATTTTCCCTTGAGTTGAGTACCACACATACCTTTAAAAGACAATAATACGTTTTAGTTTTTGTCAAATGTAATAAAGTACAAAAAAAAAAAAAAAAACTTCTAAAACTCTAGAATTGCTTTTTTAAAGCATCACTATCCTCTATCTCAACCCCTCACCACACTTCACTAACACATACAAATAAATGAAAATGGAACTTTTGTCGTCTGTAAAAGTCAATTGAATTAGTTTCTTCCTTTTTCGTCGTTGCTTGGGAAAAGGTTTATGATACAAAACTTTTGTAATACGTAAAAATTTTAACTTAATTTTATGTGCTTTTATTGGTTTAACATTTTCTTCTAATGATAATAAATTAAAAGCAGTCTTTTTGGCACTTACCTATACATTCACATATTTTAAGTTATAAAGTAGAAAAACGAAATGATTTGAACTACAGCTAATACTATAATATAATAAATTCATATCACGATAAGTTTAATTTCTAATGTCTTTCTCTGCGACCAATTTATTTTGTTTACCTACTTTCTCTACACTTGTTTCATATAAGTATGATTAAAAATATATATGTATGAGTTAAAAAAGTCTGAGGGGGTGACATTTACAACTGAGGGTGTTTAAGTGTGACAATATCTAACAAAACAATATAAATATACACCAACATCAAAACTAATTTGTTGCAAACATTTTTTTTAACACTTCTAAGCAATTAAAGAGAGAAGTTGGTGGTGGTGGTAAAGGAACTAAAATAACCAAGGCAAATAACTTTAACCCGTATCTAATTTTGATAAACACTCCAAATTGCCAACACCAATAAAACTCATATATACAGAGACCTACACACAGCATTTATATTAACAATCACTAGAATACCAACACCACCACAACTATGTACGTACAACCTCTAAAACCAAACAATTGTCAAATTTTCAATCTATTTTTGTAGTGCCTGCCTGCATAGAGGTTTCTTTTTTTTTATTTTTTGGTTGGACATTATTTTATTTGTTTGGTTTTTATTGTCCAATTCAAAATGTTTATTGGCCTACAAAAACCTCAATTGACATCTACATTTGCTAACACAAAAACATACACATCGCAGTGTGAGATAAAAACCAAATTGAAACGAACCCCGCAAAACTCAAATATATTTTTGAAATGGACTAAAAACTACTAACCCAAATTTCTAATATAGAATTCAATATGAATTTTTTTGTTCTCTAAATCCTTTAGAAATTTATGGTCGTTTTTTTTTTTTTTTATTTGTTCTTAATGTTTTTTTCTGCTTCTCTTGTTTTTGGAAAGCATGTGCTTGTATAAAGAATGTTGTACTTGTATTTGTGAATCCTTTAGTTTGTGCATTCAAAATCAAAAAAGAATTTCATTTGTTATATTTGTTTTAGGTTTTTAATGGTTTCTTTTGTTATTTTAAATCGAAAGCTGCTGAGAGAAAATTATAAAAAAACTGATGTTTTAGCAACAAATTTATAGGAATTTAATGATTGTTTTTATGATAAGATTATAATATTTTCAATAAGAAATATAGAGCTCTGAGTACAAGTTTGAACAAGTTTTTACATTAATGGCGATCGTTACACTAAGAAAAATTTAAATATATTTGAAACTATATAAATACTTACATTTGAAGTTTATTTAAAAGCTCATATTGAGCTAAAGTTACAATTTACTTTAAGAAAGTAAAACCCCTTGACTTTACTTAAGACTTTTTAAAGTACTACAAATAAAGCTTATTTATGTTTTAAAATAGATCTATAATTTGAGTTTATTTAAGGCTTTAAAAAGTTTTGTTATTGCCGCATATTCCTGACTAAAATTGAATTTTATTGAAGACTTTAAAAGAACTTATAATAAAATCTTAACTCAGCTTTTTAAAACCTTTAATGGTAATGAATGATAGAAGCTCTTTTGAAGCTTTTCAAAAATATATTTTAAATTTAAAAAATTATATAATTAGAGCTTATTTTTATCTTATTTTTAGTTATTGAAATCTTTAAAAAAGATTCACAATTTGAGCTTATTTAACTGCCTGTTTCATTATGTCGAACGAAAAATTCGTTTCGAATAAATGTAAAGAAAACAAAAACAAAATTTTAGATTTATTTGTTGTTTTCCATACATTTATTCGAAACGAATTTTTTGTTCGACATAGAGAAACAGGCAGTAAAGCTTTAAAAATATCAACGATTTAAGCTTATTTGTGACGTTAAGAAGGCATATATTTGAAGATTATTTGTGACTTTAAAATAATCTTTAATCTATAATAAACTCAGTCTTTTAATGCCTTTCGATTGAAGCTCTTTTATAACTTTCTATATTTGAATGAGACCATAAATAAGCTTATTTTTGTATTTTTGATTTAAGTACTTAAAAATATTTACAATTTGAGTTTTAATAAGGATTGAAAAAGATCTAGGATTCAAGATTGTTTGTGACTTTGAAAAGTCATATGATTAAAAATTATTTAGTAGTTTAAATTAATCTAAAAATGGAGCTTAACTCAGTCTCTAAAAGACTTACGATAGAAGCTTATTTGAAACTTTATCATATAAACTTGTTTGGGATTTTTTTTTTTTTTTTTGTCTCTAAAAAGGCTGACAATTAAAGCCTTTTTACCTACTAGCCTAATGTCTAAAACAGAAACTAATTTAAGGTTTTGCTTCAAACTGCTTTAAGACTTTAAAATATATCATAATTAATGCTTATTTGTAGTTTTTAAAAGCCCTACGATTGAAGCTCATTTGAGACTTCAAAAATACTTAAGTTTAAGTTTATGTTTTAAGCTTTTTGTTTCTTATTTATAATACAAGTTAATTTAATTAATAAAGATTCTTTAAGCCAATTAATTTTAAAATTTATACAAATTTTTGAGCTAAACAAATATTTGCAGTTGTAGTATATTTAAAATCCCACAAGATTCCGGATCTAAAACTTATTTAGAAGTACTTAAAAAAATAAAAATTAAAGCTTTTTTAAGACCACAAAAATATAAATTGTTAAAGCTTTTTTCGCTGTATAAATGTGGAATTGAAGCCTGATCGTTTCACCAGATCTGACAGACGTTGGTGACAAATTTGTTAAATAAATTTGTAAACGGATGGAATATTCTAGATCGCTATAGTAACGAGTCACGTTGACTACGGACGAAATATGGACAAGACAAAGCATAACGAAAGACGAAAATTCTTGATGAAATTTTCAATTTAATAAACGGACTTCTAATAGACGAGAAAAGGACAGCTATAGGATTTACTCGCGAGGAACGTTCTAATACTTTGAAAATAGCTAATAGTGTAGAACGATGAAATAAAAGGGGGTGTTTAGAGATTTAAAGTCAGTTCCAGAATTAAAAAATTGCATCCAGTTTAAGTCATAAAGTTAAGTCATAAAGTTGACCAGCGGCATCTAATATTTTAAAGTGTAAAAAATAATTTTAAGATTAAATTCACAAATTAATATATACACAATTAATTTATTGTTAAAAATAAAATATAATTGTGTTTTAAATTAAAATCATCAAGCTTTAACTTAAGGGATCTATTTCAGGCTAAAAATATTATCCAATTTAAACTCTTAGGAAACTAGATACTTAAAATTTAAGCCTAATTAAACTACAGGAAAAATATTGAGAATTAACGGAGACAACAAAAAGCTTTAAAACTGAAGCTAATTTAAGGTGATATTTCAAAGTGTTTTGAATCTATATTAAAATCTAGCTATAAGGTTCTTTTTAAAAAGCATAAAAGGCTTTAAATTAAAACTTATTTAAAAGACATATAACTAAAGTTTTTTTCACTACATTGAAGCTTAATTGATACCACAAAAACACCTTTAATTGAAGCATATTTCAAATACTTTAAACTTGTTCATGGCTGACTAAAACCCTTCAAAAGAACCTAGTTTGAGATCCTATATAAGATTTCATGATAATCTTAAACTATTTTGACCCAAAGTACTAAAAAAAAAATTAAAAACTAAAATAAAAGCTTTTCGAAAATCTTAAAAAGGCTAAGGGGTAAAAGCTTTTTGAGTACAATTTTAAGATATAAAATTTAAGCTTATTTTCAATTATTTATAAATAGCTTGTAGTTTTTTTAAACTAAATAAATAATGCAATTAAAGCTTTTTTAGGCAGCATACCATTCTAAAATCAATGCTTGTTTTAGTCTAAATATTACCCACGATATATAAAAGTATATCACCAGAATATAAATTTTTAGAGACAACAATAAATAAAAAAAAACAATTTTCATTAAAAAAAAAAATAAAAAATGAATTTTGTTGTTATTTTGCCATTGTCACAAAGTTCAGAATATGGATATAAAAGTTACTTTAATCTAAATACAGACCCAAGATTGGAGCTTATATTAGGATATAATTTCAATATAAATTTTGTTCATAATATCTAAGAGTTTATAATTTTAGCTTAAATTGAAATTAATTTAAAACCATATGAAAATCTAGAACTAAGACTTACTTTACAGCAAATATACATCTGAAATTGAGGCTTTAAAGCAGTGATGCGCACACACACTACTATACATTTGCGATTGTGTGTGCGAAGCAGTGTTGCCAGTTTAGCCTTTTTAAAGCTAGATCTAGCCTTTTTATTTTGATTTTAGCCTCAAAATTTTCGTTTTAGCTTCTAGTTTTTTTGTTAGCCTTTTTTATTTTTAACATAGCCTTAAAAAGGCTAAAATTTTACAAATTTTATTTTTACAAAATCATCAATTTAAGCATTTGTGTATATTAATTCTTACAAAAATATCGAAATTATTTATATTTAATGAAAATTTTCGCCTGCGGCGCTTCATTCTACAAAAATATTACAATTATTTTTTGACAAACTTTATTACCCATATAAACTAATTACTATATATTTACAAATTCACTAAAATATATTTAACAAATACTAAAATCTAATGAGAACAAAAAAATAATGCTTTTTTAAATAAAAAATATGTTAACTTTTTTCTGGCTTTATTTTTTTTTGGGGAATTTTGCCTTTTCTGACTTTTTTTTAAGTCCAATTTAGCTTCTTTTTTTCTCAAGTCCTGGCAACACTGGTGCGAAGCAGCAAAAAACTTGACTTGTTTTGCATTGACATTAATGAGAGAGCAGCAGTCGAACGAAGTATTTTTTAGTGTACGTGTGAAGCAGCGTTGCGTAAGCAGCATTTGTTGTCTAAACAGGAAATTTGAAAATTGCGCATCTCTGCTTTAAAGTAACCTACGCTTAAAGCTAAATTGAAACCAAACAAAACCAACCTAAACCTTAAATTGAAGGCAATTTGATTTAAGATAAAGCTTATAATTAAAACATATTTAAAACTGAATTATAAATCATAATTAAGAAGTATTTTGTAATAGATATAAAACCAAAAGCTTACCAATTTTATCTCTCACTGTATTTCTAATTACACAAAAAGGTGCTTAAACATATGTATTTAAATTTAAATAAGTATTTGTTTAAAAGCTTTACTTATCATACATATATACATATGTGTAGGTGTAAATGTATATAAATATATATATAAGAGAATTTTTCCTGTCTACTACACAAAATTTTCCTGCTAACATTGAAAACACACACACACCATTACATAGAAAAGAGTAATTTTAAGAGTATTTACTCAATGATGCTTAAATGTTTAATATACATTTACTTATTTACATTTAATTTTCCTTTTCCTTTACTTTAATAACAATAATAATGTGTTAGAAAAGAGAAAATGTAAATGTGGTTAAAAAATCATTTAAAAATAAATTAGATTTCTAAGAAAAACAAATAGTTATAATTTAGGAAAAATGACACAAATTAAATTATTTAAATAAGAAAACCTATACGTTCTAAAAACTAAATTATGTATAAGGAATTTTGTTATTTTTAAAATATAATTGTTAACTGGAAAATAAAGTTCTCTTCTTATTTTTATTTTAATAAATTTGTACAATTACTTAAGTGATTTTAATTTAGGTGTTCCCACAATTTCAAATCATTTTTTTCCTTTTTATTTCTATAATCTTAGATTAAGTTTAAAATTCCTTAGCACTATTTATAGACTTAAAAAAAAAAACATAGCAACAATCTTTCCCAAGGACCAACTGAATGATTGTATGACTGACTGTATGACTGACTGCTTGGTTAAGTGAGTGTGTGACTAAATGCTTGGCATATGTGTGCTATTATTTGCTCACATAAGTGGCCTTATGTTTCCATAGAATTTTATGAGTTCCTTTTTTTCTTAAAACATTTATTCCTTTCTACATTAACTATAACAGAGTATGGGAACTAAAATGAAATGGTATAAAATAACTCTTGTTATAAACATATGTATATATAGCCAGCATGTCTTTGGGATAAGAATAAAAAACTAGGTTAAACACGTACAAATCACATTATAATACTAAAGGTCTTTTTATTTTCTTCAACATCCCTTAACAACAATTACCAAGAAAAAAGTAAAATACAATAGCAAAAAGAAAAAATAAGAGAAAAAAAATAAAGCCTAAGTATGGAACAGAAAAAAAAAAAATAGTATCCTTTTAACACACATTTACACATGACCATTTTAAGAACCAAACAAAATAACACATATATATGTGTTCATATATATTTATTTACTAACAAACATATAAAGTAAGTAAGCGAAAAGACTTGATCAAGAATAAAATACTCCGCAGAAATTTTAAGATTTCTACTAGATTTTCACTTTAATCCTAGACGTTGTAAATAGTTATATTTGTATGTTTTTGAAATCATTTGGAATTCATACTCTCCTCAGCTATGGAACCTAAAATTAAATCAACTTAAATTTGTACCCTTTTTAAAGTTACATATTAGATACTTTTAAAACACTAAAAAGTTCATTATTCATGGGGTCTTTGAAATGAGTAATACCTAGGGTGATCGATACGGTTTTCCAACCGGTTTTTAAACCGGTTTTTTCTGTCAATGTGCTGTCGGTTTTTTCAAAATGTTCATTTTTCGAATGTCGAATAGACCGGTTTTTTTAAACACAAAAAACCGGTTTTAAAAAAAGCTTTTTATTTCAAAAAACATGTACTAAATACTGATATTTGAATCGAAATTTATGAATATTTTTTTGAGTATTATTTGTAATGTTTTAAAAATATAGTTTAAGGTTAAAACGAAATTAATTATTGTAATATTAAATAAATAAATTAGTAATGATTACTTCAATTGTATTACCTGTAATATTTTTACACTTAATTTGAATGTTTTAGTCTTTTTTTATTCAATATTTTCTTAATTTTTCAAAGATTTTGTTTTAAAAAAGTTTCTCCAACAGAATAGTTTCAGTAAAATTGATTCTGGCTCTTATCATATTAACCCATGGTTTCTGTTTTGTTTGTTTTGATGATTATTTTCTTAAAATTTTTATATTATATTATTCGTTCGTTCATATGCTTTGTAACACCCAAAAATATTGGTTTAAGACCCACCTTAATTTGTACCAATCGTCTTTAAGTCGATTTGATGATGTTCGTCCGTCCGTCTGTCTGTTCATAAAAAAATAAATAATTAATTAATTAAAATACAGGTCAGAATTTTGAACATGTATTAAATTTGAAATTTGGCACACAGGTTTCTTATAGTCTAAGAACGAAGCGTGTTGAAATTGGTTATGATCGTTCCATTATTTAAACTAGCGCCATGCAAATATCCTCCCGGAAAAGGAGTTTAACGATCATAAATCCCTTAAATGTAGTAAGAATTTTTTTTACACATGTAAGTTCCATATACGTTAAAATCTGTGTTCCGAATTTCATGAAGATCGTTCCATAATTGAACATAGTATTGGCCCACAATTCCACAGGTTTAGAAAAGAAGACACTTCCCAGAATTTGGTGCATATAATTGAGTAGGGTGTTGTCGGACTTGACCAACTATTTCTTTCTCGTTCTTATTGGATTAATAGTTATTTCCAAAAATAATTATATGTAATATATTTTAACTTGCACATCATAATATTTATTGATTTTTCTTTTATAAATGTAGTCTTTTGGTAGAAATATTAACTTCTGCAAAAAAAACCGGTTAACCGGTTTTTTCTGAATTTAAAAAAGTGCAACCGGTTTTTTCAAAATACCAACTATGCGAACTATTCGAAAACCGGTTTCTCCAAAAAGTCGAATAATCGATTACCCTAGTAATACCTCATATCATATCTTAAGCCGAAAACTAACTTAAATCAAACACACGAATTTGCTTTGATAATTATAATTTTTATAGTTTGAAATACTCAGACACCTTCTTAAAGGCTCAAATTGCTTTAAATAATGTCCCAAATAATATTCAATTCTAAGACTTTCAACAACCCTATTAGATTTTTTTTTTAAGTCCCAAATTAGTATTAATATTAGGCATCCTCTTGTAGACTAAATTTCGATACAATTTTTGACTTTTTTTAATTATATCGATTAAAATATTATCTTTCATATTAATAACTTTGCTAAACAAATTTATTTGTCATCACACTTTCCACATGCAAATTCTCTCACATACACACACACATTCTTTTTTATATGTATGTATATGATTTGTCTCTAAAAGGCTCTAAAATGCTTCAAGGTAAATAATGTATAAAAAAAAGCAAAATAATATAAAATGTATTCCACATGGCTAAAACCTTTTTTTCCTCTCATTTTATTTACTCAAGAATTAAAGCTAAATATGTATATAAAATAAAGTCTGTAAATAAAATAAAAATGTTTAAATGTAAACCTTCATGTTAATAATTTTAAAGAAATTTAAAAAATAAGGAAGAAATAAAGAGTTAAAAGGTTTACATTTTAAATCTAAAAGATTTTATTTCTTTTCTTAAGAAAACAAATAGAAAAAGCACTTGTATCTAGAAACTTTACAAAAAAAAATCCTATACAAGCATTAACAATAGCTATAATAAATAAAAATAACAACAAAACATGTTGTTTTTTTTATATAAATAAAAATGTTAACTTCCTGTTTTGGGATATTTCCTGTTTATCATTATTTTATTTATATTTTTTATATACTTCATCATATATGTATGAATAACAACAGCAACAAAATTTGTCGAATGTTTTTTTCTTATTTTTTGTCTATAATTCTTGATTTTTTTGCAAAGAAGCTCTTAAAAATATATGTTTCATAATAAAGTTTATGTAAGTTTCCTTACTTTTGTTGTTTGTGTGTATTAGTCTACGAAATGATAAATTTGTTATGATTGTTGTATTTTTGTTGCTGTTGTAGGAACTTACTTATCTTGATATAACAATTTAATGATGGGGTCAGGGAAAAGCTAATTTCTAGGCAAATAGCAGTAAAATGATTCTGCAACTATCAGGATCAAAGTTATTTACTGTCAAAATATGGAAACGAGTAATTTAAAACAATAATCTCTCAAGGACAATGGTTTAAAAATAAATATAAATTAATTTGGTTTGTTTCAAAGCCTTTAAAACATCAAGAAATATGTTTTTTCTTAGCTTAATTGAACTTTTATCAATTAAATATTATATATACATACGTCACGCTAATTCAATTGATATTAATTATACGCCTCATATACATAATTTTTAAAATAATTTTAAACGATTAAAGAAATTTGTCTGCAAAGTATGTATACGAAACAATTTGATTCCAAAAACACTTGTAATTTTCTTCTAACTGAATTGAAGTTATTGTTTATGAAACCAGTTTTTAAATGATAAGTTTTAGCACTTTGGGTAGAACTGGAAACAGATAGTAGAATTAAACTAAGTTAACTTCTATTAGATTAAAAATACAATCAAATTTACTTCTTTAAAAGAATTTCAATGGCAAAATTCGATTGAAATTATTTACTATCGTTAAAAAAAGTATGCATATAAGGACTGGGCACAAAAATATCCGTGCATACTTTTAGGCTTATGCCTTTTGATTTAATCAAAATCCAAGTCGGTCATACATATAAAACAATTGCTAGGAAGGCATAAAAATATATAAAGTGCTGATAGAAAACCATGTAGTAAGAAAATTTTTATTTCCAGACTTTTGGACCACAGAAAAAAAGACATCTTTGGAATAAAAGTGTCACAAAAAGTAAAAAATTTAAATGCAAAAGAGAGTACAAAAATACTCTAGGCATTTTTTTTCAAAATTATAATTGCAGCATAATGGATGATGAAACTTACATACTGGCATACTTTTTGCAACTTCCTGACCAGGAATTCTATATTCTAGAGGAAAAGTGACAGAAAAATTTCGTCACTTTTCGTGACCCATTTCGGCGGTCCTCCCCCCTGCCCTAAGATCACATAGAAACTTTTGCTCCTCCAAAACAGTTGGAAACTACCTTAGTAATAACTATGTGAAATTTCATTGAAATATATTGAACGATTCCTAAGTTACACAAAGTTATTTAAAAAACACGTTGAAACTGCTGTGCACTTATGCATATACGAGCAGCACACATTTACTATAGAAATTAAGAAAAATGTGCACATTTCCCTGAAGGGGGGTCAAGTTTCAGTTAGTTTTTAAACGATTGTGTAAAGTATTTATGCAAGTATTTGGTATCGTTGGAAAGGTTGTTACTTGAAAAATAATAATATATAAATAAATGAAATTGAAAAAAGATTCGGCTGTGCCGAATCTTTGATACCCTTCACCATATTACCATCTTACCATCTTATCGACATCATATTACCATATTACCGACAATTAATAAAATTTTCGCCTTAACGTATGCTTGCATATTTTCTAAATCTAAATTTTTTTCAAACTACGAAAATTTGAATATGAAAAAAAAACAATCATAACAGGCTTTGCTTTTAAAAAAGAAACAACAACAATTCCATATATATTTATTTTTGTATGTACAAACTGACTGTATACACAAAGAACAACAACAACACTGTTATTCATTATATTATATTACTGCTGTTGCTAACTAAACTACTTGTCTATACAAAAAACAAAAAACGTCACTAATAGTCATTACAATGCTTAATATACATGTTTGTGTATGTATTTATGTATATTCTTAACAGATATGTTTTAGTTTTTAAAAATAAACAACTACAATTCCATATCTATTTATTTTTGTACAGACTGCATATACAAAGAACAACAACAACAACACTGTTATTCATCATATTACTGCTGTTGATAACTAAACTACTTGTCTATACAAAAAACAAAAAACGTCACTAATAGTCATTACAATGCTTAATATACATGTTTGTTGGTGTATTTATATTCTTAACAGATTTGTTTTTGGGCCATAACTCTGTTGATTATGAACGAATTTGGTTTATTAAAAAAACCGAAATTTTATAAAAATATTTATGACTGATCTATATAAAAATAAAAATCTATAGCTTGAACAAGGGCTTCAAAAATAAAAAATTCGTTTTCCCCGATATCTCAGTTATTACTGAACCGATTTATTTAATTTTTTCAGAACAAAAATTCAGAAAATAATTTTCGAGTCCCCTTTAAAAATTCGAAGTCCCTGGTATATGCAGAGGCTTCAGAAACTAAAAAACCGGTTCTAAAAACCGGGTTTTAAAGCATATCTCCACCATTTATAAACCGATCTTCCTGATTCAAAAAACCGAAATTTTATAAAAATATTTGTGACCGATCTGTATAAAAATAAAAATCTATAGCTTAAACCAAGGCTTCAAAAAATAAAAAATGCGTTTTGTCCGATATCTCAGTTATTACTGAACCGATTTATTTCATTTTTTCAGAACAAAAATTCAGAAAAAAATGTCCGAGAATTCTTTGTAAAAACGAAGTCCGTAGTGTATACAGAGGCTTCAGAAACTGGAAAACCGGTTCAAAAAACCGGTTTTTTGAACATATCTCCACATTGTATAAACCTATCTTGCTGAATTCCAATAGCAAAATTCTCGAAAGCATTTCCGATCGTTTGACATACATATTATATATGTCAGTTATCGGTGGGCTTCATAAACGCCATTTCAACCGACACACGGACGGACGGACGGACGGACGGACATGGTCCAATCGTCATCGCTTCTTACATGGATTCCGAAAATATAAACTTTTTTGCTCTCCGACGAAAATTGTGGAAATTACAAACGGAATGACAAACTTATATATACCCTTTACACCTGTGGTGAAGGGTATAAAAAGTATTCGAACTAAATTTTTTAATTAATTCGAGCAAATAACGAAATTTGTTTGTATTTAGTGTTATTTTTAAAAAAAATTTAATATTTGAACTTAAATAAAATCTACGTTAACTAAGCTATCATTGTGAAATTTTAGCATAATATAAAAAAATTTTGTCATTGTAACTTATAGCCTAATTTAATGGGTATTACTTTCTTAAAAATTTTACAGAATGGTCATCTATAATAATCCAACCTTTGTTCTGCGAACAACAGTTGAAGCCAAATAACGTTAATTTTTTGGTTTGCATATTGACCTTTTGACAACTTTTTATTGTTTTATCTAATTGCATGCAAATATATTCTATTTTATACGTTAAAATCTATCGAGTTTCATATTTTTTTATTATATATTACATAATAATTCAGGAGTTTCGGACCAACGAATTAGTAAGTTGAATTCTGTTTGATTTTCTTCTAAAAGGTCAAAATTTGATCTGTATAATTCGTTTTCATGTTTACGGTTGCCCTTCATACTTCTGTTGATAATGAACTTGATGAATTTTCAAATATAATTTGATCACTTAAGGTTTCATTACCGATATATGTAAAGATTTCAGCAGGAAGTTTTGAAGTATTCGTTTTGTTCCAATCCCTGCTATCAATATCTTCGCTATAATTATTTATTCCATACATAATAATGACACAAATCTTACAATTATTTTATACATAGTCTTAAATCTAATTTCATCTTCATCAACAATTTAACTTAAATATCATGAATTAAGATCGAAAGCACACCTTACTTATGCCTGATAGTAAGGCAACTCAAAAGATATATCGTTAAAGCCCAACGTTGCGTTTTCGCAACGCTCGAATTGTCATTCATAAAAAGCATAGTAGATGTATAATAAAGTTCAATATTAGTATAGATATTCAAACTCTAACGTCTCAACTATATTTCATAAAAGTCTCACTATTATATACTTTAATTTACTAAATTTTTTTGAATAATTTTTAAAAATACTCCAAAAGTAAGAAAAATAGATTTTTTGAAAAAATATTTAAAATATGAAACCATTATATATTGGAAAAATCCTGAAACAAGTCAATTAGATATTGAATCAATCTTTATTCCCAAATAATTATTTTAAATTTATATTATTTAGGTCGGGCTGGAAAAGCATTCAATTAATTAATTTCAAACAAAAAATCACAATCATTTTTCGTTTTTTTTTTCGTCGGTCTGGGGATTTCCTCAAGAGTCTATGTTCTTATCTCCCTAAAATTAGCTTATGGTCTTTATTACTCCATTTGGTTAAAACAAGAATATAATTTTTCATTGGAATGTAATCAATAAATAAAAAAAACTACCTGTTTCTGTACTAAAAATCAATTTTAATAAAGTAATCCATTTTTTTCTCCAAGAAAAATTCTCCTTTATAAAAATAAATGACCCAAAAACTGTATTTTCAGGCAAAAAGATATTTTTTTGTAAAAAAAAGTTAACAAAAAAATATTTTTTATCATAAGAAATCCACACTCATTTAAGAAATTATAATTATTTTATCATTATTTTTTTTTTAAAATGTATAAAACATAACTAATAACATCCAAATTTCATAAAATTAAAATTTTAACCCATGAAGCATCACTCTCCCAAATAAGTAAAAAAAAAATATTTCTTTCTAGTTAAAAAAATGGATTTTACTTTTTCCCTTATCCACTAAAACATAAATTCTTAGCCATGAAGTGGTTGCAGTAATATAGCAAATTATTTGATGCTGTATTTCAAAAGTTTTTTTCTTTATAATTTTTTTCAACATTTTTATTTTATTGTAAAAACGAACAAACTAATATTTGTATATAATTCATTTTGACATCTAAGTGGAGTTTATGTTTTATAACATAAATCCTGCATAAAAACATCATCATTTTCAACTCAAATTGCCATAATGTGGGTGCAGGATTGGTAATATTGTATAAGTTTGAATGAAGTCTGCAGTTCTTAAGATTAATTTAGACATATTAAACCAAAATTCTGAATGACTATTTGTCTGCGAATAAAGCTAATAAACCCTCTAGAAAATACAAAGTAATATACTAGTAAAGGATTTTAAATTTTAAACTTACTACTCTCTAGATTATTTAGAGACAATAAGCAAGAATATCACTTGATCTAAAAATAAAACAAATAAATTAAGGATAACTAATTAATTCATTAAATATTAATAGAGACTACGAACTGTTAAAAACATTAATAATGGTCACCATCAGAACTGCAGGGTAATTCAGTTTATTTTGTTTAGTTTTGTTAGTATTTTCTGGGTCCTTTCAAAATTTTTCATTTATATATCTATATCCTAGTTTTATTTTTTGTATTTGTCATAGATTTCAAATTGAAATAAGATTTTTGTTTCGTTTCCTTTACTAGCTCAACACACAGAAATATCCTTAACTCCTTTTTATAGTTGAAAGTATGTTTTTCTTGTTTAAAATATCATTTTTCTTTTGTATTCTTTGTGATAGATGTCTATGTTTATTTTTTTAAGATATTTTTAGATTTTTCGTTTAGTTTTTTTCTTCAACTCCTTTAGCTTTAAGTTGTTTATCTTGTTTTTATTTTTAGTTTTTTGTTTAACATTTTGTTTTTCTTAGTTTACAAACCCTGGCAAAATGTTTGTATTTCTAAGATCGAAGAAAAAAAAAAATTGCTGACATTGAATAAAAATGCATTGTTGTCTTATTACATTTTTTTTTTTTTTAAAGAAGCAAAAAAAAAAGAAACTCTGAATAAGAAAAGAAAAATTCTATTTTTCATTCATGATTGTGGTTTTGTAATTGGATTTAAGTTGTCTGAGATAAATAAAAAGAAATGAATTGAAATTTTTAAGACCCAAATAGAAATTGACTTAAAGGGATATTAAAGCTAATTGTAAAGGAATTTTTGAAGTGAATAAAAAGGAAAAAAATAAAAAAAAAGTAAAAAATGGAAAATATTTAAACAAATATTAAAAAGTGGATAAATAAGTCACATTAGGCAAATATTTGGTTAAATAAAATTAATACCTAATAATATATATTTTTCTTTAATTACAAACAAATCTTTATTAAACTAAAATAATTAAAATTTCTTAAGAATTATTTCAACACAGAGAAGAAAATCATTTTGTTTTCCTAATTTCACTCAAAATCACATTAGCCAAATATTTGATATACTAAACTTAATATTAATTGACAGATATTTTGTTTTTTTTTTTTACCAGTGAATTTGTATTAAGTTAAAAGAAGATTAAAATATTTTTTTTTTTTTTTTAATTTTAATATATGTAAAGCTATGTTCAGACTAGTCAAATATTTGACATTTTTACTTATCATTAATCATAACTGAGATTTTACCGAATATTGTTTGACGCTGTTTTCTCAAATTTTCTTTAGAACTTTGTTTTAAATAAAATTAAAATAAATTCATATTGGCTCTAAATAAATTAGAATGTAGTTTGTCTAAAATTTGGACTCTTTTCTCTGCTACCATTTTCAAATTATAATGAAACGCTTGATTCTCTCTATCCCATTGATCAAGTTGGATTTGAAATAAATAACTAGAAATCCCTGCAATTGGCAGACAAGCGGACGGACAGAGAAGGCGATCATATAATACATAAATATATCCGGTTTCAAATTAGACCATAGAATCATAAATTAAATTTCTTTTACAAATCTCTATCACAAACTTACCTAACGTTTTAGTCCATTGTGCTGTAGGCCGCCAATCAGGATAATGTTTGGGAAATAATTCCCTAGTCCAATAAGTATGCAAGACTACTTTATAAACCGCCAAACGATCTAAAGTACAATCACTTATAGGAGCCGGTTGAGTGGCTTCCAACGAAGGTAAGGGCACTGAAGATGATGAAGCTATTGTGCTTGTGCTTGTTGTCGAAGACGTTGAAGTTGTTCCCGAAACTTTTCTATTGCTTGTATAAACATTTGAATTTAAATTAGAATTGGAACTGGTATAATATAAATTACGATTTGTTGAGGCCAATTGTTGTTTAACCGGTTTTTGTTGCTGATAAATGGTGGTGGTTTGATTCGAAGGTAATTGATTTTCAATGGTATATGAGTAAATGGAAGGACTGGATATAAATCCAGAAGAACTATAAAATGTTGAAGAATCTGCCAAGGG
Organism: Protophormia terraenovae; assembly: GCA_951394005.1. Lineage (NCBI taxonomy): Eukaryota > Metazoa > Arthropoda > Insecta > Diptera > Calliphoridae > Protophormia > Protophormia terraenovae. The sequence continues at coordinate 131,317,218 of OX596077.1, forward strand.
TGAAGGTGCGGCTTTTATAAGGGGCAGTAGTACCAGAATATATAATAACATTAAATGAAAAAACATTTTTGCAGGTGGTTTTTTCATTGTAATAGTATTTTAAAAGCTAAAAAGGCAGGTTTGTGTTAAGAAAAAAAGGAAATAAAAACACGTTTTTCTTTCGGGAAATTTTATAATTTTTTACACTTTTTTTGTAGAATTTTTTTTATGGTTTTATTTTTCTTTATTTATTTATTTTTAGGGATATCCTTAGGTTTTACTACTTTACGGTTTCTTTATTTTTATTTGATATTTTCTTCTTGAACTTTTTTTTATTGCATTTATATTTATTTACGTTTCGTAGAATTCTATTTTGTTATTTGATTTTATTGGACGTTTTACATTTTATTTTAAATGTCACTTTTTTCTGTTTTGCTCTATAAAATTTTAATGCTATAAAAACATACAATTTCCCCACTCCCCAGAGGAGACATTAGAGTTTCCTGTTAGTGTAACGTAATGTAAACTTGTTACACAGCTAAAAAGCTGGTGAACACGTTAACTTAAACTTAAGGTAAATTGTTTTAATTTAATTAAATTTCGTTAAATGAATTAATTTAAAATTTTTTTAATACCAAATTTTCTTTTTAAATTTATTATTTTTTTAAATTCAAATTCGTTTCGCTTTTTTTTCTCTCAAAATTTATTTTTCAATAATAATCAAGTCGTTTTTTAAATGATCCGTTTAGGCCGTCCGTATCCGTTAATAATTCGTTTGATACTGAATATAAAGAAGAATTTCTTATGCTAAACTAAAGACCTCAAAACATAACATAAAATTCCTAAATTTTCTTCTCTCTCAATAATTCTCTTTTATAATAAATAAAAAACAATAAATTTCCCTTATTACTCTCTACTAGGGAAATTATTTACCGTTATTTCGGAGAGAGTTTAAATACAAAACTGTGTATGTATTTATGCATTTTATATGAATTTCAGCTAAATACTTTGTTGCATGACAGCCGCCTGTTGCCTTATTTTTATTTTGTTACAAAAACAACAACAACAACAACAAAAACATTTGGACAGAATAAGCTACAACAACTAAAGGAGGGTAATTACATTGTGAATATTTAATTTAATATTTTATAAACTGTCATCATTACATTGAGATTAGTCAGTTCGTTCGTTCTTATTTTCTTTTATGAATAACAAAATAAATAAATAATAAAAAACAAAATAAAAATAAAACAAAATTTCAACTCCAACCAAAGCAAATTTGGGTCAAAATTTTATATCAACAGAAACAAGAAATGCATCACTAGTACTTTGAAGAAGATTTACATATTTGCATAAGACTAAAAAAATTTTTGAGAAATTATAACATTTCTGTAGGGAATAAAAGAAAAAACAACAAGAGGGATACTTAAGATTAACGAAAAGAATAATAATTAAGATTTTAAGAAAAAAAAATATATAAGCAAGAATATAAAATAAAACATAATAAGGATTATAAACAAGAATTAAACAAAGACTATAAACTAAAATGAAGACTATAGAATGGACTAAAGTCTGAACTATAAAAAAAAAAAAAAATTATAAAAGTCTCCAATGTATTTTTAGTGTATAAACTTAATTATAATGAAAAGTATAGACTAAAGTCTTGACTAAAGTCATTTAGATTCACTTCAATATAGTGTCTTGACTATGGACTAAAAGTGCATAGACTTGACTTTAGCGTAAAGTATAGACCATAGTCCAGAATAAAGACTTGGCTATAATTAAGAATATAGGACGCAACATAGCTCTCAGTCAAAAGTAATATAAAAAGAATATAGGACGCAACATAGCTCTCAGTCAAAAGTAATATAAAGAATTAAAGCCCCTTCTTTCAAAAGACAGATGGACAGACATTGCTAGGTCGATTCAGAATCTTACGAGAGCCCAAAATATATTCATATGTATCTTAAGTAGTCCGCCTTTTTCATAGAGGGTATAAAAAGGTAATAATTTACTCACCCTTACCAAATAGCTGACCAAATCATATTTAATTTCTCCTTTTTAAATTATGCATTTGTCGAAAAAAAAAATAATAATAATTTCCAATAAATAATTATAATTATAATCTCTTTATTAATATAATAGTAACAAAAGTTCATTTGTTTTATATTGTAAACAAATAACCATAATCTATTTTAATTTCTATTGTTGCTTTTATATTTATTTATAATTTGTTATACATATTTGATATAGAAAAAAATTTCAATATTTTATTTAATATTAAACATACAATTTATCTAAAATTAGTTTAATATTATTTACATATTTAGTTGTAAATTAACTAAATACAAACACATGAAAATATATATATATAAAACAATTTGTTATATATTTTATTTAAAAAACCCAGCAAATAGAATAAAATTATAGCTAAATAACTATAAAATATAGTCCAATTTATAAAATAGGCTATAGTCAAGGGTTTAGAATAAACCATAGTCAACACTATAGGCTAAACTGCAGTCAAGACTATAGACTAAAGTGGAGTCAAGGTTTATACGTCAATACTATAAACTTGTCAATACAATAACATAGACTATAGTCAAAACTATAGCCAACAACTAACCAAAAACTAATTAAGAGGGATAAGTCCATTAAAGAACTTGAAATTTATTGTGACAACAAAGATACATGTAACAAGTAATAATGAAGATCCAGCAACATGACAATCCATATTTCTCTTATATTTATCTTATTTTGTTCTTCTTTTTTCTATCTTAATCGAGGATTTACTATGGATCAGAATCATTGGTCTTGTAAACACACACAATTCTGTATGATCCTCTTTCAACCTAACCTATAGTCAAAACTATAGACTAAACTATAGTCAAGATTTATACAAGTCACTGATGACTTGCTATAAACTAGACTAAAGTCAAGATTTTAACCAACATTATTAACTAGACTTGCCACATTATAAACTACACTATAGTTAAAAATCATATACTGGACCATAGTCAAGCTTATCTACTAGGCTATATTAAAGATTATATACTAGACTGTAGTCAAAATTATATAATAAACTGAAGTCAATACTATAGACTAGACCATAAGACTATAAATTTAACTATTGTTAAGACTTTTAACTATACTATAGTTAATTCTATAAACTAGACTACAATCAAAACTACATTTGAGACTATAAACTAAACCATAATCATGACTGTAAATTGGACTATAATCAAGACTACTAACAAGACTATAGTCATGACTGAAGACTAGAATCCAGTGAAGGCTATAAACTAGGTTATATTCAAGACCATAAACTACACTATAATCAAAACTACAGTTGTGACTATAAACTAAAATATAATCATGACTATAAATAAAATTACAGTCAAGACAACAACAAACACGACTATAGTCGAGACTTTGAAGTAAACTATAATCAAGATTACAAACTAGATTATAGTCAATTCTTCAGACTAGACTACAATCACTATACTATACACAATACACACTATACTATCAAAAATATAGTGAATACTATTTGACTATATACTGGACTATAGTCAAAACTAGTTTGTTCTTACTATAGGTAAGCTTTTTTAAGTAGACTTCATTGTTGGCTATGAGGGTCACCCGCTATTTCGAGTGCACTCGGAATATTTTTTCCTTAGATGGGAAAAATGCTCGTCTTCCTCTTATAAACAAAACTAACGTTCCGTTGCTCCACCTTGAAACTTTATCTATGACCAGTCAAGTGATAGTAATGCTCTAGTTCTGCTCCGTGACTGGAGTGGCTACAAGTGGTGATTGAGGACCACCTGAGTTCCATTTCATTCACCGCCCATTTATCAAGAGTATTGGATACAGCAACGAAGGGGGTAAGAATGTCCTCGCAAGCGATTGCCCCGTCCAAAGACGATGCACTTACTGCATATTCATGCCATTTCGTTACCTCGTATATCTGTATGGCCCGAAAGGCTCCACCCGAAGGTGTCTTAGTTGAGTTAAGGAGCGTATACAGTCGTCAACACATCTCGATCTTATAATGGGAGAATTCAGAACCTTCATTGCGGCAAGGCTGTCTACATATATATCATTGTTTAAAGCGCATAATTGAAACTCCTGAATTCGCTTCGCTGCCATGTTGATAGCATATACCTCGTCCTGGAAGACTGTACACGAATTAGGTAATCTGAGAGACATCGAAATGTCTAAGTCATCAGAGAAAATACCCGAGCCAGTGCCAATATCCGTCTTCGATCCATCACTGAATCAGAGGTTGCATATTCCTTAGAATCGAAATTTGTTGCCCACTCTTTACAATATGGGATTCTAATGTCAAAAGTTCTATCAAAAATTTCTATAGTGTATAAGAGTTGATAAAGACTTTTGTTCTCATACTAAACTTTTGCTGGGGTATCTGCATATTTTAATAAATTTTATTTAATATTTTATCAAATTTTTTTGGGATAGATTTTGATCAAAATAATAACATGTTAAATAACAAAACATTTAAATATAAATTGTCATTATTTGTTATAACATGTAAAGTGTATGTATGAAAATTAACATGTCAATAGTTTGTATTTAGTATTTTAATAAAATCAACATAAAATACAAATAAACAGGCATTTAAATACAAATATTTACATTTATACAACTACATATATATTCTTTACAAAAACATAAACTGGAACTTTGACTAACAAAAAATCATACAAATTGGGAAAAAGTCCTTTCTCTATTAGAAGAATTACCTACTAAACTTTAGCTTTAAAATAATTTATATTCATTTTTAGCTATTCTTTGTGAAATAATTATTTTTATTATTACTATATTTTTAACTAAATTTGTAATTGCTGTAGTAATTATTACAAGTTCTACTGTCTAAATATTTAACACATTTGTTGTCATTACAAATAATAATTATATTTTATTTAAATCTAAAAAAAGAACAAACCAATATAAATACAAATATGCATAGTATAAACCTAAGTACGATTGACAAATATTTGTACTAACATACACTTTATTAAGAACATGAGAATAGGACTATTCACAGTTTATGCTATTGGTAGAAATAAAAAAGAAAATAAATTTAACAAATTCGGAAACAATATTAAATTAATTATAAAAAAAATATTGTACTAAAAATAATATAAATAGCAATGTTGACAAAATATTACGATAGGGTTATACAGAGTTATTACAAATAGTTATGGATATTGTTAAAAACTTATAATAATAATAATAATAATAGATGTAGAAAATGTATAAGATTTATTTTAAATAAATATATTAATAAATTTTTTTTAAACTTATTTTTTTTTTTTTTTTTTAATTATTTAATATGAATACCCCTAATATTTTTTTAAGTATGTACATAACTCAACAAATTTATTTCCTACTTATTACATTTCTAAGCCTTATAAAAACATACTTAAAGTTCTTTTTTTTTTAATTTTTTTATAAAAATTAAACATTAAATGCAACAAACAGCTACATATTTCAAAACTTGGCACTTTACTTGCAACTAACTAAGACAGATGGCCAAATGGTCAATTGAATGAACGAACGACTGAGTGGACTGAATGAATGAATGGATGGTTGATTGCTTAGTTGCTACAATTACACACTCTTAACACATATAAGTACAATACTTACATACATAAATATGTACGTATAAACAAAGTGCATTACTATAATATATTTTGTAGATTCACTAAATACTTTAAGTATCTAGATACATATTCTTATTATTGTTATTGTCGTTTTGTTGTTGTTGTTGTTCATTGTATAGTGTGAGAGGGTTCGACCACTTAACTAAATGAATGACTTATTGAATTAGTCGATAGTTTTGTTATTAATGTTTAAAAGTATAAATACAACTACAAGTACAAGTAAATGAATATGTATGTTTAAATTGAAATGCGTGTTAAATTGTAAATACATTGTCTATTTGTATGTAAGAGTATTCCAAACCTCAAACCCCAGTCTATGCTTTGCAAAAAGTGGGTGGTGAAGTGAGTTTATGAAAGTGTGAGTTTTAGTAAATGAGTTTAATAGTGGGTGATTGTTATTGTTGTCTTGTTGTTATCAATTTTATTGTTGTTGATGATACATCAATTCTTGTAATTGAATTGTAATTACTTCGTTGGAAACCATTGAAAATCATTTAATCGGTAATTGTTCTTATTGTTTTTTGTTGGTAGTATAAAGAAAAGAAAAAACATAATGTGAGAAATCATTGACATTATAAATATTTTAGATAAAGGTTTTTGAACAACTATAAATAAAAATTATTTATAAAAAATTTCTAATAACAAATATTAAGAGTTTCCCAAAAAAGATTAAAAAAAAAAAATAAAAAAAAAACTGCAATTTTATTATTATTTTTTTATATTTTTTTTATATTTTTAAAAAATATAAATATGAATTAAAATTTATAATTTTACAAAATATATAATTCCTAAATATGATCTTTCTTTTTATTAGAAAAAACCTTAAATGTTTCTTCCTCAATTTTTGTTATTTTTATTTTCAAATTTAGTTTAAACCTTTTATAATAAAACTTTGATTTCATCAATATATAGACATTATGTTAAGTGAAGATCCTTGTATACAAATTAAATTTTTTGAATGTAGGTCCTGGCCTTTAGTTCAAACACTTGTTTAAATGAAATAACATTTTTTTATTGCGACAATTTCCACTTTTTTTATTTCAATTTTTTTGTTGAATATGGTCAGGTGAAAAATATCCCCATATTTCATCTCTTTTAAACAAAAATCGCTCACTGCCAATGCGCAGGTCCCTAACTAATAAGCTCTCTCATACAAGAAGTTTTAAATACCAACACACACAATTTTAAGGTGACCATATAAATTGCCAACATTTAAAAACAAACACATTTTTTTTTTTTAATTGTTGTTGTTTATCCAAATAAATTTGTTAATTTATAGTGGCACCAACATCAAGAGCAACATAAATAATTGCTAAAATTCTTGAAATGCAAATACCATAGAAAACATTTTTTATTTTTTATTAATTAATTGATTTTTATTTTCTAATAAATTTTCGTGAAAAAAATTTCATCAATTCGCTATGAAAGCAAAATTTGTCACATCTGTCGACAAAAGCACTTGATTCAACAAATAGGAAATTTTGTTTATTTTAGTTTATTTTATTTAAGTTTTCTTTACAAAGAAATGATCTTTAAATGGTGTGTTAAAAGAGCTTCTGCCACGTCATGTGACACCCACATGAAACAAAGTAAGAAAAACAAAAACAATTTTTTGAAATAGTATTTAATTAATTTATGGAAAAAATAGGATTTAAATATAAATAATGAAATTATTATTTCAAATACTTATGTGTGTTATTGTAGACAAAAATGATTATGTATTTTTATGAGTCTGTTGTCATAGTTTTGTAAAAACCACAAATTAAGAAGGAATATTTTCTTAGTTTTAAATATTCTAGAGAACATTTTTAAGCAGACGGTGACAAAAATAAACATTAATAGTAAAAATATTTAAAAGGAAATAAAGTCTAAAGTACTAAAACCGGTTAGGCGGAATTTAAAATACCCTTCACTATAATAAATTTGTAAAATCTGTTTATAATCTAGTCTATACACAAAGAAAACAGTTTCTTTGTGGCAACCGAATTTATTGCCAATCGAATTAAGTCAGTTCCACATACTATCAATGAAATTAATAGCCACTACCGAATTTTTCATATATCATTACAGTATTATTGACTTACAAATCACACTGGTTCCAAAACGCTTTTTTTTTTTTTTTTTTTTTTTTTGAAATAATTCAGTAACAATTGCACCGTTAATGTTATCTCAACAAAATTTCACATGGTCACAGCTTAGGTGTTTTGAGTTGATTAAGTGAAGTACAGGTTCCTAGCGCGTCAGGGGGAAGTGGGTGGCCCTTCGAAGTTCGCCATCTCGGGAAAGTAATTTTTTTTGAAAAATCGCCAAAAACTCATTTAAGATATGACATAAAAGAAATTTTACATGTAGATAGTCCTTATAAATCTCTACAAAAAATACCTATATATATGTAGGTTATCTCTTTTAGTTTAAGAGATATTCGGGTGAAAATAATTTTTACCTCATTTTTAGCCTCGTTTTTTTAGTTTTTTTAACTTGGTGGGTATAATATTGCCCTAAAACTTTTCTACATTTTTTCGCCAGATTTCTTATAAAATTCTAATTAATATTGCTGCAAGAATCATATAAATATATGAATCCATTAAAAAGTTATATTAATCTGAATTTGAAACTTTAAACATATTTTAAATTTTTTGGGTTTTTGTCCAAAAAAGTGGCAATATTTATTCACTTATAAAATTTTGTTTTTTGTTCTAGGCTTTATCATTTTTTTAAATGCTTACAAAAGAAATCTTAATTTAAATGCGTGTAAAGCCCTATCAAAATTTTGTCAATTTTGGAATTTTTTTTTTTTTATTTTTGATATGTTCTCAAATCGCAAAGTTGCGATCGACTTAAAATTATTTTAATTTTATAGCTCTATCTGTGAGGTATACACCCAAAAAAGTATTTTCTGACGGAGGCCCCTTATAACGACATTGTAACCATTTCAATGAAAAAAGTCAATTTTTTTAACACGTTTTATACGGATTGGGATTTTGGGTATTTTCATATAAAATTCTCTGATTTGAAGACATGTTTATACATATTATACTAAAATTTCAATAAAATATCACTATTAGTTTAAATTTTATTAAAGTTTAAATATTATTTTTATGTTTTAAAAAATCTCCAAAAATTTTAAATTTCAATTCCTTCAAGAAATTCTGCGATCAAATTACATTATTTTATAAATTTATTGTATTGTATTATATTGTAATATTGTAACTTATTCTTAGATAGCAAATATTTGTATAAAAAGAATATACTTTTGCTTAAAACTTAATAGCAACTTGGCCTCCTCCAGCCTAATTATGCAAGAAGCAAGTTTAAATAATTTGTATTTTTGCTTGTATCTAGCATCTTTTATTTGTCAAAAAACTTAAAACTTTAAAAGAAAAACAATTGTAGTACGTAAGATTTTCTAAGTTCTTTTTATATATGTTTTGTATATCCAATCATATAGTCTAATATGCAAGATTATAGTCTTTATTCTATTCTATAGTCTTGTCTATATTCTAGTAATAAATAGCTCAGTCTACAACAGCATGTAGCCAAGTCTGTAGTAAAATGAATATGCTTATAGTAGCGTCTTACAAATGTTACCGATGTAATAATATAAGCTACAGGATTGATCATATCGAGTATAAGAAAGTTTAAAAAATTTTAACTTCTACAAATCGAGTTTGAATTCAAAGTTTTAAAAAATATTTGTAAAGATTTTTATCAGATAAATTTGCTTACACACTTATGATATTTTTATGGTTAAAAAGAAATTTGAGCTTGAATTTGGATTTTTTTCCTTGATTTTTTTTTAATGAATTCCGTACTTTTTTTTTAAATATCCTAAGTTTTTCAATGCACTACAAAATTAAGTGCTGAAAAATGTTCTTAAAATATCTTAATACGTTCAGCTGTGAAAAATTTCCAAATCAAGACTTTAAATTGAGTACAAAAAATAGCTTTTTTTTACATGTAATTTTTTTTTTTTTTTTTAATTTATATAATAAAAAATATCTTTTCACTTATTTTAAAAGACAAAGCTTCAAAAATTCATAATAAAGAAATTTTATTTGATTAAGAGTTACCCCAAACGTCCAGCATTAGTCGAAATGTGTAAAATTTTAATCAAAATTTTAAGTTCATTAGGGTGGAAAAAAAAGTTACGCAAAATTTTTCAAATTCAAAAATTATTTTTAATAATCACATATATACAGATTGATTTGACAATAAATTAGTTTCCGCCCGTTTAAAAATGTAAGCAGAAAGACATTTTTCCTAAAAATAGTCATATTTTTAGAAACATATTTACTAAGCGCACGAAAAACGTATTCAAATAAAAGTTTTTTAATATATTTTTATTACAACATATTAAGAAAATAACAATCTTTTCGTGCACCAAAAATCACTTTGATAGCTTTAGCGGATAGTCTTTTATAGATATTCAAATCTAAATTTTTTTTTTTTTTTTTTTTTTTTTTTAAATTTAATAATACTAAAATTTAAAGCTTTTTAAGCAAAATTTATTCCAATTTTTAAGTATGAAAAAAATATAAACTTAACATAAAATCAAACATATTTAGCTACCCACTGATATACATATTATATGTTTCCAAATGTAATAAATATAATGATTTCAATCCATATATCTCAACTAAAATTTAAAAAAAAAAAAAAATATTTTCATGGATTTACAGCCCTGCGTATATATTTAGTAGTTAAAGAGACACAGATTTTTTATTAAAATATTTCGATTGGCCCAACTTGAAGTCTATATTCTAGTTTATAGTTTAATTTATAAAAATGTCTACAATAGTCTCGTTCACAGTCTAACTAGTCCATAGTCTTTAGTTTCCATTATAATCTAGTCAGTAGCCTCGTACATAGTTAACAGTTCGTTCTATAGTCTAGTATATCGTATAGCCTATAACTTAGTCTACAATCTTATCTATAAATTCTTCTACAATCTGCTGAAAAAAAAATAAGTCTATAGTCGTACCTATAGACATATATATTATTTATAATCCAATCAGTAGTCTAGGTATTTCATAGTCTTTTGTACAATATAAACTATTTCTTCGAATCTAGTCTATTATCAGATCCATAGTTTTCATAGTATAAGAAATTATGAATTAACAAACTTTATTTTAAATTTAAAGTACTCATTGTCACCCACGTGCTACTATAATTTTTTTATATGTATATGTACGTAGGCATATTAAAATGTATGACTTGTATACACTTGAACATTAAAAGACTAATGAGCAACTAAATTTGTCCTCATTTTTTATTTGTTCTTGTGGTTTTTACATGAAATAATGACAGGAAATGACAGGAAATTTAAACATAAAGAGAATAAATACATTATAATTATTTAAGAAATCTTAGCGACTGATGATTGATTTGTAGTAATTAGGAGAAAAAAATTAATATAAAGACTTAATACATGTTATTAATACTTGTTTTATGTATATGATATTTTATTTGTAATTTTATTTTTTTCAAAAGATATATGAGGAAGATTTAAAAGACATTAGAAACAGAGATTAAAATTATTAAGAAAATATATGTATTAGATAATATTTATATGCTTTATGTTAAAAGTCAAGGTTAAAAGTCATTAATCATTTATTATATGTTATCTTTAAATTGAAAAAAGCTTCCTTAACATGTGGTTTTTATCAAAATATTATTACATAAAAACTAAAAAGAAAATTAAATCTTTTCTCGCCCAGTCTGTTTCTTCTATTTCTTTCTTATTTCACCTAAGGTGTTATGAGCTGTCTGGAAGTCTATACCTATTGATTCAATATCTTAAGTATTAATATCAAATTTCCAATTCTATTATATTTTCCCATAAAAATAAATATAATTAAGTCTATTTTATTTTCTATATATAAGTAGTCATGTTTGATTTTTTTATTTAGTTATATTACCATTATTAGCTAAAAATAATTTTTGAACAAAAGGAAATTCTCCAAAAAATTACCAAGTAATTTGAAAATTCATTACAATATCTTTGTGTGTGTGTATGTATGAAAATTGTTTTATAAATAAATTTCCATTTAATTCTACTTAATTTTCTTTTATGTAACACACAAACTACAATGTCAACGACAAATGTTGTAAATATGTTTGGTTGTGCAACGTTGGCAAAACATAAAGAAAATACGCTTAATGATAGAAATGAGAAAAAAAATACAAAAGAGAAATGCCGCCGCCATACAATATAACATTAGCATGGCAAGAAATAAAACGTTTCCAAACAGTCCATAAAAAAACAAGACAAAACAAAACAAAAGCATCCAAAATTAACTCTAATTTACACTTTTTATATGTAGAACAGTGGCAGTGTCTTTTATGCAACAACATCAACAAACAGACAAACATCTTGTATTTATTTTCAACACATTTTTAGATATTTTTTTCTTTGTTTTCGTCTCTTCTTTAGAAATTGTGTATTATTGAAATGCTACAAAAAGTATTTATATTTTGTTTAAGGGTTTCTAGTTGCTTTTTCTTTAGTTATGCTCCACTTCAAATGTTGTCGTACTCCACTATTTTGCTTTATGCAATAATACTGCTGTTGCCACTGCAGAGTTGTGCTCATTGGAATCTTCATTAGCAGTTGTATTGTTTGTAAGTATTATTGTAAATTGGAGACAAGTTAACATACAAATATGTATATAAAAAATTCTTCCTGCAAACATTTGCTAGAAAATAAAGTAAGCGATAGTTACGTAAAAGTAACTTCTAAATGTCATTGAGAAGATAAATCGATGCTTAAAAAATTTTGTATAGTCTATTAGACTAAACTTTAAACAGACTTGACTGAAGACTCCCTTTTGGACTAATAATAATCTCGAATACAGACTTGACTATAGTCAGAACTATTCACTAGACTATATAGACTATAGACTATTTGCTAGAATATAGTAAAAACCATTGACTGGACAATAATGAAGATTTTTGGCTAGACTAGAGTCAAGACTATTGACTAGAGTCAAGATTATTTACTACAGCCAAGACTATTGACTATAGTCAAGACTATAGTCAAAACTATTGACTATATCAAGAATATTGACTATATAGTCAAGACTATTGACTGCAGTCAAGATTAGTCAAGACTAGACAATAATGAAGATTAATGGCTTGACTATAGTCAAGACTATTGACTATAGCCAAGACTATTGACTATAGTCAAGACTATTGACTATAATCAAGACTATTGACTATAGTCAAGACTATTGACTATAGTCAAGATTATTGACTATAGTCAAGACTATTGACTATAATCAAGACTACTGACTATAGTCAAGACTACTGACTATAGTCAAGGCTACTGGCTATAGTTATTACTATTGACCATTGTCAAGACTATTGATTATACTCAAGACTATTGACTATAGTTAAGACTATTGACTATAGTCAAGACTATTGACTATAGTCAATACTATTGACTACAGTCAAGACTACTGACTAAAGGCAAGATTGTTGACTATAGTTAAGACTACTGACTAGACTATAGTCAATACTATTGACTGGATTGTAGTCAGGACTACTGACTAGACTATAGTCAAGACAATTAACTAGACTTCACCATGGACCAATTGTTTACTGGTTAGTCACATGCATGTATAATACCCGTCTTCAAGCATTAAGATGTTGTTATTGTATTTTTCCTCTACTTTAAAAGTGTTGAGAATAGAATGAAACTAAATTTCTAACTTTTTTCGTAGTAAAATCACGTTTTAGTTATCAAGAACAGCCGGTGGCTCTAGATGTACCATAAAAACATGACAAAAAATTCTTACCATCTCCATCCATCTACAGCAGGAAAAAAAAAACAAACAAGAAAATCCAAGGAAAATGACACCAAAATATGTGTGACACTTAAGAGTTTATTTCACTATGCCAGTGTCCTAGTATAGGTAAGTAGATACGTGTATATTTTGCTTTAACATAATGTTAGTTTTCTTCTAATAATAATGGTTTTGGTGTTTTTGCTTCTTATATTAATTTTTTTTCTCACTTTTCTATGGTGTTTGGGTAAGTATTTTTTTTAAGTTAATAACAAACAATGAGTAAGAAAATTTAAAAAAAGAGAAGAAAACAGGTAATCGTGATAAAGATGATGATGACATGAGCATTTTTCTAAAATAGGAGCAAATATATTTATACATTTACAATATTTAGTTCCAAACTAACTGCACTTGCAGACCCAAATTATCTTTAAATGTCGATATTTTCAACCTTAAAAATCTTAATAATACAAATGATGGGATTGTAACAATCATATTTACTCACCAGATATAGTCAGTTGAGATCATAAAACAAAACAAAAAATGTCTTAAAGTATATTTAACACTTTTAGCTGCCTATTCAATTAGTTTTTATTATTTTTATTTAAAAATATAATAATTACAGTAGATTGTTATTAATCTCCAATAATTTATTTTAATTTATTTAGTTTATCGCTCTTTCTTTCATAAAATCCCATGTCTAGTCTATTGTTTATATACCTGTTCTTATTTATGTCTTGTCAATTTTTAGCCAATGGATTTCGGGTTAAAGATTTATGTTTTTCTACATTTAACATAAATATTATTTTTATTTTCCCCCTAAATTATCATGGCTGTTTGTCTTTTGACAAATTTCCAAATTGTGTCTCATAAAAATAAAAAAAACTACAACAATAAATCCCCAGCAGTTCGCCGAACTAGTTCCGTTACGTCGAATTCGTTAGCCACTAAGAACTACCACTAGTTACTTTTCAACCCACTCACAATGATTTTAACTGGTGAATTTAACATGGGGATGTCATTGGAGGTAACCAATTGGCCACCATTTGCATTACTATTCACTAGTAGTTTGGATGGTACCATTTTTCTAGTTATTTCGAATGAAACATAATACTACACATTGAACTGTTCGTAAGAAACTAGCACTATCAGCATAACAAGTCACTAGTATTTTCAGTAGTACAAAAACTCTAGCATTTGGGACGAAAAAGTTGAAAAAATAAAATTGTACTTTTATTTTGTATTTTTAAAGTTTTAATTTCCCTGATAAGTAATTATTGTTTTTTATTTTTTTTTTTTTTTTTTTTTATTTTATTAATTTAGTTTTTTTAAGAATTTTCTGATGTTTTTATTTTATATTTTTATTCATCGATGTCTTCAGCTGGGCTTGAACTTCTAACCTTCTGGTTTGTAGACACGCATATTAACCACTGGGCTATTGATCTCTTTATTTAACATTCTGCTATGTGCTGTTTTCAATTTCAAGATAATATTTGTTGTAATGTATGCATCATCTGTGCCAAGAAAATTATACTAAAATACTAACGGCGAATTTCTGCATTACATGTAGTTAGTGAATTGGCTATTTATATATGGTTTTGTTTATGAATTAAGAGTAAACGTATTATGAAAACAATAATGGGGAATTTGTGCATTACATGTAGTTAGTGAATTGGCAATTTATATATGGGTCTGATTATAAATTTACATAAAATGTCTTATTTAACAAAATACTAACGGCGATTTTAGGCATTACATGTAGTTAGTGAATTGGTAATTTAAGCGTATACTTTTTTATTTTTATATTATTTATTTAGACAAAATGTGAACATTTAACAAACAGTTAAATTATTAAAAGTAACTAATATAAGATATTATATATAATAATGTATTAAATGTAATGTTGTCCTATGAGAGATTTTTTTTACTTTTTTTTAACAGTTTTTAAAGAAAAAAAACTTTATATTTTAATGATTTCACTAAATTTTTAAAAAATAATAAATAATAAATAAATAAATAAATAAATAAATAAATAAATAAATAAATAAATAAATAAATAAAAGTATTTTATTAAGTTGTTCCTGCAACTTTTGTCTTGGTAATTAAACTCTACACTAATATAGGGGTATTATCGGGTTAGGCCGATTATATGTTTAATTTTTATTTTTTACTTTAAATTTATTAGGGTCCTAATCTCAATATTCAACGGAACAATTTTTTACTATTTTTGTTATAATTTATTTAATAATTAAATAAAAAATAGTTTCATATAAATAAATTGTCACTAAATTCAAATTTGATATATCTTTTTTTATCGTAGCAGGGGAGTGATAATCTGAAGAACTATTAAGGTGAAAGCCATCAATCTTCATATGAACGTCCAGCTTATTATATCACTTTGATAAAATGAAAATGGATATAAAAAAATATATTAATTTTCGCATATCTAAATGAGTATTATAGTTTAAGTCTTAAAAATTTTCGTTGTAATTTTCATATTAAAATTCGAATAGGTGCGGGGGGAGTAGTAGCCCACATATAAAGTAAATATTAGTTGTGGCGTTAAATGGGGTAGCGAAGCGCACTGGAAAAATCTAGTATTAAATATTTTTGTTAATAAATTACATACATAAAAAAGTTTTATAATTTATTGAATTATTTTTAGTTTGTATACAGAAAAAATTATTACAATATATTTTTTAATTAACAAAGTAGGTTAATTTTGCTTCAAAACTTAATAAATATATTCAAATAAGAATCAAATTTTAGTAATATTTTTTTAATAATTCATTCAATCACCCACTTAATTGACATAATTAATTTATTAATTGGGAATTTTTTTCTGTTTTGTATTTTTTACAGTTTTTAGTAATTGATATAATCATTTTGGTGAGAGGAGCAAATTTAAACAAGTTGTTGATTGAATGAATTATTTACTAACATATTTGTTGATTGATTTTATTTTTTGATTTTTCTGTGTATATCTCTTATAAATTTTGTATATACCGACCAAAGTATTTGAGAACTTATATTGTATATAGAGGAAAATAGTTTTAAAAATATGATAAAAACAGACTACCATTCCTTAAATATATTTACATTTGAGTAGTAAAATAAATCAATAATTGCAAAAATGAATTGTGTATTCACTAACAAAATAGATGTATCCAATTTGTTTTCAATGTAGGGAATTTCTGGAGATAAATGCAATACTTTTTAGCTAATTGGCCACTTATTACATTATATTTCAATAGTGAATTTACTAAATTAATAGTTGTAATGAAATCGTACACTTTGTGAATTTCTGAAAACGAAGAGCCAACAATTTCACTACAATTCAATAGTGTATTCACTAATGTAATAGTTATAAGGAATTCCTATATAATCAAGTTTAATTCTAGAGACAAATTTAAGATTTTTTGCCGATTGGCCACTAACTGCATTACATTTCAATAGTGAATTCACTAAATTAATAGTTGTAGCAAATTGGCATACATTAATGTAAATTTCTGAAAGTGAAATGCCACTATCTGCACTACAATTCAATAGTGAATTCACTAAAAGAAATTTTGCAGCATATTCATATATAACACGAGAATAAATTTCTCAATTTAAGATTTTAAAGCTCTCAACGGCAACTCTATGCATTACATGTAAACATAGAAGTGGCAGTTTATTTTTAGATATTATATTTTCTAGTTAAAACAATAAACATTATTTAGTAGTTATTTTACTAGTGAAATGTAATGCAGAATGTGATCGTTTATCAACCACTTGCACTACCAAAAGTAACTAGTGAATCGCCTAAGTAGTTATATATCTAGTGATAATGGGCAAATTGGCACCTTTTGAACTGCTGGGTCTGTTGTTATTATTAGGAGAAGGCAGACATAATAATAATGAAATGTCTAGATAAATATTTATACAATTGTTGGTCCGATAATTTAATGAGTTTTTTCTTGTTCTTGTATGACAAGGCAAAGGTATTTTAAATAAAGATGACCTACATTTTGTGAAAGAAAATGAAAAAAAATTTTAATTAAAAACAAACCAAATTTAAAATAATTAAATTTAAAATCTTTATTACAAAAAAAAAATAAATTTAATATTCTTAAAAATTGTTATTAAAGTTTTTTATTTTATTAGAATTTTACCTTTTTATATTTCTTTTGACTGTTCCTTTTTAAGCTCCAACCTTTAGATAACTAAAATATTTATATTTTAGTTAATTAAATTTCTATTACCAGAGACTAACTGCAAAATTGACTGGCAGTCAGTCTGTCAGTCTAGTCTGCTGTTGCTACAACCATACCAGAAAAATTCAAAGAATTTAATGGGGGAAAAAACACTGAAAGAGAAGAATTTTTGCATTCAAATGAAGAACATATGCTTTTGACGTTTTGTTTTTCGAATGAACTAAAGTCTGAAGTGTTTCAACTCAGCAATACATACATACAACAGATACTCTCTTATATATACATTTAAATAAACATACATATACTCTAACACTATACTAACATTAATGCAAATACCACATACTCACTTACATTCTTAGCACTCATGCATGTATGAGTAGACATTGATTTACTGTTTGATTAAATGGAAATTAAATTGCCTGCCTTTAGTCATACTTATTCGTACCAATACAAACATATTCGTCCTTAAATGAAAAGTGTACATTTTCCAAAACATACCAACTACATATTAAGGCAACATTAAACATCAAATACCAGCCATGTTAGGAATATTGAATTCATTAGAGGCAAAATAGTTTTTACAAACTTTTTAAAATTCCTTTAAATTAAAAAAAAAAATAAGAAAAAACATTTTCACTTTTTATTAACAAAGTTTTAATATATAGTTAACGGAAATGTAAACATTAATAAATTAATAGGGAGAAAGTTGCACAATGCGATTCAGATAGAAATAATATTGTAAGAAAACAAAAGACTGGAATAAACACTGGTATATAGACTAGAATATATACTCTATTACAAAGGAGAATTTATAATTAATAACAAATTGAATCAAACTACATACTAGGCTATAGACTCTTCATTAAACTTAACACTAGATTATATTTTAGGCCACAGATTATACTTTAGAATAGAACGCAGACTTAGTGATATAAAGACAATATTATAGACTTGGTATATAAATAGCCATAACTAGATTGAAACTTTAAATAGTTTTACTACAAAACCAGAAGCTGTATTAAACTTCATAAATGTATTTTATTTTTTATTTCTAAATTAAACTTTATTATAAATTCTTAACTGCCCCAGAAAGTTCCCTCTTCAATCAAGGTTTCTTTTGCTTTTATTGTTTTGTTTAAATTTCATGTTTTCTTCTATTTTTATTACTTTAATCCCCTCCTGAAATAGAGCTTAAAAAATTTATAAAGATTTATAAAGACATCATAATATTATCATCTCATTATAAATAAAATAATTCATCTGCTACTCGCTTAATATATTTTTTGGTTATTTTTGTGCTGCTATATAGTATCTCTCTTTTTAAAAAGGGAGCAAGTGGATTGTATGTGTAAGAATTTTGAAACTTAATCCCATCCAAGGCAAATCATTTAAAATGCACTTACATTTTTAAGCAGAAATCTCTACTAAAAACTACTACTACTATTACAACTAAGTAAACAAACAGAGAAACACAGATTCTACTTACATATGTATAAGAAAAACAAAGTTTGTTTAATATTTTTGCTGTTGTTGTTTTTTTAATATCACTGTCTTCTTCAACCATTGACCCATATAATTTAGTCGTAAATTGAGGCACAAAAAAAAATGATTTTAGACATTTGGAATAGCTTAGAGAAACTGAAGAGGAGGTAAAAAGAAACAACGAACTAGAAAAAGAACTAAAAAAAATAAACATAATAATGACAGCTTAGGCAGATGTTGTACTTGAATGTATTTTAAAGATATATTTTATTATTCCTTTTACTTACTTACACTATGCTAACACTAACACTAAAGCAAACAAACTTTCACTAAAATGAGAGATACAAATTATACTTGAAGTTCTTTACTGGGACAAGCTAAAGGTTTTTGTTAAAATTTATATAAAAAATTGGGCTATAGACTAGACCTTAGTAAAAGCTATAGACTAGACTACAATGAAGGCTAGAGGCTAGACCGACTAGACTATAGACTAGACTTTATATAAGTTTATAGACTAGACTATGGTCAAAATTTATAGACTAGACTATAGTCAAGTTTATAGTCTAAACTATAGTCAAAGCTATAGATTAGACTATAGTCCAGGCTATAGACTAGACTATAGTCAAGGCTATAGAATAAACTAGAATAAACTCAAGACAATTGTATAGACAATTGACTAGACTATAGTCAAGATTATTAAGTAGACTATAGTCAAAGCTATAGACTAGACTATAGCCAAGGCTGTAGTCAAGACTATTGACTAGACTATAGTCAAGACTATTAAGTAAACTATAGTCAAGACTATTGACTAGACTATAGTCAAGACTATTAAGTAAACTATAGGCAAGACTATAGACTAAGCTATAGTCAAGACTATTGACTAGACTGTAGTCAAGACTATTGGCTAGACTATATTCAAGACTATTGACTAGAATATAGTCAAGACAATTAAGTAAACTATAGTCAAGATTACTGACTAGACTATAGTCAAGGCAATTGACTAGACTATAGTCAAGACAATTGACTAGACTATAGTCAAGGCAATTGAATAGGCTATAGTCAAAACTATTGACTACTATTGAGGCTATTGCCTAGACTATAGTTAAAACTATTGACTATGTTATAGCTAACACTATTGATAAGGCTATTGTAAAGACTATTGGCTAGACTATAGACAAGACTGTTGATAAGGCTATAGTCAAAAATTTTGATTAGACTATAGTCAAGAATATTGGCTAAACTAATGACTAAACTATAGTTAAGACTATTGACTAGATTATAATCAAAGCTATTGAATAGACCAAAGTCAAGAGTACTGACTATAGTAAAGACAACTAACATGACTACAGCCAAGAGTACTAACCTGATTATAGTTAAAACTATTCCTTTTATTCAAGTCTTATAGTCTAGATTACTGACTGATCCATAGGCAGGAATTTTGAATAGAAATTGCTGCCAGTTCCACGAACTACGAGGACTAAAGTATACAAAAAATATGTATGTAAACATTTGTGCAAAATGTATCTTTGTAACTACTTATGTTGTACGAGATTAAAGTAGGTTGGTTGGCAAAACACATATTCACATTCATATTCATACTTATTTATGATGTATGATGGCTTCATAAAAATGATGTGCTACATGAACATGAATGATGTTTATCTAGCTTGTAGCTAAGGATAATGATGATTCCTGGCATATGTGTTGAGAAATTTTTGTTTATCTATGTATGTTTTTTTCTATTTCTACTTTTTAATATAAAATTATATAAAATATTTTAAGCTGATTTAATGTTTTCTAAAAATATTATACTACCAGCAGGCTCAGCTAGATGATTATGAAAATGAACAAGAAGATGACGATCAAGATATGTATACATGTGGTTTGTTGAATGTTATCATTTTCAAACATAAAATTACAACACATTTTTATTTGCTCATTATGAATGGAAAATATGCCTCATGTTGTGCTATGACTTTGGTTTAGTTTGCAGTTGCATTTTATTTTATAACTTGTAGCTAGAATTAATGCTGTTTTTTGCATTTATAAATCATAAGTGGGGCAAGAGAACTGTAACATATGAATTGGATAAAATTGAAGTATTTAAGTAAGTAGAATTTTTTTAAATAAATATAGGATATTTGTATTTTAAGCTTAAAATTTTTAGGGCAAAAAAATTATACCCTTTAAGAAAATCTCATTAAATGAAATTTAATAAATACTCCAGCTCATATTTCATTTACAGCATTTAATATGTCGTCTGTGAAATTCTTTTGATGTTTGTGTCACCGTCATCATAAATAAACCAAATTTTTTCCAATGAAACTTCATCCCTCTATAAGGATTTTGGGTAAGTGTGTACTTTCGACTATGTTTGTACAACGTATGTTTAAAAACTCATCGCCCTTTTTAACTCTCTAACCGTCCTCTTACTTCTCATACTTAATAATTTGTTAACCATTAATGGCTTTTAGGTTTAATTTTTTTCTTTTTCCATTTTTGTAAAGTTGCTAAAAGAAAAACGTTTTCGTTTCGGGTAAGAAATCAAACATTAATGAACAATTTTTGATAATGGCATCTTTAAGTGATTAGTGGATTTCTAATTTCAATTTTAGATCCCTTTTTCTATTACTCTCTACCCCTGCACCCACATGCTTAATCAATTATCAATCCAACAAGCAAGACTTTTAGTAAACATCCCTTTTTTTCTTAATATATTTTTTGCTTTTTTTTCGTTTCGCTTCAAGGATGTTTTCTTTCTCCCCATTGAATCCTTTTTATTTTCTTGCTTTTGTTGTTGTTGTTTTTCCAAGGATTTTGTTAATGTTTGATTTTTACCATGCACTTTACACTTCATTATACGCCAAGTGTTGCTACAAGTTTCCTCAATGTTATTGTTTTTGTAAGCTGCTGGTTTTAGCTTTAATAGAGGAAAATAAAAAGACAAGGAAGAAAATTTTCTTATTTTTTTTTTCTCTTTCTTCAAATTCGAATTCATTGTATTGAAAGGGCAACAGTTGCTTAAGATGTATTTGATGTTGTTTGTTGTTGCTATTTAATTTAGTTGCTGTTATAATATTTTATGTTAGTGATACGATATGATGTTATGTCATGATATGTGTATGTATGCCATCAACTTCAATTCGTATTATGTTACGATATGTGTCCCATATTTGTTCTTATAGAATTTGTTATTATTTGTACAGAAAGTGGAGTAGCTGTAGCACCAGAACCAGTCAATAGATTTCTTATTAGTGAAGTGAATGCGAAGAAAAGGATATTATATAAAATGTCCTGATGTTATTGACACATTGTTATAAAATTAGGTTAAAAGTTGTATAAGTTTTTTTTTTTTTTAATGACGGTTCAACGTACTGTAAAGAAATTAAATGTAACATGGAGTATTATTAAAAATAAGATAAGAAATACGGGTAAAAGGACATACTTTAAAGACAGTTTTAAACTGATAATCTAGTTTTAAAAAGACTATTTTCAATAATTTTAAAACAATTGTAATTCACACACAAATTTCTTAAAAGAAAATATGAAATATATTTAGCATCGACTGTAGTTTTATTCATTAAGTACTAAATATTTATATTTGTAATAAAACATTTATAATTTTAAAAACGTTATTTTAAACAAAATCACTTAATTTAGAAAATAAAAATCACAAATATTTTAAAATATTACAAAATACAATTCAGTCATTCCATTTAAAACCAATAAAAAAAATCATAATTTTGGATTTTACCTCTCCGAATTTAATATTCGGCACAATCATTGTTCGTGTCAAAATTTCATCAAGTGGTTCGCGAAATATTGCAATTTGAAAGTGCAAAATAGCTCAAAAAATTTACAAAGTTGTATATACACAAAATTACAAATATCTTTTAAAGTGTTTATAAGTTTTATTGAGATGTCATATTAAAGGTATCAAAATTATCTTTAAAAAATTTAATTAAAAAATACTTTGAAATATATTTGTAATTTTTTGTAAGCAACTTTGTACATATTTTTAGCTATTTTACATTTTCAAATCGCGATATTTCACGAACCACTTGATGAAATTATCTGAAATATTGAATTAATCTTAGTTTTGACAAGAATAATGATTGTACCAAATATTATCAAAGTCGGAAGAAGTGAGAAAATCAGCTAGTTGGTTTTAAATGGAATGACTCAATTATAACTCACAAGAATATTTAATGAAAGTTCAAAATATTATTTAAAAAACACTAAATAGTATTACAGCATATTTTGCGTGTTTCTCAATTTTAATGTATTTATTCGACATCATTTAACTTTGGAACCACTGAACCGATGTAGATGAAACTTGGAACATCAATAGAGGAGGAGTTAGGTTTTCAGAATGTTGTTGGCTTTCAGAATGTTGCACAGACGCCGCTACAGTGGGCCAAAGTTGACCACCTCGAGGGTGAAAAATATATCGGGGCTTATAACTTTTACAAATATCAACCGATTTTAAACATTTTTACATTTTTGAATTCTTCTAAGCAAGACAAGAGAAAAACATCTTTTCTATGCTAAATTATCTCGTATATATTTTTTTCATTTTTGGCCTTGACTTTTTTGCGATTTTTAAATTTTTTTAAAAATATGTTGAAATTCTCTATAATTTTCTAAATTATGCTAATAAATTTCAAGAATAAAACGTTCAGCAACAAAATTTCAAAACAGCTTTCAAAAATTTAAATTTTTTGCCAAAAAAGTAACTTTGTATATTTAATTTTTTTAAAAAAATTAGTTAAAAGAGTTTAATATTTTTTAGCATTTTCTGAAAGACGACACCTCAAGAAAACGTGTAAGTGTAATTTTGAAAAGTTCTGAACGTTCACCCTACATCCAGCAGTGGTCAAAAATTATAAATTTTTGATGAGAACTTAAACTTTTTGAGTTTGTAAAAAAAATTGATTGTAGATTTCGGTACATCTGTAAACTAAAATATATAGCTCAATATGTTCTTAAAGGTTTTGCAAAAAGTTATGACAGCTTACTGGTAAACTTATTCACACGAAGCAATTTTCCGAAATTACACATATTTTCAATAATAAAAACTTCGACCTTTAAAAATATATAGTAAGAATATATATATTTTTCCGATTTTTACATTTATCAATTTTCCATTAAATATTTTATATCATGTGCGAAAATTGTGTTGATATCTATATTCAATTAGAAATTATTCAGACTCAAATTTTTGAAGTAAAGTTAATTAGATACTCCAATAAGGCTAAGAAAAGATCACTAGAAAGAATGTAATAAAAAACAATTTTGAAAAAATAAAAAAACAATCATCTAAACCCCTGAAATAAATTATATTTAAGTTTTAGCTAAGAAAATCTTTAAACCTTAAGACTTTATAGGAAATAACTTTAAAAATTTATCATTATTTCTCTTTTAAAATCACTTTTATAATTGTCCATCAATTTAAAAATTTTCAAAACACTCACAAGATTTTTGTTATCTGATTACTGTTAGCTTAAAGATTTTATTTTAAGATAAACAGAATTCATGGTTATATGTTATACAAAACCAAAACTTTTTTTATTAAATTTTTCTTTTGCTGCTACTTCTTTTTCCTTTTGAAATGTGTCTATCATTTCGTCTTGATTGGCTTTTAGATTTTTAGTTTTATCCAGCTTATAAACGTCCTTAAGCTGTATGTTGCATGTCGTATTTATAGTTAGTTTCTATTTAGATTTTTTTTTTCTGGAAAAAGAAAAACTAAAAACTTATTGCAGTTTTTTTCTAGGTTTTTGTTTTAGTTTTTATCTTTTTTTTGATATAAAAAGCTTTGCCAAATAAACTTCATTATACAATCAGTCCATCCATAGTTAGTTTATGCTTTTTTTACTTTAACTT
The DNA here is from genome assembly GCA_951394005.1 of Protophormia terraenovae. Lineage (NCBI taxonomy): Eukaryota > Metazoa > Arthropoda > Insecta > Diptera > Calliphoridae > Protophormia > Protophormia terraenovae. Next base: position 131,342,235 of record OX596077.1, read on the forward strand.
CATAGAATTTGTTTCTTTGGCTTTTATTTGATTTTTTTTTTTTTTCAATACTGGTACTTATATCAAGTACTTTTTTTCTGTCTATGATTGTTTTTTTATGAAGTTTTTTTTTTTTTGATTTCAAATACATTTGTAACACTCTAATATGTTTTGATGGAAAAGCCAATTAAAAGAGATTTGAACAATAAGGAAGAAAAACAAATGAAAAAGATAATATTATCGAAAACACATCAAGCTTTATTTTGTTGCTTTGTTACAAAAAATTTGTGGAGAAAAAACAGGAACTAATACATATAAAGGGCAGCAGATGAGATAAATAAAATGATAATAAAAGGATGTATGTGACTAAGCCGAATCTTAGGTACACTTCAAAAAGTGTATTAATCCTAAATTTGTTGTATTGAAAGTATTTTAAGGGATTTACAAATTAATAATTTTAAATTTATATCTCAGAGATTTGTTTCTTAATTTTAGTTTAAAATTTTTAATATTTAATTTTTATGTGATGAAATTTTGAGGAGTTTCAATTGTTAGCTCATACATCAATTTATCTGATTTTCAATAGCAACTTGCTCCACAAAATAGCTTACATAAACATATAAGTTATAGTTTTACATCATAGGTTCAAAACTAATCGTTAAATCAGGTCTTCTAGCTACAATTGTTCAGAAAATTTATTTCCATTATACAATATTAAAAGCTTGTACTGAGAGGTAGGGTATTAAAAAACTGAAATAACAAATTAAAACTTCATATAAAAAAAATATAATAGAAGTTTGACTAAAACATTTTTATAGACAATCAGCCAAGTTTATTTAAGTTGCCCATTATCATGCTTCTTTTTCCTTGGCTATCAAACCCCTTACTTTTGGATTTATTTTGCTTTGTATTTTGCACTTATTAAGTTTAAGTTTTTTGTTATTTTGTTTTTCTCCCAAATTGCTTAAATGTTTCTATTTTTTGTCTTAAAGTTAAGTGAGTAAGCTCCATAAGGTTGTTTATTTTTTTCGATTACAAAAAAGTATTTAGATTTACTAAATACTTCAGAAAGTTGCATTTGATTGTAAGGATTTTTTTATGTTGAAAAAAATAGCATAAAAAGTCTTAATGCTTTAGAAACTCAAGAAAAAAATCATATTAATCACTAAGGAATAGAAATAATGATGGAATTGGGAAAAAACTAACAAATCTCTTTTTTTTTTGTTTTTTTTTTTTTTTTAAAGAAAATAAATATCGATAAAGAACTTTAATACATTTTCTATAAATAATTAATAAAATGAACTCTGTAATCGCCAAAAAGGTAAAAAATTATCATAATAAAAAAACGCCAAAATAAACAAAAATCGCCGGAATGAAAAAAAAATATTTAAAAGAAAACAAAATTCTGAAGAACTATAGAACAAAAAAGAAAAAAAATCGTTAAAATAAAATTTAAAAAAATTCAAAAATAGTTTTGGATATTTAAACTCAGAGACTCAGTGACTTTTATTGTAAATTAGATGATTATTTTTTACTTTTATTTTTTTTTTTTAATAAAAAAATAACAGTTATTTTATTATTTTTCTAAGTTATATAAAAGCTTATGGGAAAAAATCACCATAAAAAAGTCAGAACAAATAAAAATCGCCAAAATGAGGAAAGGTAAAATGAAAAAATCGAAAAAAAAAAACAAATACATAATGAATTAAACCAAAACGAAAAATAAAAACGCCAAAATAAATTAAAAAAAATGTTTTCAGAGACCGTAAATGTCTTAAATATAAGGCAGTGTATTATTTTTGTTAACATTACTGTTTTTTTTTATTTTTTATTATTTGTTCTAAGTTATATAAAAGTTTACTGGAAAAAATCACCATAATGAAAAAAAAAAGTACACCAGAATAAATCGCCGAAATGAGAAAAGAAGTACAATAAAAAAATCTTCAAGAGAAAAGAAAAACCTCTAAAACAAAAAAAAATCAAATTTAAAAAGAATAATTATATTTATATTTGCATATTTCATGACTTTTACCATAAAATTCAGAAGATTATTTTTTTAATTTTTTTTTTTTTTTTTTTTTTTTACAAAAAAAATTCTATGTAACATAAAAGTTAATAGAAGAAAATCTCCAAACAAACAAAAATCATGAAAATAAATTTGTAAAAATGAATAAAAAAAACTCCAAAATTAAAAAAATCACCGAAATTAAAAAACTGCCAAAAAGGGAAAAAGGACCACAATAACAAATCGCCAAACCCACAAAAGCCATCAAAATTAAAAAAAAAAAAAACATAGAAATAAAAAGACAAGTTTAAAAGCAATCATTATTTTGGATGTCTAAAATCAGGAAGCGTAACTTTCATGACTTTTACCATAAAAGTCAGAAGATTATTTTTTTACTTTTATATTTTTGAACTAAAAAAATTTTGTTTCCCATATAATATAAAAGTAAATTGAAAGAAATCTCCAAAAGAAACAAAAATCACCAAAATAAAAATTTAAATCGCAAAAAAAAAATAAAACGGAAAAATCGCAGAAATGAAAAAAACGCCATAATATAAAAAACGTAACAATAAACACTAACATTAAAAAAGTATCACCGGAATTAAAAAAAAAGAAAACTGCAAAATGAAACAAAAAAAAAAAATACCTCAATGAAAAAAATCGCCAAAGTAAAAAATAGTCAAATTAAAAAAAGCCAACTTGAAAATATCGCCATAAAGGAGAAGAGTTATTACAGTTACTTAGTGTTTTATTTCCCCCCTCTCTTTAAGAAACTCTTGAGCTTCTTTTTTCGATATTTTTTTGTAGAAAAACCAAGAGGGAAAAATGATTGTAAGGTATTAGTTTACTTTACAGATTACAATTGGTTCAAAATAATAAATATTATTTGCGTTAAATTTGTTTATCAATATGATAAGGACAGCGGACCGCCCCAGGAATTATATTTATATTTTAATTATATATTTTTATTTCATCATAAGTTTCTTTTCTAGTTCTTGACATCTAAACTTTAAATTAATTTTATTTGTTGTCATTATTAAGTTACAAAAAGTAAATTTGTATTCAATTGTATTTATATGTATGATTTGTATACATGACCTGAATATTTTCTATATAATTTAAATTCTTATTGCTCCTGCTGCTGCTGTTGCTGCTTGTCATTAGAATTTTATTTATTTGTAACAAACTTTAGACAAGTATTGAGGGGGAGAATGCAAGAAAGAAAGAGAGAAAATTTAGAATTTATTATCAAAATGTAAGTGATTATATTTCACAAATATTCACATTCAAAAACACAAAGTTGTAAAATACTCAAATGTGGGTTAAACTAACAAAAAGGCAACCATAAGAAGACCATATTGAAGATATTTTCTGTTTCAGATTTTAAGTCTTCAATAGGTATTAACAATTTGTAGGAATATTTCTAAACTTCTGGTCACCTTTTTATCATAAGAATTATACATTTTATATTTAAATTTATTACTTACAACTGTTAAGGAAAACTATGAATCTAATTATAATACTATTTATACAAAATACTCCCACACTCATATATGTTTATAGAGTCAATAATAGTATTAGTAATATTACATTACCACCAAAAACTTGATACTACAACTAAATATTACAACAAATTTAAATTTACATATAGAACTTTTGCCGCCTCTTGCTTGAAATACAGCAAAGGTTTTGTAGTCATAAAATAAGTTAACAACCAGCAAACATTTTTGTTATAATTCCAACTTTAACAATTTATAATCCTTATCGCTTCTTTTATCATTACTTTAAAGTGATTCTTGAACAACTTTTTGGTAAAGAGCAAAGTGGTTAATATTTATAAGTAGATCTGATTGTAAACTAATAATTATAGAAGCGAAATTTAATTTAATTAATATCACTTCTAGGAATTGAAATTTATTTGAATTCAAATTGGTTTTTTCGTTATTAAACTTAATATTTTCAATTTTTTTTCTTAGCAAGTATCTTAATACACTTAATATTTATTAAATTTAACTATTTCGCTGGGTTAAACCGAAACGAATAAAATGTGTGTATGATTAAAATTTGTTACAACAAAATGCATGATGATACAACCGTGTATACAAGTTGTAAATATTATTAACATTTTAACATTTATTATCATGAATATGTGAGAGATGTAACTACGTATGTATGCCTGTTATAAATTCAGACACAATTCAAAAATCTTCTTCTTAATATTCAATGAATGAATAAATAAATAAGTTTGAAATTTACACACGTTCATATAAATTCCCCTATGAAACTGCTACTAACATAGCATAAACTTTCATAAGTTTTATGAGTATAAAAAGGGCTGATCCTGCTAACAACTACACACATAAATTTATAACAAATTTTATACGATACTTTCTCTTAAACTTAAGCCTCCACCTCCCTCATAAAATTAAATGCAAATTGTGTCTCGAAACCAAAAATTTTGTGGTTTTAACAACTTTATGATGTTTCAATGTGGTTGTATGGCATTTTTATGTTACTTTTCTGGGTATATATTGAGATGTAAATGTTTTTTTTTTTTTTTTTTTTTTTTTTTTTTTTTTTTTGTTGAACAAGCAGACAAATGAAAGAAAAGGGTTTGCAATTTAAGTGGGCATATAAATTTCATATGTTTACATGATGGGCTCACATGCCATACAGGTCGTTTGGTGAGATGTGTTGAAAGGTTGTAATAAAAATAGAAATTAAATACACAAAGCAGGAATAATATTGTGTGTGTATTTGTGTATGAAAAAAGTTAATAGGTGGTAAAATATGCGTTATAAAAATGAACTGGGAAAGACGAAAAAAGAAAGCGAAAGGGGTGGATAATGTTAACATATTTTTTTAAAGGTTTAATACAGTCATAATTTATTATTAAAAAAATAGGAAAAAGTGGAAAATTTTGTAATAATGAGAGGAAAACCTTTTCCTTTACTAAAGCAAAGCATGTTGTCTATTGTTTTTAATCAAATTTGATAATTCATTTCTATAACTTGTTATCTTTATAAAAAAAATGTAATTTATTCCAATTAAATCCTTTAATAAACAAAAAAGTTATAAACATAAATATAAATTAAAACATAATTAATATTAATCATACGTTTAGGTGCACAAAATTTTAAAATTATATTTTCTAAAGTTTAGAATGAGAATTAAAAAAAATTGTTTTCGAAATTAATGGACAAAGGAATGAAATTTTTTTTAATAATACTTTAATAGTATTTAAACCATATAGAAACATAGAGTATACATTGTAGCTTCATTTCATACTTTTCTGCTGATATCTCTGAAACAAAAGCATGTACGACAACGAAATTTTGTACAGATAGTTCAAGGGTCGATATAAACTCGAAAACCAAAAATGGGCATGATTCGCCCACTTTACCGCTAACCTCCCATATAAGGTGAAATGTTTTGTTTTTTATAAATAGTTCAAGGACCAATTTTAACTCGAAAACTAAAAATGGGCGTTATATACCCACTTTAGCACCCATCTCCCATATAATGTAAAATTTGAAAAAGTTGATGTTGGGTATATAGATTCGGCCAAAATAATATAATATTCTCGCTTGTTTGAATTGACTCTGGTTCTTGCTATAAATCGGTATTTGTAAAATTAACGAGGTTGCTCTATGTATTGAATCATATCTTGAAAACAACTTGTTCGATTTGGTTCAATAAAATATCAAAAAGTTTAAACAGAAATTTCTTTCACGTTATATTCACTTTATTTTTTAATACCCTCAACGGTTATGGAAATAATAAGCCTATTTTAAGCAAAAACTTAAATTTCGAAAAAAAAAAAAAATGTTTTCAAAAAATCATAAAAATTCGTAAATAGCAGAAAATGCAAATTTTTATTTTTTAATCATAAAAATTAATTTGTTGCAAAAAAAAACAAGATATATTTCATTCAAATTAGTGCATAAATTTTGATTAGATTAACAAATAAGTGAACATACTCATTTACAAATTACACAGAAGAAATTATTACCATATATTAATTGAAAAATATACACAGTTATTTAATTTTGCTTTAAAATTTAATAAATATATTCAAATAAAACTAACCTAAAAATTAATTATTAAGTCTGTCATAAAAAACCATTCTGATCGAAAATGTAATCAATTCCGTATTTTAGTTCTTCTGAAATAGTAAAACGAAGAAATTTTTCGGAATGTAACCACATTCAGTTTTCAAGGTACAATTGATTTTTGACTGTATTCCTTATATTTCTGAACTTTTTTTAAATAATTTTTACACATAAATCATTATTATTGTTTTGTATAAAAATATAACTTTAAACACGAAAATAACAAATTGTTAAAACAATTTTGTATTAACAAATCTGAATTTGTATTAACGGAATCTGAAGATCCAAAAACAAAATCGATCGGAATTAAAATACAGAATTAAAACCAAGGCAAATTTATTTAACAGGTAAAGTCAGTTCTACAACAAAAACTTTTTAAATGGTTTGCTGGTTAGTTGTGTCAAAATCAGCTGATTAAGAACAAAGCGAATTTGTAAAAATAACAAAAAGTAAAGTAAGCATCAGAGAACCAAGCTGACGCAAAGTTGTCGGCAGCTGCGTATCCCTTTTTGGTCGGCGGCGGCGACTTTCACAAGGTCATATCGGCGGCAGCTTATTTGTCAGCTCAAAGTGTTTTTTGTATTATATTATATAAATTAAGTACATTTTTTATGTATATTACTAAAAACAAATATTTCCGTTTAACACATGCAATTTTAAGTAAATTTTTATTTGTATTTTGTTCAGCCTCTCTAGCCGGTATGAGTCAGCGGCGGCGACGGCTAGAAAAATTGTGAGGCTACTGGCTGACGGTCCGTTTTGTTCTCTGGTAAACGTAAACAAAGTTTGACAGATGTAATATCCACAACAGAGTAAAAAAAAAATCAACTGATTTACTGACTTTACCTAATAAATAAATTTGCCTTGATGAATACCATTTCATACGGAATGTGTGACAGGTCTTAATTCCAGCTAGAGTGTTTTTAAAATATTAATTTCACTTCAATCATAGATCTTTTATAAACTATAAATTAGCTTCCACTTTTGCGTTAATAGTAAATAATTTTTACAGGCTCAATATAAGCCCAGACATTCCTTTTTATAAGCTCCAAATTAGCTCCAATCACTGGTATGTCTACAGCCTTAAATTGGCTTCAATTATAACAACTTTTCTTCCACCCACTTCCATATTGACAACATTAATTTTTAAATCATCTTTAATAAAAATTTCAATATTTGCCAAAAATTTTACTAAAACTCAAAAATATGTATAAATACTTCCGCCAACAATAATAACAACTAAATACAAAAAATAAATCTGTTGTGCTCAATATAATTTGGTAAACTTAATGCAGCATTATTCAAAATAATAAGACTACCACTAGATATACCAACAGAGATAGAGAGACCGACATACATACAGACGGATGGACAGATAGACAAAAACAAAAACTAGCCCTGTAGTTTAGTGCAAGTTAATACAAAAAAAATAAAAAATAAAGTTAATACAAAAAAATGAAAAAACCCATAAAATATTACACAGTTTAATGTTACCGATTTTTGTTCACTTTTCACCAGTCAAGTGTGTAGATTCTTAATAGATTCATGAACTATTTGAACACATATAAACAGCTTGTTTAAAAAAAAAAATACTCAACTATTTAAAACCAAATACGTAGCTTAAAACTCCTGCTAAATTGAAGTCAATTAATCTGTCATATATTACAAAGGGACAGTTTAGTAAGCACCTATTTGATTTAAAGTTAAATACAAAATTGATTTAAAACAAATATATAAATTATTTCTAGAAAATAATCTACATATTTTTAAAGAATTCTATAGTAAAATGTTATCATGCTAGATTGAGAACTGTGGGATAGTTGTAGCTTTAAAAAAATATTTTATAAATAATCATACCAACCATAAAATGTAACCATGGTAAAAACATGAATTGTTGCATTAAAATGCAATTTTATTACATACATATTTTGTAATGTATGCATACATACATTTACAAATTTATACCTATGACACACATACATATAAAATGACACCCATACATACATAAATGCAAGCATGAATAATATAAAATGAATTAACATTAAATCGTATCAGACAAGCAAAGCAATTGTACATACAACTACAATAATAAACAATAAAAGGACACTGGGAATTTAAAATAAACTCACACATCCCTACCTATACACTTACTCTCACCCATATACGAAAAAAATATACACCACAAACAATGACCAAAGTATAAGTCTGGGTGTGTATATGTATGTGTACTGAGTCTGAAATTGGTAAAGTGCATATAAAATAATTTATAATGAAATACTTGAAGGATTTATGAGGCTATTTTCAACTCAGATAAATGCAAAAACGAGAAAAAAAAGTAGTATATTGCATTTATAAGTGCCATATAGAAAGAAGGACAAACAGACAAATAGACTGACTGCTTGACTGGCAGTTACATCAATTCAAACACATTTTTACTTTAAAATATATGTATATATAAAGTATATACATATGTATGTGTGTCACTTAAATTTATACTCAGACATTGTGTTTTATTATATTTTATATAAATGTGTGAGTTTTCTTTTTTTTTAATAATAACAAGTTGAGGTTACATTGTAAATTGTATGTATTTAATTTATAATTTGTTGTTTTAATTTTTTTTTCTGTTCTTTTCAAATCCCACTTTATAAAAGTCAAAACTCAAGTTCATAATTTTTTAAGTATGACGTTTAAATTTACAAAACACACAAAACATGACCTCAAACATATATTTATATATATGGTGAAACACATACTCTTACAGTTTATAATAAAGACACAGCTTTTTATTAGTCAGTGTTGAAAAGAAAATGTGACCGATTATATTATGGTTTTATGTTCAACAAGCTATACATTATTATCATAATTGAAAAATTATTATTTTAAGAAATTATTCATGATAATCTACAGATTTTTTTAAAGCTTTAATAAAAATGTATTGGAAAAAAAAATATTAAAATGGAATTTATGATTTTTTTAAATATCCTTGATACAAGGACGAATATTGATTTCAATATCCTTTTCTTTTAAAAAATGTCGTTTTCATAAAAATAATTAGAAACTAGATTCATTAGGCATTAATTTGAGTCAAATATTTTATTATATCCTAGCAAAAATCGATCAGAGCTTCCAAAAAAGAAAATTTTCAGCACTTCAAAAGTTGAACAAAGTGCATATATTAAACTTTTTGGAAAGTTCTTAATAATAACTTCTAAAAAAGTGAAAATAAATGAATTTTTTGTTTAATTTTATTTATAATATATTAATCATACTCTGTGTTGCCTTTATATCTGTTTTTCCCTAGATATTAGGTTAAAGGCCACTATATATACTGATGAGATTCAGTCTATGGTGACTGTTACGTACAAGTTAGGTACCAGTAGTCACTTTATTAGCTACGTGACTAGCTACTTAAACATAAGGTTGTCCTAGGGGGAAGTCTATTGCCACCTTAACCAATACATGGTGTCACTTTTATGCACACACAATCACCTTCACGACTACCAAAGGGTCAATAATGTGACAATAGGCACTTCCACGACTACGAGGTAGCCCGTTTTTACATTATCAATCACTGGATCAGTATTAAGTATATTTATACCCTACACCACCAAAGGTGGTTGGGGTATTATGTGTTTGTGCAGAAGTTGTAACGCAGAGAAAAAATCATCGGATCCCCACCTTAAAGTATACCGTTCGACTCAGAATCACTTTCTGAGTCGATTTAACGATGTCCGTCCGTCTGGTCGGCTGGACGGCTGGCTGGCTGTCCATGTAAAGCTTGTGCTCAAAGTACAGGTCGCAATTTTGAAGATAATTTGATGAAATTTGGTACATATACTTTTTTCAATACAAGAACGAAGCCTATTGAATTTGGTTATGATCGGCCCATTATTTCACCTAGCCCCCATACAAATGTCCTCCCGGCATAGAGTTTTAACACTAATAAATAGGAATATTTTAATGAAATTTAGTACAAATAAGTTTTATATCAACAGAAATCTGTCTGCCAAATTTCATAAAGATCGGTCCATAACTAACCACAGCTCCCATATAAACTCCTCTCCCGAAAATCACTAACATTCATAAATCCCATACAAATGTTAGTATTATGTTAATATTTAACACAAGTAAGTTGTATACATATAAGTAATTATGTGGATCGAAATGGTGTAGGGCATCATATAGTCGGGCTTGACCGACTATATCTTCTTCTCTCGTTTTACATTCTGTTCTCATTTCTTTTGCATAGTTTATTTGAAAATAGAAAGAGTTCTGCTTTAAAAAATAATCAAAATAAAAAATTTTCTAAGGTTTTTTTTCTAGAAAGTGTTCATGTATCGTTAATTCTACTACACTTTTTATATTCGTCGGTCATGTAGAAATTTGATCGGATTTGAAAATAAGTAAAATATCTAAAAAATGATTTAAATAGCAAAATAAAAGTAGAAAAAATTTGTATCAAGAGAAAAAATCATTGATCTGTACGGATCTGTCAAATTTAAACATTTTTTAGATATTTGAAAAAACAAATTTCATAAATTTTGAGTATACTTTTTTTTAATATAAAGTATCTTAAAGATAAATTTTAAAGTGGAAGCATCAACTTCAGATATTTTAGTATTTTTTCCCTCAAGTAATTGAAAATTTAACTTATTCGTAATATTTTTTTGAAGATTGCCCTAAAATAAGATTATTTTGAGCCTTGATAGAATGGACCTTAAAATGTTGCATGTTGTTTGTTCTTATATTTTTCTGAAAAATAGTAAAGTAGAAGGGGGACATTCGACATAGGGGCACATTCGCCAATTAACTTGAAAACGAAGTAAAATTTTTAATGTTAATAAATAAATAAATTTATTTTCTTTTCATATATGAAAGATCTTTCATCTATCAAATTTTGAAATTTTCAACGTTCATTTGTTCGAAGATAGACGTGATTAATTGTTTTTTCAATACTCTTCTAAATATTTCACTGTGGGTATTTTATGTGATAATTCTCATATTTTTGGAATTGATCAAAGAATTTTTTCAGTGTTGTAAACGTGATAGTAATGAACAAGATTTGACAACATATGTTTTCATAAATATCTTTAAAAAAATTATCACTTATGCGCAATACTCCTCCTGGAGCACATTTGTCGATTTAGCTTATTCTACAGGAACGTCGTAATCAGATAAGAACCTCTTACTATCTCTAGATATTTCACTCTCTAGTATTAATTGAATTCAAACAAAAATCATTAAGTAATTTTCTTATGCATGGATTTTGGTTCGCCATTGATAATTGAATTTGTATTTATATTATAAAAAATTCAATTAAACATATTAATTTTTGTCTGTTTTTTCAAATGCTGTAAAAAAACCATCATATATAGGAAAACGATTCTGCCCCATCACTTGGCGAATCTATCCCATGGGATGGGGTAGTTTCGACGTTTTTGGTCACTTCACAAATTCTTAATAAAAATTAACTTAACATGAAGATAGTAAGAATCAAAAAGTCTTAGATATAAGCCAACATATCAAGGTTTTTATTACTATAGAAAGTTTATTGATATTGTGAACCGTTTTGAAAACACAGCATTTTAAACAAAAAAAGTGACGAAAGCTCCCCCGCCTACCCTACATGTTATCCTTTTTAATATTCCCAAAAAAATTGTGCACTTATATAGCCCCATTTGAGGTATACAAATTTTTGTGAAAAAAACTTCAGTTGTAGGACAAAGTAGAACAGAATCGAACTTTTAAAAAATAAATATATAACTTCTAAACGGCTGGTTGGATTACCATAAAATTTCATAAAGGAGTAACAGAGAATTAGAATTTAAAGTTTGGAAGAAGGACCCTACATACATTTCAGGAGAGGAATTATGTGGGCTCAACATAGGGATGCAATATGATAGTTATTTTTGTTCCTTACCCGATTTTAAAGATTATGTCACCATAAAGCTCTTGATAATATCTTTGAAAAGTATGCCTGCATATACTATTTATTTCATATGCTCGTATCTTTAAAGATTTAAAATTTCGAATATTAATTTTGCAAAAACTTGTTTTTTTTTTTTCATATGTATCCAAATATTTTCAACAAATTTCATTCTATTTCTTATAATTATTTAAAGAACATAGGAGAGAAGAAATTGTCTGTTTAATAATGAATATTTGAAGTCTATATCTTTATTGAGTCTAAAAATAAAAAATATTGCAAACATTTTAAAACAGATGAATGGACCTCGGAATTCTCTCAAAAAAATCTTAAAATTCCAAAAAATCACTTTTTTACTTATTGATCAAAAAAAAAAACAAAACGTAATTATTAAAATATTGTTTGACCTTTCCTGAATTAAAGTATATTTTTGACCCCTTTTATCCCTAAATGTGACTGTTTAAACAAAGCAATCAAGAGAAATCGACCTGAATTGGCCAACAGAAAGTTCTAATGCAACCACAGTTTAGTTCTGACCCTATTTTGGCTGACTACCATTGGTTTCGGTCTCAGCGAAACTGTCTTGATGGTAAAAAAAAAAAAAAAAAAAAATTATTTTCAAAATAGTTGGTCATATTCCAATTAAAATAAAAAAAAAAATAAAAAAATATTTACACCAATACTTACTCATAAACACAATATGATTTTTGTAAATCTTTCGAATCAACTATTAATATTTGTTGTGTGCAATATTGTTCTTATAACATTTATTGTAAGTATGTGTGTATTTGTAATAGTCAACCCAGCAAACACAAAAATACGATAGAGATACGCCAGATACATAACCTCAATGGCAATACACGTAAGCAATAAGAAAGTGCTGCTGCTAGATGATAAATTGGCAATATTTTCAGAACAAATCCCAGGAAAAATTATTAAAAGTTAATTAAGTAAATTTTGACGAATGTGATAAATGTATGAAATAACTAAATTTCACTTTAATTATTAGCTAGATGATAAAATGGGGATATTGTTATGCCATCTTCGTTAAAGATATATTTTGTTTGCTGGAATATTTATGTGTAGGTGTGTATGTATATTGCATTTGAGTTTCATTATAGTGCAACTTGTAATTTTTTGCATCACATTGTTATTGTAGTTGTTGTTGTTGTATAAATGTCTGTTACAATAACCGGTACTTCATTCTGACATAAACATTATGTACAGACACATACTCACGCATATTTATAGACAAAATTAACTACATACATAGTTTTATATACATACGTACATATCGTATATAAGTATATAATCATCTCTACATTTATGAGTGTGTTAGTGTAGCATTTATACATACATATGTATGTAAGAATTCATATGTTTTACAAAATGTATAAATTCATGGAAAACTAACCACACAAATACATATATACACACATATACAACCAAATACAACACATAACAACTTGTTCATATTAATACCAAGCAACATCATTCATATGTCTAATGTTAACTACAACAACTAATACTACTACTACAATTGGTTACAACAACGGCAATGTGTTGTATGTAGTTGTAAGTACAAATACATACATATGTATGTAGTACAAATAGAAGATGAATAGAGCATCTACATACATTGTAAGCGGAAGTGCGTAATTTCTCATTTTAAGCCAATGTATATATTATTATGTAAACTCACACATACAAGAGCATATTAACACCAATACATATACATACATTTGTATGTATAAAAATACATACATACAGATGGTTTATCTTCAATTCTTGTATCGTGTCTAAATAGTTTAACTTGAACATTTTTAATTCAACCAAATGATTGTTATGTGTAACAATGTATATTTATTTGTTTTTAAGTGTATCTTTATGTGAGTGTGTATATGTGCATATACCATACAGTTTTAATAATGGTAATGGCACAAATTAGTTATCATACAACTTTTAAAATCCTAAAAAAGCATCAGATGAAAATTATATTGAAACTACGTTTTCAAATTAATTTCAATTAATACTTTAACTAAACCCCAGTTTATTTTAATCTCTGTTGGACTTATAATATATAAATAAAAATCTAGTTTTAAATCTTAACTCTCATTAAAGTCTTTAATTAACTACAATCGCTGGACTTAATATAACTTTGTACCAGCTTCGATTTAAAATAACTTTTAATACTCAAAAATTCTTCAGTCGTAATTAGTATCAAGGGTCTAAAATGAAGCTTTATTTACACAACAGAACCTGTAAACTTAATTCCCTTAACAACCAGAACTGCTGGGTAGTAGTAGTTTTAATTTTATTTTTCTCTTCTGCTTTTTTCCTACACATGTTCTGGTCAATTAAACTTTTAATGGTTTATTTTATGTTAAATTTTCAGTATTATTTACACTTTTAAAGTTCAAACTATTTAAACCCTAACAAACAACGAAAAAAATACCAAAAACTACACAAAGTTACATATAAGGATAAATAAATAAATACTCTGTCTAATTTGTGGTTTAAAACAAATAGTTGGTAACAAGTGATTCTTTCAGACATTTTGACAAGAAAAGATTTAGTTTAAAATTAATAACAGAAAATGGAATTCATTTAATATACTTTAAAAGCTAAGTTAAGTAAAATTTATAATTAAATAAACAAAAGAATATAAAAACTAATTTAATTTACTTTTCTCAATTTATTATCTTACTCCTTCTATTCGCTTTTTAAACTTGCTTTAAGTTTTCTTTACACCAAAACCACAATGAATGTTATTGACGCATGTACATCATGGGTTTTTCCTGCAAACATTATTCCCTTTTCGAATTGCTTGTTTATATATTAAAATTATTTGGTTTTTAACGTAAACCTCTTTTGTTTATAACATACGAGGGTGGTTTAGATACTTTAATTTCTAAAAAAAATAGATTTTTCTAATAAAATTATATGAAAATTTAAATAAATAAGCCTCCAATTAAGAACGTCAATCTGTGAGCACTTATAATTTTTATAAAAATTAAATTGTTCATTTAAATTTATATGAAAACTAAAATTGCCTGTAGTTTCTTTAATAAGCCCACAATTGGCAGAAAGACCTCAATCTATGATCACTTTTAATTTCAATTTAAAATATCCTACGTACCTCGTACTAAATTTTTCATCATCATTTACAACGTTATTTACTTCTTCTTAAAGCTTATATTTCTATCTGAGTCATCATCATCGTCATCATATATTAGTAATTTGAAACTGCAGGTGTCATGTTGAACTCTATGAAGCCAAAAAATAAGGGAACTACTATTTTTTATACAAACAAGTTTAGAGACCCACACACAAATGGCCCTACAGTTCTAGTAGGGTTAATTAATTAATTTGTTCATTTAGCTCTGATTACTTATTTATTTATATTTATATATTATGAGGCTGTTCTATTCCTTTATTATTAAGCAACTGGCTACTTTATGAAGTTTCTTATCAGCTAGCTGGTAGCTAGCTGCAGCTACTAGATTGTCTTTTTATAGTCTACTTAAGTTTACATTTACGTAGAGTTAAGATGGTAAAATCGCCAGAACTGTTGGCTAGATGAGAGAACACAAATTTAGGTACTTTTATACTTACATAGTGGTTTGTGTCCGTTTAAATTTGTGGCAGAATAGTAAAACTTCATTTTGTTTGGTTACTATTTTCTTTTCACTGACTAACTGGTTACTCGTGTTCAAATTTTTTCTTTATATTTTTCATAGCATAAACCATATCATGATTTCAGGTTTTCTTTACTTTTTTGAGGATATTTTATTTTGTTTTTGTACTGTTACACCCTTTAACCAAATAAATCGTAGTATTCATGATGAATTTTGCTATTTTCTTTTTACTCCATTCATTTTTACTTTCTGGCTTTAGTAAACATTTGAGAGAAAAATAAAACCTCAAAAGTTTTCTGCACCTTGTTGAAATAAACCAAGTATGCAAAATGTTTCTATTAAAAAGGGAAACAACAACTAGACGTTGGACACATAGAGTTACAACTGCATACAATTTCACATACAAATACAAATACTATTACCTATATGCTGCTATGATTGTATTGCATTTTTCTTTCACAATTCGTATTGAAATATAACTGGTTGTATGTTTGACCCCAACATAAAAAAACATAAATTTAAATAGAAAACCACATGTGCAATATGACGTTTTCAGTTTGTTATTCTATTTTGGTAAGCAAAAAAGGGGGGGAGGGGGTTATGAGTCAAACACATATACTTTCACAAACACACTCATATAAATTACTAACAATATCTCGATGAGGTAGATGTTTATGCAAGTGTCAGTTGTAAATGAAAATTCTATAAAATTAAATAGCAGGATAAAGGAGTTTTTTTGTCCTTTATATTTTCTTTTTGATTATTATCTCTAACACTCTCTCTCGCATGGAAACAGTGTCATTTATTGTTGTTCACAGGTGCTGTAAATGCCAGGAAGGAAAAGTCAACTGAAATTTATATTAAAACCGACACTTAAATAAAACAAAATAAAAATAAATAAAAATCTTCTAAAAAAACTTTTATTTTATTCCTGCTATTTAATTATAACGTCTGGGCCAGTATTTATTCCTTTAAAAAAATTTCAAAGATTTTAAGTTTATTATTGCAAAAATTTATATAAAATTGTATATTTCAAAATACTTTAAAAAAAATTTAAGTTTCTCTGTCAAATTTTCAGAGCAATACGAGCATTATAGGTTGACATCTCAGTCAATTCGGATACATGTTATTATGAAGTACTAAATCTATAAATCATGAAGTGCTTAAACCCTAGAACACCTTAGGTGGTTTAAGTAATATGCGTATGTGCTGATCTTTGTAAGGCACAGACAAAATCTTTGGACCTTCGCCTTACAGTATACTATTCGACAATTCACAGAGGGGCAGAAACGAAATTTTTTGGAAATAAATCTCTAACTTCTGATCGACTGGTTGTATTTGCATGAAATTTGGTACAGGCATAGCAGAGGAGTGTACAATGTTAAGTTTGGAAGGGGACCGAACAGATCCCTCGTGGGCGGAGCTAAAGGGGCTCAAAGTTGGGTACCTCTGAAATACAAACTTTTTAATCGCTTGCCAAATTTTTTTTCTCGTCCAATTTCAAATATTTTTATACATTATTGTAGGCACTGAAACATGCTTGCATGTCTTATTTATCTCTTATAGTTTATGAGTTATTTGCATTTGAGTTTTTAAGTACCTCAATTTTGCATGTTCTTGTTCCAGTTTTTTCATATATATCCTAATGATTCCCACCGATTTCATTTGTTTTTTCTTTAGCTAATTAAAGAACAAAATTACCTATTGAATAAAAGAAATCTGAAGTCAATATCTTTACCGAGTCTAAAAATAAACTATTTTGAATTTGAAAATTGTAAAAATTACGACTTTTTGTGTTTTTTTTGCCCAAAAAGTATCTACACTCTTTTATCTCTAAAATAAAATTTTCTTTAACAATATATAATAATTTTATACTTTTCTGAAAGGTATCTTCACAGAGAAGACTTTAGGCTAAAAAACAAGCCCAATAACTCAAATGGTCAAGGTATACAGCCTCCTGAATTTGACCCATTTTATATGAAAGTTTTGACTTTAGTCCATATTTTCTCAAATCCCAAAGCACAAATCGACAAACAGAATGCAGTTTTAGAATCTGCAATATGTTGTTAAAAGCTTTCAATCAAAATCTACGGGACTTCGAAGAAATGTGGATTTTATAGCTGAAAATGTGAAAAAACCCATTTTTGGGATTTTCGGCGTTTTTTTGAGAATTGTGGGATTTCTTTTATAAAAATCTTAAAGTTTTTTTCATTTTCTCATTTTATACAATAAAGTCTACATTCGCCGAAAATTTCGTTAAGATATCTTTAATAATAAAGATTTAATTACAGATAAAATATTTGCAGCTTCTTAAAAAAACACTTTTTTAAAAAAAATTTTGCTTTAATTTCAAAAATCAGAAAAAGTATAAACTCGATTTTTTCATCTAAATTACATTGCTAAGTTGACATAATTTTCGTTATACAGAAAAAAATTAAAATCAATAACTTTTATAGAACCAAAACTATGCCACTTTAAAGTTCTATAAGTCTATGCCTATACCAAATTTCATGTAAATCCAACCAGCCAATCAGAAGTTACAGATTTATTTCCAAAAAATTTCGTTTTTGCCCCACTGTGCAATTTAACGATGTCCTTCCGTCCGTCTGGTATGCTGGCTGGGTGTTCATGTAAACCTTGTGAACAAAGTAAAGATCGCAATTTTTTTGCACAAGGACGAAACCTTTTGAAATTGTTATAGGGGTTTAACGATCGTAAGTGCCTTAAATATAGCAATATTTTAACGAAATTTTGTGCAAAGAAGTTTTCCTTAAGTAACAATTTGCGATAAATTTTATAAAGATCGATTCATAATTAATCATTGCTCCCATGCTTGTTACTATAACGCCAAATATACATATTGGGGCTAATGAATCCCAAAGGCAGACAGCTGTACTGTACCCTAGATGATTGCAAAAACAGCTTAGATTTTATATCACCAGGACATACTACATATTGGCCGACTGATCATAGAAAAATTCCAGATCTTATAGATTTTGTGATATGTAAAAACGTACATCGAAACTCGATAACAACGGAAATTTCATACAATCTATCTTCTGACCATTGCCCATTAGAAGTTACTTACTACGCGGAAACTAATTTTGAAACTTCATTATTTAAAACCAATTGGCTAAAATATAAAAAATATATTAGCAGTAACATTCGCAGTGTGAGGAAGATATTGATAAATCCACAAATCATTGCACATCGCTAAAAAGCTTTAGATCATTCTAAGATTAAAATCACTCCAAAAAAAACATACACAAATATCAAACTCTGAAATAGAAAGACTACTCATTGAAAAGAGAAAACGAAGAAAACAAAGCTGAGACTGTCTGCTGCAAGTAAAAGAAGTGCCCTTCTATTAAAAGAGAATCGCAGAATTAGAAACTATATTAAAAGCCTGACAAATACCAAGTATACTAACTTTTTCCTCGGGAAAGCAGTTAGAAATATTAAACCATTAGTAGAGGGACAAAGTCCTTTAAGAAAAGCGGATGGCACCTGGGCACGGAGCGCAAAGATAAAGCCTTAATATTTGATCACCACTAAAGTAATGTTTTCCAACCAAACGCCCCAATGAAAGACTTTGTTTTGAGGGAGCCTCACAATCATATATTTTCAGGTAGCGAATCATAAACTTTAACACAAGAGGATATACGAAAAGTCATAAATAAGAATCTTAAACTGAAGAAATCACCAGGCTATAATTTAATAACACCATATATGATCAAAAACTTACCAAATGTGGCTATAATAATTCTAACTGCTTTATTTAAAGCGATCTTGACCCAAGGCGTTTTTTCCAAAAGTTTGGAAAACTTCTCAGATCATTATAATACCAAAGATAGGAAAAGATTTGTATAGACCAATTAGTCTACTACCATGTTTATCAAAGCTATTTAAGAAAGTATTCCACAGAAAAATAATACCATTATTGAGCAAAATGTTATGCCAGTTCATCAGTTCGGTTTCCGTGACCAACATGGAATTATCGAACAGTTAAACCGTTTAACTGGCGAGATAAGAACATCTTTTGAACATAAAAAGTATTGCTCTGCCATCTTCTTGGATGCCGCCCAAGATTTTGACAAATTTTGGCATAAGGGCCTTATATTTATATAAAATTAAATGTCTGTTGCCACCAAATACTCATAAATTATAGAGTCCTACCTAACAAACAGAGTGTTTCGTGTAAAACAGTGTGTCTATATTACGGGAGATGCAATGCAATTAGAGCTGGACTTAGACAACACAGAAAAAAGTCACCAATTAACAAATATATATGAAAATAATTCATTCAATTATAAACTTGTTTAAATTTGCACCTCTCACCAAAATGATTATATCAATTACTAAAAACTATAAAAAATACAAAACAGAAAAAAATTCCCAATTAATAAATTAATTAAATCAATCAAGTAGATGATTGAATGAATTAAAAATGTGTATAGGAAAAAAAAATCATTCCAAAATTTATTTTTTATTTTATTTTTTCTTGAGCATATTTATTAAATTTTGATGCAAAATTAAACAACTGAGTTAATTGTAAAAAATACGGTAATAATTTTTTCTGTGAAGACAGTGTACCATTACTGTATCCAATTTACACCTCGGATTTACCTCATACTCAACTTGACTATATCAACATTTGCCGATTATACTGCTATTTTAAGTTCTCATGTGGACCCATTTATAGCATCTAGAGAATTAGATAAATACCTTAAAAATGTGGAGACGTGGTTGAAAAATTGGAGAATACGAGTAAATGAACACAAAACTAATGACGTTACGTTTGCATTAAGGACAGAAAACTATCCACCAATCTCGCTTGATCATGTAAATTACATTGATATTCATTTAGACAGACGTCTTATATGGCGTCGGCATATTGAAGCCAAGAGGCTTCATATGAAAATTAAAGCTTCCAGTCTCCATTGGCTGATCAGCAACAAATCTAAATTAAGCCTTGACTATAAAGTCATCCTGTATAAGACTTACTCGTAAAACCAATGTGGACGAATGAAATCCAATTATGGGGAAGTATTGAACTTATACAAAAGACACAATCGAAAATACTTAGGACTATGACAGGTGCGCCATGGTACATAAAAAACAAGAACATCCAAAGAGACTTAGAAGTAATATTAGTAAAAGAAGAATTTGAAAAAATTAGAGGGAGATATGCCTCTAAATCCTAAACCGCTAGCAAGGTTGTTATCCAGAAACGATTTACCACTCTACTAAGAACTATTTGCCAACCATGGCTCTCAGCTGAGAGCAAATAGTTTTTATTTTTAGATATAAGATTTCAATATATATTGTTAGGACTAAGAAGTAGCAGATACAGTCATTAACTAAAAAACAGTAAAAGAAATTATGCTTACATTATTTTTAAATATGGTCATCAGTTATGGAGATATTAAGCCTATTTTATGAAACTTAAATTTCGTACAAAATTTAAAAAAAAAAAAAAAAAAAAAAAATTCAAAAATCATAAAAAATTGAAAATTACAAAAACGAAAATTTTTACTCTGTAGTTATAAAGATAAATATGTTGCAAATAAAATAAGACATACCTCATTCAAATCAATGTATAAGTTTTGAATTTATTCACAAATTAGTGAAGATACAAATTTATAAATTATACAAAAAAAAATAATTGAGATAGAATATTAACAAAACTATGGACCAGACTATTCACTAGTCTATATATGTTCTATACTATTTACTAGATAATCGAACAGTCTATTTACTATACTATATACAAGACTATTGAATGAACTATGGGCTAGATTATCTATTAGATTATTAATTATCTATTCACTTGACTTTTGACTTTATTTATGCAAAAGCCAGATCTATGATTTTTTAAATAAATTTTTAACTAAACCATTAACACGACTAGTAGCCAGAATACTAACTGCACTATTGTCTAGAGTATTAACTATTGGCTAGACTATTTACTAAAATATAATGTATTATAAACAAAATCGTCCTTTAAACATTACAGTAGATACAATAAGTATTTACACCATATCATAAATATTTTAATAATTATAAAATTAATGAAGTATTATATTACAGTATTTCTCTATGACATTGCTCTTTGTCATAAGGTATTATACATTATAATAAGTAAATCTCCCTTGAGACCTACGACCTTGTCTAAATATATCATTTTTAATTAAACTCTCTTTCCCTACATATGCCATATAATTTATTACTTTTCTTTTTCACACTTAATAAAAATCTAATTTTACTTTAATAACAAAAACAAAAATGTTGAGAAAATTTTACAATTTTAAACATGACACTTTTGTTAAATCGATTACTCTTTCTACCTTGGCATTTGTGTATTTAGAAAATTTATTTACGCACTTTTAATATTCTTAACAAAGATCATATGACAATTTAAAATGACAACACCAAAATACGTTTGTAAAATTATAAACTGTACTCTCTCTCTCTCTCTATCTCCTCTAAATATGCACATAAATCAGGTGGCTTATTGTCGTCTGTGTGATGGCTTATTTGTTAGGGAAATACCCTACAAACATTTTTAATAGATATTGTTAAACATTTAATTAACGTTTCGTTTTAGTTACTACTCTAATAATAATATTTTTTTTATTATAAAGTAAAGAATGTAACTTTTAAAAAATTATACTTTCGTTAACTTGAAAAAGATTTTTTTATTCGCACAAAATAATTTTAAATTGAATTTGATGTTATATTACTGTTAAGGATCTTCCCATAAAAAATTGTTTGCCTGTTAAATACAGCAACGCAATTGAAGGCAATTTTTAACAAACTCATAAATGAGTTACAGTTCAATTTGTGTGGCTCTCTTCCCTCTCTCTCTCTCTTGAATGTGTAAAGGTACATAGTTGTAGTAGTTATTTATGCGTACGTGTAACTCTAGTCTGTAAAAAAAAAAAAACCTGTCAAAAAGGTGTTTGTTTTGTAGTCATTGTAATATTGGGCGCCAACATTTAAGTGGAAGGGTAGGTAGTTGGTAATCATAAAGGTAATATATAACCATGCAACTGATGTTGTAAGTTTGAAATGAATTTATAATGACTCAAAAATAAAATACAACAAGAAAAGTTTTTGTTTCTTTTTGTTGTTACTGTTACTGTTGCTGTTGTTGTTTTTATTTTGCTAATGATGTTTCTAACATTCATGATGAGGCCAATTTAAAATTTCATGAATATAAATTGGATTTACAAAATACATTAAATAATAATAAAACTAAGAGACTGAGTTGAAGATACAAACCTACGCAATAAGTTATATAAAAGGGGATACAGCTAAAGGGATTTTTGAGAGACTGAACATTTATTGTCATACATTTAAAAATATATTAAACACTGGGATAAATTAAAGGCTAATAATAAATGAAATTAATATATTTCAATTTAAAATCGATATTAATTTTTAACTGATTTAAAATTTTAGCAATAGAGTTTGAAACTATTTTTTTTAAATTTACTACCAAATTTACAACTTTCTTCAGTAATTTTTCTAAGTGTAATTATATTAAAAAAAAAGTTTTATAAAATTAGCATTTAACAAGTAAAAGTTAGATTTGTCTGAGGTTTTCTTTACAAAAAAAGGTGTTAACATGTAAAACCTTGACTTTTTAATAGTCTATAAAACTTTTTAAGGTACAAAGTAATAAAAAATATTTTTATTATATGTTTTAACACAGTAAAGACTTATTGATATCAAAAATTATATTGTTTTTACCTTAATACTTTACATATATCCAAAAAAAAAAAAAAACAAACAAAAATATGAGTATTTAATTGTTAAATGAAATGCTTGAAGTATTTTAAAATGGCAACATTAATTAATGGAAATGGTTAGCCAACAAAGTATCTATGATACCCACTACCATAGATTATTGACATAGACCCAGCAAAAACTCAGCTTCTATTTTTAAAAGCAACAGCTACCTGTATACATTACCATGTAGCCTTATTCGCCTCTCACAGCATTACCAAATAGTACTACAATAACTAGTATTTAGTAAATATGAAAGTAATTTTTTTATTTATTGGGACAGCTTCTGCTACTACACATGATGCTTCGAGGAATATGGTGTGATATCTACTACATACTAGGATGCAGCTTCTACGGAAGATGGACATCATGTCTTTCCTGGAAGTACATCTTAATGAACCCTCCCAGATGGGTGTCCCATAGATAAGGATAGAATTTGACACTCTTGAAAGCAGTAACTTAAGGTTTTGCCTTAGTCCGTATGCCGCTCAAAGTTTAGGCTGCTATCAATTATCACTCCCAGGTATTTTTAGGATTTCTTTAGCTCTCTTACTGCTGATCAATTCCGCTTCCGTTTTGTGTTTTGCTAGTTTTAGCTTTGCAGATTGTAGACACATCTTAATGGTTCTAATAGTAGAGCTACACATTTTCTAAGTTTCTGGCTTGCATTGCCTCCTCAAGTACTTTAAGTCTGAGTACGCCATCGTACATGACGTTGCACAGTAAAGGACCTAGGACCGATCCACGCCCGCTTTAGTGTTTACGGCAGTACTGTTATTATCTGTCTCGTACCACGGGATTCTCTCTGAGAAATAGTACCTCACTATTTTTATTGGGTATTCCGGAACATTAAGTTTTCTCAATGATACTATCATATGATCCCAAACTGCTAAATTAAAAGCATTCTTGATGTTCAGTGTGACTACTGAACAGTACTCTCTTGCAGCGCCCTTGCCTTCTATAGCCTTTTCCGCCATACTTATAACAAAATTTATGGCATCTACTCTTGATTTTACTTTTCGAAAGCCAAATTGAATTTACGAGATACCTGCTGTTTCTTCCATAACTTTATGGATCTTATTATATATCACTCTCTCTAAACACTCGCCTTCGATATCCAGGAGGCATATCAGTCTATACGACTGTGGTTCCCCCAGGATTTTTCCTTTTTTTGGGATCAGTATGAGTTTCTGCTTCTTCCAAATAGTTGGAAATACTCCGACCTTTAAGCAGTTTTTGAATAATTTTGCAAAAAGGTGTGGTGATGTTTTAAGCGACATCTTTAATGTCCTGTTTGAGACACTATCAATTTTTTGCACAAATTTAATATTTCTTCCTTATTTAATGGTTCTGGGTTAGACTTGTTGTAGCTAGAGAGTTTGCCGGTATATTGTTCTCCCTGTGGAATTAAGTTAACAACAATTTCCTTAATCAAAACAGGGCACAATACCTGGGCTAATTTTTTCCCCTTTTAGTCGAGACATCACTACTCTGTACGCGTTTACCCATGGGTTGGTGTCAGCTTCATTGCATTAGTTTTTATACTGTCCAATTTGCTTTTATTTATATCTTTTTATAGACTATTCCTTAACTGATGGAATACCTCTCTATTTTTAAATTTATATCTTGACTTGAATTTAGACATTTGGTATTTACGTCTAACCTTTAAGCATTTTTTTCTGAGAGCCGCCTAACCAGTAGCTTTCTTTTCTTTTGTTACTACATTTACTTCTTGGCAATGATGTATCAAAGGCTTTTTTAAGCCATCTACCAATTTTTTTTTTGCTGAGCTGAGCTGGCTGAGAAACGATTCTGCAAAGGTTTCTGTGTCTAGTTTATTACTAGCCCAGCATTGGTAGGTGTTGTACTTTTTGGTGTTTCTTTGTTCACTTCGAAAATTATTGCTTGGTGGTCACTGTTAGTATAGTGTTCACTTACTTACCACTGCACTTCTTTGGCCAAAGCGGCACTGATGAAAGTAAACATCAAGTAGGGAAAAGGCCTCTAGGATCACTTCTTGTTTGTCCTTGGACAACCCCAGTATACACTTGTAGTATTAAAACCCTCTTGTAGTGATTTGCATCATACACTAATTTTTCAATCATAGTCTGGAAATCTGGTAGCTTCATATTTGAAGATTACACTATATACATATACATATACATATACCTATATACATATACTCTACCAATTTTTGCTCTAGCAAAACCCCTCTTACTGTGTTTTGTTTCCTCCTCAATCGCCTAATGGCTGTTCTTTCTGACGAGTCTTTCTAACATATGTTCTTCTCCAGGTGCTTGTACTGCTCACTCAATATGCCTACATCTATTTTTATTTCGCAGATAGATTGTGTTAGGAGATTCTGGGCTGCTGCACAATGATTTATATTAAGTTATATAAATTCCATTAAGTTTATAGTCTAGTCTATAGTTTACAGTTAATAGTCAATAGTCACTCTACTTACCAGAGACTAGATTATAGACAAG
This sequence comes from Protophormia terraenovae, assembly GCA_951394005.1. Lineage (NCBI taxonomy): Eukaryota > Metazoa > Arthropoda > Insecta > Diptera > Calliphoridae > Protophormia > Protophormia terraenovae. The sequence continues at coordinate 131,368,175 of OX596077.1, forward strand.
ATTCTAGCCTAGTTTATAGATCCATTAAGATGTGTCTATGTATCTATATATCAAAATTTAATTTACTAAATATTTTTCATAAAATTCTTATATTTAATTTTACACAAACCTCTTTAACTTACATACATATCGACCGCCAAAATATCGTAACCGACAACATTTTCAAAATTCGTGTTTTGATGAAAACCTATAATCATCTGTCAAAATTTCCTCAACGTATCAAGTGTCATTTCAGATTTATAGCGAAAGCAAGTGACATTTTTCATACATATAACAATGTGTAAACAAACACAAAAATGCTTTTCCTGTAAAGTTTTGTGTTCTGCACTTACGATATTTTCGCGGTAAGGGCTCGATGTGTGTAATGATGAAACCCACACACTTTCCTTTATTATTTTTTCCTACCGATTAAATTCTTTTATCAATTAATTCTGTCTAATTTTGTCTATTTGCCACTTTGCCTTCAACGTGAAAGCCGCATAATACGTAATTTGTTTTCTAAAAATATTTGTTCGACTGATTTGCAATTTCATAAATCTAAATGAAAAACAATAACAACAAGAATAATAATAACAACAACGACCACATAATTTTTTTTTTATGTTCATCAAAAATTAAATTCTCCAATGACCAGGTATTATAATTGAAATAATGCTAATTGGATTAAATTCAATACCACAAAATTTTGCATCCATCATATGCGAAAGTGTTTCAATAGTAAGAGTCTGTGTGTGTATAAAGTTGGGGCCAATGGGTGAAGTGAGAAGAGCGTAGTTGTATATGAAGTATAGGAACGTGAACTTTATTATAATATTTTAAAGAGGGCTCAAATTATAGGAGGGTGGTTTTAAAATTAAAGTAATAGTTACAAAAATTTAAAAGTGTAAATTTGAATTTTCAAGAATTCTCTTAATTTATAAGCAAATTGCTTATATGTCAAACATATTAAAAAAGTATGTTTCTAAAAAAATATTGAATTTTTAATAACTTAAACTTTTCACACAATTTTTAATTTCCTAATACTCTATAACTATTTTATCTGTGCTAGTATATGCTACTTAAAATATAATGATCGATGTTTAATACCCAAGCACAAATAAACAATTTCTCTTATACATATGCAGTCATATGTGTGTTTGTGGATATATTCATATGTATGTGTATGTATATGTTTCAGCCATCAGGCAGGCAGTCAGTCTGGCAGGAGTATAAATATTTATAGTGTTAGGAAAAACATTTTATTTTCAAATCCTTTGCAAATACTTCTTTACGACTTTGGCAGTTTTGGTTTAGTTAGAAGCTCTTTCTCTCTTTCTGTCTATATCGTATGTTCATATATTTAATATATAGTTGATTTAAAATACTTATATACAAACAAACAAATACTTTTGAAATCTCTAATACTATAACGTGTTAGAGTGTCATGTTTTAACATGATACTAGTGTTTTAATATCACATACATACATATGTGTTATTATGTTTGTTTGCATTTTGTGTAAAATTTGAGTGCTAGTTGGTTGGTTGGATGGTTGGATAGTTGTTCGCAAAATGCAAGACCTGTCAATTTACATTGAATTGTTGGCATAATATTAAAACCATAATTTATTACATACATTAAACAAATAACTCCCACATAGAGTAATTCAATGAAAATTTTTTTGGAAAAGAGATGGAAGAAATGAAAATTGCATTCTTCTAACTTAAAGCATTATTAAGTCCTGGAGGAATTAAAGAGAAAGTATACAAAATTTAAGATAAAAATAACTTAAAACTGAAATGTCAAACGTATGATTAATATTTATTATTAATATTTTGTTTTAGTATTTTAAGGCTTTTTTTAATTAAACATATTTTTCTTATCAAAATTCTTCCAAAATCATAAATAAATCTGAGTTAGTATTTAATTTATTTATTTTTTCTTTTTCATAAAAAAATGCCTGCGTAAATTTTATTTAAATTAAATTGAAATTAGAGATTTTTTTTCTTTTCCTTTCAAAACGAAAAATTCTAAATAATTGGTGCTTTACAATTTCAATAAATAAATCTATAATAAAGCATAAAGTACAATATTCCCTGTATTAGTCTACTTTGTCTGGTGGTTGTTTACTATTTGTTATGCGAAATATGTAGCTTCATTATGCTCAAAATTTTTTGTTTGTATTTTTTCGGTTCTTCAATGCAGTGATTTTTTTTTTTTTTTTTTTTTTGTAATTTTGTTTTGTATTGAATTCCAATTACTTTTCAATACGTTTCTTTCTTTAAGTACTTGCTCTAATATTTTCATATTTTTTTATAATTCCTTTTAGTCCTTAGAGTTTTTTTCTTATTTTTTAAAAAATAAAGTTTAATGAGATTTTTGTTTTTGGCGTTTGTTGAATTTAAATTTTGTTTTATTTGGTTTTGGTACAAATATAAAAAATATAAGTTAAAATAATTGTAAAATAATATTTTTGTTTTAGTGTTTTCTTGACTATAATGATTAATGTTTTATTTTATGTCTTTGGTAGAGATGACTGTAATATATTCAATACAAAAGTATGATAATTTGTTTTTAAATTTATAAAAAGGTATTTATTTGTATGAAAATTATATTAAAAGCTCGCTAGGAAATTTATTTAAATCACAATTTAATAGAAATTTATAAGGTAAGACCATAAAAAATCTACAACAAATATTTATTTTGAAGCAGAGCGCGTATTTTGTTCTAAGTTTCACATGTAGAAATAGCCAGCTTGACGGTTGGACAGACATTGTTAAATTGAATCATAACATTATTCTGGGAGTAAGTTATTTTTTCTATACTTTACAAATAGCAACAACATCAGCACAAAATATAGCATATAGTTAATTTAGTTCCAATTTAAATTAAAAGAATAAAAATTATAAATTAAATTATTTTTTCTTTTTTTAATTTTTTTTAATTTTTAAATCAAGTTTGAAATAAATTTTTGAATTTAAAAGGAACCACAATTGAAGCCTAATTAAAGCTAACTTTATGGTAATAAATTGCTTACAACCGGAGTTAAATGAAGACCTTAAAAAATCTACTAATAAAGCTAATTTTGGAGTTAAAAAATGCAAAGAATGAAGCTAAAACTGGCCTTTAAAAAGATGTATAAAGAAGCTACGAATAAAGTTATTTCAAAAGCCAAATGCTTACAAAAAGTGACCTCAAAAGGACTTATGTATATACAAGCCAATTTTTAACTTTAAAAATATCCTAAACATAAGCTTATTTCAAACTTTTAAAAAACCTATATTTGAAGTCAAACTTATTGCTTTTTTCATGTTTTTAATATAAATATTTTTTTATTTTTTTTTCATTCTTAAATAATAAATTTTCTATTGGTTATATTTACACGTATCCATACAGACTATAGACTTTATTATGTATCTTCTTTTAGTTTAATTAATTTTTTAACGCTCAAGGTTCTATTTTTATTATAATTCTTAACAAGTTGCCAAATGAATTATTATTATACTTATCACTTGAGTCTTTATTTTTTTATTTTATTTTTAGCCAAAAAGTTTCTTTTTTATTTATTTAATACTCGTAACAAAATTTGTTTGAGTTTCAGTTATTGATTTGAAAAAAAAAAACTTTTATATTTCTCATTTTCCTATTTTCTTCATATTTTTAGTTTTCTATACATATACATATACATATTGTATCTATTAGTATATTCAAGCCTAAAGGTCATAGTAAAAAATTGCGTATAAAATTAATACACTTCATTGATTTTGATGTATATGTATAAAAAATAAAATTAAAATAGAAAAAAAATAAAAACCCAATATATTTATAACAAATTATCATTTTAAGCCAGAGAGGGAGGTAGAAAATGGTAAAAAAAAAGTTTTGAAGTGTTTCCATACTTGAAACTTAAAATGAGGTTATGAATAATACGATTAAAATAAAATTTACAAATAAATTTAATTATCAAAATTATAAATAAGTTTAATATAATCCAAATTTTTATAAGCGTAATTAAAATTGACTTGAAAATAAAAACAAAAATTACATTAAATTTAAGGGAATTTTTTCAATTAAACTTTAAAGCCTTTTAATTAAACAAGTACTATAAATTAAAAGCTTTTTTTTTAATTTTTTTCATTAAACTTATTTCCCCTGCCTAAGCCTTAAAGTAGCCTTAAAAGCAGTTTTTACTATCAAATTTCTAACAGGATTGAATTATAAATCTTTTACTCTTTTTCAAATAACTAAAAAAGTATGAGTGTGCAAACAGATGTATGTATGTGTATGTATTTTGGCATATAATTTCAAAATGCCATTTAAAAGCTTTTAATGTTTTCATCACTTTCGATTATCGTCATCATCATCATCCTTATTGGCAAAAACAAAGCCAAAACATAAAACACTTTCATATAGACAAAGGCACACAAAAAAAGGTTATAATCCCAGCAGACATTTGCTAATAAAATTTTGATTAATGTTGGTAAAGATTGCTTATTATGCCCAATTATTGCTCACATTTTACACCTAAACGCAGTCCTTTAAGAGATCCAACATTTTACGAGCTTTTTCATCAATAAAAATTAATATTCATGTAATTAATATGAAATAGTGTCATAGAAAAAACTTTGAAATATTCTCTATAAATTCTTGAATATATTCGAATAATTCCATAAAAATGTTTCCTGGGTTAAGAGTAATAACACTTAACAGTAAATTTTAGAGACTAGACAGGCACACACTTTCATTTTCTCAATCACACAAACACGTAACTAAACATCCTGTCTGGATCAGATTATTATTGAAAATGGTCATATAAAGTAACATTACAAAATTAAATAACTGTTTTTGCTGTTTCTCTCACCCATTTTCTTTATTTTTATAATGTTTTGCTTAAAGCTGTATTAGAATACTTTATTTAAAAAGAAGACAAATTAAAAAACCATTAAAGTTAAAATAAACTTTTTTATAAAGAGAAAAACAGTTTTTAATATTTTTCAAAATTTTCCTTAAATTGCTTTTCCTAAAGAAAAAATATTAAAAAGAAATATTTTTTTATTTATTTACGAGCATTAGAAGATTTAAAAAATTGGTGCTAAATCGAAAAACAATTGTTGTTATACTAAAAATATTGCTTAAATTCGTTTGCTAAACTACGGGAAATAAAGGCGGTAACAGAAAGTTTGATTATTATTTTTATGTTATACAAATGTTTTCGTTTCATATGTATTTTAATTTTTTTTCTACAAACGAATTGTTTTTTTTTTTTCAAAAAGAAAAATCTAACTCATAAACTGTTATGAAAACTTTTAGGCCATAGAAACTGTTTGATCAAAAGCTCGTTTTAATCCTCAGCTATTTTTTTTTTTTTTTTTTTGCAAAAATAATCGGTAAATAACAAACCAACTAACGATATCAAAAGAAAAAATTGTTTTGGAGGAAAGTAAAATAAAAAAATTTTTGTAGACATTGTCTCATATATATTTTTATTTATTTATTTTTTTTTTTTTTTTTGCTAAACTTTCCTAAAGCTATGAAATAATCAAACAAGCAGTGAGTATAATAGTCTTGACTATATTCTAGTTTATAGTCCAAAATAGAGTCAAGCTATAGACTATAGTTTCGAAAATATTATAAACTAATATCTGAAATATAATCAATACTTTAATTTATTATACAACCTATAATAAAGTCCAGTATGTAATATAGTCTATAGTCTCGATTGTAGCCTATAACTTTAACTACAGTCTGGACTATAGTCCATAGCCTTGACTATAGTTTACTATACCTGTATTTTATAGTACAGACTATAATTTATAGTCATAACTAAATTTTAAAGCCAAGACTATAGTTTATAGTCAAAATTATAGTTTATAGACAAGACTATAGTTTATAATTAAGACTATAGTTTATAATCAAGACTATAGTTTATAGTCAAAACTATAGTTTATAGTCAATACTATAGTTTACAGTCAATACTATAGTTTATAGTCAGGATTATAGTTTATAGTCAAGACTATATTTTATAGCCCAGACTATAGTTTATAGTCAAGATTATAGTTTATGGACTATAGTTTGTTGTCTAGCTGTTGTCTATTTTCCAGGGTATTGACTATCATCAGTACTATTATTAATAATCTGGACTATAGTTTATAGCTGGGATTATATTCTATGGACGTGAACCCTGTAACGCATTTCTTTTTAATTTAAAATTTTAATAAATTCTTAATATCCCTCGTATAACCAAATAATAACTATAGAACGAAATATAAAACAGTACTGCATGTTATGAAGTAATTTTATGATAATTTGTTCTCTTCTATTTTTGGGGTTTTGTTTTTTATTTTTTCTATAAATAAGTTTTTTTCCTAAATAAATAAATTCATGTATATTGCTGTTGTCTGAATAGTTTAAAAGTTACATTTGATATTTTTATTTCATTCAATATTTTTTTTTTTTTTATTTCCCTTACAAATATATCAGTATTTGTATCATGTGTGTGTGTATGTGAATGTATTGTAGCAATTTGTCCTAAAGTAACGAGAAAATAAGGAAAAAAACTTTTTACCTTGATGCAATGATTTTATAAATTTTATTATATTTGGAGTTTTCCAGCGATTTTATATATAAATCGTTTTGTAATGTTGTGCTGTGGTAAGGTGTTCTGTTTTGTGATATTTTTTTGTTTTTATATTATTTTTTTGTTTCAACACAAGTAGGCGCCAATTTCCGTTTCCGTTTAATCGTAGTTTGTCGTCACGTGTTATATGTACGTGACATGCATGTTGTTACCATAATAGTTTTTACTAAAAGATTTTTTATCTACATTTTTTCATCTTTTTTATTTTTTGTAATTTTAGTTTGCTTTGATTTGTATTTTTTATTATTTGTTATTTGCCCCCTTTAGGTAGTTGAACATTTTGGCCGATAATCTCTGCTGTAGTTTTATAAAATAACAATTTTTTTAAGAGAAAAAGTTTGGTACTAACTATTGGTTTCTTTGTTTTCACAAGCCCTGTTTAATAACAAAAGTTTTATGTTTCATCGTTTACAGGTTCATGTGTAAGCGGTTTAAAATTGGTTATAAAACTAAGCCAAAGTAAACAAATTCCAAAGGATTTTAATTTTAACTAGAGAAAAAAAAATATACCATATTAATATCAAAAAAATATTTCATAAATTAAAATTTTCTTTATATTTTTGTCTTGTGCTTCTTTTTTAAATAATTTTCCATTTTTTTGCTATAATTCCTAGTATTTAAATATTTAATTTAAACTAGTTTACTTATGTTCTTAACATCAATCTATATTGTAATAAAATCAAGAAAACATGTTAAGCTTATAATCATGATAATCATTTTAATTTTAATGCAATATTACAAAAGTTTTCTTATAAAATAAAGCAAAAAGTGTTCGTAACTCTCGTCTCATCTTTATACTAGAAAAAATAAATAAAAAAAACTTTTAGTTTCATTTAAGGGGTAGAGTTTACTTTAAAATCGAACAAATTTAAAGGATTTATTTATATGTATTATTCTTTTACTTTTCTTGTCTTTCATTTATTTTATTTAATTTTTATTTTTTAATGTTGCCCCCTCTCCCTTAACTTTTCCTAATGCTTAGTTTTGCCTAGAAAACTAAATTATTTTTTAAATATTTTCTTTATCGAGGCAAAAAAATACATGAATCCTTCATGTATGTTCTTGTTAAAGTGGATATTTATTACAAGGTTATAGTTCTAGTTGAAGTTTTTATGTAAAAAAAAAATAATAAAAAAAACTTAATAAATAAACTTTGCTATAACTTCAGGTATAAATATGCAAAAAAATTAAATAGGAAAGATTATTCATTCTATTTGTATTTAAATGTAACAACTAAATATATGCACTATTAAATAATTAATATTAATTATATGAACCGATACATAAAAAATATTTATATAATTAGAACTGCTCAACAATTAATACCACTAAATATCTATCTGTAATATATAGTAAGGACTATCTCTATAGTCTGAATTATAGTTTATAGTCTGGACTATAGTCTATAGTCTGCACTGTAGTCTATGGTCCGGACTGTAGTCTGAACTATAGTTTCAAGTCTGGACTATACTGTATGGTCTGGACTATAGTCTATAGTCTTATAGCATATAGTATAGACTAAAGCCTATAGTCTGGGCTGTTTTTATAGTCTGAACTATTTTTTAAAGTCAAGACTATAGTCTACAGCTAAGACTAAAATCCATAGTCTGGATTATAGTCAATGGTCTGAACTTTTTATATAGTCTGGGCTATTTTTTATAGTTTTTATAGAGTTTAGGCCATTTTCTATAGTCTAGACTTTTTTATAGTCTTGACTATTTTCTATAGTCTATTATCTATAGTCTGGACTATTATCTATAGTCCGGACTATTTTCTACAGTCTGAACTATTTTCTATAGTCTGAACTATTTTGTATAGTCTGGTCTATTTTCTATAGTTCAGACTATTTTCTATAGTCTGTACTAATTTCTAAAGTCTGGAATATTGTCTATAGTCTGACTATTTTCTATAGTCTAGACTATTTTCTATAGTCTAGACTATTTTCTATAGTCTAGACTATTTTCTATAGTCTGGACTATTATCTATAGTCTGGACTATTTTCTATAGTTTGAATTATAGTCCGGACTATTTTCTCTAGTCCGGACTATTTTCTCTAGTCTAGACTATTTTCTATAGTCTGAACTATTTTCAATAGTCTGGACTATTTTATATAGTCTGGACTATTTTCTATAGTCTGGATTATTTTCTATAGTCTTGACTATTTTTTATAGCCTGGACTATTTTCTGTAGTCTGAACTATTTTCTATAGTCTGGTCTACTTTCTATAGTCCAGACTATTTTCTATAGTCTGTACTAATTTCTAAAGTCTGGACTATTGTCTATAGTCTGACTATTTTCTATAGTCTGACTATTTTCTATAGTCTGACTATTTTCTATAGTCTGACTATTTTCTATAGTCTGATTATTTTCTATAGTCTAGACTATTTTCTACAGTCTAGAATATTTTTTTATAGTCTAGAATATTTTCTATAGTCTAGACTATTTTCTATAGTATAGACTATTTTCTATAGTCTGGTCTATTTTCTATAGTCTAGACTATTTTCTATAGTATAGACTATTTTCTATAGTCTGAACAATATTCTATAATCTGAGCTTTGTTCAGACTATAGAACTACAGTTTGTATTGTCGAATAGAGTTTATATTCGATTAGAGTTTATAAAGTTTATATTCTGAACAAAACGATTTTAAATTGTAACTTTTTACATTTTTAAAATCAAAGTTATATTCGTTCTTTATGTTTTCACCAAAACTAATCTTCTTCTATTTTCTATAGTCTGGACTATTTTCTATAGTCTGAACTATTTTCTATAGTCTGGACTATCTTCTATAGTCTGGACTAATTTCTATAGTCTGGACTATTTTCTACAATCTGGACTATTTTTTATAGTCTGGACTATTTTCTAGTCTGGACTATTTTCTATAATCTGGACTATTTTCTATAGTCTGGACTATTTTCTATAGTTTGAACTATTTTCTATAGTTTGAACTATTTTCTATAGTTTGGACTATTGTCTATAGTCTGGACTATTTTCTATAGTCTGGACTATTTTCTATAATCTGGACTATTTTCTATAGTCTGGACTATTATCTCTAGTCTGGACTATTTTCTATAGTTTGGACTATTTTCTACAGTCTGAACTATTTTCTGTAGTCTGGACTATTTTCTATAGTCTGGACTATTTTCTATAATCTGAACTATTTTCTATAGTCTGGACTATTATCTCTAGTCTGGACTATTTTCTACAGTCTGAACTATTTTCTATAGTCTGGACTTTTTTCTATAGTCTGGACTATTATCTATAGTCTGGACTATTATCTATAGTCTGGACTATTATCTATAGTCTGAACTATTTTCTATAGTCTGGATTATAGTCCGGACTATTTTCTATAGTCTGAACTATTTTCTATAGTCTTAACTATTTTTTATAGTCTGGACTATTTTCTATAGTCTTGACTATTTTTATAGTCTGGACTATTTTCTGTAGTCTGAACTATTTTCTATAGTCTGTACTATTCTCTAAAGTCTAGACTATTTTCTATAGTTTGAACTATCTTCTATAGTCTGTACTATTTTCTATAGTCTGAACTATCTTCTATAGTCTGGTATATTTTCTATAGTCTAGACTATGTTCAGACTATAGAACTATAGTTTATATTGTCGAATATAGTTTATATTCGAATTTAGTTTATAAAGTTTATATTCTGAACAAAACGATTTTAAATTGTAACTTTTTACCTTTTTAAAATCAAAGTTATATTCGTCCTTTATGTTTTCACCAAAACTAATCTTCTTCCATCGACTAACTATTTACTACCAGTGATTGCGTTTATATTTCTTTGATTGTTATGTTAACAACAATTGTTGCTGATTGTTGGGATTAATAATACAAAAACGTACAAAACTAAACGTGATATTGTGTAAATGTTGCAGCTTCTTTTTATTAATAACAATTTCTTATTAAATAAGATTTGTACTCTTATACAGAAGCAAGTAAATTTTCAGATTACCAGATTCTAAAATACCAACAAACAAACACAAAATAATAGAAAGTTAAGCGTGTCAATTACATTTAGGTAGCAGGTGTTTAAGAATGTTTTTTAAGAAGTAAATACTCTATGGTTAAGTTTATGCTTATGTTTTTCCAAGTATTTATGAAAAAACCAAAATCAGCAACAAAAAATAAACATGACTTTTAATAAGTTTTTAGTTTGATTTCTTCCTTCCTCATTTCCTAAAACTCTTGCTATAATAGTTACAAGATGGGAAAAAATGTTGCATGTTTGTTAAGTAAAATGAATAAATTTTCATTTTGTTGAAAACAGGGGGAAGGGGAGAAATACACTCATACATACATTTTAAGTAATAGTTTGTAACACCATCTTAAGATAACACAGATTTAAGGTTCTTTATGCTCTTACACACATTTGTTAGTTTTAATAGTTTGTATTTCTTCATGTGTGTGTGTATGGGTGTGTGCGTGTTCATGAGTACCTCATTTCAAAATATTGTTTGAAATTGGTATCATTTCTAAACACTAGATAGTTTTCCGTTCCAAACATTAGTTGCATTATAAAACTTGTTATTTTTACTATTCCTGTTGTTGGTGTTGTAATTTGTGATCCTGCATAATAACCATTATATGTAAATAAACTTACACAGGAGCAGATATACACATACACATAGTTTGTAGATTTCTAGCTTTCACACTGTTATTGTTTTGTTCTTAAGAAGAAACTCACTATTTTTCTTTTCAGAATTCAATATACGTAAAAATTTTTTGCATATAAAGTCTAAAAACTGTTTGAGAAAATTAGTGCTGATCAGAATATGATTATAAAATAATAAGTAATAGGTATATTTTTTATAAAAAAAAATATTTTTTAGATAAAAATATATTTTTACATAATTTTCATTATAATTTTAGTTTAAGTACTTTCTTGTTCCCCTTTGCAAAATGCCCACATTTTTTTCAACAAAATTCAGTCGAAAACTTTCAAATAAAACTTTAAGTATTTGCATCACTATTTCATTTTACATCCTGCTGTTTATTGTATGATTATGATACTCTATACTGCTGTTGTTGCTTCTAATACCAATTCTAGGAGCTGCTATTTCAACTGGGTACTATTCGTATAAAATGTAAGCAGTTGTGTGTGTGTGTGTGTGTGTGTGTGTGTGTGTGTGTGTGTGTGTGTGTGTGTGTGTGTGTGTGTGTGTGTGTGTGTGTGTGTGTACTTTAAACTATACACGGTCTGGTAAGTTTTCAAAATAAGTTTTCTTGAACGAATGTGGTAAGCAGCAAATTGGATGTAAACTCAAAGGTTTCCGCATAATTGTAAAGATAATTTAAGCGGTTGAGTAAATTTACAAAAGAAGCTCACAACTTTATATACAACTAACTATGACTACAACAACAACAGCAACGGTAGTAGCAAATAGAAGCACCAACAAAAAAATGTGTATAAAAAGAATAATACAAAACGCATTCAACTATCAACAAGATGTTGCACACACTCTCTTCTTTATTCAAAAAGATAGTTTTATTCCGGCTTTAATATTCTATGCTAAGAGCAAAGAAGGAAGTTATAAACCAACAGTTCTGAGGATTTTAGTAACTGTTAGACAAGCTAGATAATGTTACTTGTTGTTTAAACATTAAGACAAGTGATTTACTCAAAGATAAATTAAAAAAGAATCTATCTCTTGGCCATTTTAAATGTTTAAATTCACTATGCTTTAAATTACAAAGAAAAGTGCTAAATATTTAAAAATCATATAAATCAATTCCCAATAAGGATCTTTCACAGAACTGCAGGAATTCAATACCATAACAAAACATAAGTAAGTACTTTATGGAAATTTGAAAATCAATTGAAGGTGAAGCTCATTAAGCTCATTATGGGAAATTTGATTCAAATACCTTCATTATTATTGTGTAAGTTTTATATTTATGTTATGACAGTTTTACATACTATTTGAGATTTAATCTACTTAATCAAATGATTTTCTTATAATTTAAGGGACTAAGCATTTTAAAACCATTGATTGTGTAAGTAAAAAATCTCTTTAAAAAAATTCCTTACAATTTCTTAAAAAATATTTAAAAATTTAATTTATTATTTATATTTGCCCTCATCTTATATATTTAAGACCACTTAGAATTTCATTCACTTATGAAAAAGTTTTCTCCCCCCGAAAAAAAAAAAAAACAAAAACAAAACAAAAAGTTGGAAATATTATGGTAAAAAAAATAAATGCACTTAACTCTCAACAACACCGAAAACAAACTACGGTGCCACTTAAGCGGTAGAAGGATCATGATGATGATGAATTTTTGCACTGCAATTAAATTAACATGAAATTTATAATTAGGAGGGTGGGGGTTTTAAAAATGAACCCTATAAGCTAGACTATAGACTACACTAGATATAGAAAATAATTTAAACTAGATCATAGACTATTGACTACATTAAAGACTAAAATAAATACTAGACTATAATCTAAAATTAGACTAGTCTATAGACTAGATTATAGATCAGACTATAAGCTACACTATTGACCAGACTATAGGCTAGACTTTAGACTTTAGTCTCTATCGTTGATTTGAAGAATCTTTAGGTTGTCTGTATCACATTTGTAGTGCTGCAGGTTAATTTGCACGATTTTCATCATCGGTTGTTGGGTTTTGTGCAGGTTCATTAAGCTGCATGCGTGTCAGCAGATTATTGGCCACCTCCAATTCATCTGCATCGCCAGCTTTTGGACCAGTGGGACGGAACACCTTAACCTTGGCATCCCTAAGCCCAAAGTAGAGTTTTAGTCCCGCCTTATCTAGCTCAACTGAGATATTTTCGGAGATGGCGAAGATAATGCCCATGTTGTTTTCCAGTCATCCATGGGGATACTGGGGCTCTGCAGCATCAGACACTCCAGTATTTTATGGTTGTCGCAGCTTATCTTTTGTAACCAAACCTTTCTTCCACTGGGATAAGCTTAAGGCTTAGGCCTTCCCATGCATCACTGATCTTTGCGATGCATTTGCTGAGAAAATCTTTAAAGAACATGTCCAAGCATTTTATTATACTGTAGCACCAGTGTATGTCACCAGAGTCAAAACAAGGAACTCTAGAGTCTTTATTGGTGAATACATGTTCCACTACAAGTTCAGCCAATTTAGATTTTACAGCACCCCATTCAGCTACCACAGGAGTTAGATAGCCGCTTTTTCCGATTGCCGATGCCATCAGCAAGTGATCTTTAACCACCTCGTTAAATGGCCTTCTTGCTGAGCGGTCGGCGGAGCGGTGTTCGGCGAATTACTCTCAGATTGAGAGCGATTTTGCTTGGCTCTTTCCTGTGCTGCCTGGGATGTGGATGGTTGGGAGTCCTTAAACTTAAGATACTCGTCAACCATCGCTTGGTACTTAACACGATATTTCTTATCATGTAGAGTGCCATTTGCCTCATTCTTGGCAATTTTGTCAAGTATAAAATGAGCTTTGATATAGCGTTGTCTCAGCAGATCTTTCTGGCTCTTCTTCTTTTCTCGTTTCTCCTTCGACTAGTCATCAGACTTCACGTGCTGTCGAGGAGACGTTTTACAGCTATTTTGTGATGACAGCGGGGTGCTATGACTTTCTCCCACACTGCCAGGATGTTCAAACAAGGTCTCTTGACTAGAGGCCAGTTTTCTACCGAGGAGATACCCAACTCCGACTGTTTATTGGTGTTGTTTTTGTCAAATTCTCCATATAGTTCCCACGAGTAGGCACGTAAGGGGATCCAAGCAGGGACGGCGTACATTTACTAGACAAAGAAATTTTGTAACTGGCCCGTGTCCTAGCGCCAGAGGGGAGCTGTTAGCGACTAGTCTTCTTTAACCACTGACTAGCCATTCAAGATCTCAGCACTGCACTGATGTGGAATAAAAGGTGAGAAGGAGGGTATTGGGGAAAAAAGATAGGGGATGGATAACCTTTGGTCATGCAGGCCTTTAGATTCTAGACTTTGATTACTCAGTATATTACAGGAGAGAAGACCCATCCAGGAGGACATCTGAGGCTTCAAGGAAGACACCACAGCTTACATTTCAGCCATCACATCGCGTCAAGATTGTTATCCAGGTGGGGCAAGTCTATATTCTTTAAACTAGACTTTAGATCTGACTTTGGACTAGACTTTGAACTAGACTTTAGACTAAACTTTATTCTAAACTTTAGACAAACTTTGAATTAGGCTTTGAACATGTCCTTATAGCAGATTTTGGACTAAACTTTAGATTAAACTTTGGACTAAACTAGACTAGACTTAAAACTAAACTTTATACTAAGCTTTAGATTACACTTTGGACTAGACTTTAAACTAAACTTTAGACGAAACTTCAGACTAGACTTTGGATTAGGCTTGATACCAGACTTAAGACTAAAATTTAGATCAGACTTTGGACAAGACTTTGAACTAGAATTTATATTAAACCTTAGACTAGACTTTAAACTAGATCTTAAACAAAACTTTAGACTAACCTTTATACTAGAATTCAGGCGAAACTTAAGACTAAATTTTAGACTAGACTTTAAACTAGATTTTGTACTTGACTAGACTAGACTTTGGATTAGACTAGACTTTGGACTCGACTTTACTCGAGAATTTAAACCAAACTTTTAGCTAGACTTTAGACTAGACTTTAAATAAGACATTAAACAAGACTTTAAGGTAAAATTTAAACCAGACTTTAAAAAAGACTTTAAACTAGACTTAAGAGATAATTTTTCAATAAATAGCACCATTTTTATTACGTAGTGTTATGGGTAAATGTGGCATAATCCTATAATTCAACCATCATTTTGTTAACAGCAAATATTTCAATGCCTTTAGCCAAATAAAATTAAAGAAAAAAAACTCATAACAGAAAATTTAAGTAACTGCTGAAAAATTCAGCTGCAGTATAACAAAATAATAAAATAAAATTGTCTGAAAAAAACACAAACTTTAAATACAATAAAATAAAAAATTGTTTTCTCACAATTTTTTTAAAACAATTTTACCCTGAAAATAAGCAAACCTAAAAAATTAAAACCAAAAAAAAAAACTAGCAGGTACATGAAACAAATTTTTTGTTGTGAAAAAAAAAATTGTAAAATAAAAAACTTTTAACTTTTTTAGTTGTTTACTTTTTTTCAAACGTAACGGTCACAAAACTTTTGCTTTAGCTAAAAAATACAAAATATAAGCGAATTTGCTAGAAAAATAAACAATGTATAGCGATAGTCTATGCTGCATTGGCAGTTCTAGTTGGGAGTAATTAATTAAGAATTTATTGAATCCTTTGATCCATGAATTTTAACACGCATTCATAGGATTTGTACTCTTAACCCTACTTTTTGCTTATTTTTCTATATAGCTTTAAGCCGTCTTAAACTCTAAAGCAATTGAATAAATAAGGTAACCAGATTTTAGTTTTTAAAATAAAAGTTACAGCCATTAGGAGAAACAATTTCAGAAAAATATTGTTTATTATTTATTAGTTAAAGAAACAAAATTTTGGCATTGTTTAAAGTTATTTAAAGAATTTGTATCACAAATCAACTCCTGGCAACTTTAATTAATATACAGTGTTTACACTAGCTTAAATAAAGTTTGCTTTTTGGAGCGTTTTTAATTTGTATGATGCTGTTCTTTCCAGGAATTTGCAAAAAAAAAAAAAAAAACAGAAAATATAAATGAATATGTATTTTTATCCATTTTCCTTCCCCCTAACTCTTGCATTTTATTTATTTTCAAGTGTGTAATATTTCTACAAAAAATATAACAAATTGAATTTAAAGGGGAGAGAGGTAAAGAAGCATTTTGTCAACCCAAAGTTTATGGTGCCATACAAAATTGTTTTATTCTTTTATTTTTTCGATTCTTGCTCCAGCTAAACTAAATGATGCGCTTTACTAAATGCAACCAAGCGACACATGAAATGGAATCAAATACAAAAAAAATGTAATCAAATTACAAGCAACATTTTGACCCGAATTGAAAGACGGAATAATATAAAGCAGCCAGTTGTTGGGTTTTTTTAGTTTAGTTTTCATTAGTTTGTCCCCCCTTTTAGTTGTTAATGATGCTAAAGACGTATAAGTTATAACAACAGCATATTGCTGAAATTTCGCAAAAAAGTTTAGCAACAAAACAAAGAGATTTGTTTTCTTTCTTGAATAAACCCAACAGTTTTTATCCTAATTAATTCAATACTAAGTTTGGGTTAGTATTGTATACCCAGGAGTTACTATGGTAAATAAAAAAAAAAAAAAACCTTTGACTTTTATTTGCATTACAAATTTTATTTATTAAGTAATAAATGTTATGAAAATATTTAACCCAGCAGCAGATTTAAACAAGACTTTAGTGTAGTGTTGAAGTAAATATTACTAACTGCAGAACTGTAGGATTTCGTTAATGTTTTATTATAAATTGTGTGTAAGTTTCTTTTGTTTTAATTTGATTTTAGTTAAGGATAACTTGATCAAACTTACAAAATAAGATTAATTATTTAAAGTTAATTATAAAAAAAATTTTGCGATTAAAAAAATAATAAACAAAAACTTTAATTTTGCTAAAAAGCTTTAAAATAAACCAAAAAATTTTCTCTAAAACACAAAAACTTTAATGGTTTAGTTTAAACAAATAAATAATTACTAAAAAAAATATGAACAAATTTAATACAAAGTATATTAGTATCGTCATCGAGCCATCGATACCTTAAATTTGTATTATTTACTTAAGATTAATAATTATTTACATTATTTCCCTAAGGTAAACAATAGTTTTTCAATATAATTCCTTTTAGAATTTTTGTAAAAATGTATTAAAAACATTGTTTTCCTGAGGTAAATTATTATATCTACGCCTAGTAAACAATATTTACCTGGGGTAAATTAATGTGTAACTTCTATTTATTATAAAAACGCAGATGTATATTTGAATTTTAATTGAGAAAACTTTAAGAATTTCAATTATTTATATTATTTACCTCAAGCAAACTATTAAATTTCAAACAAAATTTGTATAAACAATTATTTTCCCTGTCAATTTTATAGTAAATTATAAAAGTAAATATTTTCTAAGAATTTAATTGTTTACATTATTTACGCCAAGTAAACAATTATTTACATTATTTATCTACTAAAATTATTTATGTTTTAATTGAGAAAATTAAAAATTTCAATTATTTATATTGTTTACCTTAAGTAAACAATTAAATGTCCAAAAAATTTGTATAAATATAAAAATTTTATCAAAATTAAATATTTCATTAAGAAGACTTGTTAACATTTTGTACACCAAGTAGAGAATTATATTATTTACCTAGCGTAGACAAAAGTATTTCTCTCCATTTTTGCTTAAAATTGCATACGTATTGGTTTCAACGCAATAATTTAAGAAAATTAAATTGTTTACTTTACATACCACAGGTAAACAATGAACTACTGTGTTTTATTGTATAAATTCGAACTTCAATGATTATTTATTTAATTTTTTATGTTATTTAAGCGAGGTAAACAATACATTACTTTATTTTCCTGATGTAAAAAATTATTTTTCAAGATTTTATTTAATTGTTAATATTACTTACGCGAGATAAAATGAGTATTTACATTATTTACCTGGTGTCAACAATTATTTTTCAAGATTTATTTAAATTGTTTATATTATTTACGCGCGATAAAGAACAATTTTCATTACTTACTTAATGTAAACAATTATATTTTAAGTTTTAATTTAATTGTTTATATTATTTACGCAAGATAAAAAATTATTTACCTGATGTAAACAGTTATTTTTCAAGATGTATTTTAATTGTTTACAATACTTACGCGAGATAAAATAGATATTTACATTATTTACCTGGTGTTAACAATTATTTTTCAAGATTTCATTTAATTTTTTATATTATTTACGTAAGAAAAAAATTATTTACATTATTTACTTAGTGTAAAGAATTATATTTCATGCTTTAATTAAATTGTTTATATTATTTACGCAAGATAAATAATTATTTACCTAGTGTGGACAATTATATTTAGAGATATTTTTTAAAGAAATTGGAAATGTTAAATTTTAGTTATGAATTGTTAACCTATTTAATTTTTTACATAATTTACCTCAAGTAAATAATTAATTGTTAAATTATTTTTACCAAAGATAACTAATATTCAATAAAAATATAAATAATAATAAAAATATGAATAATATATACCTAAGGTAAACAATTAATTACTACCCAATTACAACTTTTTCTTTTAGATTTGAACAAATTTAAGTTTTAAATTTATAGTTAAAGATTAATATTTCATAATTTAACCTAGATAAACAATAAGTTTTAAGCATTTTTTTCTCTATTAAAACTTAAAATTTATTCATATTTTAATATTTTTTCTAGGATTTAATTATTTACCTTATTTACTTTAGGTAAATTTCACTCAATTTAAAAAGATAATAATAAATATTTATTTTATACTATAAATTTTTATTATATGTATTTGTTATTATTGTTGTTATATATTTTTTTAAATAAAACTAAATTTTATTGTCCCCTAATCTAAGATTTAAATTAGTTTACTAAAGTTTTATTTTTCTCCATAGCAAAAACTATCCAACAATAAAAATTAAAAATAATTTCAATTACAAATTATTGTTATGTATACATTTATAAACATTTTTGTAAATGTTCTAGATTAAGTTGTTGTTCTAGTTATTTGTTGTTGTTGCTTTTATTTTTAAAAAGTGCACAACATTTTTATGATTATTGCAAAATTTGTTTACAGTCATTAACTTACTTTATGGACCAATACACAGGTCAGTAACTAAAGTATTTAAAAAAAAATAATAATATAGCAACAACAACTAAATACATAATACTGTAAAACAGAACACATGTGTTTATAACATAATAAAAATTTATAAAAATGAACTCTAGGTAAAGTATAGAAAAAAAATGCTTCGAAAAATCTGTAACTAACAATTTAACAAATAAAAATTACTCTTAACAAATGTGTAACATGTTTTTCATTACAAAAAATATATACACAAAAAATTCTTAATATTAAAGCATAGTTACTACAGGCACATTAAGCAAATACATTAAAATTATAACTAATTACAAATCGTTTTAGTTAAGTTTTATTAGAGCTAATTAAGTTAAAACAAAAATAGTATTTCCTTTTCTGTAAATATTTGTTTAGTATCGAGTCCTTGGCTTTGTACCATATGTTTGTATTATAAAAAGTATTTTATTTCAAAATTTATAAAATTGTTTAAATGTTTTTGTAATTATTAGTGCTATAAGAGTATGTGTTTATTTAAGTGTGTTCTAAATATGTTTTTATATTGATATTTGTTTCCTTAATCCTTTTTCTCTTAGTGTTATTTTTATTGCTGGCAATTGTACTATAAACCCAAATACTTGTTTAGTATTTTAAATTTCAAAATAACAAAAATGAAAATGTGGTAAACAAGAAGAAATAAAACTAATTTTTAGTTGTGTTACAATATTAGTTTTAAAATTCTTTCAAGCTTTTACAATTTTATGGCAAAGAAATATGATTATTTTTAGTGTTGTGTTGTATTGCTCTTAAATGTTTGGTTGCTAAAGAGAATTAATGAAAAGCTATTAAACAGTTCTTATGAACAGTGGATTAAAAGCAAGAAGAATAATAAAAAAGTGCATTTAATTTAAGAAAATTATCGTTAAGTTTTAAAAGTAAAGTAAAAATAAGTAACATAAAATAAAATAAAGTAAAAATAGAACAATATTATCTTTATTTATACATAGATGAGTATACTAGACATATACTTAATATTTTTAATATATATCAAACAAATCGTTAAATGTAAATTTCTTTAAAAATTTTCTAAATTCTCAACTTATCAGAACCTTTTGTTGAAAGATTTTAAAGTTCAACAAACTGATTGAAGAAAAAACTAAAATTTCACCAAACAAAAATAGTAATTAAAACATTATAAAAGATTTTATTATCATGTAAACAATTATTAACATTATTTACCTCGTGTAAACAATATACAACCACGCAAATTTGTCTTAACATTACTTAATTTAATTTAAATTAAAATACTTCAAGAAATTCAATAATTTACATTATTTACGTCATGTAAAAAATACATTTCGAAAAATTATGTAATTAAGAATATTTTTAACTTTTATTTGTTCATGATTTACTTAAGGCAAACAAGAAAAAATAAAAATAAAATGTAATTATTTACATCAGGTAAACAATTTATTATTCGGCTAAATTGTGTAATTTAACTTACAATATACATAGTGTTTTTATAATTTCAGTTTATAGTTTTCAAATATATTTTTTTAAATTATTTACTTGAGGTAAACAATAAATTATATTATTTACCTCATGTAAATAATGGCTTTCAAAATAATTTTTATATTAAAATGGATTTTTTAATTTAAATTAAACAAATAATATATTGTTTACATTATTTATATCTGGTAAAAAGTTATTCTAGTTAAATGTAATAAAAACTTATTTTTTAAATAAATAAATATTTATTAAATAATAATTTATTTTTTACGAATTTTTTTTTAAATTTCAATTTAATATATTCCAAAAAAAAACATTTTTTTACATTATTTACCCAAAATTAAAAACGAACTACGTTATTTAACTCATGTAAATAAGAATTTTCAAAGTAATTTTTATATTAAAATTAAATACATCAATTGCTTACATTATTTACATCATGTGGAAAATTACAATTTAATTAAAATTAAAACATAGTTTTTTAATATTTAATTAAAAAACCAATTGTTTACATAATTTACTTCAAGTAAACAATTAGTTTTTAAACAAATTTCCATAATTTAAAATAAATATTTCCTTAGAATAAATTTTTTTCTTTAATTTCAATTATTAACATAGTTTATCTGAGGTAAAAAATTAATTTTAATAATTTATTTTGGGTAAACAATTGTTTCCTTAGTTAATTTTATAATAAAATTTTATACATTTGTTTATAAATACAAAATATGTAAAAAATTCCATTTTTTACATTATTTACCTTATGTAAACATTTATATTTTGAAAAAAATCTATATTTTGAAAAATAAAAACATAAATTCAACTAAAATCACTAGTTTCAGAAAAAATCTCTTTAATATGATTTTGTTTCATAAGTTTTTCCTTCAAGCTATCCACTGTTCTCTTGACCATTTTGTGCATTTAGTTTTTTTTTATTGCTTTACAGTTTGTGTATTTTTATTTTGTTTCACTTAAATAAAATTGTAATCGTTAGTTTTAATAGTGTGGCAAAAGGTTTTTTCTGTTTTATTTATTATTTTCATAAAAGTAGCATAATAATCTATTTTGATTTCTTTGTTTTTCTAAAGTAATTAAAGCAAATGAGTTAATTGTTGAAATCATAAACAAAGATTTTTATTTTTTTACAAGAAAAGTAAATAAGATTAAATATGAAACATTATGCTGAATATAAAAAAGCTAAGGGGATTAAGATAAAAAATATTAAATTAGAAAATTGTTTTGTTAATATCCTAATTCTCACATGTTTAGCAGACAGGTATTTTATTACCAGAAAAAAAAGGTTTTTTATTATATATAGGCCAAGTTTTAAATTTCATTTTAGTTTTTCTACTTTATTTTGTAGACATTTATTTATAACCCTTGTTAAATTTTTTATGATATTTGTTTTTTGTTTTTAATAAATTGTCACCTTATTTTTCTAAGTTATAAATTTTAAGGTGTATTTTTTTTAGTTTTATATTTTTATTAAACAAAAAACTTTTAATATAATTTGTTATTAAGTTATCAACAACAAACTTTTTACTTTGTACCTCTTCCAACACTCTTATACACTAAATGTACGGGAAAAAAGAGTTAAAATTATGGCCTTAAAATAAAAATTTGTTTAAATAAAGTTAACAGAGTTCAATTTGTTTTTCCTTTTTTTCTGTTTTCTAGGAGACAACTTTTGTTGTTCTAAAACCTACAAATAAAATAAACTTAATTTTATTACCTTTTGTTTTTAAAAGTAATTCCCTACATGATTTTTGTGTAGATAAAACAAAAAAAAAAAAAAGAGAAGAAAACTTTTTCTACATTTGTTTACCTAAAAAGAGGGCTTTTTATTTATTAAAAAATAAAAATAACTAAAACAAAAAAACTGTCAAATTGTTGGTTGTAGGTTTATGAGAAAGGAGAAGAAAGAGTAGCAGAGTAAATAAAGAATCAAGGTTAGTTTTCTATATATAAATGGATTTCATATGTATAGCTTTAACAAAACTTCTGATGACTTTTGTTATTATTATTGTTGTTATTTTTGTTGTTGTAAATAAATATAAAAATTACTCAAGAGACCCCGGATATAAACAAAAATGTGTAGGAAAATGTAAAATGGAATTTTTTGGTTTATTTGTTTGCAGCGAAGGCGCTTTTTGTATAATAGTTAAACAAAAAATAAAAAAAGGTTTAGACAAAGTTAAGAAGCAGAGATGTGGGTTGAAGGAAGGATACTATTTAACCAAAAATTTATTTAGATTTATCATATATAATACATAAACCTTTTTAATTAATTATAGATGATACTTTGTAGATCTTCTTGAGGACATTACATAACAATTTTCAAAAATTTTCAAAATCTCTTGAAATTTAGAGATGTTTAGAAAAGAAAACTTTGAGAATTGTTTCTACTCTAAACATTTTGTAGCTCTTCAAATTGTGTTTTATTTGTTGCATACTTTTTGGAACGAAAATGATAAATGTATGGAAAGTTTTAGTAAGTTGTTCCAGATAAAATCAAATAATTTCTACAGTTTTTATTAAATTTAAAAAAAAAACTAAATATTGTTATGTTTAGAACTAAAATACCTTAAAAAATTACTATATCGTTATAAAGACTTTTATAAAAAAAATATAATAAATAGCTTTTAAGCTGGAAAAAATTTAAAATTTCTATTATTATAATTTTATTGTTATTTTTAATTAGTTTTTAATATTTGACCAAAATAATTGTATACGAAAGAAAAGCCTGAGCCTCTTACTTTCCAATAAAGTTTT
Organism: Protophormia terraenovae; assembly: GCA_951394005.1. NCBI lineage: Eukaryota > Metazoa > Arthropoda > Insecta > Diptera > Calliphoridae > Protophormia > Protophormia terraenovae. The sequence goes on from OX596077.1 coordinate 131,391,843, forward strand.
AAAGTTAAAAATCAACAAAGGAATAATAGAATTTGGGATACATTTATGCAGCAACGTAACCAAAAAATATTTTTTGAGCAAAACTGATTTCTAATGTCCTCAAGAAGAATTATAACGTACTATGATTTATTCACTGCAGCAGGACACTGTTGGAAATACTAGAATACGAGCTGATCATAAATATTTTTGGAAAATTTTCGAAATTTCATATAGTTTTTAATTTACTGTAAAGCATGATATGTTACCTTTATAGTGTATTAAACATTTTATGGAATATTCGCAAAATGTTGTGTATTTGAAATACAAAGGTGATAACAATATTTAAATGATCACGTTTTATATTTTATTGATTATTAGGTTAAAAAAAATCTGTTTTAGAATTTTAAGATTTTTTTGGACAGAATGGTAATTTCCGTCCGTCTGCCTATACATTACAGTTAAATGGGTCGAAAATTATACATAATTCAGAGATAGGTGATATCATAATGATCTTTGATGATCAAGTACTATTTTTTCTATTTATTAGTTAGTAAAGAAATGCATTTTTAGAATTCTAAAACATTTTTTGGCAAAATGACAATGTCCGTCCGACCATCTATACATTTGGATTAAATGGGTCGAAAATGGCACTTAATTTAGGAAAAGGTGATATCCGAATTTTGATGATCATGTTCTATTTTTTTCTATTTATTAGTTAGTAAAGAAATGCATTTTAAGAATTTTAAAATATTTTTTGACAGAATGGCAATATCCATCCGTCCGCCAATACATTTGAGTTAAATGGGACGAAAATTGCACTTAACTCAGGGAAAGATCAAACCAGTATTTTAATATTTAAATTCAGTTTTTGTGTTGGCCAAAAGGTAAAAAATATTATACTTTTGAAGGCTTTTTTAAAGAATTTTAATGCCTGTCCTTCCGTTCGTCTGTTTATTCATTTTTTCAAACTTGTCAATTTAAAATCATTTATTATTGACTCAAAAAAGATATCGGCTTGAAATTTTCTTTATTCGATAGACAATTTTGTTCTTTAATAAACTGCAAAAAATGTAATAAAATCGGCTGAAAACCCTTTCGGTTAAACATTTTCTATGACATTAGTACCTTATTTTGAAACCCCATAGCTCCGCTTTTGAAGCGTATATGAGATCCAGCTTCTAAACTCATAATATTACTATCCTCCGCTACGCCTATGTGAAGTTTAATGTAAATGCAATCAGTCGATTAGAATTTACAGATTTATATCGATTCTGACCCACTGTTTAATGTTTGATAAAGCAAAGAAAATGTCTGCAATTGAGTTGTTTTTTGTATGTCGAGGTTCACACACAGCAATTTTAATTGCTTCAATTCTGAGTTTATAGAAGAGAGAGGAAAAGAATAATAAATAAATAATAAATTTTTACATTTTCTTTACCTCTCTCGCCTTCGAAGTCAGAATTATGGCGAGAAAAATTGCTGTATGTGAACACCGATTATGAAATTTACTGGAGTTTTTTCGAAAAAAAATTAATTTCTCAAATCGGGCTACATATGCGCACGATTTTTTCATAATATTAAATGTACTATTTTTCAGAAAAATTTTAGAACAATCATCCTGTAACATTTTAAGTTGCATTCCATAAAAATTACTTTATTTTAGGACAATTTTCAAAAAATAAAAAAAATATATTAGGACAAAATATAATTTACAAATACTTGAAGAAAATTACATCTAAATACCTGAAATTGATGGCTCCATTTTAAATTTTTACTTTAAATAAATTTTTAGTTAAAATATACAATATATACATTGAAAGTTGATGAAAATTTAACTTTTTACTCTTTGTCAAAAATTAAAAAAAAATGTTTAACTTTGACAGCTCTTTATAAGAAAACAACACAACCTAGCTTAAAGATTTTAATTGATATTCATACAAATTTTGTCTATTTTTATACAATACTAAACTTTATTACAAAAATTTTAATTTCAAAATTCAATTCATTCATTTACATTTCACCATTTTTGACACATTTTAGCCCAATTCTTGTACAGATTACATTCATATATTTCGTGTTAAAAATTATTTTTAATGTAATGCGTATTTGTTTTTCCCTTTCCATCTATTTAAATTAATATAAAATGAAGAACTGATATCTTGTATATTGGATTGTTAAAATTTTATTTGCGAATATCTGCGGATGTAGTCAGGGAATAGTTAAACATTGTCTCTAAGCCGGACGTACGGACGGACGTAATTATATTACTAAAACTATTTAAAATAACATGAAAAACTTATAAGTGATTCACTATTATAGACATTATTGTCATTGTCATTATTTTGATTTCGGAGTTATTAATAAAAATTTATTCTTTTTAACTTAAACAAAATTATATAGAAAATTAAAATTTAAATGTATTACTTATTACAACATTTTTGTTAATAACTCAATATTCATTTGATCTATAACAATCAAAATTATTACGGAGCTGTAGGACATAATATTAAATAATACATTATTTATTTCAAATTATTTCAAAATTATATGGTTGCCATATTATGTCCATCCGGTCGTCTTTCCGCAAAATATTAAATTTTAATACAAATTAATTACACAGGTCAACACTAAAAAAAGTATCATGCAAAATATAGTGCAGATAATGTAGATATAGTCATCCCAATCACCAGGAGATCTCTTTTGAGATCTTCGGTCTCGTTTTAGTTATATTAAATACAAATTTCTCCTTTACACCGAATCGTTACACCTCATTTTTTATGGTTTTATTAGGGTTAATTGAGAAATTCTTAATTTTTATGACTTTAAAAAACTTCTAGTCACCCATGTTTTATATTCTTCCTATTATTTTATTTTCTCTTCCTATTACCTAGAAAATGTTATAACTTAAAAACTCCACAAAGAAGCAAATTTTTCTTTAGTCCTCAGTGGGTTAAAAATATGATGTAATGGAAAATTTTCATTTTACTTTCTATACTATATCAAGCCTAAGGAATAATAATTTTGCAGAATTATTTGCGTTGTAAATTTGTTGCGATTTTGGTGACTTGTGTTATTATTCCTAAATTTTCCGATATTTTTATCATAACTACTCTCCTGGTTTTATGGAAAAAAACCAACCTTTTACTTAAACTTTTTACTTATTTGCTTCATATAAATGATGATGACGGTGATGATAACTATGTCTGTATATATTTCCCCGTTTTGTCTATTTGTTTGCTTTGCTATGTGAGTATTGTTTTTTTTATACTCATGCCTTGGTGCTTTGAGCCAACAAATAACTTTATTATAAAAAACTTTTTTTATTTGAGTTTTGTACATAGTTTTTTGCAAAATATAAAAAACAAACTAAATAAAGCAGCAAATAACAAGAACAACAACAATGTTGAAGGGGTATTTATTTGCACAACTCCCAACCCTGTAATATATATTACAAACAAACAAAGAAAAAAAAGAATGTCCCATTAAATAAGTGTCATTGTTTTAGAAACAACAGCAAAACAAAAAACAATAATAACAAATAAACAATGTTTGTTTGAACAAAGTAAATAGACCAACAAAAACACTAACACCAAGTTTAAAATGCCATAATAAAAGTTTTACACTCACACTCTCACTCTTTCTATTTTACACTCATTCTTTTATATATGAAATCAGACAAAAACGTTAATAGTAAAGCAATAGTAAAGCATACTTTTAGGCATAATAATTTAAACATACGTAAGTTTTATTTTTATACCCTTCACCACAGGTGTAAAGGGTATATATAAGTTTGTCATTCCGTTTGTAATTCCCACAATTTTTGTCGGAGAGCAAAAAAGTTTACATTTTCGGGATCCTTGTAAGAAATGATGACGATAGGACCATGTCCGTCCGTCCGTCCGTGTGTCGGTTGAAATGGCGTTTATGAAGCCCACCGATAACTGACATATATAATATATATGTCAAACGATCGGAAATGCTTTCGAGAATTTTGCTATTGGAATTCAGCAAGATCGGTTCCTACAATGCGGAGATATGTTCAAAAAACCGGTTTTTAGAACCGGTTTTCCAGTTTCTGAAGCCTCTGTATATACTAGGGACTACGTTTTTACAAAGAAGTCTCGGACATTTTTTCTAAATTTTTGTTCTGAAAAAATTAAAAAAATCGGTTCAATAATAACTGAGATATCGGACAAAACGCACTTTTTATTTTTTAAAGCCCTGCTTTAAGCTATAGATTTTTATTTTTATACAAATCGGTCACAAATGTTTTTATAAAATTTCGGTTTTTTGAATCAGCAGGATCGGTTTATAAATGGCGGAGATATGCTTTAAAAACCGGTTTTTGAAACCGGTTTTTCAGTTTCTGAAGCATCTGCATATACCAGGGACTTCGAATTTTTAAAGAGGGCTCGGAAATTATTTTCTGAATTTTTGTTCTGAAAAAATGAAATAAATCGGTTCAGTAATAACTGAGATATCGGGGAAAACGATTTTTTTATTTTTGAAGCCCTTGTTCAAGCTACAGATTTTTATTTTTATATAGATCAGTCATAAATGTTTTTATAAAATTTCGTTTTTTTTAATAAACCAAATTCGTTTATAATCAACAGAGTTATGGTCCAAAAACAAATCTGTTAAGAATATAAATACACATACAAACATGTATATTAAGTATTGTAATGACTATTAGTGACGTTTTTTGTTTTTTGTATAGACAAGTAGTTTAGTTAGAAACAGCAGTAATATAATGAATAACAGTGTTGTTGTTGTTCTTTGTATATGCAGTCTGTACAAAAATAAATAGATATGGAATTGTTGTTGTTTATTTTTAAAAACTAAAACATATCTGTTAAGAATATACATAAATACATACACAAACATGTATATTAAGCATTGTAATGACTATTAGTGACGTTTTTGCCTATAAGACAAGTAGTTTAGTTAGCAACAGAAGTGATATAATGAATAACAGTATTGTTGTTGTTCTTTGTATATGCAGCCAGTTTGTATATACACACATAAAAAAATAAATAAATATGGAATTGTTGTTATTTTTTAAAAGCAAAGCCTGCTATGATTGTTTTTTTTTTTATATATTCAAATTTTCGTAGTTTGAAAAAAATATAGATTTATATATGTGAAAATATGAAAGCATACGTTAAGGCGAAAATTTTATTATTTGTCGGTAATATGATGTCGATAAGATAGTAAGATGGTAATATGGTAATATGGTGAAGGGTATCAAAGATTCGGCACAGCCGAATCTTTTTTCAATTTCATTATTATTATTATTATTATTATTATTTTTTTTAATTTAGATTTAAAACAAATTTATTTTTTTAAATATTAAATTAATTTTTTCAACTAAATTATAATGTTTATATCTTCCCTTTTTAAAAACTTCATTCTCGCTTTTTTAAATTTTCTCTTTAGAAATTAAAAGTCATTTACTTTTTATTATCATAACAATAGCGTTAATGTTTAAATAAAAATCCTTTAGAGAATTGATAAAAATCCTTTTATATAATATAAACTGAACTTTATACAAACTCTCTAACAACTCCCCTGTTGGCCTAGGAAAACATTTAAATTCCATTTTAGCCATTCATTGCAATTTGGTCATTGCTAACAAACTCCAGGCAACATTGTAAAGCCATAAAGCTTTTGTTGTTAATCTGTATATGTATGGATATGTGAGTCTGTGTTTAACTAGAATGACAGTTTAATAAAAAAAAGCCAACAAAAAATAATAACACAGTGATAATTTTTAAAACGTTAAAATGAATGAACACCAGCGAAAGTGTTGCTCCAAAAGTATTTATGGATTTTATCAGTTTTTATAAAAAAATATGAAATATAAAAGGTCTGTCTGTCTATCTATTGCTTTGTTTCCAAAAAATACCAAAACCCTTTGAAAGTACAGATCCATTTTATAATGTTGTCTGTTATAAAAGTTAAACTAAATAAAGCCAATTAAGTAAGCCTTATATATTTTTGTTATTGTTTTAAAATATAAAGAAGGAGTAATAACAGAGCCACTATTTTTTTTAGTTAACAAAAGACTACAACAAAACAATAATAACAATATTAAGTGAAAACAGAACAAAAAAAATTAAGCGACAATGGCAACAATTAACGATAAAAGCTGAAAATTGATGGGATGTTAAAACAATAATAAAAATAACACCAACATATATTTTTAATCACTCAATTTTACAGATACATACACATATATACATATATAAAGGAAATTTATTAAACAGACATTTAAATAGATTTGATAAATAAACCCAAGCGAGTAACATGATAAAAGATAAATTATTTATAATAATGGTTTTAAAAGCCACAATGATTATTATGAAGAATATATAAAATAAGTTGATAATTTATTAGAAAAATTTCATTTTAATAAAAATATTCAAAAATATAGTTACAGTTCTCTTACATTAGAAAAATAAACTTAATTTTTACTAATTAATATCAATTATGTTTGAATTATTTCTTTCTTTGCTTAAATATTTCAAATTTATTCATGTTCTTAATAATCCTAAAATTTTATATAAGCTACAACTTTTATTTAATATTTAATAACACAATACTACAGTGAACAAATTCACAAGATTATAGATCTTGTTAAGGACATCATAACTTTGTTTTGAAAAAGTTTCAAAATAGCCTCAAAAATTTCATAATAAAAACTGTTTATAGGTAGACTACTGCATAAATGTACTCATAACTTCATTGCTTTGGTTAATTTTTTAAATTTTTAAACTTTTTTAAAACGTAGACCATTTAGACTTTAATAACAGTATACATTTATTTATATTTATAAAATTTTAGAACTTATTCGATTTAATCTGAAATAACTTTTTTTAACTTTCCATCCATTTTTAATTTTTGCCCCAAAAAGTATGCACCAAATTAAATATAAAATAAACCAATAAGAATATTATATTCGGCTTGGTCGAATCTTCAACTTTGTTGGTGTCAGCCTAATTTATAATTCAATATATTTCACGCGCATTTTTCTGTTTCCGAGTTTATATAGATCCTCTTACTTCTTTCGTTCTCGTAGATACTTTTATTTAAGAGATATCTTTTTGAAAAATATGAATTGGTGTTACAATGAATAGAAATTTTTTTTAGGTTTTTTGTTTATAAACCGATTTTCCATTTTCAATACCAATCAAACATTATAAATGTTGGAAATAATTTCACATAAGCGTAGCAGAGGAGAGAGTATACAATTTTAAGTTTGTAAGGGAAACCCCATGCATGGGTGCTCGAAATAGAGTACCTATGACAAAGAAAATTTTTAAACGCTTGACAATTTTGTTTTGTTTTTTATCAAATTTTTAATATTTTTTCATCTTATTAAAGACCTCAACAAGGCCTATAAAAATTATGTTTACTTGTGCTATTTATCTGTTACAGTTTTCGAATTATTTGCAAATATTTACCATTATTAAACTTTTTTGTGTTCTAATCAATTTGTTTGCAATTTATTTTCTTAGCTCTTATTTGATGTAAATTTTTTTATTAAATTCAAAAAAAAATTTTTTTGGACATTTTTTTTTATCAGCCAGTTCATAGTGAGACGGATAGGCAGATATACCTAGATCGTCTTAGAATCATAGAAGGGCTATGTAAAATAATAGAATGATTTCAATTAATTTTAATAGTGTTCATCTCTTGTTTATAAAAAGTATATGCAACAAATTTCTTTAAATTATTTTCAAAATTGCGACTGTAGTTTGAATACAGAGTTTACAATTATGAACGGATGGACAGACGGACGGACAACGTTAAGTCAACACAGCTAGTTACTCTAAGCCAATTGTTACACGTAAATGTGTATCTTGTAAAAATTATTTAAAATGATAAACATCATTACAAAAACATAATACCCTTCTCACTATGTTGGTATAATTATTTGTATTAAAATACATGAATATTTAAGCGATTTTATAAGGAAATATATCATTTTATTCTAAACAAAACAGCATTTAAAATAATATGCATAGTAAAATATTAATAAATATTTAAAAAAATGTTTAAAATTGATCTTCAGTTCCCTACCAGCGATTGAATGTCGCGGGTCTAGAACATTTGTATGCGAAAGATTCCAAAAGAAAATATCAGTCAACAGCAGGGATGGAAAATGAAAATGAAATGATTTTTCGGTATCAAAATAAATTGCAAATAGTACTTTTTTCACCTTTAGAGTTCTAAAATTTAAATTTCTTATTAAATATGGGTCTGTTATTGAAATAAACTTACGTAGAAAAAAAAACATAAAAGATCAATTAGAGCATTTCAGCTTTAGTTTTGTTAAAATATAATTATCTGAAGTCTTTGAAATTTGGAACATTTTCTTTGATTTTTTTTGATTTACAGAACATGAAACTTGTAGTTATTAGTAATGATTTTACAATTTTATAAACAGTTTACAACTTAATAAATTAAACATACAGCTCAAATGTTTATATAATGTTTGTTTGTTGGCCCTATAAACTTATTTGTATTATCCTAATTACGTGTCTCATTTTTTGAAAACTCGAAGCCCAAAATTTAGTCAGAGATAGTGTTCGTTAAAATTTCATTATTAATTTTGAACTCCAAATGTAAATCTAAATCAAAGGTGTTTATAACAGTATCAAATGAGCCGTGGGAGTCCTTCAGTACTTTTGAATGTTAGATAGTATAAAAAAAGTACTATAGTATTAACTTTTCCATCCCTGGTCAACAGTATTACTTCTTAAAATTTTGACCAATGGTCATCAAACGGTTATTTGTTTCTTGAGAAGTTAGGACACTTTGGTAGTGTACGTTTGGAGTATAAAAGTACTATTAGTTGCGAATATTATGCCAAACCAAGATCATTCTCCGATACGATAATACTAGCTTTTACACAGCATTTGAAAAAACCGCCAATATTATCACTATAAACATCGAATTGTAGGATTTTCCGCAATCCAACTCTGCTTTATTATCCAGTTATTTCATTGCATTCCCAGTATCAAAATAAATTGCATGGGTAAATTATTTCGACACTTGGAAAATCGGTTATGGCAACAAAAATATATGTTTTTGAGGTGCAGCAATTAAGTTGGAAAAACTGCCTTAAGATTTAGTTCAAATGCATCAGAAAAGGTATTAACAGTCATGAATACTACTATAGGAAACAACAATGTTCTTTTCGAAAATAAATATCGTTTTATACGTTTTTCGTAAAATATAAAAAGCACCCCAATTACATATTTTTCTTAGCTAAAGTAATTTCTTAACTATTCAAGTAATAAAAATATTCGTAATTTTAAAATTTATTAAACATTTTTTTAACAATCATGGTAAAAAATTATTTAAACCTAAAACTAATATCAATCATACGCTTCCATATATGTTAACTATATTTTCTTCTGTAAAACAAGTTTTTAACACGTTAAAATTTAAAATTGTTTTATAATTGTTCTCTTCAAAAATTCCTATAATACCTGTATATGAAAAAAAATAATAATAACATCAATTGTTTACATGACTATAAATATTTAAAAAATTGCTCAATACAGCTGTTTAACAGAACATTCCTTGCCAAATTCCTTTAGCTCACTTTTGTGTTTTTTTTTTTGTGTTTTTATACCCTACACCACCATAGGTGGGGAGGGTATAATGCGTTTGTGCTGATGTTTGTAACACCCAAAAATATTGGTCTAAGACCCACCTTAATTTATACCAATCGGCTTAGAATCACTTTCTGAGTCGATTTAACGATGTCCGTCCGTCCGTCCGTCTGTCCGTCCATGTAAACCTTGTAATCAAACTACAGGTCGCAATTTTGAACCAAAATTTATGAAATTTGGTACAAAGATTTCTTTTAGTCCATGGACGAAGCCTATTGAAATTGGTTATGATCGGTCCATTATTTCACCTAGCCCCCATACAAATGTCCTCCCGGAAAAGGGTTTAACGATCATAATTCCCTTAAATATAGCAATATTTTAATGAAATTTGGAACATATAAGTTTTATATAAGTCTAAATAAGTGTGCCGATTTTTAAAAAGATCGGTCCATAATTAACCATAGCTCCCATATAAACCCCTTTTCAAAAAATCGCTTTAACGGGCATAAATCCCATTAAAATGTTAGTATCAAGTTAATATTCGACACAAATAAGTATTATATCAACATAAATGATAGTGCCAAATTTTAAAAAGATCGGTCCATAATTTACCATAGCTCCCATATAAGGTCCTCTTTCGGGAATCACCCAAAAGTGAATAAATTCATATACATGTCAGCATCAACGTAATATTCTGTATTCGTATGTTTTATTTTACACTTATGAGTATCGGACCACATTTGACTCCAAGTCAAGACCCCTCCCCGAATTATAATGTACACAATGGTGTAGGGTATCATATGGTCGGGCTTGACCGACTATATCTTTTTCTCTCGTTTTTTTTTTTTTTTTTTTTTTTTTGTTGTTATATTAAAATTGTTGTTATGCATTTATGAATTTTTGCTCCTGCTGTTGCTAATTTCATGCAGAATTTTATAGAGGTAAAGTCACACAGTTTATGTTGGGTTTGCAAAAATATTTTGGTTGTCTTTTTTTATTTTTTTGTGGCATTTTTGCCATTGACATTGTCTTTTTTTCTGCTCATAATGTATTTTGGCTGCTTGTTTTTATTTTTTCTTTCACCAACTCTTTATGTTAGTAAAGTGTTGCCATGATTATGTGTTTTTAATTGTTGTGTGATTCTTGTATTTTTACCGCAAACATGACAACCATATGCTGCTGTTAGGGCAGCTGCTGTTGGCTGCTATTCAAAATGTTTCTTGTTTAATATAATGTTGGCTTTATGTATCTCTCTCTTTGTGTGCATTAAAGGTAACAAACTATTAAATAAAGAACAACAGTCAGAACAACAATAGACTGCTTGCCACACAGACTTTTTTGTTGTTCTCTCTTTGGTTTTTTATGTTTTTTCTACAAAATTTTTAAAATTTCAAAAAGGAATATATCTCCATATAACAAGCAACCTACATGATTTTATGCCACATGCGTAACCACAAAACACGCAGTTGTAATGTTGAAATTCATGCCACCCACAGGCATAAATATATAAAGTTGTTAAAGGCAAAAAACGTTTTCATTTTCCAACGAAAATAAGTGTTAAAAAGTTACAAAAAACCAAAAAATATTAAAAATAATTACCACAAAACATTTTATGTGGTTTTACCTAACAAAACAAGAATTTGTGAAATTAATTAAAACTTGAAATCAAAATTGATAAAACATAAAAATAAATTAATTTGAAATTATTTTTATTAAATTTCTTTAAAAATTAAAAAAATCCATTAATACTTTTCTTTTATAATTGACTGACTTTAATTTTCTCTTCATTTTTATAGTTTTCTTAAACTTTGGCGTCATAACACTATTTAAAGTTTGAGTCTTGTATTTCAGCCACTCTTTGCCATAAACTTTTGTCAGGTGTTTTTTTCTTATTTTAATGGTTAAAATTGCAGTAAATAAACATTTTTCTTAGTTTGTTTATAAGCTGCAAGTAGCAAACGTGTCTAGACACTGTTAAATACTTCTAAGAAAGGTGAGAGATACTTTTGACAAAAAAAATACTGTACTAAACGAAAACTTTTGCTTAAAATAGTAGTAACAAAAAGTAGAAAATAAACTCATAATTTTTCACTAAAATATGTTTACTAGTAGAAGAAATGGAAAAAAATAAGAATCTATTGAAAAGGAACGAATAAGTGCTGTACTATAAAATATAACGAAAGTTATAAAAATAACAAAAAAGTAACAAAATTTCTATGCACAAAAGTAGAAAGTTTATTTATAGAAACTTTAGTCATATTTTAATAAAAATAGAAAAAATTATGCTCTAAATGACGCTTTTTATTTTTAGTCTAAAAACGTCATAATGTGGGCTGTAGATTTTTAGTCAATTTTATTTATGTATGTATTGATTAAAAAGCAAAAGAATGTAACTTTGACTTATTCAACTTTTTTTTTCAAAATTTTAATTCTAATAGAATTGTTTTATTTATTTCTTTAAGACTCAATAAAGTTTTAAATGATATTTTGTTTAGAATAAAATGATATATGTATATAAGAGTGGCCACAAAATGAAAAGTGTCTATGTTCCCAGCTCAAATAAAAATTTCATTAAAATAGAGTTTCTCAAAATTTTGGACGTGACAAGTAAATTTTCATTTTAGCTGGGACATCGATACTTTTAATTCGTCATTCCGTTTGTAGTTTCCATATTTATCATATAAAATCTCATAAAATATAAACAAATGTTTGTATTATTGGTCCTTAAGAACCAAAGACAAAATAACGATGTCTGTCCGTCTGTCCGTGAGTCGGTTGTTATAATGTTTTTAAATACCCCGCACAGTGCACGTTGGGCTGAACAGTACTCATCACGAGGATTAATTCAAAAAATAATGTGTGAATATAGCAATAAAATTTTATACCGGGTAATAGAAAACAAACTGAATTATCATAATTTGTGAATTTTATTGTTCTATGCTGTTTACTTTTTTTGTTACACTCTATCAAAGTTCAATAATTTTTCATAAATAACACTATGCAGCAGTATTTTGGGGGCGGAATCATTCCGATTGCAATTGATAGCTCTTGATATGTTTAATAAACCCTTCAAAGGATTTTTCGCTAGTAGGCAAAATTCTTGTTTTATGACCAATTAAACTTTTCTATTTTTGCACTAAGTTAGTTGCAGATAAATCGAAAAAAATAATATCAATATAGTTCGAAACTAAAATAATTTTTCATAAATGTTTAGAGCATTTAACGGGGAATATTTCATTAGAACTTAGAACTAATTAGAGCCGAAACCGCAGTTTATCGTTTTATCCTGTAAAGTTCATCCACCACGTATCTCTTACTAGTAGCGGTCCACCAAACAAGAGATCCATATAAAAGAATAGACCGTACTATTGTCGTGCATAGCCATTTTGTCAATTTTGGTCTCAAACCCCATTTGACACTAAACATCTTTCTACAGTTGTAGCATGCTACCGTAGCCTTCCTAACCCTATGTTGAATGTTTAGCATCCATAAGAGCTTGAAGTCCAAAATAATTTGTCAGACAAGGCAAGTTCATAGTTCTCTAACCGTGGTAGTCTGAAGCTAGGAATCTTGGTCTTTATGGTGAAAAGTACCAGCTGTGTCTTGCCCGGATTCACTCCTAGTCCACATTTTTTGGCCCAGTTGATGAGTGTAGTCAGAGCAGATCACGTTCAGAAACAGTCCTGATACTAGTATCACCACATCGTCCACATAAGCCACGACTTTCACTCCCTTGTCGTAAAATTCGCACAGGATGGTATTAATGACAATATGCCACAACAGCGGAGAAATCACACCTCCTTGTGGAGTTCCACGCATAACTTGTTTGGTCTTAACACTGTTGCCTAAATTCGCAATGACGATTCTTGTCTCTAGCATTGAGACCAGCCAGTTGGTGATGTAATCCTAAACTCCTAGTTCGTGCAGAGCTCTCTGTATCGCCATAGTCGTGACATTGTTAAAAGCGTCTTCTATGTCCAGAAAGACAGCCATTGTGTATTGTTTAAATTCAATGGATCGCTCGATGATGCTTACGAATTCATGAAGAGCCGTCTCCGTGGAGCGACACTAGTAGAGGAATCACAAGAAAATAAAGATAAAAAAACTGTAGTTTTAAAAATGTAATAAAAACATTTTTTGGGTCTGTTACTTGTCTAAAATATATCTTAATTGAAATAAATCGCAATTTCTCAATTTTCTGCATTATTATTCGAATCACTATAAAAATTGCCTTCAATTTCTGATATTAAGCTATAAAGCATCCCTAACTTTCACCAAAGACCTTATACAATTTTATTACTTTTTATTTAATCTGCCTAAGAATAAAATAATATTTTTAATATCACCTTTTGGATTAGACATTTGTGTACTTTTTTTACTTTTTCTCTATTTTGGAAAATTAGTCACTTTAGTTATTTTGAATTTATTAAAAAGATTTTTTTTTTTATTTTCCAACGTTCAACAACTTAAATATTAAAAAACCCAAACTTCACAACGCCGGTTTTTATTTGCTATTTTTTATTCTGACTAATGTTTTGTAATAGATTTTTAGCATAAAAATAACAACAGCAATTGAAGTTATGTTTGGTTTGAAGTTCTTTATATATTGAAACTAATTGATATTGTATTTTCTAGTATTTAAACATCATAACTATTGTAAAAACCTATTTTAAATGAAAAACAAATGTCTTAACAAAAAATTTTAAGTACTCCAGTAATGTACCTTTCATACGTTGCCATTTGTTTTACCTCTACACTTTTTCTGTTCCTTTTCTCCTACATAGTCGATTTTTACTAATTTCAAACTCATATACTAATATCACGTTTTCCAAAATGTTAAGCACGTAAAACATTTACCCATTTTCGTATAAAATATATATACTTGTTTTCTTTTGCTTTCTCTTTGTTTCCCAAAGAGGAGGAAAAACAAACAAACGTTTTTGTAAAGAAAATAAATAAAAATCATTACGAAAATACAGAAAAATCAGCAAATAAATTGAATTAAAATTGGCACCAGTTAAACTACTAGTGGCAAGTAACACAAAATAATGCTAAACAAAAAAAGGGTGTATAAGAAATAATAAGGGCTTTAAAATAAATATATGAAACAAGTTAAAGCCACTTTACAATTAAAATAATGCCTTAAAGTATGCATTAATATTTTCATATTTATACTTAAAACAAAAATATTCTAAGATTTTTTTTCCCCGGAAGCTTTACGAATGTTTTAATATATGTTGAGGTTACCTGGCTGTTGAATTGAGTTCCACCACCGTCTATTAGTTTGCAAAGCCACTTCTTGTCGGCAAATACTTCTTGTCATCTTTTATAGTTGTCCCACGAGCCTTTTATAAAATATTTGTTGTTGTTCTTACCACCACTGTATTTCTTTTAGTTTATTTGAAGGGAACCACTTTATCTTATTTTATTTAAAACACTTCTTTTGTTTTAATATAAGTACCAAATTTTATTTCTTATAACTTTACACAATTCTTTTCACTTTATAATTCCAATAAAAAGTTCATTACTATTGATGCTGTGGCGTCTTTTTTATAAAGAACAAACAAGTATACATACAAACTTCAAGTCAACGTGAAGTTGGTTGCAGTTCATTGTACAAACATTGTTTACACTATTAGTTATAATAAACAGTAGTAGTTTACAATACTAGTCGCCAAAAGATGGCGTCCTAGTGAACCATTGTTATTAATGTTATGACATGAACAATATACATATATCATATATCTAAGTTATCGGTGGACTCCATAAATGGCATAACATGGAAGGACAGACGGACATCGTTATATCGATTTAATTAACCCAAATAAAATGAATTTTTACTTAAATGTTTTCAACAGTAAAACAGTTTTAAATCAATAACAAAATTTTTAACTTTTCAATTATTCAATCGAAAAGAGATTTTAGAAAGTACTATTAAATTAAAGGACACATGACATTTGCATCATCCAAATATAGTAATGTCTAAGAATATTTCATTTACTTTCCAACAAAATCCTCTCGTATTCTCACTTTTAAAACTTCTCCAACTCTAGTACTACCATCATACCAATATCAGTAAATAAAATAGCATTGGCATTATTTAGGCTTAAATTGGAATGACACAAAGTTGGTGAATGAATGTTAATGTATGTGAGTAAAGTTTACCATTGTATTAAGTATTGAGTTTTATTACAATAGTTGTTGTTGTATTTGTTACAACCTTGGATTTTGTTGCTGCCAAACAAGTACAAGCAAACATAAAGCCCAGTTACCGACCTACCTATAGTGAACGTTTATTACTGCTGTTATTTATTGTGATTGACGAATCACGTAACTCTCTCGCCTACATTCCTTCCTTCTCTTTACAATTGTTGTTACTGCTGATGTTTTTAAATTGTACTTCTTTTTTTTTTTTTGTTTAATTATCAAATAGGCGCCAACCCGCATCGATAACATTACAAATAAAATTGTTGAAAATTTATCTTTGTATTGTAAGTATTTTCATTATAAAATTTGTATATTTGGAACTGAAAATACTTTAGTAGTATAATTGTTATTGTTGTGTTTTCGCAACTCAGTAGAATTGTGTATTTTGTAATTATATTTACATTTAATGAGTTTATTTTATTATACAGAAAAAAAATTCCAATAGCAATGAAAATGAGGAAAAGAAAAAAAATCACAAAAGCTGATTAAAATTGGAAAAAAATAGAAATTATAACAACTTTTAATTTAAAACTTTTTTGCTTAATTAAAACATAATGAATCAATAATAACAAATTGAAGAGGGATGTTTTTTTTTTTTTTAATACTTAATGGAAAATTATTTCATTAAATTATGAGTACTTTTAGTGACCAAATTTTTAATGAATAAACTAAATAATAATTAAATTTTTATAACAAAATCTATAGTTATTATTTAAATTTATATTTAAGAAATTAATAATTTTCAATTTTATATAAGGATTTTTTTTTCATACACCCCAAAAAAAAAGTATAAATCATTATTCTTAGCTGTTTATAAAATAATTGACAATTTCACGTCAAAAATCATGGTAGATGTTAAATAAATAATAAAAAAATATATATATATTTAACATTGACTTTTAAAATCCATATAAATCTGTCATATTCCAGGCACGTTTTGTAAAAATGAAAAATAACGAAACAAAAAAAAAATATGCTGAAAAATATTTTATAATGTCAGACGAGCACAAAATTATGATTGATTTAAAATAAATACATTCACATTTTTCCAAGAACTAGAATATTAAATAAAAGAATTTAAATAATAATATTTTGAAACGAAAACACCCATATGGACAGCATAAAAACAACAACAAAATTAAACTCAAAACAGCAACAAAAATACAATAATAATAATTTTTTAACAATGTTTTTGTAATTATTTAAAAGATGTTTTTCATTCTGGTTCATAATTAATTATTTTTCTATTTAATCTATTTGACTGAATTTTTATAACAAATTACTATATATTGGAAGTGAGAGTGTTTTATATAGACAGAGGATTAATTCAAAAATATTTTAGAAATTTTTATAATCCCAATACTAATACCTTTACTAGGATAACTTTCAATTAATATACAGTTTTATTATACCAAACTGCTTAAGGCATTGACAAAAATGTTGGGTACATTTCATTTAGTTTGCTGTAGAATGAAATATGTGAGCGAGTTTTATATACACAGATAAAAAAGCTAAAATGATTTAGAATTTTATAAAAACTAATAAAATCTTCAAAAATACAAGGTAAAGGTGGTTTTACACTATAATACTTGGTATTTATACCAAAATTTCATTTTCTATAATACATTTCAAAATGTATTTCATATTTTTTATTTTTGTTATTAATATATTTTTTCACTAAGGGAAAAAATTCGATTCAAAATCAACAACGGTTGTGCTCACATTGGTAATTTACTGTAACAGCTTTTTAATACCTTTCGTTAACAAATTTAATAGAAAACATATGTAATTTAACAATTTGATACCGAAATGGTTTCAACTTCGTGCCAATTAGGTATCGATTTTCAATAAGAATTGAACACGCAGTGTTTAATTTAAATACATACGGTGTAGATTCACTATTGACACAGAATGGTATCGTTTTCAACACGTATGTGATTGATATTTCTCTGGGTATTAAAAAATTAAAAACGAAAAATTTAATAGAACTGAATACAAATCAAACTACAAATAAAAAGGTGTGCGGAAATTTGCCTTAAGAGATGCAATAACGTTTCAAAAATTTCAAGATTTCAACATACAAAGTATTGAAGGTATTTATGCCATAATATATTTGAAAATATTTTTGGTATTAATACAAAGAATTATAGTGTAAAACCCCCTAAAGTAAAGATTAACATATAATATTGTTACAAAAATATATATTTTTTTTATACCCACCATCAAAAAGATGGGGGGTATATTGAGTTTGTCATTCATTTTCTGGGTCTTGATTAGATTCTGAGTCGATCTAGCTATGTCCGTCCGTCTGTCCTCCTATTGAAAGCAGGATAGGCCTCGAACGTGACAACGTAGAGGGACGAAATTTGGCACAAATATTTATCTTATATAAGGTTTGTTTGGGATTGTAAATGGGTGAAATCGGTTAATAAACAAAAAAGTTATGGGCTAAAAACTAGAAACACATGGTGTTCGTTTCATACTTTTCTGCTGATATCTCTTAAACAAAAGCATGTATGACAACGAAATTTTGTATAAATAGTTTGAGGGTCGATATGAACTTGGAAACCAAAAATGGGAGTGGACCGCCCACTTTACCGCCCACCTCCTATATAAGGTGAAACTCCATCGAAATTGTGTTCAAATAGTTCAAGGACCAATGTAAACTCAGAAACAAAAAATGGGCGTGACCCACCCGTTTTACCGCCTACCTCCGTTATATTCGGCCGAGCCGAATATAACATTCGCGCTTGTTTAAGTTTAAATTAACGTTGAGGTTAAATTTATCAAAAGTGGCGATTAATTGAATTTTTAAAATTTACTTTTCGTAACAAGATTGAGTACCAAATAAAAATGTACAAAATTATGTATCAATAGAAATAAAAATCATTAACATAACTTTCACTGCTTCTTTGTATAGAGCTGTCAAATTTAAAAATTTGTTTATATACACACAGAAAAAAGATTGATTGGAAAATGGGTACTATTATTAAAAGTCGGTCATATAAATACAATATGGATTATAGGTATTAAAAGGCTAAAAAAGAGGCCAAAACTTATTTCGACCTAAATATATCCTAAACCAAAACAAATAACCTACACATGTAAGCATTTACAAGGACTATCTATATACAATATTTCTTTTCTGTCATATCAATCCCCCTGACCCGCTAGAAATCAACTGAAAAATACCTCAACTCTTAGCATGTGCAATTTTGTGGAGATATCTCCAACGCTTCACAAGTTACGTAGCATAGTAGAGTAAGGAAAGGAGGACTCTACCTTCATTTCAAGAGAGGAGCTATACGTGCTCAAAGTAGGGTACCATTGACATAGAAATTTTTGTTGCTTACCCGATTTTAAAGATTTGTATATCATCTTAAAGCTCCTGATAATACCATTAAAGAGCAAAAATTAACAAAAAAAAAAAAGAATTCTCTTTAAAAAATCTTAAAATTTCAAAAATTCTTATACATGGAATAATTTTTAAAGATATTTTTGTTATAAACCTAACAAAATATATTTTATTATTTGTTTTAGCCCAATTAAACAACAAATTTATCCATCAAATAATGAAAATTTTATTTTGATAAAAATAAACAATTTTGAATTTGAAAATTTGCAAAAATTAATAAACTGTCGGACGGAAGGACGTACAAAAGAATTACCTTCAAAATATCTTAAAATTACAAAAATTCTTATACATTATTGGAATAATTTTTAAAGACATTTTTATTGTAAGCCTAAGAAAATTTATTTTATTTTTTATTGGACGAAATCTGTAAAAATTATTTAAATTTTTGTAGAACAATTTATTTAAACTTTCGATACTTTTTTCATGTTTGCTCCTAAAAGTATGCAACAATTATAACATTATATATATTTTGTCTTGAAATATATGAACAACTTTTGACAATTTTTTTTAATAAAGTATTTAAAAGATATTCAAATTATTTTATGACAATACGTTCCTCATTAAGAAAATTATGAAAATAAAAATTTATTGTACTTAATAAACAACTTAAAATATTTACTATTATTTCTTGCCTTTATTTAGTTTATGTTGTTATATTTTAGTATTATCAATGAATTCATATTTAAAATACTTTTTTATAGCTCTTAGTAACTCTAAGCTGACTGACCGACCGACCTCCCTTAAGTGTTAAAATTAATTAAATTAAGTAAGTCACTCACTCAGTTAAGTGGAGAAAAATATTTATAAGTAAACAGATAAAAATATAAACGATAAAGACTAAAACAAATATAGTTATACCTGGCAAAAAAACACAAAAACAAAAACACCCACACAGCATAGACTGATACTAGGAAATTGATATAAAAACATACAAAGACATAATCTTCACTCCCTACTCCCTCTATCATTATTGTCATCATCATCATCAGCATACGGTTCATGTTACCTTTAAACTAAAATAAAAACCAGCTACATTTTCACAATTTTGTAGCTACCAAACACGGTTTAGTTAACAATCTTGTGTCACCAAACAATAAATGGTTAAGCTGTTCCTGCTACTTTCCACACTAACGGACCTCAAATAATTCTATTGCCTGAGAGTAAAACGAACCAAAGAACAAACGACTGAAGAGAAAATGTTCAAGGGTTACCAGGATAATAATCCGTTTTTGTTATTATATTGATTAAATATTTACATTTTCATTAAGTAGCTGCTGCTGCCAAAGGTAAAAGTCCTTTTTTCTATAAGGGACAAAACATTACAACGCATTTATTATTATGATGATGACGATGATGTTGGTTGCTTGTTTGGTTGGTACTTGTACGTCATATGCTATATAGCTAGAAAGGGTAAAAGCTTCTACACAAATTAAGTTAACAACAATGTCACATTTGTAAATAGAAAAACGTTTTAATAACTTAGGAAGAAGAGCATGAAGACAAAAAAGGAGGAATAGTATTCAACAAAAATAAAACCGTTTTATTTGCCTAACAAATTAAAATGTTTATTAATAGCAAAAAATAAATAAATAATAACAAAAGGTAGCACAAAAAAAAAACATAACACAAAAAGTAAATTCATTAAGAATTATGAAAGTTTTTCCATTAAAATTTATTTACTTTACAACGTCATCATCATTAAACAACATCATAATCATTATAGACGACTGTTGACGTTGTAATTTAAATAAATATTTGTTTTTATACACCCACTCACACATACTTGAAGGCTTAAGGTAGACTTTTAAAGCTTAACAATTAAAATAAAATAATTATTTAATTTATAGGTATAAGTAAAATAAATAGAATTTAAAATATCCTTAATACAATTATAAAGAAAATTAAAATGTTAAAAAAATAGTTTTAAAGTTTAAATATAATTGTCTGTAAATTTCATTTTATAAGTAATTTTATTCATATTATATCATAATTTTCATAAATATTTTATATCCCTGTTTAAAATCCTATTTCAATTCCTAATGAAAAAGGTTTTATCAAAAAGAAATTAAATAATAATACCCTTCATATTAAATGAAGGGTATATATAAGTTTGTCATTTTATACGAAATTCTTTAAATATAAATCCAGGGTGTCAAAGTGAAAAATATTCCTAATTGTTATGATTTAAAATAACTTTTGAGAATATATATTTGTCCATCTGTCCGTTTGGATGTATGTTGAAATGGATTTTTTGAAGTCCATAGTTTAATAAATACTTTTCTCTTTCTATAAATATGTGGCAAATAGTCCCGATAATCTTGGTATTAAATTTCAGCGAAATTCGTTTAACAATAGTGAAGTTATAAACGGTTTTCTAGAACAGTCTCAAACATTTTTCCAATTTTCTTTGCCAAAGTTGAAAAATATTTTCTATTTCTCATAACATACACAGAGAAAACAGATTTGTTGTGGCAACCGAATTTATTGCCAATCGAATTTGGTCAGTTCCAACTACTAACTCGTAATTCGGTTGCTATTACCGCATATTTTCAATACTCGTAACTGTTTTGAAAACAATTCAGTGCTAGTCAATTTTATACATTTTTTTTTAATTAATTTTATTAAAGATAGAAGTCCAAAATACAATAAATATTATGCAAAACTAAATACATATGTATATATGAATATACTGGATAACGTTTCCGGTCAATCCTGCTAAGAAATTGATGGTTTTGAATGCAGTTTTATAAAAAAGTGTAAACAGTACAGTGCTGGTTTGCAAGGCGGAACTTTTAATAAAGTGGTGAATATCAATTAAAAAGGAATGGTGGATGAATATCAAAGGAATATTGAAAATAAGTTTAGTAATACATTTCTTACCTTTGATTTGAACACATTCTGCAATAAGAGCAATCAGAGAACGATAAGCATCAATAAAGTATACAGCTACTAATTCAAAATGGGCATAACATCCGAGATTTCGAATTTGTTTTGTATCCTGTTAAATATAAAAGCGTTAAAGAAATAGTATTAAACAAGTAAGAAAGTTATAGTTGGTCAAACCGACTTCAACACATGACATTTCTGCGGGATTTTTGTACTTTTAAATTATCTTCGAGAGAGAGATAGAGAAAGAGAGAGCAACATGTGGGAGCTATGGAAAATTATGGACTGATTCTGTTGAAATTTAATGAGGTGTTTTAGAAATATAAAACTATCTTTAGAAACATGCTCGTATTCAGGAGATTTATGAGCGGCAAACCCCTATCCCGAAAGGATATTTGTATGGGGCTTTATGCAATAATAGACCGATTAAAATCAATTTCTATTGGATTCTTCTTTGATTTATTAAAGTCAAATTGCTTTGACTTTTACATGGACGAACATAGGGGATCGTTAAATAGAAAATAATTCGAATACATTAACGCCGGTCTTAAACCAGTACTTTTGGCCGTTACAAAAATCAGCACAAATGGATAATACACCAAACACATATGATGGTGTAGGGTATAAATAATGCATAACACACATTTCTTACCTTTATATCTTGTATGTATAACAGTTAACGGAATATTTATCATTCAGTCCCAAAGTCGTAAGGTTAGTAAGTGGGAACTAACTTGACATAGAAATGCTGGTGTGAGCAACTAAACCATTTGAAACTTTGAAGAAAAATCATCACCTAAAGATGAAAATGTGTATAATAAAGTCACAAATCAGTATACTTTAAGAAACATTTTCAGCCAAAATTAAAGTTCCTGGTGCAAACTTTATTATGTAGATGAATGCATATTTGTGTCAATAATTATATAGTTAACCATACTCCACGTTAGCAGATCAATAAATGTTATTTCTTCTTATAATAAAATACATAAGTACATATGTATTCAAGTTTATTATATTCTATTATTTACTACTAAAATTGTAATTCTATTTATATTTTGTATTTTTTTTTTGTTTTAATTTCAAAATATAAAATTATATGTTATATGATCAGTATTACTTTCTACCTTTTGGATAAACCGAATTCATTTATTTTTTGTTGCTACAACCGAGTTATGTTGATTGCAGTAATTGAAAATATAGATAATATTTAATTTTCATAACACAAATAAATTAATAATATCAAATATCAATATTTATTGGAAATACAAGAATTCAGTTCGGTTGCTAATACCGAATTAGTTTAGTTCTCTTTTAACCCAATGCAATTGATTACAGTAACTATCCGAAACATGTTGATAAATGTTATTCTTATATAATGACGTTCTTACTACCATTAATATGGAAAATGCGATCAACAAATAAATTATCAATTGCCATAATGATATTTTAGTACATTTTATCAAATATTAACATTTCTAACCATTTTCCAACAGATCTTTTCTCTGTATGTATTGATGTTTTTCTATTAGAAAGTTTAAAAGATTAAATAGTCTAGAAGAAGTGTTTTAGACTAAAAACAGTTAAACCTGATTTCGTATCTCCGGGACTCCCTGTAAATTTCTCTTTATACCCTGCACCACCATAGGTGGTTGAGGTATTATACGTCCGTCCGTCCGTCTGTCTGAATGGCTGTCATTCCAAGTAAACCTTGTGCACAAAGTACAGGTCGCAATTTTTAAGACAATTTGATGAAATTTGGCATATATGTTTATTTTGGTATAACGACGAACGATATTGAAATTGATCATGATCGGTTCATTATTTCTCCTCGCCCCAAATACTCCCCGGAATAGGGTTTTAACGCTTAAAAATGCCTTATTTATGTCACTATTTCAATGAAATTCAGTACGAATAAGTTCTATACAAAGAAGAATAGAAGTGCAGAATTTCAAGAAGATCGATCCACAATTCGGCATAGCTGCCATATATGGCCCACTTTCGAAAAATCACTTTAACTCACAAAATCTATCAAAAATGACAGTATCATGGTAATATTTGACACAAATATTGTAATTATTATTTTTTTTTTTTATATAATATAGCATATTTAATATTAAATTCTTAATTTATATTTATATACATATGTATAGTTTTTGATATTTTTAAGATGTTTTAATGTTCAGGATTTTGCTTTTGTAATATATATTTATTGGCCTTGAAAGGCTTCTTTATATTACTTGATTTAATAAATAAATAAGTTTAATATAAGTAGGAAACAACATACTTATTAACTAATTTCATATGGATTGGACCATAAATTACCATAGGTCCCATATTAGATCCATTTCCGAAAATTTCAGAAATCGTTTCATTGTACAAACGCAATGGTTTAGGGTATCAAATTGTCGGCCTTGACCGATTAAATATTTCTTGTTTATTATTAAAAAAAAGTTAATTTGTTTTGCATGTTTTGTTTTTTATAAAAGAGTAATATTTATTTAAAAATTCTGAAAATTTTATAGTAGCTAATTCAATTTAAAATATCTAATTTTTAAATAAAATAATTGGTATTTATTATACAATAATTGGTATTTATTATACAAATATTAAGTATAGGGTAAAAAAATTCGGTCCAGCTGAAATTCTAATTATTTTTTATTATGTTTTTTAATAAATTACTTTTTCATTTAAAATTCCCTAAATATAAGAAACTAATTCAATTATTTAAACTCTTATTTTATATAAAATTTTCTCTATTGTATTATTTCTTATTTATTTCCCCACATTTAAAATCCATCTACTAAAAATACCCATTAATAAAATGTTTTTTGAAAAATAACAACAAATTTATTTCTTTAACAAATAAATAAAGTAAAATAAAATAAAAATCATTGTTCCTTTATTTGTATTTAAACCTAAATTTGTTTTTATATTTTTTTTCTAAAAATTTTACCTTGAATTACAAATTAAATTGATGAACTTGAGTTGTGAAAAAAGTAAAGAACTTGCAAGACCTTTACTTTAATACCTATAAATAAACAGACATACATAAGTATATATGTATGTATGTACTGGTAATTGTATGTGACAAATCATTATAGTCTAACATTTAGTTACAAAAATAAAAGAAAAATAAGAATTGTCTAAAGACAATTACATACTAACATTTAAATATAGTTTCAGTTTTATACTTAAATATAAAAATTTCCTTGAAATACCTTGAATACACCCACATAAATTCTCCTTCATGTAATTTTACGAAGGCATAGGAACCCTGCAGTTTTGGAGAGAAACTGCCACAGTGTGCCAATCTAAAAATAAAATAGAAATAATTCTGCAGAAGGACTGATTCGATTTTAGTAAAATTTCACATACAGAAGTGTAGGCAAGTTTTAATTTTGAGTCACGCAGAGTCACAAAGATTTTCACCTCGTGTATTAACATTTTTAAAAACAATCTTAATTCATTATATCTGAATCGATGTGAAAGATTTCTATATGAGAGAATTCTATAGGTCGAGATCTATAAAAAACTTCTAAAATACCTTGGTGAAGTTTTTTCGTTATAGCGGATCCAACTTTCCCCGATTCTCTTTAAATATCAAATTATTCTCATAAATCTGTATATATAAAAGTAGAACTGTAGGTTAAATTAAACTTTAGCACAGTTCTTTGATACTAACTAAAATAAATGACATTTTAACAATTGAGGTTTGGTTGGTAGTAACAAAAATAAGAAATAAGTCAAAACAAAACCCCCAAAAAACACTTATACACATAAACTTATATAAAATCCTTAAAAGTACTTACTACAATAACATCGACATTCCAGTATCCAAAAGAAAAACAACAAATTTTAACAACTGAGTATGACAATTTCTTTGATTAGATTTCTTTCAAAAAAAAGGAAAAAACTTGAGTTTGTCCTGGGCACTGATTTAGATGAGTATCTAGAGAAGTTAAGGCACAAAAATAACAACAAAATAATTTTTTACGTAAATCAACATTAATCAAATATGTGATGAAATCACATATAGAAAATTTTAACTGGCTAAGTAACCCAGCAATTAATTTCATTTAAAAAATAATCTTTAGAAATGATTTTAATTTTACTAATAATAGTTTTTTATTCAAAGTAACTTATGTAATAGATGATTAAACTTAATATAAAACTTGATTACTTAATTCATCACCCCCAGAAAAATATTAACCATGTGTACAACATGACACCATTCAGTGTACAAAATGACACCATTTAGTGTATGTACAAATTTTACATTGCGTGTGAAATTCAACAACGAAGAATTTATATCTTTATTTCATAGATGGTCATGATTTATTTAGGAACTAATAATTTTATTGGGTTATCCCTATGTAGACATTTGAATATATCCTTTTGCATAAACAAATTAAATGGCATATTTTCAGACATTCTTCATTTCAACAACAACATCATCATCATCATCCTTAATAAAGAATTTGTTTATTTGAAGTTTTCTTTTCAGTTTTTAGTTTTTTTCCTATTTATAATTTATAATGCGTAATCGAATGACTGTGTGTAAGAATAAAAATAAACCTAGTCACTGTGAGGGAATTATAAATCCAGTGAAAATAACTCAACTAGAGAGCTAATATTATTAAAGTTTATTAGGGAGTTTTTAAAGGTCTATAATACTCTGCAACAAAATTACACATTTTATTTTCACTCGAAGAGCGACATAATGAGGGCTATCGACAATTTTCAAAAAGTTCAAAATGCTCTCCAAATTTTGAGATATATAAAAAAATATGTTTTGAAGATAGTTCGTGCACAAAATTTTAAGTAAGTTTTAGATTTTTAAATTGATTGATAGACAGCAAAAGAATGTAAGTTGCTTTTTAGATAAATAGATTAGGTTTAAGAAAGGACCATACGGAACCGTGTGTAATCACAAGACCATATTTGTTTTGAACCAGCGTCGTATTACAGTACTGCTTCACGTTCTCTAGCTAGCCCAATTGATAGTATTATAGTCTATCCACTGACGCCTCAATATTTCGTTCACTAGACTAGTTAATTTAACAAATTTCAGCATCTTCATTGGATTCGTTCCTCTCAGTTCCCCTAAAATCTGAAAAAAATAGGAATAAAAACATTTAAATCTATAACGTGATAATACAACACATAGGCAAAGGTAGTGGAATGTATCCTCCTCTGCATCATTACACCATCTAAATATACTCACTTTACTCAGACTAATTTTGTACAGAAAATACCTCAGTTCATTATGGCCTGTAATAATACCAATATACTGTCTCAGTTCGCATTTCTCCATATTAAGTAAAGACTTTAACATATTTTTATCTTTTGGTTTCCATAATATCTTGGTTTTTTACAACGTGGTGAGTTTCACCAAATCTCGTCTGATTTACTATTGAATTCCTTCCGTATCCTATGATTGACATGAAAACCCACAAATAGCATCTAGCCAACTAGATATTTACATCAAACATGTAGAGACATGGTTGAAGAACTGGCGTATTCAAGTAAATGAAGTGAAAAGTAATCATGTAACATTCACCCTGATAAGAGGAAATTGTCCTCCAGTTACACTTAATGATATAAATATACCCCAGTCAGATCATGTTACATACCTTGGTATTCACTAATGTATTAATTTTACTCGACTTTTTCATTGTTCGAATAATCAAATAACTCGAAAATGCAGTTTTTAAATTACTCGAATAATCGAGTAAATCTTTTAAGTTACTCGAGTTATTCGAGTAAATTATACCTTAAAATTTTACACGTTTTTTCAATGCATATTAAAAAATAAAACAAGCATTTTGTGTGAATATTTGCCTCTTTTGCCGTTGTTTCTCTATATATAATATATTCATTGATAGTTTAAAAAATTGGTCTATGAAATTTGGTCTATCAATTCAAATCAAATTTTATATTAAAGGGTGGTCCGGAGTGTTTTTTGTAATGTTTGTAACGCTATAAAATAACTAGTTTTTACACTTTGAAAAAAAAAAAAACTAATAATATTCAATTAAAGGTGATTATCAATACTTTTGATAAAAACAAAAATTAATGATGAGTTTTTATCCAATAATTTGGACTCATACTAACCTATGTGCTACACAGAGGTTTTCAGTTATATTCAAAATGTACAACATTTTTTAGTATCGGAGATCTACTACATCCAAATTTATTTTGAGCAAAAAATGTCTTTAAATGGTTTAGTTATAGCGAAAAAATATCTCAACATCTATAGTATCAAAACTACAGGGTAAAAGATACTAGCTTCTTAAATAATTTAAAAAAATTATGCCCAAATTTATCTTGAGACTTGAATTGTTCTAAATAAAACAAAAACGTAGGAAACCATGCTCAGAATAATTTCTGTGCACCAGGTTTTATAATGTTTTATAATTCATTGTTCAATTATGTTCAACATTTAGAAGGCATTCAGATGATCATTTCATATTATAAAAATGTATACAGTTTTTAAGTTTAATTTACTCTTATTTGTATTATAGCGATCTCGTAATTATTTTTTAGTTCAATTTTGTGCAAAAATGTTTCGCGACTCTTAATTTCCTAACAATATCGGTGTACAAATATAAGAAATTCTATATAAACTCTATATTAGTTAGAACTACCTACTTTTCTCCATTTAATGGACAAATTTATTGTAAATATAAAATATATAATTCTTTTAATTTTTTCTTCCTATTTTTATTATAATTTAGTAAAAAAAGACTCAGTCATATAATATTTTACACAAATATTACTTGGACTTTTGTCAGTTAGTTTGTGAAAGAATTGTGAAAATATATTTATTAGTTTCTGAGTTATTGCATTTTGAAAATGGCAAAAAGCACTATGGATCATCCTTTAATTTAGATAAAGAAGTTCAGCGATTCTTAACATAAAGAACAAATTTACATGCTTAACTTAATTGTCTCAATTATGTACTTTCATTCGTAGAACCAGTAATATGTTTTTCCAAATCAATTTTAAAATAATCCAATTTATTTCTTGTTATTTATTATATTTATATTAAAATTATTTGAAATTTACAATATAATTTTTTAAAGTAACGTTTATATTTTTGTAATTGAAAAATGACCTTTAACTACGTGTTTTGATTTAGGCATATATTCGGTTCTTTTTACTAATCACATTTTTTTATAAAATTACAATTTGTGATGCCACTTTTATATTTAAAATTTTTTAGAAAACTAAAATTAAAACATCCTAAAAATTTTTTAAAAAAGGAAATATTTTTCACTCGAATTATTCGATTAATCGGCATAATTTGCTCGAATAAATTTTTACTCGAAATTCTTGATTTTAATTTAATCGAACAATTATTTGATTTTAATTTGTCGATTAATCGAACAAACAATATTCGAGTGAATACCCTAGTATTCACTTAGATAGGCGACTAACTTGCCGTCGTCATATAGAAGCCAAGAGACTTCATATGATGTTAAAAGCTTCTAGTCTTCACTGGTTAATTAACAGTCATTCAAAACTCAGCCTTGACAATAAAGTCATCCTGTATAAAACCGTTTTAAAGCCAATTTGGACATACGGTATCCAACTATGGGGAACAGCCAGTAATACGAGTATCGATATTATACAGAGGGCCCAATCAAAAATTCTTAGGACCATAACGGGTGCACCATAGTACATAAGTAATGAGAATATCCATAGAGACTTAGAGGTACCGTTTGTAAGAGACGAGTTTAGGAAGCTCAGTGAAAAATATATTCTCAAACTAGAGACTCACCCCAACCCACTCGCAAGACTTCTTGCTGAAGTTCAGTCAGATACAAGGCTTCGCAGAGCCGACTTTCCACCCCGTTAATAATAGACCATGTAATAATCAATGATCTCGGTAGAGATTGAATAGTGTTTAATATTTAGTTTTTAAGATTTTAATAGATATTGTGAGGTCTAAAATAAGACAGATTCAATATACAAATAAAACGTAATAAAAAAAAATGATGTAAGTAATTTCAAATAAACATTTTCAATTAAATATATACTATATATTTGACAGTTCCTTAATCTGACATTTCAAAGTTTTAATTTTTGTTTGAAGATAAATTATAATACAATTTAACGAAGATTTAGCCAAGGATTGAACTCAGGCTCATTGAATACGAACTCGGGTTTAACTTTATGTAGTCTAGAACACTTCCTTTACACTATTCTATCTCAAAACTTTCCATTACAAATATATTTATATATTATTATTTGTATGTATATGAAATAGAAAATATTATTAAATTTTCCCAAAGAAAATTGGACAACATTTTTGAGGCTG
Source organism: Protophormia terraenovae (assembly GCA_951394005.1). Taxonomy (NCBI): domain Eukaryota; kingdom Metazoa; phylum Arthropoda; class Insecta; order Diptera; family Calliphoridae; genus Protophormia; species Protophormia terraenovae. The sequence goes on from OX596077.1 coordinate 131,422,276, forward strand.
TTCTAAAAAATCGTTTTTCCACCCACCATTCTACAGTGGGGCAGAATCGAAATTGTTTGGAAATAAATCTGTTTGGAAACTCCTAATCGGCTGATTGGATTTACACTCTTTTTAATAATGAAAATATATATTTTTTAATAATGAAAATTTGAATATTTTTTATAAATTTACAAGGAATTCCAGGCTAAGAGCCTGTTTTGGAAATAGTTTATAACTCCGCCATTCCTAAACAGATTTTGCGGAATTTCAATTCCGAGATTTTCGAGATTTTATGCCACATATGTGTTGAAAGAGAAATGCTTTTATTGGACTATGGGCATCAAAAAATCCATTTCAACATACAGACGGACAAATATCTATGCATACAAAAGTTACGCTTTTTGAGTTTTTCTAAAACTCACAAACATTTAAACTATAAAAACAATTTAAGCTAAACATTATTGAAAATATTTAGCCTTACTTAAACAGTTTGCTAATAAAAATCAGCCACTTCAGTTAAGTAGATAAAATGTTATGAAACCAAATAAATGCGAAATATCCTTTTAATAAATTTAAATTTATATAAATTATTTTTTTAATATGTATTACAAATAATAATCCTTTAAACTAGTAATTGATTCTTTTAATGTTACAAGTCATATTTCATAAATCTGCTAATTGATTTAAGTGGTTTAAAGTTCGTATTTGCTGCACTACAAAATAATTCCTACTATTTCCTTGTAACTTTATCTTTTAGTGACTTATCATTATTTTTCTTATTTTTGTTTTGATTTACTTTTTTTTCTTCATACTCTCATATGACAAATATTGTTGTTTCGTTATAAGTATGTATTATACTCATACTCCAACATTCTTATGCACACATACATATACGATATTTAGTTTTTTTTTTTCCTCTCCCCTCCCAGTTGCTTTTTATATAACACTGACATATTACACCATTCAATTTACTCTTAAAAAAATTTTTTTTTTTTTATACAACATAGCAAAGAACATAAAACCAGACATATTGTGAATATTTTTCAAAAGCCATGTTTATGCATTTTGTAGGAATAAAATGTTCATACATATGTATATGTGTATAATACATGTAAATGTATACCTTTACATTTAAAGCATATACACTCACATTTCTAATACAAGTAGGTACATACATTTTCATTCATTTAAGTTTAAAGAATTTATTGTGTTATTTTCTAAGTGTCGTCTGGGCATGATGAGTTTGTAGTTTTATTATTTGTATTTTTTCTTTCATGGCCCCAGTAGCAAAACAATATAAACTACTATTAAAAAAAATATATACATATTCTTGTTATGTGATGATTTTGTGTTAAGAAGAAAAAAAAGATTGTAAAACTTACTTAAGTACGTTTATTGTATTCATTTATTTTGTTAGGTTTGTTGTTTGTTTTGTTGCTTGTTGCTTTATCATCATGTTGATAGTTGTTTATCATTATAGAGCGACATATAAAATAATGACCACTCCTACCTTGACAATGAAAAATTAAAAAGTAAAATAATGGTATGAAAACCAAAAAATAAACCACAACTTTTAAACGAAAGTCCTTAGAGTGTAGTTGATATTTAGATTTGTAAATATATATTTAAAAATAAAGTGTTTTTATAAAAAAAAAATAAATAAAATGAAAGTTAGAGAAGGAATTTTATAACAAATTACATAACTTTATAAAATTTTAAAACAACTAATAATAATTTGGTACAATTTAATATAGAACATTTAATTAAAACTTATAAAGAATCTTAAATTGGAATTAATCTAATTGTAAATAAACTCTTAACTGGGATTTTATAAAGTTTTATCCAAGTTATCTCATATACAAATTATACTTAGAAATTATATAACGTATAAGTAATATTATTTAAAATATAAGAGAATATATACTTATACGTTTAGAAAAATTAACTTTATCTTAAAATCTAACAATAAAATATAATGAAAATCCAAAAATTAATTTAATAATAATTTTTATTTCCATAATTTTAATCAAATATAAACCTCAAATTAATCTTGTATATTATTATTTTCCTTAAAAACAAAACTAATTTAAATTAATTGAATTTTTACCTCACAATGACAAATTTAATTAATTTTTTATTATTATTTTGTTCTCTCTCATACATAATCTTTACCTGTGTAAAAATATTTTCTTCATGCATTTATAAGCAAGCAAATAAACTTATAAGCATGCACATCACACACATGTATGTATATGTATGTATGTATGTATTTTAACAACAACGACAATAATAATGAATTTATAACAGGCTTAACGAAAATCAAGTTATAAAACTTTTTTTGCGAAATATTTATTAACAAAATTAACACAAAATTCCTACATATTTTACATTTGCAGACAAGAAATTCATAGAAAATATAAACATACAAATAAATACTAATATAATTACGCAGCAAAACACATATTTGGTAGAGTTTCATATGCAAAAAAAAATCTAATAACAAAAATTTATTACTTTTTATTTTATTATCTTCTGAATTTGAGAATGTTTTCTACAGGCCCACATAAAATAATTCAGAAGATCTCAAGAACCATAAAAATTTCTTTTTAAATCTCTAAAGATTATTTCTTAAAGCTACTTAAATTGTAACACTTTCTTTTAAGTTACAGTATGAAATCCACCCTTTTGTTTCTGCAGAAAACTTCATTTCAACAATTGTAATGTATTCATTCAGATTTACAAGAATTAACACAAATAATAAAATTTTTTTTTTTTTTTTTTTTTTGTTTTGTAATACATTTATGAAAAACATTGTCACGTTTAATATTAAACGTGCTTTCTCCCACTTTGCATGGAAAATTTTACAAAAACCCAAACTCAAGTTCCTATATATAACATTACTGTTGTAAAACAAAATAACAACGAAATATGTTAAATAAATTAAGAAAATATTTTTTCATTATTACGAAGGTAAATAAAACAAAATTTGTGGTAAAAATTTGAATTTTTTTTACGGTGAGATATTTTTTAAAAATTTCATTTTTTTTCAACCCCAAGCAAGAAATTAGACCCTAGTTTTTGTAAACCATAGAAAATGGTTATAAAGGAGAATATATATAACATTGTTATTGGGTTTGTGATATCTAAGAAATTTATAAAGAAAGTTTTGACTACAATCTTTACTACAAACAGTCTTTATTATAATTTTGTCAATATCTTGACTATAGTTTAGACTATAATTTAAGTTATAATCTTGACTGTGGTTTAGACTATAGTCTTAACAATAGTTCAGATAATTGTCTCGACTACAGTTTAGATATAAGTTAAGACTGCAGTTTAGACTATAATGTTGACTATAGTTTTGTTTAGAGTCTTGTCCATAATCTTGACTATAGCTCAAATATAACTATATAGTTTAGACTATAACTTTGACTATAGTTTAGACTATAGCCTTGACTATAGTTTATACTATAGCCTTGACTTCAGCTTATATTATAGTATTGACTATAGCTTGTCTTGGCCATTGGTTTGACTACAGTCTATAGTCATAGCTATGAGCTTATACTACAGTTTTGACTTTAGCTTATACTATAATCTTTAATATAGCTTATACTATAAACATGACTATAGCTTATACTATAATCTTGACTGCGGTGTAGAACATAGTCTTGACTATAGTTTATATTCTTGACTATAGTTGAGAATATAATCTTGACTATTGACTTATACTACAGTCTTGGCTATAGCTTATAATATAGTATTGACTATAGCTTATACTATAGTCTTAACTATAGCTTATACTATAGTGTTAACTGTAGCTTATACTATAGTCTGGAATATAGTTGAAAATATAATCTTATGCTTATGTTAAAGTCTTGAATATAGCTTATGCTATAGTCTTGACTATATAGTTTAAACTATATTCTTGACTATAGTTTAGACTATAGCTTATACTATAGCCTTGAATATAGCTTATACTATAGTCTTGTCTGTAGCTTATAATATAATTTAGACTATATTCTTGACTATAATAATCTTGACTTTAGCTTATACTATAGTCTTGACTATAGCTTATATTATAGTCTTGACTATAGCTTATACTATAGTCTCGACTATAGCTTATACTATAGTTTTGACTATAGCTTATACTATAGTCTTGACTATAGCTTATACTATAGTCTTGACTATAGCTTATGCTAAAGTCTTGACTATAGCTTATGTTAAAGTCTTGACAATAGCTTATGTTAAAGTCTTGACTATAGCTTATGCTATAGTCTTGAATATAGCTTATAATATAGTTTAGACTATATTCTTGACTATAATCTTGACTACAGTTTAGACTATATTCTTGATTATAGCTTTTTACAATAGTATTGACTATAGCTTATAGTCTTGACTATAACTGTAGTCTATATATAGTCTATACTAGTCTTTATTTTAGTGTTGACTATAATTTAAACTATAGTCTTGACCATAGCTAAGACTATGTAGTCTTAGCTGTACTATAAACTTTAGTCTTAACTATAAGTATGACTATAATCTTGAATTTAGACTACAGTTTAGAATATAGTCTTGACAATAGTTTAGACTACTGTCAATCATATATCGAGTCTGTAGTCCAGTCTTTTACATTTAATTTTGAAGGGTACATTGCTACCGTTTTAAGTTTAATAGAACTTTTTTGTTTTTTGTCTAAACTTTTTTTTTTTAATTTTTTGTTTTCGTCATAGAAAATGTAATTTATTTCTAATTTAAATACGCCGGAAGCTTATTAAATATGGATCCTTAAAAATAATAATACACAAATACTTACAAACAAACAAGCAAACAAAAAAGCTAGTCATTTTATCTATGTTTATGTCTATGTGGGTGTATGTTTATATTTAAAATAACCATGGTCACATTTTTTGCTATCATTCAATTATGCCCAGCCGGTCTACAAAACCACCCCCAGCAATCAAAAAAAAAAAAGGATACTTTTTGTATTTCGTCGGAGTCTGTATGAGGAAAAATATTTTTAAAATTATATCAACAAAAGAATTAAAAAAAAAAATACCAAATTAAATAAAAAATTGATATTGAACTAAAAAAAATTCAGTCATATGGATATTGAAACTAGTAAGGATATTTTAAAAAGCTAGTATAAATTTTAAATTACACAAATAAAAATATTTTCTGTTGTAAATAAAATGCAACTTTGTCTTAAAACCCCATTTGCTTAATTTTCAAATTTAATTGTCTCGAATAATAATTTTATTTAAACATATTTTATGTAAACTTAAATTTTATTTCTATTTTCAAATTTTGGGAAAATTTTGCACATTTTTAAAAGGTACAAACTATGAAAAAGAAAGTTCTTCCTGAACTATGTCATTAAATTTCGTTACCTTTTTGGTAAAGTATATAGTTTCATTTAAAAAATGTATTGTATTTATTGTGGTTTATGGCACTTTTCGTGTTTTTTATAATTGTATCATAAAATGTAATCTCTTTTTTTATTGAAAAAAGATATGTATAGAAGAATTCAATTTGGTGGTTTTGATTTTTTTTACATTTTTTCAATTTATTTAAAAACAATATAAAAAAGATTCATAAAGTGCAGGAGGAATGGTATCAAAAAAGTAAAAAAGAATGCAGAAATGTTCATAACTTTTTAGAATATTTTATACTTTTGCAACATTTTATTTTATAATTTTGTTATATTTATTTTCTATTTGAATTATAAATTTTATCAGGAAGAACTTTCTTTTTCTGTAAGTCCAAAACCAAAGATTATAACATAGATATGAAGTTCAGTTTTCAAAAACCTAATCGGTTGTCAAAAAAACCTAAGTCTAAGAATGTGTTAGTAAAATTTTTCATTGAAAACAAAAACAATTGTAGTACGTGTGCCTTTTTGAGTAACATTTTTCAATTGAGTTTTTTTTGAGCTTCATATCTATGTCCAAAACTATAATCTTTTAACATTTTAAATCAACTTCATTTAAGTTTATATTTTACAAAACTATTATTTTCTATAAAATATTAGTTTTATTATTACAAACTTTAAATTCTTTTTAATTTTCAAATCGTTTCTTTAATTCACTTAGTTTTGTTAAAAATTCATCACGTTGAGCTCTTCTTTCTGCCAACCTCTCTCTCGTTACCATTTCTTCACATTGTTTTGATAATTTCTCCAAAGTTGGACCCTCTTTCATATGAGGTGTAGGTTCATAAGTTTCACTGACCTTCCAAATTTCTTCACTAAAACGTTGCATATAATCTTTAATACCATCAGCATTTAAATGAGCCGTTTCCAGAGGACCCAAGAAAGCATAACGTAAACCCAAACCTTCAGTCATTACCGTATCAACATCTTTAGCAGTTAAAATATCATTTTCAATTAAATGCCAAACTTCATTTAGTATAGCATATTGTATGCGATTGGTGGCAAAACCCAAGACTTCACGTGTTAAAGTGACAGGTTTTTGTTTAATTTCCAACATTAAATTTTTCGTAAATTCTACTGCTGCTTTAGAAGTCCAGGGAGCGGGTACAATTTCTACTAAAGGTATGTAGTAAGGAGGATTTAAGGGATGTGATACTAAAATCTATTAGCCAAAGTAAAAGAAGAGAAAAGTAGAGAAAAAATATGGTAAAAGGAAAACATATTGAATTTCGAATATTGAACTAGAAGCAAAAATGCACTGAAAGGCAGTATGTGTTAAAAAAACCCTGCAGTTCCGCTGATGTTAAGATGAAATATGAGATATTAGGTTTTTTCTACTATCACTTAAATATGTCTTTTTTTAATGCAAAATTATTAAAGTTCTATATTCTTTAGTTAATCTTAAGACTCCTTGTTAATGGTACAACTAGCTACTTTACTGTTCCTAGATAATCTACGATATAAAATAACAGTAAAATAAAATAAATAAAATTAAAATGTCGGTCTGACTGGTGTGTCTGTTTGTAGCAGTGATGCCAGATAAAATTTAAGAAAAATCCCTCTGTTTAGTTGAAAAATTTCCTTTTTTCCCTTATTTAGAAAAGTTTTTTCTTCCATTTTTCTCTCCTCCTTAAAATCGCTATTTTTTAACAAAAACTAAAAATATTTTTAGTAAAAAATCCATTGAAATTTACATAAATGTATTTTTTTTTTTTTTTTTTGTAATTCAATAAAAAATATACAAAAAATATTTAAAAAAGAACGAGAACACTGAAAATTTCCATTCGGAAAATTAAGATAAATTAAGATAGACCTTCGGCTAAAATTTACCTTAAAAATTCCCTCAAAAAGAGAAAATTCTCTCCATCTTGCATCACTGGTTTGTAGCAAAAATCTTCACTATGAAATAACTATTTAGTTGTTTGAATATTGTATATTTCTAGGTTATATTTTGTTTTCAATGTCCCTAAGTAATCTAGAGGGTAATCACTTTAAAATCAGTTAAAAATAGTCAATTCAAACTTAAGATTTCAACTACTAGACTAATTTTCTAATATATTGAGAATTATTTGGTCACATAAGTAATAAGAAAACTGTGTTTTTGATACTAAAATGTTTTTTGTAATTCAAGGGAAAAATCAATTAACCATTTTACTATCCCTAAGTCATCTAAACAGTAGCTATTTTAAAATTTTAAACCTAATACTCTTCTTTCTTTATGTTTACACTTAACAGCTTTTTTAGTATCACAATTTCTTTTCCCACTTTTTCAATACTGCAGGGTATTTACATTATTATGCCTGCATGTGTATGCATGTTTGTGTGTGTGTGTGTTTGTCCTTACATTTTCTTTGTGCTTTAAATCTTTACTAAACAACGATGGCATAAAAGTACTCGTCGAACTGGAAATAATTGTTTTTGCTTCAACTATATCATCCAATTGTTGGTACAATGACTTCTTCCATTCAATACGTTCGGGTATACACTCCTGTATGAATACGGCATCTTTAACCAACTCTTTAATATCGTTGGTAGTTTGTATGCATTTAAATTGTTCTTTAGAATTTAAAACGCCTCTTAATAAATTTTGTTCTTCCAAACGTTGCAATTCCTGTTCAATATATTCCATAGCAGATGTTAATTGTTCGGGTAAAATATCATATAACATGACCTGATAGCCCTGGGAGGCAAATAACATAGACCAGGCACGACCTATAAGACCGCTGAAGGGTTAACATTTAAAAAGTTTTAAGGTTGTTTAAATATATTTTTATTTTTTTGCTTACCTTCCCACTATGCCAATTTTTTCCAATTTCATTTTTGTTTTATTCTTTTGTTAAACTTTTCTTAATGACTGCCGGTTTACAAATGATATTTTAAAATTATTTTATTATTTAAAGTCTTTATTTTATTCATACTATTTCAGTCAGCTGCAAAATTATCTTACATTTTTTAAAACTTATTAATGAAAAATTGTTCTTATATATTAATTCTTTCTTATCTTTTAGAAATTCTTTTCTTGTTTTTTTTTTTTTTTTTTTTTTTTCTTATACAGCAACTAGTTTTTAGTTAATTTATTTATATATTTATTTAATAATAAATATTTATTATTTTATTATGTCTGTGTGTGCTTAAACATTATTATCACTCCCCAAGGAGTTCAATTTATAGGGTCAGTAGCGTTAAACACAAAATATTATAAAACAACAAGTAATAAAATATAATGGAAACAATAAAAACTCATAAAAATTAATAATAATTGTCTTGTTATTTCATTTTAATAGTTGGTAATAATTTTATTAAATGTATTAAAAAATAACACATAAATTATAAAATAAATTAATTAATTAAAATATGAAAATATTTACTCAATAAGATAACTTGAAAACTTGAATTTTTTCAAAATCTATTAGCATTGAAAATTAGAGAAATCGTTCTATAAAAAGGGGCAATAAATAATAGGGATATGCACATCACAAATACCTACTTAAAGCCCAAATTACAATAGCGCGTAGTCAGCAACAGTATCAGCAAAATTATCAGCTGATCACTGTCAGCACAACATGTTGCTGCCGTTATAATTACAATTCAGCGTAGGCAGCCACAATTTACAACCACCATCAAGCTTTGTTCTACTTGTGTATTTTAGCCTCTCATTTATTTGCTCACTCTCTTTGTCTCGGGCTAAATGAAACAGCACTGCAAACTGCTGCTGACTAAATGTAATCAACACCATAACAAACAGTGCATTCTAAATAATCAGCTGATTATGGCAGCACACACTGCTGCTGACTACGCGCTATTGTAATTTGGGCTTAAATCTTAAGATTTCTTAACTTTTTGGAAATTCACAGTTGAATAAATTGTTTAAAAAAATTACCCAGCAAAAACTTGGTAATGACATGTAATCACGGATGTAGTTACTTTGTAATGACAAAAACATACTGTCTGCATTACATAGAAGTTGTTTATTAACTAATTATTTATAACCCAAATTAAAATAATTATTTATGATCCGATTTTTTAAAATAATAATTTTTATTGATTTTTATAATGCAGTTACCAATTCATATATTTGAAGAAGGGATACATAAATGAAAGGCAAAATTTGCGTATGAAATAATTTATAATCTAAAATAGTTTATTTTTATTACATTTATTTTAATTATATTTTTGGTTGTTGTTAAGTTTTTAAAATTAAAATTAAAAAAATCTTTTTACAACAACAAAAAAAATATTTCATATCCTGACATTTCATTACTTATTTATAACCTAAAATATAAATAGTTCCTATTGTTATTACTAATCACGACTTCAGTAATGCTTTAAAAACAATGCGCTATTTAACAGCTTGGAAGCAATTAGTTATTGTAATGACATCTAAGTAATGCATAGGGTAAGTAGTTGCCTCTAATGTCATCACCGTGTTAAAATAATGAGTTATTCAGCTAATTTGTAAGTAGTGTAAAGCCATTATATTAGCTTCTTAACTCATTACATGGCAACCAAAGTTTTTGCTGGGTATGTAATAAATTTTAATAAAAGTAAAAAAAATTATTAAAAAAGATCTAGAAATTCTAGAATGGGGATAAGCCTCTATTTACAGCAGTGTAGAGATCCATATTTAATATTTTGCGAATGTCTCCACTGTGCCATGTTTAATTTTACCATGCCAAGTGTAAACGTTGTATGTAATTTTTAAGAGTACAATGTCTTTAAGATTTATTTTCTTTTCTTTTGCAGAATAAAATATTAAAATTAGAATTGAATATTCATGAAATGTTGTCATATTACCCAACACATTCCCTTAAGCTTTATATTACAGCCAAATTTATTTTACTCTTTTATTTCTCATCTCCTTTTAGTTTAATTTTATAATAAAGTATATTGTCACATTATGAAGTTTTGGAATTTCATTTTTTAATATGCATAATAGAAAATAACAACTTAAGGACACTATAAAGGAAAAATGAAAAAAAAATCAAATATAAATTTATAAGCAGGGCAACCAAAAATATGCTCTAAAAAAAGGATTTTATGCGCTTAAGAAATGTTATTAAAATCGAAAAATATGCCCTTAAAATTTTAAAAATGTGGTTAAAATTTTATTTTTTCTAATAAATTAAAAATTATCTACTATTCATACTAAAAATAACTTGATTTTTATTTGTAACTGCTAAAAATATTTTGTTTTTGCTCTTAAAAACTATTCACAGCTAATACATTGTATTAGAAATTATAATATTTCTTTCTATTAATTATAGGATGCATATTATTAGAGAATAGAATATGAAGAATGTAGGTTTTTCAAAGTATGCAAAATGTTTCTCTTAAGTGTAAAATATGCAAAATTATGGTCTTAAGTACAAAATATGCAAAATGTGCAACATTATTCACTAAAAAAATGCTCGAAAATAATGATTTTTCATAGAAATATAGCAAAATATGATTCTAAGCCTGCTGTTAAGCCCAAAATATGAAAAAATATTCTTGACAAATCGAAACCAAAATTCTTAAAATTTTCTAAAACAGACAAATAACTTCATTTGAAATATGATTTTTGCATATTTTTGGTTGCCCTGTTTAAAAGAAACTTCATACTTCATAATGAACCAACTAAAAGGAATAAAATAAAGTTAGTATTAGACACAATCTTTACAACAAATTTAAATTTAAACGAAAATTTTCTTTTGGGAAATAAAATAAATAAAAATAGACATGACATTTTAGTCGATAGTTTTTTAATAAACGTAAAAGAAAAATTCACCCACATAAAAACACTTTACAGACACATTTTTCAATCTTTCTAAGACGATTTTTTTTTTCCTTTCTATTTATTCTTGGCCCATTGCCCATCATCATCATCTTAAATGCACTTTTTGGATAGCTAGTAAATGATATGAAAAACAAAACAAAAAAAACTACTTGCATTATTTTAGCCTTTCTTTTCCCAACTATCGCCTACCCCAAAACGAAAAAAGAAGACATTGATTGTAAATTGCAATTTAGATAAAAGATTTCTGTGAATCTATCCAGGAGTTTTTGGAAGCCAATGAGTGACATGAACAAATGTTGTAACAACCTCTAACGAAAAACTTATCACATAAACTTTAGAATTTTCTTTTTGGTTTTTATAACTTTTTTTTTTTTTTTTTGGAAAAAAGTTTTGCACAGGCCTTAACAATCTTTATTACCTTTTACCTCTTGCACTCAAAAAACCACAAGAAAAGTTCAACGGTTTTGTAATGGTCAAAACAGAAGAGTTATAAACCAAATAAATGGTAAAAGTATAGTTTGGTTACAGCAGATGAAGTGTGAAGGAAGGATACATACATATGTATATTGAAAAATTTTCATTTTTTGGTCAAGCAAATATTGGTGAAAGGTAAAGCAAATGTTAGAAGAAAGAAGATGAACAACATCTAATAAATTTAAGTAAAAATCAAATGAATTCAATTGAAAAAGTTTTTCATTTCCAATGCCAAAATGTCACAAAAAGGGTAAAATTGTGGATTGGTGGGTGGTTACGAAGAAATAAAATAAAAGCAAGAAGCACATTTAAATCGTTTTTAAAGAATAAGTTAATGATTGATATCAATATTCAGCATTCAAATAAGAAATACTTAGAATAGATATACTTTAAGCTGTTTTTTTGTAAAACTAATTTATTTCTAATTTTACTAAAATTTTGAAATTGAATTATTCATTATACAATAAATAACAAGGTACAATTATTAGAGAGAACGTTCTCGAATTTTCCCTAGAGTCAATCAAAAGAAAATGTGTTAAAATTATAAAAATTATAAAAAATTAAAAAAAAGAAATGTTTTTTTTTTTTTTTTTTTTTTTGTCAAATGTGTAATAAATTGTGTGCAGAGAAAATCTTTAATATTAAATTATGCAAAATATCGCGAAAAGTATTGCTATTTTTAAATAAATAATTATTCCACATTTCAAATGTAAACTAAATATTTTTATGTTTTTCTATTTGTATATTTTTTGTATTCCTTTTTTGACGTTTTAATTATTTTGACTTTGCAAAACTTGAAAATTATAACTCTCCCTAATAATTTTACCTTGTTTAGTTTTATCATGGAATTATTTTAATAATTTTGTGTGGTTGTAATTACATATTTATTTATATAACAGATTTTTCCGGTGCTTGTCGTTATCCCTTCTGATTCAATAATACGTTCTATAAATAAATTTACTTTTTAAGTAAATTTATTGTAATTTTATATTTAAATTAAATCCAAATAGTTTTTTAATTAAATTCAACAACAAATACAAATTATACATTTTAAACGCGCCAAATTTTTGATACTAAATTTTCCCATGCCGCTTATTTTTCTTTTCTGCAATAAGACTCAACATCTGGCAGCACATACATAATAAGACAACAACTACCGAGTACTCACTACTCAAACAACACACAAACAAACACCCATAAAAAACAGCTGAGTAAAGTAAAGAAAAAAATCGGGAAATTGTTTGAAAAAAAATTGAAAAAATAATTATGAAAATTAACATTTTAACATTATTTCTAATATTTAGTAAGTTTAATAAAAATATATTATATGTATATAAAATAACCCAAATATTTCAACAGCATTTTGTACAACAACAACTTATGCGGCCACTAAAAGTTCATTGTTTCTCAGTGTCTACAAACTATTTGATTTCTTACAAAAGGATAATCCCAATAATGCCAGTAATAGCACCAAAAGCGTAGAGGAAATGACAGTAGATGAATTGGGTGTCTCTAGAGGACAATGTTTATATGATTTCTTATATTATATCAGCTATAAAGATGCCCAACAATGTCATATGGATGATGAGTATATTTTACACTTGTTACCCTCTACTACAGCTTCAGAGAGTCCCCGGAAGCCACCCATAATGGTTAAATGCCTGCCAGATCACCCTTCAATTGTTAATGGTACCAATAAGTTTCGTGTTATGGAAAGTGTTCAAGAAATAGTGGATTTGCTTAAGCCAATTGGCAACAATACCAAACGTTATCAACCGGGCAGCTGTGTTTTGGTATTTTTCTATACCCCCAGTTGCTTTACTTGTTCTTTGGTGGCCATACCCATTAATGATTTACCATATGCTTTCAAAACTATACCGGTAGCGGCCATAGATGCCTACAAGTTTCCCAGTTTTAATACAGAGTTTGGTATTGTAGCCCTGCCCACACTAATGCTGTTTCATCAGGGTAGACCTGTAGTTAAATATCGTGCCCAGGGAAATCTTAATACATTTGTAACACGTCATACAGGCCTTAAGCCAGCCGAAGTACCTAAACATGGTAATCCCTCACCATTGCCTCTCAAGGTTCAAAGGCATACAGATTATGTTCTTATATTGGCTTGGCTGTTTATTTTATCATGTGCTGGATTTTATTTTTCCAAATCACAGTTATTTAAGCAAATTGTTGAAATGATTAAACGCAATTGGAGAGAGTCTGAGGCTCAGCTGGAACATTAAGACAAGGTGTTTTATTATTTAAATGTAGAATTTTAGTTTGGAAGCTTAAATATTATATACGAAAATTATAATGTTACGGCTAAAATTTTTGTTTTAACGTTTTTAATTTAATTTTTCTAATTTTTTTTATATTTAAGATATATTTACCTTAGAATAAATAAACATCTGAAAATATATCGCAATTATTATAAAACTTTAAGATCGTATGGATACCACTTTTTGTATAAACTGTATTCTCACCAAAAATAGATTGTAATTAGACCAAAAAATGTTAAATCGATAAATATTAAACTGTTTTCACTTGCTCCCTTACAAGAAAGGAATTTTCCATGCTTTGATCTTTTTTATTTTAAACGACCTAATAATGCAATAAAAACCTAAACTGTACAAAAAAGTAATTGAATCAACCAGTTACTGAAATGAAAAACACATTACGCATTTTTAAATGCATACGTTAAGGCGGTAATTTATTAAAACAAAAAATTGGTAAAAAATCAGTATCTCCTAATCTTCATAACGGACCTTACTGAAATGACGGAAAGTTGTGGGAGACTTTATTGAACATAATCCATGAAAATAGTTCTATTTGCTTCATTTGGAAAAGTATGTAGACATATGCAACCCAATCATAAACGAAAATTCCGCGTGAGATTACTCACTTTTCCCTATTCTCTTATTGTGAAAAATAAATATTCCTTTTATATCAACTGCGTTAAGGAAAAAATAGGACTTGATTTATATTCGAAGAGATAAATTTTAACACCCAAAAGCCTATTTCGCATTACCACAGGATGACAAGATAATTTTTCTAAAAGCTTAGTTCCTGCTCTACGACTCTCTCATACATTTTAATTTTATCCATCTAGTAGTTAAGAAGACAGATTTATTGCCAAAAATTTTGCGAAATAAATAAAAAATGTCCTTCAATCATACAAACCTATTAAATTTTCCACCAATAAAAAAAAAAAAACAATAATGGATTTTTTCGGTTTATCTCAAGTTTTATTTAAATTTTGTTTTTTATTCAAGAAACATTTTAGATAAGAGATTTGTTTACTTTATTTTAAATTTAACTTTTCCGTTTTATGTTTTTATTACTACGTTACGATATTGTTTTTATTAACATTAAAATAAAACTAAAATATAAATGTATTGAATTTTATTAAAAATAAAATAAAATAATAATGAGACTTTTAATTTAGAAATAATAAAATATAAGGAAATTAAAAAGAAATATTTGTTTTCAGAGAAACTCCAATTCCAAAGAAAAAACAAGAAAAATTAAAATTTTGGGAAAAAAATAACTTAAATTATAAGAAAAATAATATTAAATTGAAAATTTTGTTATATAATAAAATGATGGTTTAGAAATTATACAAAAAATTTAAGAAATTCTTTTTGAACCATCAAGGGCTTCATTAATACAAGCCGACCAGAGCTTGATACAACAATCATACTTGGAATTTTGTTTTCAATATGCGTACCTCCCTCATCATCATCAATCATTTATCATCCATTCTACACACATACAAATAGTTGAATAGTTGCTGGAGCATTTAAAACTAAATTATTAAGATAATTTAAGATTATTATATGTTTAAGGTAAATAATAAGAAATTTTGTCCACATTTTGTTAATTAATATACGTAATGCTAAATTATTATTTTCTGGGCCTCTTCATCTTCGTCTTTCAAAGCCAAACTCAATATAAATCTTAAAATAAAAGCTTGGTTTGGTTTCTCTTTCATACGGTCACATTTTACTTGGAATTATTATCTTCCTCCCGAGGTTGTGACGAGGTGCCAGCTGTTGTTTGATTTTGATTACTAGTTGAAGTTGTTTGCTGTTTAGAGGCATTTTGATGTTGTTGTTGATGTTGTTTAGGACGATGTTGATGATGATGATGGTGGTGGTGATGATGAGAACGTCTGGCTGCCGATGTATTATAAGGATGTGGATGTACACTGTAAAATTTTAAAAAATAAATATTGTTTTTATTAATTTCATTTTAACCATATAAAGTAATTTTTATATCTTAAAACATTTAAGAGGGCAAAGTAATCATTATGAGGACAACCAAAATAAAAGAATATATACATAAATGGAAGTACAAATGTTAAACAACAATCTCTGGTTTTGGTTAATATGAGATGAAAGTGTTATGGAAAAAATAAACAAAGATTTTAAGGCAACATAAAACAGAGAGCATGCAGTTTTTTTTATTAAAAATCTAATAAAATGTTTCACAAAAATCAAGTGAATTTGCTAGTATGAAATATCCATGATTGAATGTTCACATTTTTTTGCTATTGAATTATATCGAAGGGAAAATATTGGTATATTTGCTAAATTAAGTAGAACAGCAGGGGTTCGTAGACGAGAAAGAAAAAAATAAAGACGTGGCTAGATTGTTAGCCTTTCACATAGATTATAATTATAATCTATGACCTTGCAGTTATCCTGATAAAACTGACATTTATTTTCAGGGATTATTCTTCACACTAATATCCAAAGGAAGACAAACAGCATTAAAAGTCACTCTTAACGCGAATAAAATTTCAAACGTAATCATATATTTTGAAGTGAAAAATGCAGTTTTTTATTTGCGATAACGTACACTCCGATTTAAAGTAGAAATTAAAGGGTTGGTTGATAATATTGGAAGATATGGTACAAATAATAAGACTCCAATGATATCTACATTGCAATATATTATTCGACGTCTTTGATAACATAATTCTTTTGTGCAGTAGTTCATCCATATGGAAATTAAAGCTTAATGCTTGAGGTAATTTTCATTTGTTTCTTTCCAATATTAATATAATTGTTTCTTTTCAATATTAATACATACAGGATTATTATTAAGGATCAAATATTTCAACATTTCGAAATTAATACTTTCACATACATATTCAACTCAATCAGGGTTTCATCATATTCTTTTCCATTTCATAGTGTGGAGATTTTCGAGAAATTTAATGATTCCTTAAGGCCATGACATTCTTTCTGGAGTTAATTTTTCTTCTAGAAATAAGTTATTTTGGGATTTATATTTTTTCGAATTAATATGAAAGTTATATGAATTTTCTTATATTGAAAAAAATATTGCAAAATAAAGAAGAAAAAAAAAAAAACGCCAAAAAGAAAAAAATATCTAACCAAAAAATAGCCAATTTTTTTGTTATTGCGATTAAAAAAATTATTGTTTTTTATTTTGACGGTTTATTTGAGTTTTTTCAATTTTTTTGACTAATTTTCAATATAAGAAAAATTAAAAAATGTATATTACTTGGAAAATATAACTATTTCAGATTGAAAGAAATAAAAATCACAAAATAACTGTTATCCTCTGAATTTTATGATGTTATAAATTTTACGGTCACTTTTCAAGACACAATTTTTGTTGAGGAGGTTAAACCACTTAATGTTAAGTTTCCTTTTTTTATTGTCACATATTTTATATTAGACTTAAAATAATTTTTAATAGAACTGTTAGATTTGTTTTAGTTCTACAAGTAAATGGTTCTCAAATAATATATTAAACAATTTTTATTTAACCAATTCTAATATTAATTATCATTGTTCAATACAGTTTATAGTTCATTCCAGATAAGATTATGAAGATTTGGGAAATGATTTTAACTGAGATATTTAAAATTTTCGCCCGATGTCTTCGATGAGGCAGAAAAAGATATTGTTGCTGTTTTCTATAGAAGTTCTTATGGATGCGAAGTATTTCTTTATTTTATAGACAATTTACAGCATATGAAAATTTCTACCCAACATACTTTTTGGTTTTGGATTCAAGATTTAAAAAACTATAAAATCTGACTAATAAAGACAAAAATACTGACTAATACAGTTAAATAAATGTATGTAATAAATGTTATGATTATATGTATTTTAATGTTTGATTAGTGTTTTATTTTTTTATATTTAATTTTATAATAAAGCTACCACCCGTTGTAGTCGCCGTCATCATGCTAAATTTGGTTCTTTCCCCTTCAAAACGTTTTAACAAACATAAAAGAGCAAACCACAAGTTTTTTATTTAAGCAAACTTCGCAGAGATTTAAATAAATAATATTTATAATACATATGAATATTAAATTAGACGCGAGGCACACACATGTTTCTTTCTAAAATGACGTTATAATCTATAAATGTTATAGAAAATAATTTAAGCTTAAAAATAAAATTATGATTTAAACGATGGGGAGGGAGAGTATGAAAATAACATATGTTTTAAAGATAAAGATGTTTAGAGAAAAATAACTTATGTACAAAAAAAATTAAGGTATTTACAGAAAATTATCATATATAATTTAAAGAAACGTATTTACAAAGAAAAATAACATATAATGACAATAAAACCAATGTAATGTATGTGATTTTTTTTAAAGAAAAACTAAATAAAAAGATCTTACACGTTACCCGGAACATGGAACGTAGTAGTTGGTGATTGTGGTAAATGGAGAGTGTGAAAAAGTGGAGATGGAGAGAAAAATTATATTATATTAAGTTTAAGGACCGCAGAAATAATAAAAATCAAGAGAGGCTCGATGCAGAAATTCTAAATTTACTTTTTAAATTATAAAACATGTGTGGAATTATTATGGTTTTAACTGGTTGTATTCGTTGTACTCGTAATTTGAAGCTGATAACGTTACTAAATATTTTTATTATTCTTTTCATTCTTTTGTGGTTTTCTGCAATTTAAAATATCAGGTTTCATATTCATCATATTCATGCGATTCGTATCGTTGGTTGGATTTAACGATTCTTATTATTGGTATTGTGATTGTGTTTACTTGCGATAAAAACGTGGATTATATAAACGCCAATCTCTAAATAGAGAGAAATTTTAGGATTTTAATTAATTAATCAAATGATGTTAAATATGTTGAGAAATTTTTTTGTAGGATTATGATAAATTTTTATGATAAAACTAATAAATGTTGTGGCTGAATTTTAGTAAGGCGAACGCATTAAAAAAAGCTTGAGGTTAAAATGTTTAACAAAATTTTTGTGCGCATAATATTTAAATTCATTCACTTGTTTTTTAAAGTTTTAAGAAAATCTTAAAACAACATATTAAGGAGGAAAATATAAATGAATGAATTTATTTCTTTTTCTACGTTTAAAAAGAAAAAAAGCTTTAAAAGTCGCGTAAACTAATTTCACAGATGGAAAATAGGCAATTTTTGATATAATTGTTTTTGTTTTTGTTGTTAAGGTAAACACACAAACCTTGGCGTAGATGTTGTACTATGATTGTGGAGTGTTGCTGTTGTAGCTAATGGCGAAGATGGTGGTGTACGCAGAGGTCTACGGGCTGAGGCTCCGGTATAATGACTGCCACGATATGACGAACGTCTTGGTGTACTCGATAAATAGGAATTGTTGTTGTTGTTATTATGTCCTGTATTTGTCGTCGTAGTCGATGGCGAGGATGACCTTGCTGTTGATGTATACAACGCAGAACTTGTAGAATTTAAATTATTTCTGGTTGAAGCAGAAGATGATGACGGCGACATTTTGGTAGCCGAGGAAGAAGTAGAAGACGTAGGCAATTTCGTAGAAGAGCTGAATGATGAATTTTGAGAGAAAAATATAGATTTTTGTTTCATTCAAATTTTAAATTGTGAAGTTTTAAAGAAATTTTAGATGAAGTGAAGTGAGTGAGATTTTGTTGAATTTCTTCAAGTTTTTTTTTTTTTTTTTTAATGATCAATTACTAATTAATGTTTAAATAAAAATAGAACTTAAGAAAATTTAACATGAGTAGGTAGAATGTTAATTTTAATATATGTATAAAAGTAAAAAATTAAAGAAAAAATAAACAGAAATCTCTAAAAAAAATATGTTATTAACTGAAAATATTTAACAAAATATATTTTTTATTTATTTCCGCCTACCTCTGAGTGAGTTTTTGTTTTAAATTTGAATTAGTATTGTATATGATGTTAAGTATTTTCTTATACGTAAGTATTTTCTTTCGTTAGTATTTTTTTGTAATTAAGCGCATTTTTAGAGATTTTTTTTATTAATTTAGAAGAGTTTTTAGGAGATCACTAGTAGCTGGGGAAGTGTCTTTGTTTTTTAGATTTGTATTTTTACGCTTTCTTTAACTTTTAAGCAAGTTTTTATGTTTTTTAATTTAATAATGATTATATCTGCAAAAAGATCAAATATTTGGAAATTTTTATTTTGTTTTTATGTTTTTATAAATTTAAAATGAAAAATAATTACTATCAAAATTAAGAAAATTTAATAAATTTAAAAGAGAGAGACTAAAGACAAAATAACATCGTTAACACTATTGCAACAACACTTGTCTTCGTATTTTGAAATTAATGACATTGACAACGATACAAAGCAAAGCCGAGTTAAAAAAGCGCCTAATCCAAAATTATTATTTTCTTATTGTTAAATATGCAGTTTTATGTTATATTCGCTTAAAACAATTTTTTTTTTTTTTTCAAACTTTTCCAATCTTATATATTAAATTAATTACTGTTTTTATTACTAATAAATTTAATCATTTTGTCTTTAACTCTCTCCCACATAACATATTACACTATTTTAATAATTAAATTATTCTTGATATTATCAACAACTTGTTCAGCTACATAAATCCTATAGCAATTATTTTGTTAAAGGTTTTTAATAAGCTTTTGTAGCTAAGTTTTTTTTAACATTATTTCTTTTAAGCATAAACTTATTTAAAGACTTCATATATGAAATAAGAAACAATTTTGACAAATCAACAAAATAATGAAAATGATAAAAAAAAAATACTATTTACAAAATTTTGTAAACACAACAAAATACTCGTTAATTATTTTAAAAAACTACCTTTTAAAAAAACTTACCTATTTTGATGATGAGTTTGAGTTGAAGATGGTGGTTGTTGTTGATTTGGGGCTGGTATAGCTGGCATATGTCTACGATGTTGTGAAGAAGACGATGAGGAAGACGAAGGTCGTGAAACATGAGGAACCGTTTCAATAACATCATCATCGTCATCATCTATTTCTTCAATAGTAAGAGATTGTTGTGGTGGGACTGGAGCAGCAGCACATATAGCTCTGGCACCGCCACCACGTGCACCACTACCACGAGCTTTTGTTATAAACTCACGATCAAAATCTTCGGCTTCATCTTCATCCAGATTAATGAATTCTTGATGTTCTTCTAATTGACCAGAACGTAAATCCTGTTCTTTTTCAATAATATGAGCACGATCTCCAATATGATGACCAATAGCCATTTTTTTAACACCATTAACAGAATCTTGAACAGTACGACGAGTTTCGCGTATACCACCTGGACCAGTTTTTGTGCTGCTAGTAGCTTGATAGATTTGTGGACGGCCATCGGGACCTGAGGACATGGTAATGACAGAGCTTGAACAGAAAGCAGCACCACCATTATTGCCAATATCTAAAAGAAAATGGTAGTAAAATTGAATTATGCAGTTAAAGTCTTTCTTCATATTCTAGTTATTTACAAACTTACCAGCACTTAATAAACGATTCATATTGGGCATGGCTGGAAAACCAAATAAACCTCCCATAGGATGAGGATTTTGGCGTTCCATTAAAGCATTTTGTTGAAAGCCGCCATCAAAGTTGCCTAACATATTAAAGGGGTCAGGCATAAAAGAGTTCATCAAACGATTCATAGAACGCATCTGCATATTCATAGCGTTCATGTGATTTCTGGAAAAATCGAAAAAAAGCAAATTAATAATTAGCAAACAAAGCCACAAAGAAAAAATATTTCCAAATATTTGAAAAGGTGAATAAATAGTTGTTTAAACAAATATCTTTTTAAAATTGTGACATCTAAAAAATCAATTGCAATCGGTTTGTTCAATGTTTTAGACCGTTTAAAAATAGCTGTTCCAGTAATTGTTTAACATGCAAGTTTTAGTCACAATTTGCACGAAAGCCTTCACTAAGATTTTATTTGTATTTTGTTGTTTTTCTGCCAATTTGTTACTCTTTCAAAGCTAATTATTTAGCAAATGCCAAACAGCAAAATATAAAGAAATTATTTCTTGTCAGCAAATCTGTTCAGTTGCGGAAAAAATCTTATATTTGCTTAATGTGACAATAGCTTAACTTTATTATATCATTCACCACTAGGAAGTTAGGTTCAAAAATCAACAATTCCCTTCTAGGTTTTGCTTTGAAACTTGTTTTATTTTTCTTTCTTTTATTGATGGGCATTTTAAAAAAAAGGAATATTAAAAAATTTTGAACAACAAAAGAAAAATAAATCAAAATTACAAAAAAGTGATTTATATAAAATTTATTAAAACACTTTCTTGAAATTTCCAAACAAGTATATTTTTCTATTTTTTTTTTTTTAATGATAGAAAACAATTATTGATTATTTTCATCATAGACACCCTAATAAGAAGAGTGGCAGCAGTGTGGGGGTAGTTCAGAGTACAGAGCTGGCAATTGTATATCATGAAATGCTAATAAAATTAAATGATAACGGAACTATTTGGGAGATATAAATAGAATATTAAAGAAAATAAAAAAATAAGAAAAAAATTATGGACTTTTGATAAAGCAATTTAAGCCGAGATAAGACAGTTTGGATTTTTTTACAATTTTGAAGCATTCATACTAGTCAAAAACGCCACAAACTAATTTTTTTATTTTGTTTTAAAAAAATATGGTACTCATTTACCTCCCTAATTCACTTAAAATCGTAAATATTTCCTATACTATTTATCCGATTGAAAAAATTAAGGTGTCAATTAAAAGCTTTTAAGATTGCATTTACAAATATTAAATAAAAATAATATAAAAGTTTCACAAACACAACTTTTTTAATATTTTGTAATTTCTTGTGCAAACAAAATTTTTTTTTTTTTTTTTTTTGTGGAAATTATTTTTCTTAATAGCGGAAGGGTTTTTAACTCTGTGGTATGTCCAAAAGCGGCATCGCTGACGTAATTCTTCCTTTTTATCCAACTTTTTTATAACCAAAAATTTTTTGATATTAGTTTCTTATGGAAATTCGATTTTCAAAGCCCTATAACTTCCAAAATATTTAATTGCGGTCAAAAATTTTTACATCATTATATTCACTGTTAAAAGTACTATCAATGGCGAAAAAAATCAATTAAATCGGAGCTGAATTAGGGTGGTATATTTATGCCAAAAATATTTTTTAACATTTTCGAAGAAATGAAAATATTAGCAAATGAAACTAATATTTTAACTGTATTGACCGAGACATCTGGACCAATGGACCAATACTAGTAGAGGGCTGGTTTTCTTGTTGACAATTTCTGGATCAATTTCATAAATGATTTTATATCCTTAGAATGATTTTATATCCATCGCCAACCTAATGAAAAAAGCTAGAGGCTCTGTTTGTAAAAACCATCAAGACCCGTAAATTTTATTTATAAACTATTGATTTTTAAACAATTTTGATACTGATTCAACAGTGAATGTAGTAATGTAAAAATTTTGTACGCTCTTTCTTAGTTTACGAGTTATAGAACTTTACAAATTCAATATATTTCTCTGAATACCTTTAATAATAAATGTCCAATATAAGCACAACACTGAACATTTTTTATTAACGTTAAAATATTTAATTTTAATAGTTCTGGTAATCTTGATTTTTTCCTTCAAATTTAATAGGCAGAAAAACAGTAAAAATATTTTTAATTTATCATAATTTTAACAAAATGCTTTTAAAAAAACTAATTTTTTACAAGACTTAAAATCGACTGCAAAATATTTCAATTATATTAAATTATCCATGCCTGAAGCAGAGTAGGCTTTACATAAAAATATGAGAAAAACCCTTACATATTTGGCAGCTCCATATTTTATATAGCACTACATCATCATCGTCACCGACTAACATCTCTTTACATAAAATCACCTATGCATCCTAATTAAATTTTCACTTTTTTTCCTAAAATTTACAAGAAAAATTTCCACGCCCCACGGTAAAAAAAAAATAAAAAATATATATATTATATACACATTTACATACATTTTTTTCTTTCAATGGCTTTTAAGTCTTCTCTATCAATATTTTTTTCTTGGATTTTTTTATACCAACTAAAAAACACTTACCCAAAAATGTCATCATCGAAATCACCCATTAATGAACCAAATAGCGACATTTTTATCTGTGTTTATTTAACTTTTCAATGTTTGAATTTGTTATTACAATTGCAATTAATTCACTTCTTTTTTCAACAAAAATATTATATAGTTTGCACAATTTTTTGTAAATAATTTAACGTTTCAATCGTGTGGTGTGTTTTTCTTCTGCGTTTTTAATGAAGTAATGAAAATTCTACAAATTTCCTTCAAAACTATGGTGGCAGTATACGAAGTGACATTGGTTAGAAAGAGATGAATAGAATTTATTTATGGAATAATGAGAATAAACTATAATGACGACATAGAGACTCGATAATAAAGGCAATCGATAGAGTACAGGGATGCCAGATTTAAAACATTCTAAAGATAACAAAAGTAGAAAAATGTAATTATCTTAATTTTTTATTCCAGTTAAATAATCGCTAGAAAAATGGTTTCCTAATTAAAGTCCCAATTGCAAAAAGAACAATAATCTGTAATAAATAGTATTTTTCATCATAATTCGGATTTTTGACAAAAATAAATCGATTTTTTACAGACATAAGAAAACAAAAATTAGCTGTAGTTTCTTAAATAAAGCCTCAATTGAAAAAAAGAATAATAATCTGTAATATCCTAAATTTTTCATTAATATTTCTTTTTCATACAATATCATATGAAAACTAAAATTAGCTGTAGTTTCTTAAATAAAATCCTAATTGAAAACAGGATAATAATTTGTGATCACTTGTATTTTTCATCGAAACTTTATATTTCATAAGAAAACTAATATTAGCTGTAGTTTTTCAAATAAAGCCCCAATTGAAAAAAGGGCATTAATCTGTTATGACCTAAATTTTTCATTAAAATGGAAACTAAAATTAGCTGTAGTTTCTTAAATAAAGCCCCAATTGAAAAAAGGACAATAACCTGTGATCACTTAAATTTTTCATAAGAAAACTAGAATTGGCTGTAGTTTCTTAAATAAAGCCCCAATTGAAAAAGTACAATTATCCTAAATTTTTTATTAAAATTTGTTTTTCATACAAAATCATATGAAAACTAAAATTGGCTGTAGTTTCTTAATTAAAATCCCAATTGAAAAAAGGACAAAAATCGATTTTTCAAATAAAATCAAGAAAATTTAAATAGGACAATAATCTGTGATCGAATAAATTTTTCATCAGAATTTAATTTTTAATACAAAATCATATGAAAACTAAAATTAGCTGTAGTTTCTTAAATAAAGCCCCAATCGAAAAAAGGATAATAATCTGTGATCACCTAACTTTTTCATCAAAATTCGAGTTTTCATATAAAATCATAAGAAAACTAAAATTGGCTGTAGTTTCTTAAGTAATGTCCCAATTGAAAAGAGAACAGTAACCTGTGATCACTTGTATTTTTGGTAAAAAAATTGATTTTTCAATAAAATCATAAGAAAACTAAAATTATCTGCAGTTTCTTAAATAAAGCACCAATTGAGAAAAACGCAATAAAGTTTTTCTGAAAAATAAGATTTATCATATTAGATCATTAAAGGCTTGAAAAAGGGAGCCCATATGAGAGAAGTGTTATTGTTGTAATATTATTTTCTGTGATCTTTCATCAACAAAATTTCATCAACATTCCATATTTATATTTTTTGCTTTATCATTTTGGTTTTTTTAATAATTAAATTGCATGTACGTTTAGTTTATTTTTATTGAAATATAATTTATTAGGTATTTTTTTTTTTTTTTTTTTCTTGTATTTTGATCATAAATATATCAAATATTTGATTTAATTCTATTATGAAGTGCTTCACACGGCCAAAGACGACACCGAGCTTTACCAAAATGATATTTAAGATAAGAATAAAAATATATGTATTAAATTTACATTACGTTTCCCTTAAAAAAGTACAATGTATTTATTATCTAAACATATTAGTTAAGAACAATTTATGATCTCGAGAAATTGGCAAATTGTAGTTTGCTATAAAATGTTGTGTTCTTTCTGAATGCTCATAGTTCCGAGAAGGTAGTGAAGAAGTTAAAATGTTTAGCAAAGTTTTTCTTTTATTGGCTGTGGTGGCCTCTGCAGCACATGGCAGTGTTGTGATGCCTCGCATACCCAATTTAGATGGTCGCATTGTGGGTGGAGAAGATACCAGCATTGAAAACTTTCCCTATCAGGTATCTGTACGTCTATTTGGCTCTCACATTTGTGGTGGTAGCATTGTCAACAGTCGTTTGGTCATTACAGCCGCCCATTGTATATACTCCATTTTGGGTGCCAGTTCATACAGTGTACAATATGGTACTACTGTAGTGGGTGGTAACAATAATGTTGTGGCTGCTCAACGCATTGTAAAGAACGAGAACTACGACCCCAACGTTATCAACAATGATGTAGCTTTAATCTTTTTGGCTTCCGATATTCCATTCAGCGCTACTGCCCAACCAATTAAATTGGCTTCGGTAGCTCCTGCCCCTGGTAGTGTCGCTGTTGTAACCGGTTGGGGTGCTTTGAATGAAAATGGTGCTAGTGCTTCAGTGTTGCAAAAGGTCGCCGTGAACATTGTAGAGAATTCTGTTTGCCAAGAAAAATACAGAGACTTCAACGACATCACCGATAAAATGTTATGTGCTGGTGTCAATGGTGGTGGCAAAGATGCTTGCCAAGGAGACTCTGGTGGCCCCTTGGTAGTTAACGGTGAATTGGCCGGTATTGTCTCTTGGGGAGTGGGTTGTGCACGTCCAGATTTCCCCGGTGTTTACTCTAATGTTGCCAATTTAAGAGATTGGATTTTGGAAAATATTGCTTAAATATTAAACCGATTCGACTATGAAAAATAAATAAAACTAATGTTTAAAATGAAAATTAAAATGATCTGATTGTTTTGATATTTGAGTTTATAAAACGAATTGATAAAGAACGAAAAGTTCAAGTGAAATCTCGATTTGGATAAGGGAGAGTAAAGGTAATAACACCTTCACTCTTACACTCACCATTTTTCCCAGGAAATATATTAATAATAGTTATTGATTGCTTGTTCTGAATATATCCACAATTGCCTAAGTTCTATTATCAACCGATAAATTGTTTTTTTTTTTTTAGTAAAATATAATTTTGGTCAATGGAATAATTGAAACAAATTAAAAATTGATTGGAATAGTTTTTATCTTTGATAAATCGTTAAATAGATCAAATTTTTTCTGTGTATATGATTTTACACAGAAAAATATGGTCAATTAAACAATTTGTTAAAAATTAAATTTGTTTCAAATTTTTAATTTATCGCTCGAATAGTTTGAATTTCAATTAATAAAATAATTAAATATGTATCAATATTCGTAATTAAAATTGAATTTTAAATTTTTATGTGTACAATTTTAAGATATTTATTTAACTATAAAAATATTTCAAATCATTTTAAAATTCAATTACTAATAGAATTTATTTATTTAATTTTTTTTTTATGTATGTTTTATGTATGTTATGTTTTTACAATAAATATTAATATAATTACATAAATTTAAATGCATTTAAAATTATTTATATAAAACTAAAAATAAAAATTGTTCTTTAAACATTTGTTCATTAAATTCATTATTATCATAATTTGTTCTTTAAAGGCTGCATCTACCTCTCTTTTTCTCAACCCAAATATTTATTACATATAAGGTTCAGCATTATCCGCAATCCATTGAAATTGATAAGAAACGCTGGCATAGACACCAGGAAAACCTTCTCGAGCACAACCCATACCCCAGGAAACAATGCCTACCAATTCACCATCTACTACCAAAGGACCTCCGGAATCTCCGCCACAAGAATCTTTAGAGAAATCTTTAACTCCTGCACATATCATATCTTCAGTAATCGTCAAACTTTTAGCAGAATATTGCACATTACAATAGTCTGTATCGATTATCTTCAACTCTACTATTTGTAAATTGTTTTTTAAAGTTTCAGAATTTTCATCATCTTTTCCCCAACCTGTAACAGTGGCTAAAGAACCAGCTGAAGGTTTATGTTTAGCCAAAGCTATAGGTTGTATACTTGTAGAATAAATTAAAGGTTCCACTAATATTATAAGACCCACATCATTGAGATGAGCTTTTTTATTATATTCAGGATTATGAATTAATTTAGATACCTTAAGAATCGGTTCTTTATCTCGAATTGAAGATTTCCCTGCCACAATAAAGACATGAGAAATATACCGTCCTTTTATACAATGGGCAGCAGTAATCACCACACGCGGAGCATAAATAGAACCACCACAAATATGCAGATAATTAGCACCAACACGCACTGAAACTTGATAGGGAACCTTGTCAATTGATGTTGTTGTGCCACCCACTATGCGTACTTTATTATTATCCAAAGTATCAGAAGGCACTATAAATCCTTGAAGACCCCCACATAGGATTATAATTATGCTTAAAGCGAAAAAACTTTTAACGTTATACCTTAACATTTCGTAAAGAAATAATGATTTTAGACCTTGTGGTAAATATTTATATACCTCACCTATACTGCTGAGATATATTAGACAAAAATTCGTAGTATTTTAAAGTGAATCTATGGATAAGTATTAAGTTTTAATAACTTATAAAGCAAATAATCGTTGATATCTGTGAGTATTATCAAATGCAAAGTCTAACAGACACTTAGACATATACTTATGTATATGATGAAAAAAAAAATACTTGCCGAAATTCGCACTCGTATAGTCATATAAAATTATTAAATTAACTATAGTTTATAAAAGTCATTTGCTGCAAAAATGTATTATCTCAAATTAAGCACTTTGCTTCAAAAAAGATCTTTCGGGACAATGATTTTCATGTCAAAAATATTTTCTTTGACGGAGATGAATTTGTGTTAAAAATTTGTCGTCTATAACTTCAGACGATTGAGCAAAACTTTGATGTGTTATATTTACAACATTTATTTTTAAAGCTATTTTTGGGAATATTTGGAGTTATAACAGTATTTTAGCCAATAAGCCGTATAAACAAAAAGATGTTTAACTTTTAAAAAAGTGTAAATAAATGGTTTTATTAGTCAGGTCCAAAATTAATTAAAAATCTGAACGTTACAATCAATAATTTTATGTCAAAAAAATTTGTGAAACAAACAAATTGAAACCCAAGTAGAAAATTCATTATAAATGCTGGAGAAGTGTGCAACTTATTTAAGGTCCTTCGAACCGGATGCCACATCTAAAACTTCGATCTGCTGAAGAGCCTGTTGCTTGAAATTGGTTCTCTTAAAATTGCACCTGTGTCATCGCTATATTTTAGTTCCAACAAAACCCCAAAAAAGCTAGTGTTCAAAACATGTGAAATATTGAACCGATAAAATGATAGATAAATAAGCCCAAAGAAAATTAAAACATATTTTTGTTTTTTGTTATTATAAAAATTTTCTCTAATTAAAATACATTCCCCCTATTATTTATAAATATTTATATAGGTCTAATTGTTTACACCTATTTCTTATATTTATCACAATTAATTATACAACATAATGAGTTTATATCCATTATAAAAGTTTCGGTAGTAATTTTACTTTAACGAAAAACAATAACATTTATGGCCAAGAAAAGATAAAGTAATTTAAACAAATAACGTTTTAAATTTAAAATAAAAAAAGGTCTATAAAGTTCATAGATTTTAATCAAACCCCTTGAGAAGGGTATTTTATATTCCGCACTAAGAATCTCAAACTAATATGGTTATGTTTTTAAAAAGATTTTATTTTTTTATTTTTTTACCATTTATATTATTATTGTTTTATAAAGAAACTTATTTAATCAGTATGTATGTTTTCCTACTATATTAACTTGAACTGATTATTTACTGAATTCAAAAGAAATTCCCTAAATGACTCAACAAAATGAATTTAGAAAAGTTTTATTATTTAACGACATTATCTTTAACTTTTTTCTATTATTTTACGTTTGATTTGTCACTAATGCTTTAATTGTTTGTCCAGACTAAACTACATATATATGTATATTTATTTTCATGAGTTCATTTTTTTAATCAATTTAATATTTAATATATTATTGATAATGCTCGTGTACTTGGATTTAGCAAATCAGAATGGTTAAGCCAAAATCCATATACCCAGACATTGAGGTCCAATTTTTAGCAACAAGTTTAACTAACAAACTTCAGATTCTTAAGTTTAGAACAATAACGTAGGGTCTACACGAGAGCTACTATGGGAACACGTTGATAAAACTTTGTTATAACAATTTTATTTTTTTTTTTTTCGTTTTCGCCGAGATGTGTCAAAATTTAATGGTAATTGCTTTTTTTTAATTTCATTGTATTTTTTTTTTTATTGAAATTTCCATGATGAATTGCGTTATTTTTATTATTATTTTTTTTTTTTTCTTTAAAAAATAATCACCAAAGAAAACAACAAAAAAAGGGACAATTCTAATGACTTTTAATAGCTAAACAAATGTATCTTTTCTTTAGCTCTAACAATTTTATCATAACCCTGCAATAATACAAAAAAATTTGGTCTAAACGTGATAAATTTCTATCATGATAAGAATTTGATGTTTGCCATGATATTAAAATCTCTCGTTTAGATCCTACATAAATATTCAATGTTTCAAAAATATTATACCCACCATCAAAAAGATGGTGGGTATATCGATATAAACTTGGAAACAAAAAATGGGTGTGATCCGCCCAATTTACCGCCCACC
The DNA here is from genome assembly GCA_951394005.1 of Protophormia terraenovae. Taxonomy (NCBI): domain Eukaryota; kingdom Metazoa; phylum Arthropoda; class Insecta; order Diptera; family Calliphoridae; genus Protophormia; species Protophormia terraenovae. Next base: position 131,453,027 of record OX596077.1, read on the forward strand.
TCCATATAATGTAAAAATTGAAAAAGTTGATGATGGGTATATAGATTCGGCCGAGCCGAATATAACATTCGAACTTATTTTGCTATTAAAATAAATTACAAAAATCCTTTAAAATCCTTGAAATTTTAAATGGACTTTATAAAGACCTATATAAACTAAAATTGGAGCACAGCAAACCCCACAGCTGAAGCATAATTTAAATACATGTATGAAACCCCACAACTTAACATAAAATTGAGTACACGATTAAAGAAAATTTGGACTCTATAAACTTCAACTGTTAAAGATGAAATTAGACTTAGATATATTAATAAATGTATAATTGAAGGGAAACAATTAAAATATTAAAAGAACAACGATTAAGTTCGGGATATATAAATAAAGTTAAAATTTATTATATAAAAACCATGTGAAACAAAAAAGGGACTATGTCAGACTATTACCTCTAAAATTTGACAATAAAATTGGACCAATAACTAAAACTAAAATTAAGCTATATAAAGTTCAACTTATAAATCTTAAATTGGACTATACAGTCATATATATCCTCCTTATTTTGTAAAACACTTCACCACACTTGGGACATTTTTTCAAATAAATTGTTTTTATTTTCTATAATTTTTATGGAAATATTTTCCAAGTTAGGTGAAGTGTTTTACAAAATAAGGTGGTTATAATTAAAGCAAAAGTTAAACTATATAATCTCTAATGATTAATGTTAATTTTGGAATATAAAATCATATAATAATGGACTGAAATTGAGGTATATAAATACCAACTTTTGATTCTAAAATTTACTATATAAAGTTCCCCAAATGTCTCTTGAATTGTCTTAAGGTTTATATCAAAATAGGACCATGCAAGACTTTAAATTGATGCCTAAGTTAGACTACATAATGGCCAGCGTATTTGCATCCTTTTGGTCCCATAGTGGTACTTTGAAGGAATATGTAGGATTAAATTACATGTCCAGATCAAGATGACGCATGTATGATGGAATGAATCATCCTTATATCAATATTAAAAAGAATAAAATCCGATTGCTCTTGATTGTAATAGAATCATATCTATACAAATACATTTGACTGTTTGAAATCCTGCTATTTTGGAAATATAAATTCAATCAGATCGGAGCAATAGTTTAATGATTAACTACTACCATTGTCTGACCGTATATACCAAGGTACTTAATTAAATTCTAAACTGATTAATAAATTTTCGCCTTAAAATATGTTAAAGAGCTTTTAAAATTAAAAAAATAATAACATTAATTAAAACATTAACATGAAGATAACCAACATTACTGTTTGAATTATAAACTTTTAAAATAACCTAGTTAATTGTTCAATTAAAGTAATTTTGATTTTCTTTAAAACATTTTTAGAAAATTTCCCAAATATTAAACAATCAATAAATCTTTTTTTTTTTTTTTTTTTTTTGCTTTTTGCAATAAAACAAATTTTTAATTGATAACAAACTTTAAATAAAAAATTTTGCTTTAGATATCAAGAAACAAAAAGAAAACAAATTTTAAAGATTAAATAATGATTTACAGACCTATTTCTATTTAATCAAACCAAATGTTCTACTATTATTTAATAATTGTGAATGTTTTGAACCTATAAATACCACTGCTGCTATAAAAAAATGTTTAGTTTTTTATTTTGAATTCCCTGGCAAAATGTTAAAACTCTTAGCTGTTCTTGCGGTTTTGTTGGTACCCGGTTTAAAGGCTGATATTCAGTCCATTGTACCCCTACCTGATGGTCGTATTGTAGGTGGTTCTCCTACTGATATACGTGAATATCCCCATCAAATTTCTATGCGTTACAATGGTCGTCATCGTTGTGGTGGCAGTGTTTACTCCAGCAACGTTATTGTCAGTGCCGCTCATTGTGTAGCCGGTGGTGTGGATGCTAGTAAATTGACTATTGTAGCTGGTTCCACAAACCTCAGTGAAGTTACCTGGGAATTACCTGTTGACAAGTATATCATCCATGAAAACTATAAGACCTCCAACAATGATAACGATGTCACCATTTTAATATTGAAAGGACATTTTCCTTTCAATGAATTCATACAACCCATTCCATTAGCCAAATCTAGACCTGAAGTTGGCGTTGAAGTTACTGTTACCGGTTGGGGTACTTTGGTTGAAGGTGGCAGTATTCCCGATCAATTGCAAATGGTCAATGTGAATTATATTGACAATAGTGTCTGCAAGAAATCTTATCCTTTACAATTGACTAACAATATGTTGTGTGCTAGAGTCGAGGGAGGTGGTAAAGATGCCTGCCAGGGAGATTCTGGTGGTCCTTTGATCTATAACAATGAATTGTTGGGTATTGTTTCTTGGGGTATTGGTTGTGCTCGCAAGAATTTCCCAGGTGTATATGCTTCAGTGCCTGAACTTTATGAATGGATTGAAAAGACAGCTAAAGCTAATACTGTTGAATATGCATTTTTGTAATTATTAGGTAGTGAAATTAGAAAAAATTCAACGAGGAAAATGTGTAATAAAAATGAAAGCTCTAAATAAAAAATTGTAAAAATGTTTATAGTTATCTGTTTTTTATTAATTTACCATAAAAACTATAAATAATATTAGTTTTTAGAACAGACATACAACTCGTTTCAAAATTAACAACTAAGTATATTTAAGAAAATAAATGACTATTTAAAGAACAATAATCAAGGTTATTATAAATCTACGTTTAATACGTGATTTAAACTTTATTAGCAGCTATTTTGAAACTTTAAAAAGACCTACATTTAAAGTAAAATTATTGCCCAAACATTTTTTGATTAAAACCATTGGAAATAGACTCTAGTATAAAGAATAATTATGAATTAAAAAATCTACAAATTAAACTAAATGAGAACTTAAATATAGAAGATAAATAAACTTAAAAACAACTATAATTATAGCTAATTGGTATTTTAAAAATAGCTACAATAAGCACTCAATCAGTTTAAAAAGACCTATTATTTAAAGTGAAATTGGTCTTAGTGTAATAAACCTGATAAGAGAAATTATCTTGGGACTTCAAGAAAACTTGATTTTAAAAACAACGAAACAATGGCTCTAAATCAAATTCCTTTAGACCATGACTTCAAAAACTTAAAATTTAGATTTTAATTATTATTTTTCAATACACAGAAAAAATTATTACGGTCTTTTTTTTTAATTAACATTTGCATCGAAATTTAATAAATTTATTCAAGCAAAAACGAGAGAAAAAGATATAGTCGGTCAAGCCCGACCATATGATACCCTATACCATTGTGTAGATTATAATTCGAGGAGGCGTCTTGACTTGGAGTCAAATATGGACCAATACTCATAAGTGTAAAATAAAACATAAGAATACAGAATATTACGTTGATGCTGACATGTATATGAATTTATTCACTTTTGGGTGATTCCCGAAAGAGGGCCTTATATGGGAGCTATGGTAAATTATGGACCGATCTTTGTAAAATTTTTCACTATCATTTATGTTCATATAAAACTTATTTGTGCCGTTAAAGTGATTTTCTGAAAAGGGGTTTATATGGGAGCTATGTTTAATTATGGACCGATCTTTTTAAAAATCGGCATACTTATTTAAACTTATATAAAACTTATACGTTCCATTTCATTAAAATATTGCTATATTTAAGGGATTTATGATCGTTAAACCCTTTTCCGGGAGGACATTTGTATGGGGGCTAGGTGAAATAATGGACCGATCATATTTCAATAGGCTTCGTCCCTGGACTATAAGAAACCTGTGTACCAAATTTCATTAATTTTGGTTAAAAATTGCGACCTGTAGTTTGATTACAAGGTTTACATGGACGGACAGACGGTCAGACGGACAGACGGACGGACGGACATCGGTAATCGACTCAGAAAGTGATTCTAAGCCGATTGGTATAAATTAGGGTGGGTCTTAGACCAATATTTTTTGGTGTTACAAACATCAGCACAAACACATAATACCCTCCCCACCATTTTTAGTTTATCCAATCAACTACTTTATTGATTTAATTAATTTATTAATTGGGAATTTTTTTCTGTTTTGTATTTTTTACAGTTTTTAGTAATTGATATAATCATTTTGGTGAGAGGTGCAAATTTAAACAAGTTTTCAATTGAATGAATTATTTTCTAACATATTTATTGTTAATTGGCGACTTTTTTCTGTGTATTGTTAGGTAATATTTGGTGGAAATCAAATCAAATTGGCCATAAGTCGCTTAATATTGAGTTTTTGGGCAAAAGGACGTTAATCTGTGATCACTAATATTTCATACCAAAAATCTATATTTTTTTTATAAAAAATCTTAAATTGGCCATAAGTCGCTTATAATTGAGTTTTTTGGGCAAAAGGACGTAAATCTGTGATCACCAATATTTCATATCAAAAATCGATATTTTTTATAAAAAATCTTAAATTGGCCATAAGTCGCTTAATATTGAGTTTTTGGGCAAAAGGACGTTAATCTGTGATCACTAATATTTCATATCAAAAATCGATATTTTTTATAAAAAATCTTAAATTGGTCATAAGTCGATTAATATTGAGTTTTTGGGCAAAAGGACGTAAATCTGTGATCACCAATATTTCATATCAAAAATCGATATTTTTTATAAAAAATCTTAAATTGGCCATAAGTCGCTTAATATTGAGTTTTTGGGCAAAAGGACGTTAATCTGTGATCACTAATATTTCATATCAAAAATCGATATTTTTTTATAAAAAATCTTAAATTGGCCATAAGTCGCTTAATATTGAGTTTTTGGGCAAAAGGACGTTAATCTGTGATCACTAATATTTCATATCAAAAATCGATATTTTTTTATAAAAAATCTTAAATTGGCCATAAGTCGCTTAATATTGAGTTTTTGGGCAAAAGGACGTTAATCTGTGATCACTAATATTTCATACCAAAAATCGATATTTTTTTATAAAAAATCTTAAATTGGCCATAAGTCGCTTATAATTGAGTTTTTTGGGCAAAAGGACGTAAATCTGTGATCACCAATATTTCATATCAAAAATCGATATTTTTTATAAAAAATCTTAAATTGGCCATAAGTCGCTTAATATTGAGTTTTTGGGCAAAAGGACGTTAATCTGTGATCACTAATATTTCATATCAAAAATCGATATTTTTTATAAAAAATCTTAAATTGGTCATAAGTCGATTAATATTGAGTTTTTGGGCAAAAGGACGTAAATCTGTGATCACCAATATTTCATATCAAAAATCGATATTTTTTATAAAAAATCTTAAATTGGCCATAAGTCGCTTAATATTGAGTTTTTGGGCAAAAGGACGTAAATCTGTGATCACTAATATTTCATATCAAAAATCGATATTTTTTTATAAAAAATCTTAAATTGGCCATAAGTCGCTTAATATTGAGTTTTTGGGCAAAAGGACGTTAATCTGTGATCACTAATATTTCATATCAAAAATCGATATTTTTTTATAAAAAATCTTAAATTGGCCATAAGTCGCTTAATATTGAGTTTTTGGGCAAAAGGACGTTAATCTGTGATCACTAATATTTCATATCAAAAATCGATATTTTTTTATAAAAAATCTTAAATTGGCCATAAGTCGCTTAATATTGAGTTTTTGGGCAAAAGGACCTTAATCTGTGATCGCTAATATTTCATATCAAAAATCGATATTTTTTTATAAAAAATCTTAAATTGGCCATAAGTCGCTTAATATTGAGTTTTTGGGCAAAAGGACGTTAATCTGTGATCACTAATATTTCATATCAAAAATCGATATTTTTTTATAAAAAATCTTAAATTGGCCATAAGTCGATTAATATTGAGTTTTTGGACAAAAGGACGTAAATCTGTGATCACCAATATTTCATATCAAAAATCGATATTTTTTTATAAAAAATCTTAAATTGGCCATAAGTCGCTTAATATTGAGTTTTTGGGCAAAAGGACGTTAATCTGTGATCACTAATATTTCATATCAAAAATCGATATTTTTTTATAAAAAATCTTAAGTTGGCCATAAGTCGCTTAATATTGAGTTTTTGGGCAAAAGGACGTTAATCTGTGATCACTAATATTTCATATCAAAAATCGATATTTTTTTATAAAAAATCTTAAATTGGCCATAAGTCGCTTAATATTGAGTTTTTGGGCAAAAGGACCTTAATCTGTGATCGCTAATATTTCATATCAAAAATCGATATTTTTTTATAAAAAATCTTAAATTGGCCATAAGTCGCTTAATATTGAGTTTTTGGGCAAAAGGACGTTAATCTGTGATCACTAATATTTCATATCAAAAATCGATATTTTTTTATAAAAAATCTTAAATTGGCCATAAGTCGATTAATATTGAGTTTTTGGGCAAAAGGACGTTAATCTGTGATCACTAATATTTCATATCAAAAATCGATATTTTTTTATAAAAAATCTTAAATTGGCCATAAGTCGCTTAATATTGAGTTTTTGGGCAAAAGGACGTTAATCTGTGATCACTAATATTTCATATCAAAAATCGATATTTTTTATAAAAAATCTTAAATTGGTCATAAGTCGATTAATATTGAGTTTTTGGGCAAAAGGACGTAAATCTGTGATCACCAATATTTCATATCAAAAATCGATATTTTTTATAAAAAATCTTAAATTGGCCATAAGTCGCTTAATATTGAGTTTTTGGGCAAAAGGACCTTAATCTGTGATCGCTAATATTTCATATCAAAAATCGATATTTTTTTATAAAAAATCTTAAATTGGCCATAAGTCGCTTAATATTGAGTTTTTGGGCAAAAGGACGCTAATCTGTGATCACTAATATTTCATATCAAAAATCGATATTTTTTTATAAAAAATCTTAAATTGGCCATAAGTCGCTTAATATTGAGTTTTTGGGCAAAAGGACCTTAATCTGTGATCGCTAATATTTCATATCAAAAATCGATATTTTTTTATAAAAAATCTTAAATTGGCCATAAGTCGCTTAATATTGAGTTTTTGGGCAAAAGGACGTTAATCTGTGATCACTAATATTTCATATCAAAAATCGATATTTTTTTATAAAAAATCTTAAATTGGCCATAAGTCGATTAATATTGAGTTTTTGGGCAAAAGGACGTTAATCTGTGATCACCAATATTTCATATCAAAAATCGATATTTTTTATAAAAAATCTTAAATTGGCCATAAGTCGCTTAATATTGAGTTTTTGGGCAAAAGGACGTTAATCTGTGATCACTAATATTTCATATCAAAAATCGATATTTTTTTATAAAAAATCTTAAATTGGCCATAAGTCGATTAATATTGAGTTTTTGGACAAAAGGACGTAAATCTGTGATCACCAATATTTCATATCAAAAATCGATATTTTTTATAAAAAATTTTAAATTGGCCATAAGTCGATTAATATTGAGTTTTTGGGCAAAAGGACGTTAATCTGTGATCACTAATATTTCATATCAAAAATCGATATTTTTTATAAAAAATCTTAAATTGGCCATAAGTCGCTTAATATTGAGTTTTTGGGCAAAAGGACGTTAATCTGTGATCACTAATATTTCATATCAAAAATCGATATTTTTTTTATAAAAAATCTTAAATTGGCCATAAGTCGCTTAATATTGAGTTTTTGGGCAAAAGGACGTTAATCTGTGATCACTAATATTTCATATCAAAAATCGATATTTTTTTATAAAAAATCTTAAATTGGCCATAAGTCGCTTAATATTGAGTTTTTGGGCAAAAGGACGTTAATCTGTGATCACTAATATTTCATATCAAAAATCGATATTTTTTTATAAAAAATCTTAAATTGGCCATAAGTCGCTTAATATTGAGTTTTTGGGCAAAAGGACGTTAATCTGTGATCACCAATATTTCATATCAAAAATCGATATTTTTTTATAAAAAATCTTAAATTGGCCATAAGTCGCTTAATATTGAGTTTTTGGGCAAAAGGACGTTAATCTGTGATCACTAATATTTCATATCAAAAATCGATATTTTTTTATAAAAAATCTTAAATTGGCCATAAGTCGCTTAATATTGAGTTTTTGGGCAAAAGGACGTTAATCTGTGATCACCAATATTTCATATCAAAAATCGATATTTTTTTATAAAAAATCTTAAATTGGTCATAAGTCGATTAATATTGAGTTTTTGGACAAAAGGACGTAAATCTGTGATCACCAATATTTCATATCAAAAATCGATATTTTTTATAAAAAATTTTAAATTGGCCATAAGTCGATTAATATTGAGTTTTTGGGCAAAAGGACGTTAATCTGTGATCACTAATATTTCATATCAAAAATCGATATTTTTTATAAAAAATCTTAAATTGGCCATAAGTCGCTTAATATTGAGTTTTTGGGCAAAAGGACGTTAATCTGTGATCACTAATATTTCATATCAAAAATCGATATTTTTTTATAAAAAATCTTAAATTGGCCATAAGTCGCTTAATATTGAGTTTTTGGGCAAAAGGACGTTAATCTGTGATCACTCATATTTCATATCAAAAATCGATATTTTTTTATAAAAAATCTTAAATTGGCCATAAGTCGCTTAATATTGAGTTTTTGGGCAAAAGGACGTTAATCTGTGATCACTAATATTTCATATCAAAAATCGATATTTTTTTATAAAAAATCTTAAATTGGCCATAAGTCGCTTAATATTGAGTTTTTGGGCAAAAGGACGTTAATCTGTGATCACTAATATTTCATATCAAAAATCGATATTTTTTTATAAAAAATCTTAAATTGGCCATAAGTCGCTTAATATTGAGTTTTTGGGCAAAAGGACGTTAATCTGTGATCACCAATATTTCATATCAAAAATCGATATTTTTTATAAAAAATCTTAAATTGGTCATAAGTCGATTAATATTGAGTTTTTGGGCAAAAGGACGTAAATCTGTGATCACCAATATTTCATATCAAAAATCTATATTTTTTTATGAAAAATATTAAGTTGGCCATAAGTCGCTTAATATTGAGTTTTTGGGCAAAAGGACGTTAATCTGTGATCACCAATATTTCATATCAAAAATCTATATTTTTTTATGAAAAATATTAAGTTGGCCATAAGTCGCTTAATATTGAGTTTTTGGGCAAAAGGACGTTAATCTGTGATCACCAATATTTCATATCAAAAATCGATATTTTTTATAAAAAAATCTTAAATTGGCCATAAGTCGCTTAATATTGAGTTTTTGGGCAAAAGGACGTTAATCTGTGATCACCAATATTTCATATCAAAAATCGATATTTTTTATAAAAAATCTTAAATTGGCCATAAGTCGCTTAATATTGAGTTTTTGGGCAAAAGGACGTAAATCTGTGATCACCAATATTTCATATCATAAATCTATATTTTTTTATGAAAAATCTTAAGTTGGCCATAAGTCGCTTAATATTGAGTTTTTGGGCAAAAGGACGTTAATCTGTGATCACTAATATTTCATATCAAAAATCGATATTTTTTTATAAAAAATCTTAAATTGGCCATAAGTCGCTTAATATTGAGTTTTTGGGCAAAAGGACGTTAATCTGTGATCACTAATATTTCATATCAAAAATCGATATTTTTTATAAAAAATCTTAAATTGGCCATAAGTCGCTTAATATTGAGTTTTTGAGCAAAAGGACGTTAATCTGTGATCAATAATATTTCATATCAAAAATCGATATTTTTTATAAAAAATCTTAAATTGGTCATCAGTCGATTAATATTGAGTTTTTGGGCAAAAGGACGTAAATCTGTGATCACCAATATTTCATATCAAAAATCGATATTTTTTATAAAAAATTTTAAATTGGCCATAAGTCGATTAATATTGAGTTTTTGGGCAAAAGGACGTTAATCTGTGATCACTAATATTTCATATCAAAAATCGATATTTTTTATAAAAAATCTTAAATTGGCCATAAGTCGCTTAATATTGAGTTTTTGGGCAAAAGGACCTTAATATGTGATCACCAATATTTCATACCAAAAATCGATATTTTTTTATAAAAAATCTTAAATTGGCCATAAGTCGCTTAATATTGAGTTTTTGGGCAAAAGGACGTTAATCTGTGATCACCAATATTTCGTATCAAAAATCGATATTTTTTTATGAAAAATCTTAAGTTGGCCATAAGTCGCTTAATATTGAGTTTTTGGGCAAAAGGACGTAAATCTGTGATCACCAATATTTCATATCAAAAATCGATATTTTTTTACAAAAAAATCTTAAATTGGCCATAAGTCGCTTAATATTGAGTTTTTGGGCAAAAGGACGTTAATCTGTGATCACTAATATTTCATATCAAAAATCGATATTTTTTTATAAAAAATCTTAAATTGGCCATAAATCGCTTAATATTGAGTTTTTGGGCAAAAGGACGTTAATCTGTGATCACTAATATTTCATATCAAAAATCGATATTTTTTATAAAAAATCTTAAATTGGCCATAAGTCGCTTAATATTGAGTTTTTGAGCAAAAGGACGTAAATCTGTGATCACCAATATTTCATATCAAAAATCTATATTTTTTTATGAAAAATCTTAAGTTGGCCATAAGTCGCTTAATATTGAGTTTTTGGGCAAAAGGACGTAAATCTGTGATCACCAATATTTCATATCAAAAATCTATATTTTTTTATGAAAAATCTTAAGTTGGCCATAAGTCGCTTAATATTGAGTTTTTGGGCAAAAGGACGTTAATCTGTGATCACCAATATTTCATATCAAAAATCGATATTTTTTATAAAAAATCTTAAATTGGCCATAAGTCGCTTAATATTGAGTTTTTGGGCAAAAGGACGTAAATCTGTGATCACCAATATTTCATATCAAAAATCGATATTTTTTTATGAAAAATCTTAAATTGGCCATAAGTCGCTTAATATTGAGTTTTTGAGCAAAAGGACGTAAATCTGTGATCACCAATATTTCATATCAAAAATCTATATTTTTTTATGAAAAATCTTAAGTTGGCCATAAGTCGCTTAATATTGAGTTTTTGGGCAAAAGGACGTAAATCTGTGATCACCAATATTTCATATCAAAAATCGATATTTTTTTATGAAAAATCTTAAATTGGCCATAAGTCGCTTAATATTGAGTTTTTGAGCAAAAGGACGTAAATCTGTGATCACCAATATTTCATATCAAAAATCTATATTTTTTTATGAAAAATCTTAAGTTGGCCATAAGTCGCTTAATATTGAGTTTTTGGGCAAAAGGACGTAAATCTGTGATCACCAATATTTCATATCAAAAATCTATATTTTTTTATGAAAAATCTTAAGTTGGCCATAAGTCGCTTAATATTGAGTTTTTGGGCAAAAGGACGTTAATCTGTGATCACTAATATTTCATATCAAAAATCGATATTTTTTATAAAAAATCTTAAATTGGCCATAAGTCGCTTAATATTGAGTTTTTGAGCAAAAGGACGTTAATCTGTGATCACTAATATTTCATATCAAAAATCGATATTTTTTATAAAAAATCTTAAATTGGTCATAAGTCGATTAATATTGAGTTTTTGGGCAAAAGGACGTAAATCTGTGATCACCAATATTTCATATCAAAAATCGATATTTTTTATAAAAAATTTTAAATTGGCCATAAGTCGATTAATATTGAGTTTTTGGGCAAAAGGACGTTAATCTGTGATCACTAATATTTCATATCAAAAATCGATATTTTTTATAAAAAATCTTAAATTGGCCATAAGTCGCTTAATATTGAGTTTTTGGGCAAAAGGACCTTAATCTGTGATCACCAATATTTCATACCAAAAATCGATATTTTTTTATAAAAAATCTTAAATTGGCCATAAGTCGCTTAATATTGAGTTTTTGGGCAAAAGGACGTTAATCTGTGATCACCAATATTTCGTATCAAAAATCGATATTTTTTTATGAAAAATCTTAAGTTGGCCATAAGTCGCTTAATATTGAGTTTTTGGGCAAAAGGACGTAAATCTGTGATCACCAATATTTCATATCAAAAATCGATATTTTTTTATAAAAAATCTTAAATTGGCCATAAGTCGCTTAATATTGAGTTTTTGGGCAAAAGGACGTTAATCTGTGATCACTAATATTTCATATCAAAAATCGATATTTTTTTATAAAAAATCTTAAATTGGCCATAAATCGCTTAATATTGAGTTTTTGGGCAAAAGGACGTTAATCTGTGATCACTAATATTTCATATCAAAAATCGATATT